>CM062804.1:1256139344-1257339344 GCA_031772625.1 Pinus tabuliformis
GACAACAGTTATGTATGGATCTCAGTGTGTTTTTACTTGTAAATGAATGGATAATGTATATATGGCCTAATAGATGATAATGCAACAAATGACATAAGGGAACAATGGTTCATAGAGATTCTCAGATAAGTATGACATCCCTACACCTAATTCTGTTGTTTACACCTGTTGATTACATGTTGATGATATGTTTGAGGAAATGCCTGGCATGGATAGTAGGGGTATGATTAAGGTCTTGTTCAACTTATTTATTTTGCATCATTGTTTCCCTATATTTTTATTGATTCTAAGCTATCACTCAATTATGGGTAGTGGTCTGGGCTCTAGGCCTGAAAAAGTGGCTTAAATCTTGGGGTGATTGGCATCAAACATGAAACTTTAGTCTCTGGTCACTAGCCGCCAAGCTTATGAGAGAGACTTTGGGTCTCTATTCGCTCCCTTGCCCATAGCATGAGAGCAAGTGTGGCTTAAGAGATCCATAACAACAGTGGGACCCAGGGGTAGGTTTTTTGAGTGGTTGACATGTCTCATGAGGATCCTAAAGTTGATGTTTGATGACTGTGTGTGATGTTTCCATCAATTCCACTTCCTTAAGGTCACATAGGAGGTCGAATCTGATCATAGTAGCCTCTGATCCCATGTTTACCCCGGTTAGCTTGGTTACTTGAGTGGATGCGGGAGGAGGGTGTTACAGAGTGGTATCAGAGCATGGTTCACCCCTTGGACTAGATGGGCAGTGTGTGTCGGTCATGCATGCATGTTAGTTGGATGTGTGTCTTTTACACTTACATTCCATGTGTTTGTTGCATTTGTTGGATGATTGATTATGGTTGTAGTAAGGTTGCCATGGAGAATTTTATATTTATTTCGTGAAATGCATTTTTCATGAGTATGTGATTGGTTTCATATGGATTACATGTCGGTTACATGTTGATTTTAAGTCGCCTACTTACATCCCTATATGTTAGGCTACATTCTTGTAGGTTTGATTACATGTATCAGTGTTGTAGGTTGATTACAAGAATTGATTTCTTATGCTCTACTATATGTGTTTATGTGTATGTGTAGTTGATTTGGCATTGCTTCTGCATGTTGATGGTTGCATGTGGCAATGTGTACAATGGAGTAATGGTTGTTGTCATGCATGAGGTCATAACATGCATTTTTGATATGGGCTTGCATTGATGACTAGACCCTAACTAGAATGATGTTTATGAGTTGATGCACTTACTTGGTATATGACTATATGTTGTTATGATTATGTTATACATGTATCATGCTAATTTGGTGATCTTGCAAATGAGGTATCCTCCCCAAATTATACTAAGGTACGTTGATTTATTGTGATTTGGTTTATCTGACATATTATGCATTGCAGGAAAGAGATAAAATGACTAGAAAGGTGGTAGACTACATATAATATCCATATGAATAAGATGAGAAGCATGGTATGGGGCACTCTTTTGACTTGGCAGACACATTGAGAAGCTTTAACGAAGAAATAAGGAGTTGTAAGGCAGATAATGACCAGATCATAGAGGCACAAGAGAAAGAAGCATAGGTTAATGTTATTGATTTGATTTAGAATATTAGTTTGCAGTGCTGAGATCTTCCTTGGATTATAAACAAAATTATTTCATTGTGCTTAAGGATTCAATAATTTTTGCAAGTGAAATGAAGAGTTTTTATGTTAATTTATGAGAAATTTAACATAAACCAGAAACTGAACAGTAGCATAAACATGTACAAAACATCATCAAAAACACATTACAACAAGAACATGATAAAGGAGTTCACCCCTCCTGGTCTACATTTTCTTGGTCCAGCTTCCAATGGCTTGGGCCTCTTTATTATGCTCAAAAGTGTAAAAATATGTGCTTACAATGCTCAAATGCTTCTGAAACCTGATCCCATCAGTCCATAATGTTCAATTATGGCTATCTATCCTCTTTTTGCATCCCATTTGGTGGAAAACTGAAGAATTTATGACTTCCCCTTGTTTTCCCATTATTCGCTCCACAAATTGCTCCACACCCAACAGGAACCCACAATTTCGCTCCAAAAATCCGCTAATCGAGCAAGACTTTTGCTGTGTAATGGGCCATAATCCGTCAGCATCGACTGTCCATCGCCAATCACAATCAGCGAAGTCTGGCAGGTCTTATGGTCTATGAAAGTGGCGTGTGATGTGCGATTACGATACGGCAGACCCGACAGGACATTAAACCACAACCTATAGCCTTATCACATTCAAGATATCGCAATCAACGCAAAACTAGTGGTCCTATACATATGCAGACCTGCCCTGTTGCGATATGCAATTGCGATATCACATCACAACCCAAACCTGGTGGGGCCGATTTTTTGTAATGCCTCCCCTTCATCGATGTGCAATTGTGATACATTGCATCACGCCTCCGACCGATTCTTAAAAGCCTTCCCGCCTACCTTATTGTATCATACCTTGGCTATTCTAGGGCCAATTTTTAACACCGATCTGCCTACGATTGCTATTTGCAACATCTAGGGGCTAATGGCATCTTTCCACTTGGCGCCTCCTCATTTGATAAAGGACCTTGCCACATCATCCAATCTTGCCATGTGTCTAAGTCAAACCTGAACTTTGACTTGCTCTGAATTCTACATATGAGCTAAGATTTGAGTGTCATTTGCACCATTGGAATCAAAATGAAAATCTATTCGCTCTGAATCTATGTTTATCAATATTCTGACACTTTGATTTTTGAGCCTAATTTTGAGCACGTGATCACTCCTCCCCACTAGAAGCCTTTTGGACCCTAAAAGGATCACTTTCAATTGTTTAGTAGGTGAGGGTACAATTCCCTCACCTTTCTAACCTCTATCCATTTGGATTTTGAAGGAATTGATCCCCACTGGAAGATAATTGAAACTCCCCCTTTTTAATATCCTTGTTCTTCTGTCAAGTATAGTGTCTTACTGAAGCACATCAAGGAATTCTGGAGAGAAGTATTTAATGGATGGAATTTGAATATTCTCTCCTTGATATTAAATCAAAGGAGGCTCATACAACCTTAAATTCTCAACATTAACAACAACATAAATTTGCATATATGAAGGAAAATCCAACCTCAAGGCATTGTTACCAATTTTTTCCAAAATTATGAATGGACCATATCTAATTGGTTTGAGATTTTTACCTTCTCCTTGGAGCCTCTCTTTATTAATGTGAAGCAAAACTTCATCACCAACTTGGAACTTGTGATCTTGATGATGGTTGTCATGCCTTGCTTTGTACTTGCCTTGGCTTTTCTCAAGCTGTTCTTGAACCTTTTGGTGTACTAATTGTATTTGTTCAATGAACTATCTTGCTTTGTTTATGTCGCTATGACCTTCAATAGCAACATATTTGCCAAAAATAAAATCCAAATGAGATTTAGGCAAGTATCCCATGCATGCCTCAAATGGCGAAGTTTGAGTGGAAGAGTGCTTGGCTCGGTTGTGGGCATGCTGAATATAGTGCAACTGTTCATCCCAAAACTTAGGATGCTTGATGCAATACCCACGAAAAAGATGCATCATTGTTCTATTCACCACCTTTGTTTGACCATCTGTTTGTGGATGAAAGGTTGTACTCTTTTTCAATTAGGTTTCCGTGAATCCCCACAAGTTTGACCAAAAATTCCCCACAAAGCGAGAATCTTGATCACTAACAATGGATGTGGGCAATCCAAAATGCACCCAAACATTCTGAAAGAATAACTAAGCAGTTTTTTCAACTGTAACTTTATTTTTACATGGCATCAGAATACACATTTTGTTGAACCTATCCGCAACTACATACAAATAATCATGACCTCTTTTTGACAATGGAAGACCTCCTACAAAATCCATAGAAACACTCTCCCACGGTCGTGAAGGAACCAAAATTGGTGTGTTTAATCCTAACTTCCTATTACTAGGATTATTGATTGCACATAATGAACATCCCTTAATAAAACAAGACACACTTTCAAGCATGCGAGGCCAATAAGAGTACCTTTGTAGACGTGCCACCCTTTTACTTACACCAAAATGACCAGAAATAAGAGAAGCATGTGCCTCTCTTATGAGGTTAACTCTTTCTCCTTGCGGAATACAAAGCTTGCCAAGATGGTACAACAAGTTATCATGCAAATGATAATCCAATTCTTCTACTTGGTTACCTTGACTCAAGCTTGCATAAACATCTTGAAAGTCATTATCTAATGCATCTTGCACAATATAACTTTCATGTAAAGCAAAATTATGCTTGAGTAAAGTAGTTGCACTAACAATCGACCTAGAAAGCATATCAACAACTTTATTGTAGATACCTTTCTTATACTTGATTACCAAGTGTAATTGTTGAAGGAAACCCATCCATCGGAAGTGTCGTGACTGCTGCAATTTTGATTGTGATTGCAGGTATTGCAATGGTTGATGATCAGTGTGAATGATTGTTTCCTTACCCATTAAGTAGTGCTACCATTTTTTCACACTCTGCACCAACGCATACAATTCCTTGTCATATGTAGGATAGTTAATCACTGCACCATTAAAAGTTTCCAAATGAAAAAAGGTAAGCTTATCATATTGCATGAGGACTGCACCCACAACGCAGTCACTAGCATCTGTCTGAATCTCAAATGACTATCTCAATTTTGGAACTGCGAGTATGGGAGTTGTATTGATATTTCCCTTCAATGTATCAAAGGCCTTTTGTTGTTTGCCTCCC
This sequence comes from Pinus tabuliformis, assembly GCA_031772625.1. Classification (NCBI taxonomy): domain Eukaryota; kingdom Viridiplantae; phylum Streptophyta; class Pinopsida; order Pinales; family Pinaceae; genus Pinus; species Pinus tabuliformis. Next base: position 1,256,144,080 of record CM062804.1, read on the forward strand.
CACCGGAAAACCCTTTTCACGCTTGTCAATGCATGCAAAGGAGCAGCTATAAGAGAAAAATTAACAATGAATTTCCTCCAATATTGGGCTGCTCCTAGAAAACTTCCTACCTCTGTAACTGTCTTGGGCCTTGGCCAATTTACAATGACATCAACCTTGGAGGGATCTATTTTCAACTCGCCTCCTCCAACAATATTACCCAAGTAAACTAAATAAGTCTTTCCAAACTCGCACTTTGACATCTTAAGGTACAAATATTCCTTTTTCAAGACATCAAGTACTTTTCTTAGATGTATGGCATGTTCATCACGGGATTTACTGAAAATTAATATGTCATCTAAGTAGACTATGACAAATTCATCAAGAAACGGCCTCAACACATCAATCATCACATGCATGAATGTAGCAAGAGCATTACATAAACCAAACGACATAACTAGCCATTCAAACAAACCCTATTTTATTTTGAACGTTGTCTTCCAAATGTCTCCTTCAGCTATTCTAATTTGATGGTAGCCACTTCTTAACTCTAGCTTAGTAAAACACTTTTCATCTTTCAATTGATCCAATAAATCATCAATTCGAGGTAGTGGGTAACGGTTCTTTACCATACTTTTGTTCAATGCACAAAAGTCCACACACATGTGCCATGTTTCATCCTTATTTGGCACCAAGACAATAGATGAACCACATAGCGAGGAAGATAGTCTAATGATCCATTTATTCAACAACTCTTGAATTTGCTTCTTAATTTCTGTGCTTTCTATCACTAACATCCTGTACATGCCAATGTTAGGAAGAGGACAATCTTGCTGCAACTGTATCTCGTGTTGGATTCCTCTCTTGGGAGGTAATCCCTTTGGTTCCTAAAACAACTCGTCATATTGGTTCACTACGTCAACCAAGTCAAATTTCAAATTCAAATCACAACCTTTAAAAGCTTCATTATCGACATCATTTTTGGGTTTGATCATGAGAAGCACAAAATTCTTGCTCGAATTCACCAGTCTTTTCATCTGTCCTGCATTAACAAGCGAACGATTTGTTTTCTTGCTGTGAGCTCTCACAATATACTCTACTCCATTTTTTAATAAACGATATTTATTTTCATGTCGATGGAAGATACATTTTTTGTCATAAAGGTACAGGCTACCCAAAATGATGTCACATATATCTAACAACACAATGTCAAGCTCCACTTCATCTATGAATTTTGCAGTGATAGCGAATTTCAGTTTACACTTTCTTGTAACCTGCAATTGCGCATTGTCACATACCCATCCAAGTGGATACAGTTTATGATGTGGAACAATTTCCATATTTAAACTCTTGAAAATGTTTTTAGAGATAAGATTGCCTTGAGAGCTGCTATCGAATAGTGTATCAATCTTTTTATGTTTTGAGATCACCCTTATGTGAAACAGTTCTATTCTCCTCTTTTCATTTGGAGTTTCATTTTGCGATTCTGAAGAACTAGTGCTGGCAATGGATTATTTTCCTTTTAATGCCATGCCTGTGATTTTAGTTTCATCACCCGATTCGGATCCCAAATCTTGTTGAGTGGTTGTAATTATCTTTTGTTTTCCCTTGTTGTTGTTTCTTTTTGGTCTCATTTCGGGATGAAGATTCCAATAGTGAGCTTCATCGTGACCCTCTCTGGAACAATGTTTTCATGTAATTTTCTCGTCTTCTTTCTTGATAGACGCATTTTTCTTTGCCTTCCCTTTGAAAGCCTTTTCTTTTCCCTTACTCTTAAATGGTTTTTTAATACCTTCTTCTAGGGTGTTTTTCCCTCTTGCCTCAAGATGAGTGGCTTGGAAACACACATCATCTAGATTGTTGGGATTAAACATTAAGATAGTATACCTAAGGTAACTTTGTAAACCCCCTATGTACTTCAGTAAAGTGTCCTGTGAATGGAAATCTACACCTAACATCAGAGACCTTTTTCTAAATTCTTGGGTGTAATCTTACACATTTTGACCTTTAAGTTGTCTAAAGTTTTGCCAATTCATGATGGCTTTCTACATATAAGCTAGAGGGTAGAGTTTTCTTTTAATTGCAACAATGAAATCATTCAAAGAAATTGATATTTTACTGTGTTTCTAATCTCCTCTTGGGTCTTCGATTCCCACCATACTAGTGTTGCACCCTCCATTCTCAAGGAAGTTAGTTGAACCTTTATTTCATCCTCTTGAAGGTTTTGAATCCTACAATAGACCTCTAACTGACGAATCCAATTATCAAGCTTCTCTGCAATCACTTCACCATTATACATGGGCAGCTCAAATTTAACATCAATTTTTAAAAAAGGTGATTTATCGGTTCCTTTTGAAGAACGATGATGAGTATGAGCAAGGGTTGTATTAGTGGATGAGTGTGAAGATGCTTGTGAAGAAGAAGATGAAGAAGATGGTGGAGAGGGTGGAGGTTTGTCTCCATTTCCATTGCCTCCTTTTCCATTACCTCCTCTTGAAGAGCCTTCTCCTTTGGGAGGTTTGGAACTTTCTCCTTGCAACCTGCTATTCCTCTCTTCATAGAGGACCTTCACCATCTTTGTCATATTAAAGAAATCCTTTCTGAAGGTCTTCTCATCTTCTATCATGTTTGTAGTTTCTCCTTCATGAAACATGATCTCTGGAGTCTCAACTATAACTTGAGGTTGAACTGGTGTTGGAGATTGTGGCAACCTTGCTCTTCTTCCCCTTGACCCAACTTCAGGGCTTCCAACCAGCTTTCCTTCACCTCTTTTGAGTTTTAACCTTGTAAGCATGACATAAACTTGCAAACAATTAAATCCTTCTTTCACAAAGAAAACCTAATGCTCTGATACCAAATTGATTCTATTTAGAATATTAGTTTGCAGTGCTAATATCTTCCTCAGATTATAAACAAAATTCTTTCATTGTGCTTAAGGATTCAACAAATTTTGCAAGTGAAATGAAGAGTTTTTATGTTAATTTTATGAGCAATTTAACATACACCAGAAACTGAACAACAGAATAAACATGTATAGAACATCATCAAAAACACATTACAACAAGCACATGGTAAAGGATTTTACCCCTCCTAGGCTACGTCTCATTGGTCTAGCTTCCAATGGCATGAGCCTCTCTATTATGCTCAAAAGTGTAAAAATCTATGTTTACAATGCTCAAATGCTTCTAAAACCTGCTCCCATCAATCCAGAATGTTAAAAAATGGCTATTTATCCTATTTTGCATCCAATTTTGTGGAAAAATAAAGAAGTTATGACTTCCCCTTGTTTTCCCATTATTTTCTCCACGAATTGCTCCACACTTGACAGGAACCCACAATTTCACTCCAAAAATCCACTAACCGAGCAAGAATTTTGTTGTGCAGTGAGCCATAATCTGTCGACACCGACTGTCCATCGCAAATCACAATCGGTGAAGTCTGGCGGATCTTATGGTCTATGAACGTGGTGAGCGATGTACAATTGCGATACGGTTGACCCAGCAGGACATTAAACTACATCCTATAACCTTATCGCATCCGGGATATCGCAATTGGCACAAAACCAGTGGTCCTATACATATGCAGGACTTGCCCTATTGCGATATGTGATTGCGATATCAAATCACAACCCACATCTATTGGGGCCAATTTTCTGTAATGCCTTCCCTTCGTTGATGTGCAATTTTCATCCATCACATCGCGCCTCTGGTCGATTCTTGGAAGCCTTCCCACCTACCTTATCGCATGACACCTTGGCTGTTCTGGGGCCGATTTTTAACACCGACCCACCTGCGATTATGATTTTCGACATGTTGGGGCCAATGGTGGCTTGCCACTTGGCACCTCCTCATTTGCTGAAGGATCTTGCCACATCATCCAATCTTACCATGTGTCCAAGTCAAACCTAAACTTTGACTTGCTCTAACTTATGCATATGAGCTCAGATTTGAGCGTTGTTCACACCGTTGGAATCAAAATGACGAGCTCTTTGATCTGAAGCTAAGTTTATCAAGATTCTGACACTTTTATTTTTGAGCCTAAATTTGAGTACCTGATTAGCTATACTTCTTCATAGTTTGTCAGACTTGCAGCGACAAGGGCCACTTCAGATAGCCATGGACATGAGGATAGAGCTAATGGGACATATGGTAGTAGGTATCCTGGTAGACACAGGTCGGATTAACTAATATGGTGAGAGATGGCAAGTTGTTGGATACTCCGGATAGGAGAGGCGATGGATACAAGTACTATTCTAGTTTTAGTTCTGATAGACATCATGATCGTCATCGCTATCATCCTTACAGGAGGAATGATAATGGATACTTACCAAATGAGTTTAAGAAAGCCAAGCCACCTACTTTTGATGGAGATATGAAGAAGTCAGAAGGTTCATAGGCTTGGATACTTGGGATGAACAAATTCTTTGAGTTTCATATTACACAGATAACATGAAGGCTAGAGTAGCTATCTTCATCTTGAAAGGTAAAGCAAACATCTGGTGGGAATATGTTAAGCAGGTGAGAGACATCAGGACAGATGACTTGAGTTGGCAGGAGTTCAAGAGGACTTTTAGGAAGAAGTACTTGTCAAAAAGGTACTACGATAGTAAGGCTAAAGAGTTCTATGAGCAAAAGATGTGATCGTTGACAGACGAAGAGTACATGACCAAGTTTCTGGAGCTATTAATGGTGCAGGGTAAGACCCACACATACCCATAGTATGCATAAATATGCATCCACACTTCTGTCCCAGGTGTTTGACTCTTCAAAGGAGTCAAAACTTCAATCTCATAAATGTCAAATGGTTAAGGCCCTTTTATCTTGGTCCCTTTATATCGGAACCCAATCACCCCACCAAAACCTCCTATTGAGACTGTTAAACAGACCTCAAGCCTTTAGTTATGACTATATTAAAGTCTTCCTTTATATCCTTCTTATCAGGAATTAGAAACTCTTCAGAACCTTTATATAAATCATAATTCATATATAGAGAACCGTTCACCTTTCAAACATTGGTTACGTATGGTTTAACATACGAAAACCCTTATCATGCTCTTTTCCCTTATAACTCTTTTACAAAGGAATTAACTACAAACCATACCTCTTCCGCCTTTCGTATGAATTTTGCACAGACTCTTATGCATCCTTATCGCAATCGGCTATCGCTCCACCATGGGTCACGTTACACATGACCTCATCATCCCTCCGACTTCCGATATGCGACTATCAAAGTCGATAACATAACATTTAACCCTTAAACAGCTCGCACCACCACTTATCACATACACACGAAATACGGGAATACAAAGAAAATCTTGCTCCGAAACAAAAAAGAAGATTTCAAAAGTTATATATCTACGTCCATATATATTGTCAGATCCGCTTATCCATCAGTCCTTTGTATTATCGCAATCCTCTTTCGAACGCCGATTCCCAATCTCCTGACATGATATAATTCTAAACGTTGATTGTCGATTATCACTGTCAGAGATATCATAACATCACAAATTGCTCTATTCAAAGACCCATTCTAGTCCTCGTCCCAATGGTTTTCACTGATGTGATAAGATCTGGGCCGTTGATCCCACAAATCTAACGGCTCTTGAGCGATTAACACTTCACTTCTCTGCTCATACCTTTACTTAGTTTTTACGCCATTTCCAATGGTTTCTGCGGTTCTTTTTGGTTCTTCAGAGGTTCTTCCTCCTTCACTATTTCGTTGCGACTCTTCCTGTTGGATTCACTTCGCATGCTCCTCTAATTTCTGTCACTTAAAAGAAACTTTTGATCCTTCAAGTGGATCAATACGATTTCTCCAAATTGTTCTTCTTCTCTGCGCGTCCTTCAAACTTTGCATTTTGTTTCCACTGCTCCGCTTCCTCTAAGCTAGGCTCCTTGGCGAATTCTCAACTTCTTCAATGGATTCTAAAAACCCTTATGATTTCTCTGAATCATTCTCTCCTCTGCGTGTTTCTTCTTAACTCTGTTTGCAATCTCCTGTTACAGAACCTACAAATTCACATAAAATCCAACACTCGAAACACGAATTCCACTCAGAATTGAGATGATTATATTAACAGTATAAACAATGGTTATATAATTAGGTCTCTGTGCCTCACACACAGGCATGTTCTTCAATACTGTGGCCTCTTTTTCAACTCTGCCCGTAGGCTTACATATATTCTATCTGTCTCGCTATCTATTAATTGAACGTGTAGGTTCACTATTTATAAGAATACATTGGATTAGATCACTGAAGGGATCCGATCAATCCTTTCCTTGAATAACTCAACTGAAGCCCTAAAGCTCACTACAAAATACATATGTGGCAGATTATAATTAATAAGTCTTCGAGAGACTTATCCATTCCATAGTTTTTCTTCGTTTTAAAACAGAAAAGTCCCCTTATTCAACTCGATGGTCCACATCCTCTATTTACTCTGCTTTAGACTCTTCATTCAATTAAGAGTGCTAGATGCTCCTGCATCAGACTCCCAAAGTAGAAAATATTCATGATCTCCTGATCATGTGTCTTCCGGTCTTGGTCTTCCTAGATCGCACACTTTGTTATGTAACTGTCCACATGCTTTGTTCCCTTGTTGTTGTTGTACTTCTGTTGTCTTTTTCTCCATTTTCTTCTTCTTGTTAATTAGGTTCAAGTTCTGATTGATCTTGCTTCCTGCTGCTACCATTTTCCTCCATTTGAACTACTTCATCATCAGCTCCCACATTTCTTCAATCTCTGTCTCCAGTACATCTTTGAACTGGTCCATTTTCTGCTTTGTATTTCTGCCTCTTTCTTTTTGTTTCAGGTTGTTGTTGTCCACTAGTTCTTCAATTTGTTGCTGGTTTTCTTTACTTACTTCAACTTTTGCCTTGTTTGCTTTGTTGACTTCTATTTTTCTTGCTCCAACTTTTGGTTTTCTTGTTTTGCTTGCTTCAATGCTTGCTATGACTCCTATGCTGACTACCTCCCTATCATCCTTACCCTCTTTCATGATTGAATCATGATTGTTCAACACTTTCTCCAGTAAATTAACTTCTCTATTCCATGGATTGAGTTCTTCCATAGATTTCTCTTCTTTCACTTTTATTTGGTTGTTCACTTGTGCCAAATATCCTCCAGCAATTGCACCAAAACCTGCATTCACAAAACACTTGTTAAAATTAAAAACACAAGGCTATTGTGCCTTGTTTTCTTTTGGCAACAATTCAGTTTGTTGCACTATTTCTTTCTCCTCTGTCAGCACATCAGTATGCTGATTTGAACTCTCAAAAGAATTCATGAGACTGTCCATTAGTCTCTCTTCCACACCATCTGTCCTAATGATGCCTTCCTGCTCTTTTCCACTATAGTGAACTCCTTTTTCTGCAATCATACTGTCATACTCTGAATTCTCCAGCAAATATTCCAACAATGCAATTTCTCTGTGACACTTTGCCAGTATTTCATCATCACTAATGTTTCCTGCATTTACACACAAATTATTTGTTTAGGAATCATAAGGTTCAAAAATCTCAACTGTTGTTTCACATATCAGCTCTTCAGACTGAACTTCATTTCCTTCTTCCACAAGAACTTGTTCATGTGTTGTCACATCTTCACACATCCATGCATTGTTAAGTTCCTTCTATTGCAATAAATCATTGTTTCTCTCATTTAAGAGACATTCTTCATCCTCCTTTATTTCAGAGTTTTTATCTTCTAAAAGATACTTCTCCATACTTCTGACAGCTTCTAAAGATTGCTCATCCTCTGCAAAACATTCTTTTGTTAATGTTCTTTCCCCCTTATAAAGTCTTTCCCATAGACGTCCTCTTCCTTAACATCTTTCAGTAGATGTTCTTCTTCTTCACTAACTATCTCAACAACTTTCATGGCTATTTCCACTGTGCCTATCATCATGGTGAATTAATGATCTTTTACTATGTTTTCAGCTAACATAGTTTCTTCTTCTTCAGTACCTTTTGCCTTGCTATCCCTCTGTAACTCTTCTCCCAGAGTTATCCTTGTCTCACCATCTGCATTAACATTCTTCTACATTTGGTTTTCATCAATAAAATTAATCAAACCCATTTGATTACCTTTCTGAGACAATATTTCTTCATTCTTCATCAGAATAAGATCCTGATTCCTCATCTCCATGACAGCTTCTATAGACTCATCCATAGACCTTTTCTTCTGTATGTAGTCAAATTCCTTCTCTTCTGGAAAGTTTTCTCGATCACCTTTTGCTTCTAGATCTTCATCTCCTCTGAAGATATCTTCAAATGGCTACTTTTCTCCTGCAATATCTGCCATCATATACAAACTATCAGTTTTAAAAATATAAGACCCTATGGTCTCACTTGATGGTTCAGCCATCATATCTCCTTGCTGTTCTAAATCATTCATATGATTCAGAAATTCTTTGATAGTCTCTTCTTCAATCTCCTCAAGCCCTTCACTTGGTTGCTTGACATCTTTCTCCAGCTATATATGAGATCTATCTATCTCATCTTTTTCCAGAACAGAATTTAGATTCTGCTGGTCTTCTTCCTCCTTTATGACAATATCAGCCAATTGTCCTTCTTTACATGTTTCACCTGCATACATACACAAATTGTCAGTTTTAAACCCATGTGACCCTTTGGCCTCACTTGAAGTTTCAGTCTTCAAGTCTTCATCTTCACTTTCTCCCATAAATTCTCCTTGTTCTAGTTCACAAATGGATTCTTCCATTTCTAACTCAACTTCCTTGAGTTTTTCCTTCAGCCACTTTACTTGCATTTGTTGTAGCCTTCTCTGTATTTCATGCCACTTCACTAGTTTTTTCCTCAAGACCCAACCTAGTCTCTAGCTTTCCTCAAGCATTCTCCTTAATGCACTGAGTTGTTCTTTTAACTCTGCAACTTCCTGGTCAATTTCCTCTTGACTCATCTTCTTTCCATTTGACTTCACATCCTTCTTCTCATATCTTATGTTGTGGCTTCTCTCTGAACCTCTGCTATGACTATTAGTAGTCATCTTCTTCTCCTCTATCTTCATGAACTTCTCACTTATCTACAACAAGCCTCTGCTACAGCTATTCCTCCTGGCTGCAATCTTACCTCACTAAGCTCTCCTCACTCAGTATTTTGGTAAGCATAGGTCTTTTGTCTGGAACGTCTTCTTGAGCAAAACCTTTGCTCCTTCTAGGATTCTGCAATCTCTCACTCTCTTTTGAGAACGCTTCAGTTGTCCTCTCTGTCCAATATCTTGTTGGATTTTTCAGGTTCACTGCCACTTCAAAGTGCTTTCCTTACTCTGCTTTTAAGAACACATTTGGTTCTTCTCTCACAACTTTTCTTGATGTCACCTGTGCATTAATATAAAAACAAACATTCTCAATTTAAAACAGAACATATTACCTCACCTTCAAGATTTCAACATGATCTTGTTTCACCCATTCTTCTGCACTTTGAATGTATTGTCCTCAGTTTACCTTCTAAGTTCTCTTCCTTCAGAACTTGCATTAAATAATCTTTCTTTCTCTTTCCTTCAAGAAATCCTCTGTTCCTATGTACTCCAAGCTTCTGCTGGAACTGCTACAGTCTTCCAGAACTTCAAAAGTTCTCCTTACAGTCTTCTGTTGTAGTCTCCATTCATCCATTTAACTTATGCACATTACCGTTTTCTATGTGCAACCTCCTTTTCATAGGAAATATTCCCTCGCTTTGATTTCAATTCTGCTTTGGTTACAGATCTGCTATGATACCACTAATGGTGCAGGGTAAGACCCGCACATACCCACAGTATGTATAAATATGCATCCACGCTTCTATCCCAGGTGTTTGACTTTTCAAAGGAGTCAAAACATCAATCTCATAAATGTCAAATGGTTAAGTCCCTTTTATCTTGGTCCCTTTATATCGGAACCCAATCACCCCACCAAAATCTCCTATCGGGACTATTGAACAGGCCTCAAGCCTTCGGTTATGACTTTATTAAAGTCTTCCTTTATATCCTTCTTATCGGGAATTCGAAACTCTTCAAAACCTTTATATAAATCATAATTCATATATAGAGAACCGTTCGCCTTTCAAACATTGGTTACGTATGGTTTAACATATGAAAACCCTTATCACGCTCTTTTCCCTTATAACTCTTTTACAAAGGCATTAACTACAAACCATACCTCTTCCGCCTTCCGTATGACTTTTACACAGACTCCAATGCATCCTTATCCCAATCGGCTATTGCTCCACCATGGGTCATGTTACACATGACCTCATCATTCCTCTGACTTCTGATATGTGACTATTGGATTTTATAACATAACAATTAAGCCTTAAACTGCTCGCACCACCACTTATCACATATACACAAAATACGGGAATACAAAGGAAATCCCGCTCCAAAAGATAAAAGCAGATTTCAAATGTTATATATCTGTGTCCATATATATCATCGGGTCCGCCTATCCATCGATCCTTTGTATTATCGCAATCCTCTTTCAGACGTCGATTCCCGATCTCCCGACATGCGATAATTCTAATCGTCGATCGCTGATTATCGCTGTCGGCGATATCGCAACGTCGCAAATCACTCTATTCAAATACCAATTCCAGTCCTTGTCCCAATGGTTTTCACCGATGCAATAAGATTTGGGCCGTTGATCCCACAAATCTAACGGCTCCTGAGCGATTAACACTTCACTTCTCCCCTCATGCCTTTACTTAGTTTTTACGCCATTTCCAATGGTTTCTGCGGTTCTTTTTGGTTCTTCAGAGGTTCTTCCTCCTTCGTTGTTTCACTACGACTCTTCCTCTTGGCTTCATTTCACATGCTTCTCTAATTGTTGTCACATTAAAGCAACTCTTGATCCTTCAAGTGGAGCAATACGATTTCTCCAAATCATTCTTCTTCTCTGCGCGTCCTTCAAACTCGGCCTTTTGTTTCCACTGCTCTGCTTCCTTTGAGCTGGGCTCCCTAGTGAATTCTCAACTTCTTCAATGGATTCTAAGAACCCTTATGATTTCTCTGAATCATTCTCTCCTCCACATGCTTCTGCTTAACTCTATCTGCAATCTCCTATTACATAACCTAAAAATTCACATAAAATCCAACACTCGAAATACGCATTTCACTCAGAATTGAGATGATTATATTAACAGCATAAACAATGGTTATGGAATGAGGTCTCTGTGCCTCACACATAGGCCTGTTCTTCAATATTGTGGCCTCTTTTTTGACTCTGCCTGTAGGCTTACATATATTCTATCTGTCTCGCTATCTATTAATTGAACACACAGGTTCACTATTTATAAGAATACATTGGATCGGATCACTGAAGGGATCCGATCAATCCTTTCCTTGAATCACTCAACTGAAGCCTTAAAGCTCGCTACATAATACATATGCAGCAGATTATAATTAATAAGTCTTCGAGAGACTTATCCATGCCATCTTTTTCTCCGTTTTAAAACAAAAAAGTCCCCTTATTCAACTTGATGGTCCACGTCCTCTCTTTGCTCCACTTTGGACTTCTCAAACACCTGGGATGATGAGATCATGTGTAACGTGACCCATGGTGGAGCAATAGCTGATTGCGATAAGGATGCATCGGAGTCTGTGCAAAAGTCGTACGGAAGGCAGAAGAGGTATGGTTTGTAGTTAATTCCTTTGTAAAAGAGTTATAAGGGAAAAGAGCATTAAGGGCTTTCGTATGTTAAACCATATGTAACCAATTTTTAAAAGGGGAACGATTCTCTATATATGAATTATGATTTATATAAAGTTTCTGAAGAGTTTCTAATTCTCGATAAGAAGGATATAAAGGAAGACTTTAATAAAGTCTTAACCGAAGGCTTGAGGCCTGTTTAACAATCCCGATAGGAGGTTTTGGTGGGGTGATTGGGTTCCAATATAAAGGGACCAAGATAAAAGGGCCTTAACCATTTGAAATTTATGAGATTGAAGTTTTGACTCCTTCGAAGAGTCAAACACCTAGGACAGAAGTGTGGATGCATATTTATGCATACTGTGGGTATGTGCGGGTCTTACCCTGCACAATTAGACACACAGGCCCGTTCTTCAATATTGTGGCCTCTTTTTCGACTCTACTCGTAGGCTTACATATATTCTATATGTCTCGCTATCTATTAATTGAATGCACAGGCTCACTATTTATAAGAATACATTGGATCGGATCACTGAAGGGATCTAATCAATCCTTTCCTTGAATCACTCAACTGAAGCCCTAAAGCTTGCTACAGAATACATATGTGGCAGATTATAATTAATAAGTCTTCGAGAGACTTATCCATTCCATCTTTTTCTCCGTTTTATAACAAAAAAGTCCCCTTATTCAGCTTGATGGTCCACGTCCTCTCTTTGATCCGCTTTGGAATCTTCGTTCAATTAAGAGTGTCGAATTCTCCTGCATCAATTAAGGTATGCACCGTATCTTACTAATGAGAAGGCTAAGTTTCAGAGATTTATCAATGGTTTTCCATTAGCATTTAGAGATTGGGTTGAGTATGATGAGCCTCGATCACTTGAGGAAGTTATTGGGAAATTGAAGCATTGCTATGAAAAATCAAAGTGTAAGAATTAATCTCAGCAAGGATGGAAGGGAAAAGACAAAGGTAAAGGTAAATGGTAGCCTAAGAGGACAAGGCCTTAGCATGCAGTTAATAAAGAGAATGTGGCACCAAAAAAGATATTTAATGTAGCTAGACAGGGACATGAGTCGCAATAGTAACATAGAAGTGTTGGTACTGGTCAGTTGGAGTGTTGGACATGTGGCAAGGAACACCTTAAGAGAGGTTGTCCACAAAAATAGGGTGTCAGACCTCAAATATATAGTGCATAGGAGATGCAGACTGTTGGGGATGTAGGGCAGATCATTCCTCATATCTATTCAACATTGGACAACATGCAGGCAGAACACCAGACATCTATCATTGAGATGGACAGTAACATTTGTGATCAAGTTATTTCTATTTTGATTAACCCTGGGTAAGAGCTTGTGCATTTGATTTGAATGGTATTCCTACCACAACACATCTAATGTATTACTGTTGGGATCATACAATATGTTTTTGGTCATGGATTGGTTGTACCTTCATAGAACAAAGGTAGACTGCAATGATAAAGCTATTGAGTGTGTTGATGACAATGGAAAACCAAGAGTCGTACAGGGTAAGAAGAAGGCCACATCAATTAGGATGATGACATCTATGCAAGAAAAGCGTAGTCGTAGGAAAGGGTGTGTGTTATTTGCAGTGCACATTTCTAGTGATAAGAGTAAGGAGGTTGAGGATGCAGATGTGTTGAACATGTTTCCAATTTTGCAATAGCTTCAGGATGTATTTCTTGAGGAAATTACAGAGTTGCCACCTCACAGGGAGGTATGCTTTTCTATTGAGTTAGTGTCAGGGGTAGCTCCAACATCAAAAGCACCTTATAGGATGAACACACCTGAGTTGGTTGAGTTAAAGCTACAGTTGAGGGAAATGTTGGATAAGGGATACATTAGGCCAAGTGTATCACCTTAGGGCACACCAGTATTGTTCATGAAGAAGAAAGATGGTGAACTCAAATTATGCATTGACGGAAGTTGAACAAAGTGTCTATCAAGAACATGTACCCTTTGTCAAGGATTCATGAATTTTTCAATAAGCTGAAGGGAGAAGCAGTGTTATCGAAGATTGATTTGAGATCCGGATATCATCAGGTACACGTCAAAGAGGAGGACATTTACAAGACTGCGTTCAGGACTAGGTATGAGAATTATGAGTTTGTTGTAGTTCCATTTGGCTTAACTAATGATCCAACTGCATTTATGTACTTAACGAATAGTGTGTTGAACCCGTATTTGGATAAGTTTGTTATTCTATTCATTGATGATATACTGGTATTTTCTAAAAATGAGGAAGAGCATGACGAGCATTTAGCAGCAGTGTTGAGATTATTGAGGGAGCATCAGTTGTATGCTAAACTCAACAAGTGTAGTTTCTTTCAGACTGAGGTACACCACTTGGGGCATCTTGTCTCCAAGGAGGGCATTGCAATAGATCTAGAGAAGATAAGAGCCATCATGGAGTGGGTAGCTCCTAAGAATGTGGATGACGTGAGATATTTCATGGAATTGGCAGGCTATTATAGGAGGTTCATCAAGATTTTTTCACAGATTTCTTATCCTATCACATCATTGGAAAGGAAAGGTAAGAAGTTGGAATGGAAAAAGGAGTGTGAGGCTACCTTTGAGCAGCTTAAGCAGTTGTTTACACATTCACCAGTGCTATAAATTGCAGATCCAGAAAAAGAGTTTGTAGTATGCATAGATGCTTGCACGAGAGGACTTGGCAAAGTCCTTATGCAGGAGCGATAGGTGGTTTTATATTATTCGCGAAAACTAAATGAGCATGAGAAGAACTACCTGACACATGATTTGGAGTTAGCAACGATCATACATGCATTGAAGATGTGGAGACACTATCTTCTTGGTAGGAGGTTTGTACTGATGAGTGATTATATTGGGTTGAGGTATTTGCTTGCCCAGCCAAAGGTGAACACCAGGCAAGCTAGATGGTTGGCCGCGATCAATGAGTTTTAATTTGAGATCAGGTACATAAAGGTAAAGAGAACAGGGCAACAAATGTTCTTAGCAAGCAGGTACAGGTAAATCACTTGGCAACTATGAGCTCATATGGGACAAATCTACATGATAGGATCTTGTAGGAAGTTCAACACGATTTCAAGTATAGGTAGATTGTGCACAAGTTGTAGCAGGGTATTGGTACAAGTACAGGTGGTAGTACAGGTACAGGCATAGGTACAGGTATAGGTGCAGGTGCACAAGGTATGGATTATTGTCTTACATCGTATGGATTGGTTATGTTCCGAGATAGGATATATGTATCGAACTATGAGCTCAAGAAGATGATCTGTAGGGATTTTCATGCAAAACCTTATTCAGGTCATCTGGGTTATCAGAAGACATTGACTGCAGTGAAGAAATTTTATTATTAGCTGAATCTGAAGAGGGATGTAGCAGAGTTTGTGGGTAGGTGTTTTGATTGTCAGCGAGTGAAGGCAAAGTGCAAACATCCAGGTGGACTACTATAGCTTATTGCGATTCCATAATGGAAATGGGAGGTCATTTCCATGGACTTCATTACAGGGTTTGTGAAGACAATGAGACAACATGATTCCATCACGGTTATCGTGGATAGGTTGAAAAAGGCTGCACATTTCATTCTAGTGAAATTTGCATTCTCAACTAATGATGTAGCACATGTATTCATCAGAGATGTGGTCAGGTTGCACGATGTTTCAAAGAAGATTGTGTCAGACAAGGATGCAAAGTTCAATTCCAGGTTTTGGAAGGAGTTATTTGCAGGTTTGGGCATAGAGTTGGCCTTTAGTACAACTTATCATCCACAGAAATATGGAAAGATAGAGAGGGCCAACAGAATATTGGAGGACATGTTGAGGATGTATGTGATGCATCAACAGTGGAAGTGGGAAGAGTATCTCCCCTTGGTAGAGTTTGGATACAACAACGGGTATCAGGAGTCATTAAGGATGAGTCCTTTTGAGGCATTGTATGGGCAGATTTGTAACACTCCTATCAGTTGGAGTGATTCGATTAACAGGGTGTTGATTGGACCAAAGATGTTGGCAGACATGGAACAAGAAATGCAAGTTATAAAGAAAAATCTAAAGGCATCATAGGATAGGCAGAAAATCTATGTATATCAGAACACATTGTTCAAGGAGTTCCAGGTTTAAGAACAAGTGTACTTCCTCATAAAATTGAAGAAGAGCTCCTTATGGATTGGATCATGTGCCAAGATGACACCACGGTTTTCTGGACCCTTCAATATCATTGAGAGGATTGGGCCAGTAGCCTATTGACTTGCACTACCTTCGACAATGAAAGTCCATGATATTTTCTATGTATCATTGCTTAAGAAGTATGTTAAGGATGTTGATCATGTGATTGACTGGTCTATATTGTAGGTGGAACCAGATGGAGAATTCTAGCTGGAGCCTCAATGTATGTTGCAGAAAAAGGTGCTCATCTTCCGAACCGAGAAATCAAGCAAGTTAGAGTGCAGTGGAAGCACTTTGGTCCCAATGAAGATACATGGGAGATGGTGGATCAGATGTGGGCTATGTAGCCTTCATTGTTTTTTGGTTGAGGCAAATAAATTTTGGCTTTGTGTTTTAGTGTGATTTTGGTATATGTTTTGATGATTTTTCTAAATGTACATATGCAAATGGATGTAAATATTGTCATGATCTAAGCTATAAAGCTCCAATAAGCGGTATGAGCGGTATGTCATTATGATGTCATGTTATTATGTTGTTATGTTGCTTTTCTTTCAACAGGGTGATCATTGTAGATATTGCATTGAGCTATGTTATAAAGTTCCATGGGAAATATGTTTGCTTTTAGCGGTTTTGCTGAGGTCTTGGTGTGGTCTAACACTGAGGATGGTGTTCCCCAAAGGGGAGGGTTCTGTAACAACCCTGGTGAAAATTCCATGTAATAAAAGTTAATAAAGGAAAAAATAATAACCATGGTTGATGGGACACTTATTCCAAGCTGAATGTTGGGCAAGACATCCTAGGGGCTATTCATTTGGTTGTTTATGGCTAAGGAAATTGGCAAAGGAAATGGATAAGGCTTTGGTAAGGTAAAATGAAATTTTTGGCATATTTATTTATGAAAATAATGGAAATTAGGAGAAAAGGGAGGTGAAAGGTCACAGGTTACATGTGAGGAGGAAATTGAAGGAAAATAATGGAAAATAAAGAAAATAGAGGCCTCATTCATAAAAAGGCTTCTGAGGATCAGTTGGTAACCTTTTGTTAGTTGAGTTTTGGAGCTCTCTCATTATTCTCTCTCTCTCTCTCTCTCTCTCTCTCTCTCTCTCTCTCTCTCTCTCGCTTGGACACTTAGAGTTTTCTTGGAGCATTTTGGCATTGGAGCAAGAAAGGAAAAGAAGGCAAGAGGAAGCAAAGATCAAGCAGGGAAAGGCAAGATCAAGTAGCTATTGTAGGCTTCATTATAGGTATCAATTTGCATGGGTATTTTCCTTGCTATATTTGGTATGCATGGGATTGCATGTGGTTCTTTTCTATCATGGAATGGGTTTTGCTAGGTGTGAAAGTGTTTTCAGCCTAGCCTTGCCATTTTTGGATAGCCATGGTATGACAGGGTTCTCATGTTTTGGTTGAGCTAGATTGTCATATGGGTTCGAAGCTGAGTGAGCTGGATCTCCGAAATGATAGAACACATGGCCTAATAACCCCTGAGCCAGATTGTGGGTTGCAGTAAAGCCAAATTTTGTATTACCTAGGATGCCCTAGGAATCCTTACCGGTGAATGGCAGGATATGCTGTAAAGCCTAGAGGTGGTTTTCTCTATGTTGGGCCTAGTGATCACGGGTTTGGGATATGTGGTAAATCCTAGAGAGTGGGTCTCGGTTTAGGGCCTAGTGATTCGTTGTGGATTATGGTAAAGCCTGAGAGACTGGGGTCTTGGTGTAGGGCCTAGTGATTCGGGTTTGGATTGCGGCAAATCCTGAGAGACTAGGAGACATGAAAATTCCTCACGGTGTAGCTGGAGAAATCCAATGGCATCCATGCTTGTTTGGCCTAATGATCGAGTGAATATTATAGTAAAGCCTATTATGATGTGTTCATTGTGTTGGCCTAATGATCCAAGCTGGATTACGATAAAGCCTGGTTTCTATTGATGAGGGTGAGGTGGTTTATCCTCGGTATGCCATGGTTGGTTCTTTTGGTTTGAGTCCCACATTCATGCTTGGAATATGGCATGGGGGTGAATGGTTGAAGAGAGATTTGGATCAGCCATTCTATGGTCGTGTGGAATGTGGTAGTCCTATTTCTGGTTGTTTTATTGCATTCATCAATGAGAAATTCATTCCCTTTATTTTTATGTGTAAATGTACTAATGTATATGTGGATTTTGATGGTTGATATGTTAATGGTATTTTTGTTCCTATTATGTTGGTTATATGTATATTTTGTGGCAACAACTATGTATGTCTCTCAGAATGTTTTTACTTGTAAATGAATGGATATTGTATATATGGCCTAATAGTTGATAATGCAACAAATGACACGAGGGAACAATGGTTCATAGCGATTCTCAGATAAGTATGAGATCCCTACACTTAATTATGTTGTTTACACCTGTAGGTTACATGTTGATGATATGTTTGATGAAATGCGTGGCATGGCTAGTAGGGGCCTAATTAAGGTCTTGTTCAACTTATTTCTTTTGCATTATTGTTTCCCTATATTTTTACTGATTCTAAGCTATCATTCCATTCTAGGCAGTGGCCTCAACTCTGGGCCTGAAAAAGTGGCTTAAATTCTAGGGTCGTTGGCACCAAACTGGCAACTTTGGTCTTTGGCCGTTGGCAGGAAAGCCCGTGAGAACAACTTTGGGTCTCTGGTCACTCCCATGCCCATAACATGAGAGCGACTGTGGCTTAAGAGATCCAGAACAACAGTGGGACCCAGGGGCACACCGTCTGAGTGGCTGACATGTCTCCAAGGATCCCGAAGTTAATGTTGGATGACTGTGTGTGATGTTTTCATCGATTCCACTTCCTTAAGGTCACATAGGAGGTTGAATCTGATCATAGTAGCATCTTGTCTCATGTTTACCCCAGTTGGCATGGTTACTTGGGTGGATGTGGGAGGAGGGTGTTACATAATAGATGTAGGAGAAGCCACCATTAAATAAGTACCTGCTGCTACTAATTCCTATTTATCTTGTCGTGATAGACTTATTGCTACATTAATTGTCTTCTTCAAACTTCCACCCCATGCTTCCTCTTCTATGAATTGTACACCTATGTTGATTATGACATTTTTGGTTAATGGGTTGTACAAATTATATGCCTTGGATTCATCGCTATAACCAACAAATATTAATTTATCTCCCTTATTGTTTAATTTATTTCTTAACTCATCTGGGACATGCACATAAGCCACACATCCATACACTCTCATGTGAGTAACACTATGTTTTCTTCCACTCCATGCTTCTTCAAGAATCATGTTCCTTACACTTTTGGTTGGACATCAATTTATAAGTTAAGTTGTGCATGATACAACTTTAGCCCAATATTCATTTGATAAATTCTTTGTTTTTAACATACTCCTTTCCATTTCCATAATTGTTCTATTTTTACTTTTAGTGATACCATTTTGTTAATGTGCGTACCTTGTTGTGAATTCCATGCCCCCTGCAAAAACGTAAGAGGTCATTTTAAATGTTTTCACCGCCTCTATTTGTTCTCAAATCTTTGATGTAGTTCCCACTTTGTTTTTCAGCAAGCGCCTTGAATTGACAAAAGTGTTGAAACACTTCATTTTTATGTATCAGAAAATGACCCATGTATCTCTTGTGTAGTCATCTATGAATTTTAATAAATAATAACTTCCATCAATTGAGTGTGTAGACATTGATCCACACAAATATAATTGGACAATCTCCAAAGGTGCCTTTTCCCTTATTGACTTTCCTGCTATAAATGAGTCCCTATGTTGTTTTTCCATTATGCATCCCCCACATACATTATTTGGTTTTCCTATAAGTGGAAAACACTTTACCATGCATTTCGTATGTAATACTTTTAGGCCTCAAAAGTTGAGATGTCCAAACCTTAAATGCCATAACCGATATTTATCTTTAATCTTTACTTAAGAGGTTGTTTGTGTGATTGTTGCAATTTTTCTTTCATCTTCTTGTTGGTTCATTAAGAGTTGTGCTTAAGCAAGCTCTGCCTTCAAAGCTATTTTTATCCTTAAGGGAAACATTATATTACTTTTCATTTATACTTTTCCTATGATCTCTTTGCCTGAAAATTTATCTAGAATTGTGCATTTCCCATTTTTAAAAAATAAATTTATACCCCTTTGCATAAGTTGTCCAATACTTATCAAATTGTGTTTTAAACTGACACAAAATACACATCTAAAATATACTTTTTTCTCCCCCTTCTTGGTTAGGATATTGACATTTCCTTTACCCATGACTGACACTTTGTTATTAGTCCCTAATGCGACTTCTAATTTTACACTCTCATCCAAATTAAAAAAAATTTATATGTTCTCTCTCATGTGATTGCTACAACCTGAGTCTAGAAACCATACATCTTTTTGCTTCTCTTGTGCTACATTGCAAGTTAATAACATAGTGTCTTGGTTTTGGTTTTCCTTGTAAATTTTTCATTTGGTTACTAAGATCATATTGTTTCTTTCTACATCCATTTGAATAATGTCCATACTTCTTGCAATAATGACATTGAACTTTAGATTTTTCATACCTTTGACCTTGCGTTTGATTTTGGCTTGGATTTTGATTTAAACTTTAAGTGTTGTCTCTTCCACTTGAGCTTGAGGAGTTGCTTCTTCAACCTTTATATGAATTTCTTCGTCTACCTCTCGAATTTGATCTTCCTCTGCCTCTACCTTGGCCCACTAAGACTTGTGTCTTCAAAATATGTTCTAATGAAGAGTTTTTTGTCCTTCTCAGCCTATGTTCATGCGAAATGAGTGATGCATGAAGTTCATCCACTAAAACTATGAAATATCCTTTGTCTCCTCTATGTTCACAACAATAGATTGAAACATTACTCATGAATTTCTTAAAAAAAATCAACAACTCTCCTATCTTCAACAGTCTCACCATGAGATCTGATTTGAGTTACTAGTTCAATAATTTGTGTAAAAAACGAGTCTACTATCATAGAATCCTTCATATAAACTGTATCAAAATATCTTCTCAACATTTGCAACTTTGTTTTCTTCACTTTTTCCATGCCTTGATACGTTCTCCAGAGAATGACCCATGCTTGCTTTTACTTTGTTGCTCCTATAATCCTTGGGAAAATACTCTCATGCACTGCTTGAAATATGTAGAAAAGGGATTTGGAGTTCTTCATGTTATCTCTCAAAAAATATCTCTCTACTTGTGTTAGTGCATTGTATGTTGCTGCAATGGCTGGTTCTTGGAACCAATTCTCTACAAGATCCCATATATCATGATAAAAAAACAATGCCTTCACTGTGATTTCCCAATAATCATAGCTTGTGCTTGAAGCTACCATTGCTCACTGATAAAACCTTGACTCCTTGTCCAAAGTTAATAAACGTTCGCTCTTTGGATCTAATAAACTCGATTTGATAAGTTTGCTATGATAAACCTTGCACTGATAAACCTCTTTTGATACCACTTTGAAAGAAAAGATAAAAGTTACAAAAAATAGAGGAAAATAGAGTAGCCTTAAGAGAAAAGAAAAATTAAATATGGGCTTATATGACAAAATAAATTTTACTAAAGAGAGGGAGGTTATATCTCTAAACAAAATCTAAAGAGCTTTACCACAACTTTGTTTTTACTTATAGTAACTTTTTAAGTAGGATGAAAAAACTCTAGACATAGGAAAAAACATGATGACTTATATGCAAGGAAAATTTGAAGGATGGAACTTTAAACCTTGGTGAATCTTACTAGTCCCCAATATGCAAATTGTAAAATGTATAGTGATATTTTTGTAAAAATATTCAAATTTCCAATGGTTCTTTATAGTCTCTATAAAAAATTTGTGATGTATAAGGTAAAATAATTCTATACTTAAAAAATTTGGGCAATCATTTTTAAGAAAAAATGGAAATTGATGCATACAAAAACATACATTGGATAGTCAACCATACATTTAATGACTATTTAACATTTTCTTGATTTTGATCGATGGATACTCATAACCAATTAAGGATGTCTTGGAGGAAAAAGAAAACATTACACTAGTCAAAACATTCATTTACTATTAAATTGTTTCAACCAAAATAAATAAATAAATAAATAAATAAAAATAATAAAAATTATACTATTGGATTTGTTTATACCCTAGCAATGACACATTTCCGAATATTAAACAAGATAATTGAGATTATTTGCAACACACTCTCCTCATCACTATTTTTATCCCTTATCACATGAAATAAAGAAATAATTAACTAACTACATTTTTACATTTCAATTTTTCATTAAATAAAAATAAAATAATATTCAATAAACAACATGAAAAATCAATAAACCAATATAATCCAATGATCCAATAATTAACTTACTTATAATACTTCATATGTATCCATTCTACCTACTACCAAAGACACGTAACTACATCAGTGCTACTCTATTTACCCTACCAAGTACACATTGATCGCTAAAAAAATGAACTCCACAAACAATATATAAGCTTCATAATTAACTTACTTATAATGCTTCATATTTATCCGTGCTACCTACTCTATCTACTAAGGATACATAACTACATCAGTGCTACTCTATTGAACTTACCAACTTACCAGGGATACATTGATTGCTATAAAAATGAACTCCAGAAATAATATATAAGCTTCTTGATCGCTAGACGTTTGTTTATACTTTTTCATCTTCAGGAAAGTGCATCCTAGCCCTCCATTCAGATTTCCAATCGAATGGCATCCAAGCCAGGACCTCTTACGCCATGGCCATGGGAAAAACTTGGCAACTTCAAGGTAAGTTTATCGACTGCATCCATAGCTTAATTGAAAAACTTATGGCTTTCGACTGATAATATGGAATTGGATGTTTTTTTGCATGAAGTACCTCCTCCTGTCACCATTGGTGATCAAGGCTATTCATACCAATTTACTAGGAGGACAAGAGGCAGATAATTTCAGCCTCATTCTTCTTATCTTTATCGCTGTTCGATACCTTCATAACCAGTTATGGATAAGCATTTCTCGCTATCAGAATGCAAGGAGCAAGCGCCAGATTCAATCCAAAAGTATCGAGTTTGAGCAGGTTGATCGAGAGGGTACCTGGTATGTTCATCCCTCGGGTTTTAGTAATTATATGCCAGAAGAAATCACTTAACATCATCACTAACAACATTGCACACCATGTATTTCAGGGACGATTATATTTTTTTCCATGCCCTGTTGCTTTTCCTAGTTCATGCCTTCCTTCCAGGAGCTTCGAATCTCCCTCTGTGGAATACGAAAGGTCTTATTGTGACAACCTTGGCTCAGGCCGGGCCTACTGAGTTCATATATTACTGGGCACATAGAGCCCTGCATCATCATTTTCTGTATAGCCGGTACCATTCGCATCACCACTCTTC
This sequence comes from Pinus tabuliformis, assembly GCA_031772625.1. Classification (NCBI taxonomy): domain Eukaryota; kingdom Viridiplantae; phylum Streptophyta; class Pinopsida; order Pinales; family Pinaceae; genus Pinus; species Pinus tabuliformis. The sequence goes on from CM062804.1 coordinate 1,256,167,245, forward strand.
TTTCGTAACGGAACCCATTACATGTAAGAAAAACGTCCATTTTCTCTGTCATTAATTACGTTGCATTGACCGTGCGTTATATTGATGTCTCATACTGAAAATGTGCTTTTCGTTTCTGTTCAGCTGTCGTGCATCCCTTTGCAGAACATATCATGTATGGAGCAATATTTTCCGTGGCTCAACTACCCATGGTTATCACCAATACTGCTTCCATTGGTGTTCTGTTCGGCTATCATTTATGGTTTGATTTAATGAATAACATGGGCCACTGCAACTTCGAATTTGTCCCCCAGTGGCCATTTAAGATTTTTCCGGTTCTCAAATACCTCGTGTACACACCCTCGTAAGTAATTCACGGGCTATACGATATATGAAAAGGATGGCTGGTTGTACAGTATGCCTTTGAAATTTCGCCAAAGATTGCTGATAATTACCTGTCATTTCACATTTCTTTTCGTCGTTCGATATTAAAGAAAGAAAATTAGTTTTTGCAGATTTCACTCTCTTCATCATTCTCAAGTGCGCACCAATTACAGCCTTTTCATGCCAATCTATGACTATCTTTATGGCATAGTTACCAAGTTCGAATTCGAATTCGGATTCGAATTCGATACGATACGATAAAAATTCGGATGGAAAAATTTCAATTCGGAAAAAATTCGAGAATATATATCTTAATCATTTAAATATACATACTCTTTTTCTTGTAACAATAATGTCTTGTCATTTTCTTCCCATTCATTTTGATATTTAAATAATTTTAATCAATATAAAAAATTTTAAAATTAGTCTTTATCTACCAAAACTACAACCACACTTATCTTCAATCCAAAATGTATCTCTGTTTTAAAATTCAAAATTCCCTCCTATTTTCAAAGCCGATCTAAAATCTTTTTATAATTAATATTTATTTAAAAAAATAATATTTAAAACTCAAAGCTATCCTTCTTTAATTTCAAATTTCATCTAAAATCTTTTATAATTAATACATATTTAAAAATGAAATATTGAAAACTTATTTTTATAATATCTAAAAAACAATTAATTATTATAAAATTTACTCTTCACTTACTCTTCAAGATTTTCTCAAATTATTTCTTTTTCTATTATCTCAACGTTTTAAACTCTTTAAGATAACACTAAAATTTAAAATTTCCATTTCCTACGTGCAATCGGGCTGCTATCTCTTCAAGATTTTGCTCCTAAATTTTTTTCATAATATTTAAAATATCAATTATTTTTTATAAAAATTACTGTTCAAAATTTTCTCAAATTATTTCTTCCTTTTATGATCTCGGTTTTTTAACATCTTTAACACAACACTGAAATTTAAAACTCGAAATTTTCTCAATCGGATAACCTTTCCATTTCCTACCTGCCCACAGCTATATTTTCAAGATTTTGCTCAAATTATTTCTTTCCTTATTTCGTTTTTTCAACTTTTTAAACTCTTTGAAACCATACTGACATTTACAACTCTTTTCTCAATCTTACAAACTTTCCATTTCCTGCCTCCAATCCCGCAGCTATCTGTTTTGTACTATTTTAAATTTTCAAACACCCAAATTAATAAATCCTTAGAAATAAATTAATCCTTAGAAATAAATTAAAAGCCATAAAGCTACGCAAACTAACTCCAAACGAAGCTACACGAACCGAATCGAATTTTCATCGAATTATTCGATGTACGAATCGAATTCCCGAATTTCCGTATTTTTTTGTCCGATACGGACGAATTTGGCAGCTATGCTTTATGGAACAGTCGACAAATCTTCAAATACTCTCTATGAGGCTGCACGTGAGGGTATATATCTCTGTCAACTGATTTGAAAAAGGTTGAATGGCTCAATATTTATTTATGTCAAACAGCATAAATGATGGAATATGACGAAATATATCTTTTATGGCGATTAATCACCAAAAATTTAATTTGAAACAGGGCGAAAAGAGAGCGTTGATTTCGTATACCTGACGCATTTAACAAACCTGCTGTCGGTTTTTCATTTGCGTTTGGGTTTTGCCTCATTTGCTGCAAAGCCATACTCTTCCAAATGGTATATTAAGATGTTGTGGCCTATAAGCAACGCAGTCATGCTGGTCTTATCGACTTTTGGAAGAACATTCACCTCCGAAAAGAATCGGCTAGATCGATTGCATATGCAGACATGGGTGATTCCACGATACACTTTTCAGGTGATGCACACAGCTTTATTATTTGTGGGTTTAATAATTCATCTAGTAATTTTATATGGTAAAACTGAACTTTCTGTACGCAGGTGTTATATCAATTTAAATGTTTCTGAGCCTTGATGCTTAAGATTTTTAATGCATATTATTGTTTTGATCAATCTAGATTTAATAATCAATATAATCTAAACTAAGCTATATATTATTCTTAAGCACAGATAAGATACATGCAATCATTTTAATGGTGTATTGATTGCAAAGATACATGCAGTCAATACACCATTCAAATAAAATACTATATGTTGTGGGAGAGCAGTATTACTAAGCGTTTATGAAATATCTTGCCATAATAACATTGTTGGCTTTGGTTTAAGAAAGCACAGATAAGATGCCAGCTTTTTGTTGATATCCATAATTTTCTTATCCATAAATCCTTATTTCTTTACCGTCTTTTTTTTCTTCTATTTATCGCTGTTATGGGTCATGGTATTATACATGAGGTGCTAATAATAGATGGTTTGGCTGATGCAGTATTTCCTACCTTACGAGAAACCCAGGATTAACAAGCTCATTGAGGAATCCATATTGGACGCGGACAAGAAGGGAGCAAAAGTTATAAATTTGTACCTTCTCAACAAGGTATTATTGATCAATCTCATTTCGACCATTAGTCTTCTATCTTCTTTTCTATTTGGTTGAAACGGATCCTGTTTAAATTTTTCCTATTGATTACGCCCAGAATGAAGACTTGAACGAAAGTGGAAAACAGTTCGTCAAGCAACACGAGAATCTCAGAATTCGAATTGTTGATGGTAGTACTTTGGCAGCGGCTTTTATTTTGAATTCAATTCCAGAGAAGGAAACGTCCGAGGTGCTTATTATTTCTGGGGGAGCATGCAAGTTGGAATCGGGTATAGCAAGAGTGCTATGTGAGCGTGGGGTTAGGGTTCAGGTTTGCATATATGTCCCCAACTAAATCATTGATTAAACACGGCTCCACTTTGCCTTTCGGTTTGATTCACTTACTATTTTACTTTAATGACCAGCAGCTTCTGACGGACTCGGAAGAACAAGTCCAAAAAACAAAGTTGGAGGTGCCTCGGGGATTTAGACATAACCTCTTCCATGTCACAAGCTACCAGTCACACATTACCTGCAAGGTGGGTCTATGCATTATCTAGTGGTTTGTACTGTTGCAGAGATGTGATGCAAAGATTCTTCCTTGGGGAACTGTCTTAATGAATTCATATCATCCTCAGAAGCACGCTGTAATGAGGTTTTAGGGTATTTAATTACACAGACGTCCCATGCATAGTTGTGTTTGACTAACCGCTGTATTTTTTGAAATCAATTTTGTAGATTAATTGTCACTGGTACTTCAGGATTTTGGTGTATTGGTATACTTACAATGGTAAACTTTAATGTGGTAAACTTTTATATGGGGTCAGAGCTTTGGCTTAGGATTTTCCCTAGGTACTTCCCTGTGTTACACTATGAAGTCATTATTTAAAAATATTTTAAATTTAGCTTTTTGGGTAAGGTTCAATTCCCAAGCAATTATTTTAAATTCTTATTTGATAAAATATGAAGGTGATTATTTAAAATAATTCGAATATGATACAGACATGGATAGTAGGCAGATGGCTTAGTCGAGAAGATCAGATGAAGGCACCAGAGGGCACTCGTTTTATTCCGCTTCTTCCCTTTCCAATACCAAATGTTCGTGACGACTGCACTTACGAGACCGTCCCTGCAATGAGTGTGCCCAAGAATCTTGAGAATCTGCATGCCTGTGAGGTAAACCTCATATTTTGTAAAAGTAATTATGTGTCCACTGGCACTATTTTATGGAAGATGCTGACAGTGATTCCGTGATTTTGTTGGGATGGAAAACGAAATGAAAGAACGGGTTGCCTAGAAGAGTGCTCAGCGCATGGCGTGTTGGAGGAATTGTGCATGCACTAGAAGATTGGAATCATCATGAATGTGATGATATCATTGACAGGGACAGCGTTGCTCGAGTATGGGAAGCTGCAATCAAACATGGCTTTCATCCTTTCAATTCGATCAAAGCCAATTAATGATGTTTCCGTAGATGCAGAGTCCGAATAAATTCCTCAGACTGTTTTTTACAGAAAATAATTGTTGCTAGTAAGTACTGACAATAAAAGTAGTTTAGTCGAACATGCTGTTAATTACAAGTATCAGTCTGCTTTTAGTTTGATATTTTAGTCAAATTTCGGCCATTAAAATGTATTATACTAAATAGGATGGCGCACATCCAAACATGGAGTTGTAGATTTTATTTCCAGGTACAGGCATCACGATGGTCGATGCTTTAAAATTTGTCGTCCTTGCACAGCCTCACAGTTTTTTTACTTTACTGGAAACGTATTTGGGTAATTATGAGGGTTTGATATTGAATAAGCATTCAGAAGGAAGAATTAATGACTGTTTCATAACTTCGCGGGAGCATCCATTAATTAATTATAGATGGACAAACAAATTTGAATGCAACTAACAGAAACATTTATTGGTGAATGATGTGAATGCAACTAATAGAAACATTTATTCGTGAATGATGTATAGCCTGGTTGGTTGGGAAGGTTTAGTTATGTTGAATAACTTTAGTTGGTTGGGAAGGTTTAGTTATGTTGAATAACTTTAATAAAAAGTTCATGTACGGATATGTCGGGTTTTTTCAGTACGGGACAGAAGCATTTATTCAATATTAGAGAGTAAGGATGGAGGCTCCAACGAACCAAATTTGAGAAAACCCTACCCAAAAAGTGTACGATACCTACAAACAGTGTCGGACCTGCTCAACATTTCACAGTGAAGTAATAGAATTTACCGAGTCGCATTGATTTAGGTTAAAAAATAGTACTTAGAACTTAAATTCATGATGTAAACCTCACTCTAAAATTAATAATGTTTTCAAAGAAATCTTTGTGAAACTCTCCAGTAATAGGATAGCATATTCAGATCCAAGTCACAAAGTCACATAAATGACAAAGGCGGCTTTCCGTTGAACACTATATATTAAGTAATAAAAGGAAATATTATTTAATTAAGTGAAGGTTTTTTTAAAAATCTGATTTCTATTGAAAAACTTCGCCGAAGTAGATCATAAAAGTTTGAATACAAAAATATTATTATTAAATATTAAAATGGTTTAAACATAGTGGAGTTTTTCTCATTTTAATAAAATATAGAAAATATATAAAATGTTTTTGTATAAAACCGGTTAAATCAAAACTATGAAGAGATAGCATTGTAATCAATTCGTGCATTGTAATCAATACGCGCAGCATAATAAAATATTGAATATAAAATATAATGAATGTAAATATGAAACATAATTTCAAATTTCAAAATATATATTTTATAATATATTTTATTTTTTATTTTCTATGGTTTGTTGTAAAACCTTTATATTATATATTTAAAATTTCTTTTTAATATTTTGATTATATTTAATATTGTTTTAAGTATAATGTTCGTATTACATATAAAGTTATTTATTATTATCTGTGGGCACGACATGTATAATGTATTGGGAAAATCATTGACTATCTAATTAGTAACTATTTGAAAAAAAAAAATGTCTAAAGTTAATTTTATAAAAACATTTTTTTGAATTTTTTTTTTTTAGTTTTTTGGTCATCTATGGGTTATGATTCTTCTTTTACAATGATTTCAGAGTATGACGGAAACTGACCATTTGGGCGGCCAATAGTGTATGTTTGCATATGTATTTACACGTTTAAAGCCAATAATGTATGTTTGCATATGTATTTACATGTTTAAAGTAGAAGTCACATGGAATTAATCACTAGCTTGCATCTTGATATTGCGAATAATTGAAAAAATGATAAAACATGCCCTGGGTTTGATGTGACTTTGGAGTCATTGTTCCATTGCATGTGGCATAGTCCCCATGTGTTCTCCTATTGTCCGCATAGCCAGCCTACAACAACATCACTAGCTTGCATCCTTATATTTCTAATCATTTAAAAAAATGATAAGACATGCTGTGGGTTTGATGCCACTTTGGAGTCATTGTTCCATTGCATGTAGCATAGTCCCCATGTGTTCTTCTAGTGTCGAGCATAGCCAGCCTACAACAAATTTAGTAGTCTGTATTTTATTAAGGAATACAAGTTGTAGTATAAACCTTTTAGATCATCGAAAAGCTAATAAATTCACATCAACAATACTTTATGTCATTGTGTATTGTGATTCATGCCAACATACAACAACTTTAATAGTCTGTATTTTATTATGGAATACAAGTTGCTAGTATAAACCTTTTAGATCCACGAAAAGCCGATAAATTCACATCAATGATACTTCATGTCATTGTGTATTGTGATTCTTGCCACCTGTCTTTTTATCATTTTCCTCGATGTATCATTCTATCCCGTATAAACAAATCTCTCGGAAAAAAAAAATTGATTTGTGATCTCACCATGACAGTGAATATCAATTAAATTAAAATATTAATAAATTATTTAATTATATTTTATTTTCAATTTGAAAATACATTTTTTCATTATTTTGTATATATTAATTAACTTATCCAGTTTTATTTATTAAAAATCAAAAATATTTTATATATCATTTAAATTTTAAAATTAGTCATTTATTAATTTTTTATGCAAGAGCATCCCGACTTAGCCAACAATGTAATTGTATGTTCACATGTTGTGGCTAACATGAGATGAATTTCATTGAATTGAGTGGTCAAAATCAATTCTTAGTAGAGAGGGTTGGATCTCTCGAAAATTATCTTTACTACAATTATTGTAATAATTAGAATATCGTATTATTTTTAGAATAGGAGATAAGTTCTTAGTATAGGTGTGTATCAGAGCTTGAGAATAGGGATTTAATGGTTGAGATTGATAAAAATAGAGGTTGAGTTGTCAACGCAGTTAGGATAGGATTTGATTCATAAAATAGGAATGACTGTAATGATAGGGAGATTAGATGATCGAGAACAGAGCAAGTAGGCAAGAATTTGAGTGAGAGATAGGGTTTGAGATTGAAATAGAGGTTAGAAAAACTGTTGTAATCAAGCCGAGAGGGCCAAGACTCTTTAATTTCCATTTTGTTGAATAATTGATTGAAGTGTACTGTGACGCATTGTTCTGGTGCAGAAATTCTCTTATGATTGTGTATCGGCATCCTGGACCCTAATCAGGTAGTTTCTCTGTTCATACATTTTATTGAATATCACAGTCGATTAATATTAATGGTTAATATTGAGCTTAAGCATTAAACTTTCCTTAAGCGTCTTTATTAAGATTTTGAATTAAGCACGTAGTAGTATTTGATAAGTGAGAAATGGTATTTCGCACGCCCTAATGGTAGTAAGCGGTATTCGTAAATTTCACACGATTAGCCTAAGTGGGTGACACATAGCAAGCGAAAACTACTTTTCTCGCGTGCTATGTGTGCCCAAGAATCTTGAGAATCTGCACGCCTGTGAGGTAAGCCTCATATTTTGTAAAAGTAATTATGTGTGTCCACTAGCACTATTTTATGGAAGACGCTGACAGTGATTCCGTGATTTTGTTGGGATGGAAAACGAAATGAAAGAACGGGTTGCCTAGAAGAGTGCTCAGCGCATGGCGTGTTGGAGGAATTGTGCATGCACTAGAAGATTGGAATCATCATGAATGTGATGATATCATTGACAGGGACAGCGTTGCTCGAGTATGGGAAGCTGCAATCAAACATGGCTTTCATCCTTTCAATTCGATCAAAGCCAATTAATGATGTTTCCGTAGATGCAGAGTCCGAATAAATTCCTCAGACTGTTTTTTACAGAAAATAATTGTTGCTAGTAAGTACTGACAATAAAAGTAGTTTAGTCGAACGTGCTTTTAATAACAAGTATCAGTCTGCTTTTAGTTTGATATTTTATATAGGAGTGGGGCCTAAAGTTTCCTTTTATTCATGGTAATATGTTTGAAGGACATGCAACTTTCATATATTATTTTTATTATAAGTAATTTGTGTTTCTTTTCATATAATTTTAATTTTTTTTGGCGTCGGATCAAAATTTCTTCATTGATGAACTCTCTGAAGTGTTTTCCTTTATATACTCGTAAGAAGAAAAATAAAGAAATTTGAAGTTTCTTTATTTATGAATTTTCTTGAGTTCTTTGAGTTATACACTTGTAAGAAGAAAAGTAAAGAAATTTGATGTTTATATGGTTATGGAAATATATAACATAACGTATTGTCGTTTTTAGTCAAATTTCGGCCATTAAAATGTATTATACTAAATAGGATGGCGCACATCCAAACATGGAGTTGTAGATTTTATTTCCAGGTACAGGCATCACGATGATCGATGCTTCAAAATTTGTCGCCCTTGCATAGCCTCACAGTTTTTTACTTTACTGGAAACGTATTTGGGTAATTATGAGGGTTTGATATTGAATAAGCATTCAGAAGGAAGAATTAATGACTGTTTCATAACTTCGCGGGAGCATCCATTAGTTATAGATGGACAAACAAATTTGAATGCAACTGACAGAAACATTTATTCGTGAATGATGTGAATGCAACTACTAGAAACATTTATTCGTGAATGATGTATAGCCTGGTTGGTTGGGAAGGTTTAGTTATGTTGAATAACTTTAGTTGGTTGGGAAGGTTTAGTTATGTTGAATAACTTTAATAAAAAGTTCTATGTACGGATATGTCGGGTTTTTTCAGTACTGGACAGAAGCATTTATTCAATATTAGAGAGCAAGGACGGAGGCTCCAACGAACCAAATTTCAGAAAACCCTACCCAAAAGTGTACGATACCTACAAACAGTGTCGGACCTACTCAACATTTCACAGTGAACTAAAAGAATTTACCGAGTCGCATTGATTTAGGTTAAAAAATAGTACTTAGAACTTAAATTCATGATGTAAACCTCACTCTAAAATTAATAATGTTTTCAAAGAAATCTTTGTGAAACTCTCCAGTAATAGGATAGCATATTCAGATCCAAGTCACAAAGTCACATAAATGACAAAGGCGGCCGTTGAACACTATATATTAAGTAATGAAAGGAAATATTATTTAATTAAGTGAAGTTTTTTTTGATAGAAATCTGATTTCTACAGAAAAACTTCGCTTGAATACAGAAATATTATTATTGAATATTAAATAATATAAATATTAAAATGGTTTAAACATAGTGGAGTTTTTCTCATTTTAATAAGATATAGAAAATATATAAAATGTTTTTGTATAAACCCTGTTAAATCAAAACTATGAAGAGATAGCATTGTAATCAATACGTGGCATAATAAAATATTGAATATAAAATATAATGAATGTAAATATGAAACATAATTTCAAATTTCAAAATATATATTATAATATATTTTATTTTTTATTTTCTATGGTTTGTTGTAAAACCTTTATATTATATATTTAAAATTTCTTTTTAATATTTTGATTATATTTAATATTATATTGCTTTAAGTATAATGTTCATATTACATATAAAGTTATTTATTATTATCTGTGGGCACGACAGGTATAATGTATTGGGAAAATCATTGACTACCTAATTAGTAACTATTTGACAAAAAAAATAAAAAAAATGTCTAAAGTTAATTTTATAAAAACATTTTTTTGAGTTTTTTTTTTAGTTTTCTGGTCATCTATTGGTTATGATTCTTCTTTTACAATGATTTCAGAGTATGACTGACACTGACCATTTGGGCGGCCAATAGTGTATGTTTTCATATTTATTTACATGTTTAAAGCCAATAATGTATGTTTGCATATGTATTTACGCGTTTAAAGTAGAAGTCACATGGAATTAATCACTAGCTTGCATCTTTATATTGTGAATCATTGAAAAAAATGATAAAACATGCCCTGGGTTTGATGTGACTTTGGAGTCATTGTTCCATTGTGTTATAGACATTTTTGTGCCTTGCAGCTCCAAGCATGAAATGTCCATAGACCAAGGGCTCCTAAGTCCCTAAAAGTGTTGTTCTAACCCCTAAAGGAACAAGGTCAACAAATTACAGCTTCTCCCAGAAGTTCTCCACCAGAAACTACTCAGAATAAGTCAAAACAGGATCATTTCAGCTGCTCCACTGGCTAGCTGCGTTGCATAGCACCTAAATACACTAGCTGGGTGCGTTGCAACGCACCTAAATGCACTATGAGGGTGCGTTGAGCGGGAAATGACAAATGGCAGTGCCATTCCGCAAGGTGGAAAGACAATGGAAGCTTCCAGAATCTTTTCCTATGACACTTGCCTCACTGAATTCGACCAAGGATGAGTAAGAGGCTTTCAGTCTCCAAGTGGGAGCAAGAACTGACAGAGAGAAGACACCAATAAAATCACAAGCTGACTCATCCTCCTTGCATACATCTATATATGGATCCCTCAACCAAGAGATCCAGAGGCTGGAATTTTGTACATTGCAAGGAATTGCTGTTGGTTTTGAGATAGATATCAGATTATTGGGTGATTTATGCTTTGTTGGAGGTGAAGAGGGGCTTCTTTGCTGGGAGGTTGATGCTGGGTCAGAAATCATCGGTTGTAACTCCTCCTGGATCTTCTTGTATATCGATAAAAACTATTTGAGTTTTTCCTACATGCTTGTGTATCATTGATGCTTGTTACATTTGTATGGTTAGCTTAAATCTGATCCTAAGCTGTTTATGAATATAGATCCATGTCTTTGTATAGTTTTCTTCTTCTGTGATCTTACAGGAACTTGGTGAAGCTGGGCAAGTAAGGGAGCAGGTAGCTGGAAGCTGTCAAAGAAGAGAGGGATTGGATCAAAGGATTAGCGCAAGACACAGATCGGTTCTTTCTATCCCCCTCTATCTTTAATTCATAAAGGAAATACAAAAGTAGTTTTCTCTGTTTGTTTCTAAGGCAGCTGTCACACCTTAGTGGGATAGAGCAGTTCTAAATAGACACTTTTCCCGGTAACAAAATGGCGACTCCGCTGGGGACGATTGTCTAATTAGTTTGTTTGTGTATCTTTTGTTGTTTGTTTCATAAACTTATAAGTAGCATTCGAACTGCATTTGCCATAACAAATGCAAAGTAGACATCTGTTGCTTCAATCCATTCACTGGATCTGTTTATGATTTGAACAGCTGATTCACAAATGATCTGATTGCCCTTTGTGATAGCTCTTAGACCCTCCTTAGATCTACCCCCTGATTGTGCATTACTGATTGCTTTTACTCGGCCAAAAACCAAAGACTAAACTGCAAACCATGACCCAGAACCCGGACAGATTCTCGTTTCTGGCCCAGCGCAGGTATTGTTAAGAGTTCCTGCATTTCAGCGCACTTCCTGAAAGGGAAACCTGCGCTGCAATCCAGTTTCTCTGTGTTATAGGTGCGCTGATCAGACTAGCCCTGTGCAGCTGAGGTTCTTGTGCTTCATTTTTTCCAGTTTTGTCTCTGATTTTTGCAGCCTGTGATTAGTATATGCCTGTTTAAAAACCCCTTTTCCTTGTTGTAATTCCGCCTCCTTTGTACAAAAGAACTGTAGATGTTTTTGTGTGTTTGTTAAGTCGTTTACAGTTTTCCATTGCAAAATTAAAATAGTCGTACTGTCGTCCTTTGATTTATATCTGTCGCAAGTGTCGATTTCGATCATAGGAGAAAGTTTGATTGTTGTTGATGGTCGATTATACTTTTACTTTTGCCTTTGGTCTGGATTTGTGTTTTTCTAGTGTCAAAAACGAGTGTTCATTTCAAAATCGTAAAGCGTCGTAATCGTCTTTATCTTTTGATTTCGAAAAGAAGCTTGTTTGTGTTTGTCGCTTGAAAGCAAATTCAGATTTGTACATCAACTTTCTTTTTAGCATCAATACTAAGAAAGTCGAAAACAAATACATGCATGTGCATTTGCATATTGACAGTCTGTTTGGCTTGATTTAGGAAAGTGCATTTACAGTGTGCTCTTTGCTCTTTGTGAAAAGATTGTGTCTTTCTTTTCCCTAGTAGCTAGGATTTTCATTGCAGAAAAGAGATAAAAGTTTGTTTATCATATTTAGATTGCATTTTAGGAATTACATCTACATCTCGTGGTGAACCCAAAAGGAAAACTTCATAAGAAAGATCAACTTAAAATAAATTCAATGAATCTAACAACGCTTTGGAACTTAACGCACAACATTTAGAGGTCTAGGCTAGAGACGTATTCCGGCGTCGTAAAGCCTGGTAACTGTTGTCCTCACTGATGGTTGGGTGATTCCTCCACTTTGAGACGATAAGTGCCAGTACGGATTTGTGCTCCCACGTACCGTCGAGTATATTTTGGGAGACCCCTATAGGCTTAAATCCTTTATCCATAGGAAGTCGTGTATGCCGCCCTATCGATCGCAATGCACTGAACACAGCATTCGGGAAGATTGACTGCCGTACCGTAAAAAGTATTCTGCAGTTTTGCGATTGGTTTGGTACTCCCTCTACCTAGATCTCCAGAGCAGTCCCTTTTGTTCCTTTTTAGACTCCTTAACGGAAAAGGTCCATCTGAGCACTTGTCACTTCAGGCTCATTAAAAATCGAAGGAGACTAGAGTCATCTTTTGTTTTTTCTCGACTCTTAAAAACTGAAAAAACAAGTTGTGTTAAAGCGTCTAAAAAATTATTTTAAACGGAATATTCATTACCCCTTTCCTACGTTGATCTTGGGTTGAGAAAATGGAGTCCACCAACCAAGGAATTCCCCTTGGAGGAAATCCTAGTCCCTTCTCCTCTTGGGGAGATGTTGGTGCACCCCATATGGCCACATTGTCGCTTCCAGGACTGACAATTGGTTTGCCTGTATGGCTCTTCTCAACCTCTGTCGTTCAGAACACCACTATTCCTAAACAATCGAATCAGCAATTAGACGAGTCCAGAGTTGCCCACCAACCTTCTACTTCCTCTAATTCTTCTTCTCTTCCTTCCTCTTCACTTGATGGGGCTGGTAGAGCCAAAAGTCAAGTTACTAAGGAGAAGAAGGAAAAGAAGAAGAAAGAGAAGAAGAAGAAGGAGCCAAAGGCGAATGGGGGAAAACGAGTGTCATCTAACGAAAATCCACACACTGCACCGACCAGGCCTAAATCGCCATGTGTCATTTGCAAAGGAGACCACTTTCACAGAGATTGTCCTTGCATCCCTCGGATATTAAGGGACTGGTCTCCTAGATTGCACAACCCGGTGTCGTCAACCTCTGATGACCATGTTGAAAGCACACCGTCAACTAGTGAAAGTGAAGCCCCAGGACAAAAAGGAAAATATAGATTTCCTTGTAAACTGTGTGAAGGCGATCATGCCGTCCACCGTTGTCCCTTCTTAGACGAAGCTAAAAGAGTTTTGGATGATCATCCGGTTTCACCGTTACGACTTCCACCTGGATATAAAAAACTCTTGCCGAGTCCGTCATTAGTTGAAAATTCAGCTGGCCCGCTCAGGTGGTCGGCTGAAGCACCTATCATTGAAGATAAACCATCTGGATCCATACCAGACGAAAGTCAAAAGGTCAAGGCGGCAGTTGACCCGGTCTTGCCTCTAGAGGTTTCATCTTCAGATGATACAATCACTGAAGAGAACAAGGATGACACCGTCCAAATTCTTTTCATAAGCACAGACTCCAACGAACATGGAGGCAATATACCCGTTCCTTTACCGCAGGAAGGAAGTTCGTCAGATTCGTACCCGGCCGTCTATTCGGTCCCACCTCCAAGCAACCTAGTTGTCTCCTTCGACTGGAATCAACTAGGCAGACCCCATTTACCAGCAAGCATACCATTCCGAATTATCGTCCAAATATATAGAATGGTTATGGCTGGTACCATCATAGATGAGGGGGCTTCTGTGAGTATCCTTTCCTCAACTGCTTGGAAAGCGCTTGGTTCGCCATCGCTTCTGCCCGAGATGAGAAATCTGATAGGTTTTGATAAAGGAACTAGTCAACCTTTAGGGATCCTTCCCAATGTGCCCATAACATTGAGAGGGAAAACCGTTCACCTGAACGTAATGGTAGTTTAAGGAACCCTAGATTACAATCTACTCCTTGGACGAGACTATATTTATTGCATGGGAGCCATTATCTCCTCACTCTTTAGAGTAATGTGTTTTCCGCACGAAGGAAGAGTGGTCAAGCTCGTGGACCAGCTTTCATTTCCCGGATCATACAGAGCAAATAGTCATATACCATCCCTAAATGGTCTTTTCAAGCAAGAAATGTCTCAATCTCCAGTCCGTCCTCCCGATGAGCGCGAGTAATTCGGAGGGATATGACTGAAACCCAGGGGGCATGCATCCTGGTCTGCTTCGGCAGGAAAACTTCGGGTATAGGGTAGGTTTCCGCGGGAGAATATGCCTAGTCTGTACCCCCGTCCATGAGTGGAAGAGGGGGTTATTCTAGTACAGGATTCTCTTGTCAAAGTTATGAGAGTTGGCGAGCGCCGCCACTCACCTTTGTTTATCTCGGTAGACATCGCCGAAGAAGTGTTTTGTTTGCGCCGCGAATAGAACAATCTTTGGGTAACCTGTAAGAGGTAGGCCTCTCTCGGTAAAACAAATGTTTTAACGGACTAAAGAAGGGGTAACCTTGAAACTCTGTTTTATACCTGGGGGCATGCAAACCTTTTGGAGTGCAAGCAAAGAGCGACTATTTATTTTTTAAATTTTTAGGACCTCTAACCCTTTAAACTTGTAGGATTGGTCGTCTCCTAACTTGCATAAAGAAAGGATGTGGGGCAAAACTCTGAAAGTTGCCGTTTTTATATGAGACATTCTTATCATACGACTGGATTGATCGAGCAGTGTTACCGCGAGGTTCAAGCTCGTTAAAAAATAAACCCGGACCGAGCAAATGTTTCCACTCGCGTTTAAGCTCATTAAAAAATGAACTATTCCCCGGTAAATAACCACTGTGAATGTAGTACTTCAGCCATTAAAGACTTGGTCGTGTTTGCACCGTCACCTCCACTTTTTCATTGGCCGATCATTCACCTCCATTTGATTGTTTACCCATTTTGAGGAACAGCTGCGAAGAGTGATTTCACTAGCCATCCTTGTGACACTGCCGTGATTGGAAAATTCCAAACCTTACCTAGAATCAGCTGCTACCCATTTTATCACTCGTTCCTCAAAAGACAAGTCTCCTTTAAGCTCTTTTCAACTGACTCGTAAAATATGAAAAGATCGCCGAGCCATTTGCCTCTCCAGCTCATTAAAGGGACAGGAAGTGCTATCCCTCCTCTAGATTTTAATCTTTTTGGACCTGAGGGATTATTACACAAAAAGATCGAGCACTTGTTTTGTTCGGCTCGTTAAAACTATCGAAAATTCATCCCTTCTGTATTGTTTTATACTTTTTCGGACTTAAGGGATTAGATGACGAAAAAGGAATTTTGGAGTTACCTTTACGTACCTTTTCAGACTCTCTAAAAATGAAAAGGACTGAGTTATCTTTGTCGTTAAACTCGTTAAAAATATTAATAGCGACAAACTTGTCTTTAGACGAGAACGAGTTTCACTATCGCTAGGCTCGTTAAAACATAGCGATGGGTTTGCCCGAAGGGCAAATTATAGAACAAGCATATGTTATCCTCCTCAAGCTTGACAAAAATAAAGAGGTACTGGTCAGTAATGACTGGGGAAAAATTGGGAAGAAAACTCAAAGAATCTTTATTGGTAACAAGTCGCTCTTGAACATGACACTTCCACTCCGTGTCCGAGTCGGGTTGGGTTGTTTCATTCACCGGTCACATCACCATGGTCATGCCATACCATCCACATTTGGGGTTAATGTTACCAATCCATCACATAAGTGTCGCCGACATGTTCAAGAGAAGTCATCGAGAGAAGTCACTTGTGTCCCACCCACTACCATACATTATACTCCATTCTTTTCATGACCGCCATCCTGAACCGTATATCATCAGATTGTTTTCACCTCCAACAAAATCATTTGCCCCGTTCCGTGTCATTGATGTGGGATTCATTAAGGCCCTCCTTTGACGGATCACTTCTTGTTGACATCAGCGCATTATCCAAGAAGTTGGTCTAGGAACACCCCATTCAGTACTTTGAAGCTTACATGCCTCAATGGCAAGTTTCTCACTTTCGGCGACAGGTTTACATCAATGGCCTTCGACCGAAAGATTTTGCGTGGTGTTCGACGCCAAGTCCTTTATTCACACCACGTGAATTGTACTGTAGTACCTTGAGGGTCATTATCATTATCGGTGATTCCTCTCACGCTTGTTAACAGTTTACATCATTGACTGGTAATCAAGCAATGTCTTTCCATGTTCGACTTCAGAACATTTCTCACATGGATCGACTTGTACTTCGAGTGAAGATCAGACGAGATTGAAGACCCCGGATCTAGTTTCATCCATCCGGGCTGCGATATATATTCAGGAAAATAAAGACATTAAAATGTACAGCATTGCAGCACAGATAATCATCCTACCAAAAGGATGATGGCTCTATCAGAATCATCAGTCTACAATCAGACGATTGTCTGTCCTATGTACATGAAAATGAATTTATAAAGCTGAGCATGGGAATGCCCGCCTCGGCTAGATCATGAAAACAGTATGAAGATAATGTATTGTATTGTATCTTATTACAGGTCTCCTCCCAGCATTGAAAGAACTTCAGATCCTCATAATAAAGCATTTCACCTGATTAACGGCCTCATACTTTAGGGGGCAACTGTTATAGACATTTTTGTGCCTTGCAGCTCCAAGCATGAAATGTCCATAAACCAAGGGCTCCTAAGTCCCTAAAAGTGTTGTTCTAACCCCTAAAGGAACAAGGTCAACAAATTACAGCTTCTCCCAGAAGTTCTCCAATAGAAACTGCTCAGAATAAGTCAAAACAGGATCATTTCAGCTGCTCCACTGGCTAGCTGCGTTGCATAGCACCTAAATACACCAGTTGGGTGCGTTGCAACGCACCTAAATGCATTATGAGGGTGCGTTGAGCGGGAAATGACAAATGGCAGTGCCATTCCGCGAGGTGGAAAGACAATGGAAGCTTCCAGAATCTTCTCCTATGACACTTGCCTCACTGAATTCGACCAAGGATGAGTAAGAGGCTTTCAGTCTCCAAGTGGAAGCAAGAACTGACAGAGAGAAGACACTAATCAAATCACAAGCTGACTCATCCTCCTTGCATACATCTATATATGGATCCCTCATCCAAGAGATCCAGAGGCTGGAATTTTGTACATTGCAAGGAATTGTTGTTGGTTTTGAGATAGATATCAGAGTATTGGGTGATTTATGCTTTGTTGGAGGTGAAGAGGGGCTTCTTTGCTGGGAGGTTGATGCTGGGTCAGGAATCATCGGTTCTAACTCCTCCTGGATCTTCTTGTATATCAATAAAAACTATTTGATTTTTTCCTACATGCTTGTGTATCACTGATGCTTGTTACATTTGTATGGTTAGCTTAAATCTGATCCTAAGCTGTTTATGAATATAGATCCATGTCTTTGTATAGTTTTCTTCTTCTGTGATCTTACAAGAACTTGGTGAAGCTGGGCAAGTAAGGGAGCAGGTAGCTGGAAGCTGTCAAAGAAGAGAGGGATTGGATCAAAGGATTAGCGCAAGACACAGGTCGGTTCTTTCTATCCCCCTCTATCTTTAATTCATAAAGGAAATACAAAAGTAGTTTTCTTTGTTTGTTTCTAAGGCAGCTGTCACACCTTAGTGGAATAGAGCAGTTCTAAATAGACACTTTTCCCGGTAACACATTGCATGTGGCATAGTCCCCATGTGTTCTCCTATTGCCAGCATAGCCAGCCTACAACAATATCACTAGCTTGCATCCTTATATTTCTAATCATTTAAAGACATGACGTGGGTTTGATGCCACTTTGGAGTCATTGTTCCATTGCATGTAGCATAGTCCCCATGTGTTCTCTTAGTGTCGAGCATAGCCAGCCTACAACAAATTTAATTTTCTGTATTTTATTATGGAATACAAGTAGTAGTATAAACCTTTTAGATCATCGAAAAGCTAATAAATTCACATCAACAATACTTTATGTCATTGTGTATTTTGATTCATGCCAACGTACAACAACTTTAATAGTCTGTATTTTATTATGGAATACAAGTTGCTAGTATAAACCTTTTAGATCCACGAAAAGCCATCCCGTATAAACAAAGCTCTCGGAGAAAAAAAATTGATTTGTGATCTCACCATGACAGTGAATATCAATTAAATTAAAATATTAATAAATTATTTAATTATATTTTATTTTCAATTTGAAAATACATTTTTTCATTATTTTGTATATATTAATTAACTTATCCAGTTTTATTTATTAAAAATCAAAAATATTTTGTATATCATTTAAATTTTAAAATTAGTCATTTATTAATTTTTTATGCAGGAGCATCCCGACTTAGCCAACAATGTGATTGTATGTTCACATGTTGTGGCTAACATGAGATGAATTTCATTGACTTGAGTGGTCAAAATCAATTCTTACTAGAGAGGGTTGGATCTCTCGAAAATTATCTTTACTACAATTATTGTAATAATTAGAATATCGTATTATTTTTAGAATAGGAGATAAGTTCTTAGTATAGGTGTGTATCAGAGCTTGAGAATAGGGATTTAATGGTTGAGATTAATAAAAATAGAGATTGAGTTGTCAATGCAGTTAGGATAGGATTTGATTCATAAAATAGGAATGACTGTAATGATAGGGAGATAAGATGATCGAGAACAGAGCAAGTAGGCAAGAGTTTGAGTGAGAGATAGGGTTTGAGATTGAAATAGAGGTCAGAAAAACTGTTGTAATCGAGCTGAGAGGGCTAAGACTCTTTAATTTCCATTTTGTTGAATAATTGATTGAATTGTATTGTGACGCACTGTTCTGGTGCAGAAATTCTCTTATGGCTGTGTATCGGCATCCTGGACCCTAATCAGGTAGTTTCTATGTTCATACATTTTATTGAATATCACAGTCGATTAATATTAATGGTTAATATTGAGCTTAAGCATTAAACTTTCCTTAAGCGTCTTTATTAAGATTTTGAATTAAGCACGTGGCAGTATTTGATAAGTGAGAAGAGGTATTTCGCACGCCCTAAAGGTGGTAAGTGGTATTCCTAAATTTCACACAATTAGCCTAAGTGGGTGACACATAGTGCGCGAAAACTACTTTTCTCGCGTGCTCTCGACCTAATATCGGTCGTGTAAGAATCTGCGGGAGTTTGCATGACAACTGTTCGATTGGACGGGTCACATCGATGGTGGAGATCGTCCGGGTTAGTTGGTGAGACGACGACGCGATATCCGTTAGATCTGGAGAAGTGAGCTCAACGACGTGGTTTGAAGCACTTGATAAAGGGAGAAGTCGACGCGGGACAGAAAATGATTGGTCAGATAAGCGGGACCCTCAAGGGGAAAATCCATGTATAGAATCTGTTTGTGCGCAACTTATCGGTTACAAAGTTAACTAGTAGTCTAATTCCAGACTACCACCCCATTTTCCTCAACCTCCTATGTCATTTTGGTATCAGAGCACAGAGATTAATTTTTTCTATAGTAAACATGCCACCGAGGAGAGAAGGAGGCATAGGTCGGGGGAGATCTGTAGCGAATGCAATTATGCTGGATGAGATCCGAAATTTGCGTACAAAGATGGAGACAATGGAGACTGCTTAGAGGAGAGCACATGATGAAGGAGATGCCAGTGCTACAGAAGAATCTTCTGAGGAAGAAGAAGACAATGAAAGTGAAGCTACCAAAGTTATCAAGATATTGGCCAAAGCAAGTGGAAGACCAAAGGTGGAAATACTTTTGTATGACGAGAATCTCAATGTAGAAGAATTGATGGACTAGATGAGTTCATTAGATAAGTATTTTGACTATGAGGAGGTTGATGATAAAAATAAGGTGAATTTTGCAGTTACCAAATTGAAGGGTCATGCAGCTATCTGGTGGGATGAATTAGAAACATCCAGAGCAAGAAAAGGGAAGTCCAAGATCAAACAAGGGGATTAAATGGTAAGTAGATTGAAATCCAAATTTATGCCAAAAGATTATCAGTTAAATCTTTTCAGACAATTAAAAAAATTTAAGCAAAAAGGAATGTCTATCAAAGAATACACAAAAGAGTTTTATAAGTTGAGTACTAGAGCAGGACATACAGAGGATGATGTAGAAAAGGTAGCCAGATACATAAATGGGTTGAGATATGACATACAGGATGAAACCAACTTGCTAAGTCTGAAGACAATTGAAGATGTCTCTCAAGCAGATTTGAAGGCAGAAGAGAAGATGTTGAGAAAGAAAAATCAAAGGAATAGAGGAAAAAGTTCAGCAAGAGATAAAGGAACTACTAGATCAAGATTTCAACACCCTCAGGGTGAAGCAGGAGGTTCAAGTAGTAGACCACCACAGAGAGGAGAATTTAGTAAAGGAAGATTTGTACCCAAAGGAAGAGGCCGAGGAAGAGAAATTTGGTGTTACACATGTGGAGAATGGGGACATGGATCATGGGACTGTCCTCATAATAAAGTAACAAAGAAGAGGAATGTGAATGTGGCTAAGGCAAGGGAAGAAAAACCTTAAATTGCAAACAAGGAAGAATCACCTGAAGTAGGAGAATCCTTGTTGTTGAAAAGGGTATTGCTTAAGGCAAAGAAAGAGACAAGAGAACCAGCTCAGAGAAAGAGTTTATTCAGAACTACATGCAAGTCCAAAGGAAAATGTTGTAAAGTGATAATTGATAGTGGAAGCACTAATAACCTTGTTTCTATAGCAATGGTGGAAAAGTTAGGACTAGTAAAAATAGTACACCCTACTCCTTACAAAATATCGTTGTTGCAAAAATGGCATCAACTTATTGTGGCAGAACAATGCAAGGTAGAGATACATATTGGTACTTATAAGGATGTGATATTGTGTGATGTAATGCCAATGGATGTATGCCATGTGTTTCTGGGAAGACCTTGGCAGTTTGATCAGAAAGTTATTCATGATAGGAGAAGAAATACTTACACGTTGGAGAAGGATGGAAATAAACACACACTGTTGCCATTGAAGGATGAAGCAGGCAAAGAAGCGCCTGGAAACAATGTTATTCTGATGAGTGGGAAAGAATTGCTGCAAAAAGTCAAGAAGAATGAAAAGATGCATTTTGTTGTCATAAGGAGACCTAAGGTAATTTTAACTTCCAAAAACTTACATGATTTATCTGAAGAAATAAAAACTCTGTTGAATGATTTTGTTGATATTATTGTGGATGATTTGCCAAATGCATTACCACCCATCAATAGTATTAGTCATCATATTGATCTGATACCTAGAGAAATTTTGCCAAACAAAGCAGCATACAAGTTAACTACTCAAGAAAATGCAAAAGTTGGAAGACAAGTATAAGAACTTATGGATAAGGGATTAATCAGAGAGAGTCTTAGTCCATGTGTTGTACCAACAGTACTCAGTCCAAAGAAAGGTGGTGAATGGCGTATCTGTACAAATTCCAGAGCCATAAACAAGATTAATATCAGGTATAGATTTCCTTTACCATGCATGGATGATTTGATGGATTGTTTAATTGGGTCAAATTATTTTTCTAAAATATATCTGAAGAGTGGATACCATCAAATAAGGATTATAGAGGGAGATGAATGGAAGACTACATTTAAAACAAATAGTGGGTTGTATGAATGGTTAGTGATGCCTTTTGGACTCACTAATTCACCTAGCACATTCATGAGATTAATGAATGAAGTCTTGAAGGAATATGCAAGCAAGTTTGTCATTATTTATCTTGATGATATTCTAGTTTTTAGTAGAAGAAAAGAAGACCATCTGGAGCATCTTAAGTTGGTTTTAAGAACCCTTTAGAAAAAGAAACTGCTGAAAAATCTGATGAAATGCAGTTTCATGAAAGAAGAATTAATCTATTTGGGATTTGTAGTTTCTAAAGAAGGTTTGAAAATGGATCCAGAGAAAGTCCAAGCAATTTGGAAGTGGCCTGCTCCAAGAAACATATTTGAGGTAAGAAGCTTTCATGGTCTTGCAAGTTTTTATAGAAAATTTATTAGAAATTTTAGTCAAATTTGTGCACAAATCATTGAAACAATCAAAGCCATTCAAGTGGACAGAAGCAGCAGACCAAAATTTTAAGTTGTTGAAGAAGAAAATTACAAAGAAACCAGTTTTAGATTTACTTGATTTTGGGAAAGTTTTCCAAGTTGAAACTAATTCTAGTGGAGTTGTAGTTGGAGCAGTTTTGAGTTAGGAACAGAGACCAATAGCCTACTTTAGTGAGAAACTAAATGAAACTAAGAAAAAGTATTCTTCTCATGATAAATAATTTTATGTTATTGTGCCAGCTTTAAAAAATGGAGACATTATTTGCTACCAAAGGAGTTTGTATTGTATTTTGACAATCATGCAATACAGTTCATAAACAACTAGCCAAAATTGAACCAGAAACATGCCAAGTGGGTAGAGTTTTTACAAAGTTTTACTTTTGTGATAAAACACTCAAGTGGTAAGTTGAACAAAGTTGTTGATGCTTTGAGCAGGGAAAATTTCATTGTACAAGAATTAAGAGTTGGTGTTGTAGGATTTGAAGAAATGGTTGATGTGTATAAAGATGATGCAGAATTCAAAGATATTTATGTAGTTGTAAAAAATCCAATAGCTCATAATAGAACTCAATGGTTAGATTATCTTATCGAAGGAGGTTTACTATTTAAAGGTAACAAATTGTGCATTCCCAAATGTTCTATGAGAGAACATAATAAAAGAGAAACATACTGGAGGATTATCTAGTCACTTTGGACAAGACAAAACCTTTGCTCAAGTAAATTCTTGTTACTCTTGGCCAAAGATGCAAGCTGATGTTAAGAAATTTGTTGAGTAGTGAAAAATCTGTCAGCATGCTAAAGGGAGAAGCCAAAATACAAGATTGTACCAGCGATTGCAAATACCAGACCGACCATGGGAAGCAATTAGTATGGACATTGTTATGTGTTACCTAAAAATCAAAGAGGGAATGATTCCATTTATGTTGTAGTAGATAGATTTTCCAAAATGGCACATTTCATTGCATGTAAAAAGACTAGTGATGCAACACATATTGCTAATCTGTTTTTTTCAGAGGTTGTAAGGTTACATGGATTCCCTGTAAGTATTTTGTCTGATAGGGATACAAAGTTTGTTGGGAATTTCTAGAGAACTCTTTGGAAGAAACTAGGTGCCAACCTTAGTTTCAATTTAGCATATCATCCTCAAATAGATGGATAGACCGAAGTGGTAAATAGAAGCTTCGGAAACATATTGAGAAGTTTGTGTATAACAATCCTAAGCAGTGGGATTTAGCACTTGCTTAAGTTGAGTTTGCTTATAATGACACTCCAAACCAAAGTACTGGGATGAGTGCATTTCAGATTGTTTTTGGAACAAATCCAAGAGGTGTGTATGAACTTGGAAATTTGGGTAAACAGGAGACAAGAAGTGCAAAAGCTGAAGAGTTTGCAGAGCAGATGCAAAGACTACAAGAAGATGTCAAAGACAGATTGCAGGAAAGCAGTGGAAAATACAAATAGAGAGCTGATATGAGGAGGAGAGAAAAAGAATTCCAAGTGGGAGATCTGGTGATGGTATACTTGAGAAAAGAAAGATTTCCTGCCAGGACTTACAATAAACTAAAGATGAAAAATATAGGGCCATGCAGAATTGTGAGGAAGTTTTCAACTAATGCTTATGAAATTGAATCGCCAGAAGGGAGTGGAATATCACCTATCTTTAATGTTGTAGATTTGTATCCATACAAGGATACAGAGTTAGAGCTACAGAAGCAACCTGAAGGAGATGAAGTTCAAACTTTAAATTGGGAATGACAAATGCCAAAGACATTCAAGAAAGAGGTGGAAGCTATTTGGAGAAAAGAGTATCCAAAAGAACCAGAGGATAGGTTTATTTTCAATATTTAGTCAAATGGAGGGGACAACTAGTGGAGGATGGTAGTTGGATTACAATAGCAGAATTACAGAAGTTTTGAGTAAATCCTGAAAGTTTGATGAAGAATTCTTTTCTTCCCCGGGAGTCTCATGTAGGAGCATCCAGACTTAGCCAACAATGTGATTGTATGTTCACATGTTGTGGCTAACATGAGATGAATTTCATTGACCTGAGTGGTCAAAATCAATTCTTAGTAGAGAGGGTTGGATCTCTAAAAAATTATCTTTACTCTAATTATTGTAATAATTAGAATATTGTATTATTTTTAGAATAGGAGATAAGTTGTTAGTATAGGTGTGTATCAGAGCTTGAGAATAGGGATTTAATGGTTGAGATTGATAAAAATAGAGATTGAGTTGTCAATGCAGTTAGGATAGGATTTGATTCATAAAATAGGAAAGAATGTAATGACAGGGAGATTAGATGATCGAGAACAGAGTGAGTAAGTGAGAGTTTGAGTGAGAGATAAGGTTTGAGATTGAAATAAAGGTCACGCAAACTGTTGTAATCGAGCCAAGAGGGCCAAGACTCTGTAATTTCCATTTTGTTGAATAATTGATTAAAGTGTGGTGTGACACACTGTTTTGGGACAGAAATTCTCTTATGACTGTGTATCGACATTTTGGACCTAATTGATTATTTCTCTATTCATACATTTTATTGAATATCACAGTCGATTAATATTAATGATTAATATCGAGCTTAAGCGTTAAAATTTCCTTAAGCGTCTTTACTAAGATTGTGAATTAAGCACATGGTAGTATTCGATAAGTGAGAAGTGGTATCTCGTGTGCCCTAAAGGTGGTAAGTGGTATTCCTAAATTTCACGCGATTAGCCTAAATTGGTGACACGTAGTACGAGAAAACTACTTTTCTCATGCACTTTCGACTTGATATCAGTTGTTTAAGAATCTGCGCAAGATTGCGCGACAACCGTTCGATTAGACGGGTCACATCGACGGTGGAGATCGTCTGGGTTAGTTGGTGAGCGGACGATGCGATATCTGTTGGATCTGGAGTAGTGAGATCAACGACGCGGATTAAAGCGCTTGATAAAAGGAGAAGTCAACAAGGGACCGACAGTGATTAGTCAGATAAGCGGGACCTTGAGAGGGAAAATCCAAGTACAGAATCTGTTTGTGCGCGGGTGGTTGGTTACAAAGTTAACCAGTAGTCTAATTCTAGACTACCACCCCATTTTCATCAACCTCCTACGTCAATTTTATTATATTTATTCACAACAAAGGTAAAAAATGTTAAAATGTAACTTGCTTTTACCTTAGTTGCATATATCATTATTTTAGAATTTGGAATGTAGTGAAATGGTTTGTCTATTTAGTTAATATCATTAAAGAGAAATACCTAGTTGGTGATTTATACAAAAAGTTCATTTTAAACTCCAAATCTATTCAAAATTGTAGAAGTAAGAATCTTAAGCTCTAACACTGTAATTGGCAAGAATACATCGCAGAGAAATTGTATACATTAAAAAACATTAATTTGCTAATTTCAAAGTTCAATATTCTAATTAAATTGATGCTAAAAAGATTTTCTTGTTTTGATGTAATAAAAATGCTTTTTTTTTGTTAAATATAGTTTGAATTATCCACATTATTATATACATCTCATCAATTTCTCAAATCCCAAAAAAATCCCTTTTCAAAACAAAAAAGATTTTTGGTTTTGATAACAACATTCACATGGTTGTATTCAAAAGGCAGAAAGGAATATAACTGAGTTATAAAAAAGCCAAGTGTCTATCTAAAAGAGCACTACCTCCATCCAAGGGTTAAATTTGACGGGTACTCTTACCCATTAGAAATTTTTTTTATGATGGTTTTATTTTTAAAGTGCTCTTCACATGACTTTTAATATTTATTTTTACCTATTTTTAATGATCTTTTGCAAATTATATTTCTAATTGCTCTTACATGAAAATAATGAATATACATATTATTGCAATTAAATTAGACAATAAAATTTAATTTACAAAAATTGAAATACACATACTATATCATGTTTTCCATTTAAATAACTTCAATACCAATCCAATTAAAATTCAATATTTGTGAAATAAATTTCAAACAAAAAACATAATGTGCATGAACTATGTAAATGTTCAAAAATTACATTCAATATCATCATGTAAAGGAATTAAATTTTTAGATAGTTTCACCCAAAAAAATAATTGTCAAAGATATATATAAAAATCGAAAAACAAAGACAAACTACATACCTGAAAAGATTTCAGGTATTCAACAGCCTCATCAAATATTCTTGCAGTGTTCGTTAGCTGCATTGAGTCCAAAAATGAAAATTTATAATTATAAACTACCAATTGTAATAACTTTTATAAAGAATGAGCTCAAAAACGAAAATTTATCATTATAAACAACCAATTGTAATAACTTTATAAGGAATGATTTTACTGCATAACACATTCAGAATATTATGTTCTAATTTCTTATTTTTTCATATTTGGTAGAAGCTATTTGTTTATTTATTTTTGTTCTTAGCATATGCAAATATGCCATTATAGTATGCATTGTGAGAAAATACTATAAAAACACCAAATATTATGGCATCTATAACATAATTTTCCAAGAAAAAAGATTTCTTTCAATTAAATAATTAGACTTTTTTTTGTTAAAGATTAAACATCCAAACATGACAGAATGAAATCATATAAAATATCAAAACATAACAAAATGAAATCCTATAAACATTCAATTGTATAAAATTTAAACTTTCCAAAAAATCATATAATATAATTAAAAAATTCCATAAAAAAATTATAATTATGACCAAAGAAAATCCAAGTTGTAAAATTGTTAGACTTGTCGTTCAATTACTAATTTGTGTTGAGAAATTTTCTTACAAATACAATGAAATTTTGCATTTTGTGTGGAATACGTATTTTGTGATAAATACACTGAAATTATATGGAAAATTCATTAAAAAACTTATGTGAGAAAAATTAGAAGAGAACTTGAACACAAGAAATTTCGTTCCGAAGTTGGTCTTGTTGGTCCTTGGGTAGCGGCAATGGCCTTGGCCTTGAAGTGTACGGTGTCCACTAACCAAGGTTCGTTTCTTGAAATAGTGAGGGCTCTGAAGTGAGGGCAAGGGATCGATACTCATGCACAAAACAGAGATTTGGGAAATCTATGTGTCAAAAATAAACTATTCCTGGAGAGTGGTTAGCGGTAAAAGCAAGGCCCGACTTGTCTTTGAGAAATTAACCAACTATAAGTGGCAATTAACCATCAAATCCAAAAATACCCATTATATACCATTGTTTATACTCTTATATACTCTGTTTATTACACTGGTGCATACCTATATACCCCTGTTTATTAGACTAGTGAATACCTTGACCTGTGACCATGATGGAAAAACTCTTGCCCTAACTGGCCGGATAGAAGTGTGCACGATGTATTGGTCAGGGCGGTCCGTTTACACGCCCCCGGCCAGGTTCAAAACTTGTTGAGCTGCGCCCCAGTGCTGCAGCGTATTCCCTGTTCAATATGATGGTTGTTTACAGCTAATGTATGTATTGATTTGTTTAATATGACGGTTGTTTACAGCTAACGTATATATTGATTTGTCAGTTTGTCAGTGACAGTATAATATAATTAGAAGAGAGTTTATTCTATTTCTCGTGGAAACTAGTCCTTTCCATTAAAAAAAAAAGACCTGAAAATTTTTATAAGCAACACTTAAAAAAATTCTAATCACCCTAGTCTATTCAAATTCTAATCACCCTAGTCTATTCATCCTCGGTTACATCGTTGAAGTGATCATGAAAAGCTTGTCCTCGTTTTCTCTGTGACGGCGTTCCATTTGGCATGGATTCATCTAAATTAAGAGTCTTTATGATAATGAATCGGGGTCAGTTACAACAAAATCTATATGCAGATTCCGTTTAGTACAAAGAAGAAGGCATTTATATATATATATATATATATATAAATTTGAAACTTCCCATTTTTTAATACACCCGTCATTATGATATTTTCAAAAATTATTAACCAGTCAAAGATTACGGGTTTATTTTGAAATAACCAGTATTTCATAGGTAAAAAATGGAAAAACGTTCATACAGGCGTCAATTTTAAAGCTTGTTCCCGGCAATTTAACACCTTAATATAAGTGACGCAGAAAAGATTTTCTTGTTTTGACAACAAAATTCGAAACATTCTTGCCAATATAAGTGACGCAAAAAAGATTTTCTTGTTTTGACGTAATAAAGATGTTTTTTTTTTTTAAAATATAGTTGGGATTATCCACATTATTATCTTTGCAGTAGTGTAGGTATAATCTACGAGATAAATTATTGATTATTTAATTAGTAATTATTGGATAAAACTTAAAAATATTTGTCTAAAATTAACTTTATAAAAACAATAATTTTTTTTTAGTTTTCCATTCATCTATTAATTAAGCTCGTATTTTACTATTAGTTAAGTTTTTATTTTGCAATGTTTTCAAACGGTACACGTATTTTACACATAAAATATTATCTATTTCAAAATCTACAAGTTATTTTTAACTTGCTAATAATTTTAAAAAACAAAAAAGAAAGTTTTGAAGTTTTGATTTTTTTATATATATTGTGCAAGTTGGCTGATTAACACTGAAAGGTGAGAGTGTGATTCATTAATACCTTTCTTAATGACCCCAGTATCCCAATCACATGTAAACATTACAACTTACGGCTTATAAGACAGCCATAAATCTAAATGCCATAGCAATTAATGGGTTTGGTGACCTCCGAGCTACTCACCGCCTAGTTATGTTATGGTTAGTCGTCTGGCTTCCAACTTGCAAGTTCCAAATTCCAATCAATTGCAAGGTATTATTTGATGTGAATTCTCGTGAGGAGGAGTATAGGTAGAATGTTGCAAAAACTTCAAAGGCTACAAAACCTGGAATTCAGCGAACCACTCTATTGCACAATGTAACCATGAAGAACTTTCAAGAATAAATACCAGTGAGTGACAGCTGATACCTTGTTCTCTGGATTCTGATTATTTTGTTTCGAAAGCATTACTTGACACATTGGTTCTCCCCTGCTTTGCTCAACCTGTATGAATAAAATGGTTATAATTCAAATTAATTAATGCATAAGGGCAAACGGTGTTATGTTACCATATCACTGTTTATCTATATAAAAACCTTGTTGCTTTATTTCCTCGTCTTTTCCTTGTTTTATTTCTCCGTCTCTCCTCTCTCGTTGTTTTCAATGAGTAATTCATTCACTCACAGGGCCAAGTCCGTCTCACTCCTCTGTAGAGCTTGGATGGCTTTGCAATATTCAGTTTTGAATCATTTTTTGCAGAAAGTTTCATGGGTTGAGCTCTTGCTCCAAGTAGGTTTATTGATAAAGATAAATCACTGAATTGTGTAGGTTTCTTGATAAAGATAAATCCCTCAATTGTTTTAGCAGCTGTTGCTGCTGCTAATCATGGTAGGCTAGAGACCCCAATACTTGCTGTGAATGGTGGCTTTTGGCTAAGAGAAGCTGCAATTGTCTCTGGTCCATCTGTTGTTTCTTCTCTATTGACCTGAATTTGCTCATGTATTTCAGATATGGTCAATGGCTGAGATGAATTGACTCCCAACTGAGTAGAACCCATTTGGGATGAACGCATAGACCTCAAACCCATATCCATATTGCTATTGATTATTGGCTTCTAACCCATGAAAACTCAGGTACCAAGCCACATCTCCAGTGTTACTGCATCCATTCATTAGCAATTTAGATCATGAGCTTGAAATAGTGGGTGCACATGTTGACATCTCTAGAACATTTCTAGCAGAATTGTTGCCTAGAAGTCTCGTATGTATTTGTTCTTAATCTGCCCATGAAAAGCAAGAAGAAGAACAAGAAACACCTATGAGATCCTCGCTATTAGACAAATTTGTCTTTGAATTTCTCATTACATAAGGTTCAATTGCTTTCATCAGTTCCTCATAGATTACATGATTTGTGAAAAAAACTCCACCATTTATGCTAGGAACATGCCAAGGAAATTCACTCTGCATATCCTTCTACTAAAATTGTCCAAACACATAAAAACAAAATTCTCTTGGAGGCTCTACGAAAACATAGAAATATAAAAAAAACGATTGCTTGCAATAACTCAACTTCCATTTCAATTTCTATAAAAAAGTACCAATTCCCTCGGTTCTGCATGCAATAACTCAACTTCCATTTCAATTTCTATAAAAAGGTACTAATTCCCTCTGTTCTGCATGCCTATGGTGATTTATTAAAAAAAAAAAAAACCAAGGACAACCCCATCCATAAAATAGACCTGGAGTTCAAAAGTGTAAGTGACAAGTGGAATTTGATTGCCAAATTGAACCTCAAAGGTGATTTTCTTTTCTAATATAACAAAAAATTTCCAACCCATTAGAGTCGCAAATTTTATTGGTAAAATGATTGAAAGACATTAGAGTTGCAAAGACCGTCGTCAAATGCGTCAAATTTGAAATTCCTAGCCTCTGTTGATGAATCACTATCATTTGGTGCTCTCCATGGAATATGCACGCAAGTGAATAATTAGCTCTTCGTGGATTATCGACACAAATGAATAATTGTAGAGAGAATTAGGGTGAAAAAATTATACAAGTGGTTTGTCTATTTATAAGATACATATGGAGAACTAATTTGATAAGGTAAAAGAATATTTGACATTAGAATATATCGGTAATAAATTGATATTTTTTTCTTTTTACTGATTTTTATTTTTATTATTAATTATTAAAATTTTTATTATTAATATTTTTTTTATAATTTTTATTATTAGTTATTTTACAGTAATAAAAAAATTGCAATAATTATATATACAATTTAAATATATATATATGTATATATATAAATATTAAAAGTTATGTGATAAGTAATTTAAAAATAAAATCGTCATAAAAAAAATTCGTTGGCGAGTAAAGACACCCGTCAAATTTAACCCTGGCTGGGAATGCTTCGAATCCTTCGAGGCACATTGTATTTACCCCGCCAAGAAAGTAAATTAATAATAAATATCCTATCCGCATTGTCGTTGACCGCGCAATCATAATAAAAAAAATATTTTACCACAAGGTTGTTGACCTAAATTAATAAATATTATTTTAACAAATATTAGTTTAACATGTTGAACATATATAGTGTAATAAATCTTATTTTAACATGTTGAACATATCAGTACCTATATAGTTTAAAAAAGAAGTGGTCAACATATTATTTTTACACAAAAGTGAACAAGGTGAAGTAAAGACAAGTTATTTTGTGCCACATTGATAGGCATCAGATTTATTTATAAATATTTTACATATTTAATTATTGATTTTTTTATTATTTAGATTTTAAATAAATTAAAATTTATAATAATCAAATTAATATCTAAAATAATTAAATATTAATTTATTAAAATTAAAGTTTGATGGAAAGGTTATTGGGTTTGAATAAGTCATACTTCATGATCTTTTGTTTGTGTTCTTTTTCTTTTCTTTTTTAAATCATGTTGCATCTAAGTTGCATCTAATACATCTTAGTTAGATACCAATAAACAAGATTTAAATCATATTTTTTTCAATTTCTTTCTTAGTTAACTTTTTCAATATTTAAAAGAGACGCTAGGAGTATTTTGAATAAATTTGTGTTTCAAGTTTTTGTAATAGTAAAAGACCATATTACAATTATAAATTTATTCTTAGTATTTTGCTATAAATTTTATTCTTGCATTTAATACTTTTCATTTTATTTCGAGCTGATATTACTAATTTGCATTGTTTAACTTGTCTAAGTTGGGGAGAGGTGAGCGCGTGCGTCAGGATGGAGGAGCCAACCACAGAAGCCATGGTTGTCTGCGACCAATAACCATTGATTCGGGTGACCATCTGCCAACCGGAGTCGTCCAAGCCGAGGAAAACTATTCGCCAACAGAAGGCGCCTTGCTTTGATCGTGGCACTTTGCATGAGCTAGCCAACCGGTGGATAATCCTCGTAGCACCTGTCATCCTGCTAAGAGCTCTCTTATTCCGCCACATGACTCTTGTCGGATTTAGGCAACGTCTTACTCCTTACTGCTTGAACCGGATCAACTGGAGGAAGCATCTGGCCTGATACCGTTTTCTCCTCCAATAGCGTCCGCCAACTTATCCTTCAAGGTCCCCACGTCGCGCTGGAATATGGTCGAGTGCGGGAACGTGGCACAACACAGTCTCTCCGGTTGCGCATGGTTCTGGACATCTGGCGTCTAGCTCCTCCTCTCGCTTCTGCTATTTAATCCCCTCCATAGGAGTCTTTCCGGTTTCCTCCTCCAGCCTCGCGGGCTGGAGGTTTCTCTCCGCCTCACTTCCCTTCCTATCAATCATGGTGATTCTGGTATTGTCCGCCTGGTTTCGGCTCTCCGTCTCTGGCGTCTGCGCGGCTCCTTTCACAGGTTAGTGAGTTATTATATCCTTTCACTTGCATTTCTTTTCTAAATACAGGTGAAAACTAGTTTAAGCAGGGTATGTAAGCATATTTATGGTTGCGTAAATTCCAGAATGACTATCTATTTTTAGATTCTTCTTTTTAAGTTATAATCTTTCGATTGATTACGAAAGTCTCTGTCGTTTTGAATCCTGAGTTGGGGAGACGACGGTTTGTATCGTAACAGTCTTTTTTCCAGATTTGGGGGGTGAATGGTCTGTCCTGTAACAGTCATTTTCCTGAGTGGATATCCTCTGTCAGTTTAGGTAAAAAATGTTAAAAGCTCTTCTTAACAGATTAAGAGCATCCTTTTACATTTACAGTCCATGCCAAGATATACGATTTCGTGTCGGGAAATGGTGGTGCGTCATTCAGATCTATTGTTGCTGCTTCGACTGTAACAGTCGGTCTGAAGTGCAATAGTAGGTTTTCTTTTCCACCTGCTTTCGAATCCCTCTGTGGCTCCTGGGTTTTCCGGTAACTCCTCCCGGCTTCTGAATTCAAATCCCATTTCCAGTGACACTTAATGAGCCTCTGATAATCATCAGATTTTTCCTAGCTATTCTCTCCAGCATCATAAATGTCCCAACCTCCAGCTTCCTAGAATTGGCCTTTCGGCGGCTGGCTATCGTCATTGGACCCTCCAAAGTACATTTCTAGAGTCTTCCCCTTCCCCTTTTTCGGGTCTCCATCCTCTCTTCTGGCAAGTTCCATTTCAAGTGATTGTCCTTCTCGCCTGCCAAGATCCCTGGAGAATGATCTAATCCTGTCCTCTCTCTAGCTCTTTTTCCGCAGAAGTCTTTATTGTCCAGGTATTATTCTCCGCCGGTTCTCCTCCTTGGGATCCTCTAAAAGTACGGGTGGTACGGGGGGATCCCCTTTTGGGATTTCTCTTCTGACTAAGATGGCAGAGGATAGTGACTCTCCTGCCACGAGAGCCTTATTCGCTGCGGCCATTGAAACCGAATCAGCACGTGATTTCGCCAGTCGGAATCCCGGTTGGCATGCCACACTGTCTGATATGCTTCCATCTGGGTTAAGGGACCCCCTCTTCTCGGGAGTCTTGCCTCTCATCAGCAAAAGAAGGGCCCACTTCCTTCAAAGGATCACCATGGACAGGGCCGTAGCCGTTACAAGCATAAAGCCCCAGTGAAAACGGTTCCTCCCCCAAAGGCGGTTTCGGTTTCCGGCTCTTCTTTGTCGGAGCGTATTGAGAGCCTACAAAAGAATGCCTTGGTTGGGAAATGGTATTTCCCGGAAATGAACGAGGAACAAATGAGAAATTGGATTTCAAAATCTTGGACCCCCATTATAGGATACACTCCAATAATCTCCCGCCTTATGAAAGATTGGTTTTCGTTCCACTTTCAAAAGGAGTCTGATCTGGAGCTGGCCCTGAACAGACCTTGGGTCTCTGGCAGAAGTTTCCTGTCCCTGTCAAGATGGTATCTCGGTTTCGATCCCCTCAAAAATACTCCTTCCCACAGCATGATTTGGGTAAAACTCCCCAATCTTCCGCTAGAACTTTGGACGCCGGAGATCCTGGCCTTAATAGGAAACGCGATTGGCAAGTTCATATATGTTGACCCATGGGTCAGAGGGGAGAAGGACAAAAGAATCGCGTGGATTCTCATTGATAAACCATATAAGGGGGGCTATCCAGACCAAATCGAAATCACTTGGGATGGAGCAAAGATATGCCAAAGACTTGACTTTTGGGGCATCCCGTTTCGATGCTCCTCCTGCCATCGAACGGGTCACCTCATCAGAGATTGCAGATTCCGTCGCCACAGGCCAATCACATTTCCTTCTGAAAAGGTGAGGCAATCGGGCTCTGAATCCCATTCTGAAGATGTCAGTCTATCGGGGAATCAATTCTCTTTCAAATCAACAGAGATTCGAAGCTCACAGGAAAATACACAGAATAGGCCTGAGTCGCCAAACTTTGCGGACTTCAAGAGTCCTCCCTTTTCGGAGGGGATTAAAGATGTTGCGCCCCTCTCCCCACCGATCATGAACATGGCTGATTTCACTAGCCCTCCCATCCTGGAACAACTCGAAGAGGCTGCGGTACCTTCCCCCCCGGCGATGAACAGAGCAGATTTTGTGGTGGGATCGCATCCCATCCTCATCTCATCTTCCTCGCCCTCTCCAATTAAATCGCCCTCTGTCATGCATAAAGGAAAAGAGCCTCAGTTGACTCCGACCCCTTTCAATTCTCCATCAGACTCCCCGGTGAACAAATATGATAGCGACATAGACCTCCTTCTTCAGCGACACCCTTCGGTCCTTGAACCGCTGACCATCCACAGGCCGTCCTTCCCAACCATCAGTCCCAACTCTGCCAAAAATATCACTATAAGAAAAAAGCATAAAGGTGGGAGTCGACATTTCAGAGGCAGGACGATTGCCTCCGATTTGGGAGTCACAAACCTGCCCCTGATAGATGTCCCAATTCTGGAATCATCTGCTCCACAGCCCCTTAGAGCAAGCACGGCTGGACAGTCCTCAAAATGACCTTCCTAATTTCATACAACATCAGGGGTCTGGGTGCCGCCCCAAAATTCCTGGCGCTGAAGGAGACTCTCGTTTCTGCACGCTCCCATATCATATTCATTCAGGAGACAATGCACTCTAGCTCGGTGTCTCTGGCTTTTTTTAGAAGAATGTTTCCAACATGGCACATGGCTGCTACAAATGCAGAGGGCCTGTCTGGTGGCCTGGTGGCTATGTGGGACCCGCTCAAGGTCAAAGCAAAGGCCTTCAAGTGCTGTGCCGGAATCCTTATTTCGGCCTCCATCAGAGGAAGATCTCAGATTCTTAACATCTTGAACATTTATGCGCCCTACAGGAACAGACTCCCTTTTTGGGATTCTTTGTTTAACTCGGAAATTCTAGACATTGATTCCTTGTTAATTGCAGGTGATCTTAATCTGACTCTTAATCCAGAAGAATGCTGGGGTCAATGCAGAACAGTGGATAGCATGGCTGACAGAATGAGAAGGGAACTTTTAAAGAGGGATCTGGTCGATATCATTCCAGAAAAAATGACTCCAACGTGGGACAATGGCAGGCTGGGCTCTGCCTACATAGCAAAAAGAATCGACCGATTTATCTTAAACTCCAGCATTATTGAAAAGTGGGGAATGCCGATTGCAAAAACTGGAGGGGATTTTTCCTCGGATCATAAGCCCATCCTCCTGGAATGGGTGCATATGGAGCGAAGGATGGGCTATTCTTTTAAGTTTAACAGAATTCATCTACAGGATGAATCCTTCAACGAGCTCATAAAATCTTGCTGGAGAGACATTCACCAATCTGAGGAGGCATTTCTATATACATTTCGAGAAAAAATCCAAATGCTGAGGGAGAATGCAAAGATATGGCAGATAAAAAAGAAGAGGAAAGATAAACAGGATCTTCATGACATAAATAAAGAAATATGTCTGCTTTCCTCCACAATCCATTATAGCGGCCTGTCGTTGGACAAGAAAACTCTTATCAGATCCCTGGAAAGAAAAAAGCAAGATCTGCTGCAAAAAGAGGAAGCAACATGGAGGTTAAAAAGCCGAGCAACTTGGCTCAAGGAGGGAGACCGAAATACAAGGTTTTTTCACAACTTCGCCAATGCTCGCAGAGCAAAGAACTCAATTTGGAAAATTGAGAATGGCAATGGAGATTTTCTTTTCTCCCAACAGGAAATATCTGCAGAGGCCACAAGATTCTTCAAGGAACAATATAAAAGGCAAAATGGTGATCTAAATGACATGCTGTGGGCTGTGGACCGATTACCGGTTATGTTTGATGAAGCTGCAAATGAAGAATTCTTCAGGCCTATTTCGGAGGTGGAGCTTTCCGATACTATAAAGAGTTTCAAAAAAGATAAAAGTCCAGGGCCAGATGGTTGGCCGGTAGAATTTTTCACTCATTTCTATGATCTGTTCAAAAATGACATGCTGCGCATGGTGGAGGCCTCCCGCATCTCAGGAAACATAAATAGAGCCTTATCGGCCACCTTCATTGCTTTAATTCCCAAAAAAGACAAATCAACATCTTTTGGGGACTACAGGCCGATCGCCTTGTGCAATACGCTCTACAAGATCATTTCTAAGATAATTGCGGAAAGAATGAAGAAAGTCCTAAGCTCTTTCATAACAAAGGATCAACACGCATTCCTAAAGGATAGACTCATCCTGGATGCTGTAGCCATGGCTCAGGAATGTCTCTTCTCAATATGCACCAAAAATATTGATGTTGCTGCTCTCAAGATTGATCTAAAAAAGGCTTTCGACTGTGTGGATTGGGGCTTTCTCAGAATCCTTCTTGCAAAAATTGGGTTAAGGCCTCAGGCAATAAGCTGGATTATGGCGTGTGTTGAAAGTGTAAACTTCTCAGTTATCATAAATGGCGCCCCATCTACTTTCTTTCGCGCTGAGAGGGGGCTCCGCCAGGGATGCCCTCTTTCCCCTCTCCTCTTTATTTTGGTGATGAATTCTCTTAGTACCCAGATTAATTTTGCTGTTGCTGAGGGAAGGTGCAGACCGGTCAAGATGTGCAGGGACATCTCTCTTTCTCACAATCTTTTCGTGGATGACATTTTAATTTTCGCAATGTTATGCAAATCTACATGGGTTTGTCTTTTTGTGCTCTTTCAGAAGTTTCAATCCGCCACGGGCCTCAATATAAATAAAGGAAAATCAGTGCTATATCACAATGGTTCAAACCCTGCAATAGCACAGTGGATTGCTGATCGTTTCGGTATCAATCTTGCACTGATAAAGGATGGATTCACATATTTGGGGTTTCGTTTAAAAGCGAGGGGATATCGCAGCCAGGATTGGCATTGGCTGATAGACCGATTCTACAATAAAATCTCAGGATGGGAAATGCGTCTTCTGTCCCTCGCTGGCAGATTCATTTTGGTACAGGCAGTGCTCTCCCAACTCGCGGTGTATTGGGGTCACCTTTTCCTTCTCCCGGTATCCGTCACAAAGAAAATGAAGTCCATTGCTGCAAACTTCTTGTGGGGCGGACGATCATATCAGTCCAAAATTCACCTTGTGAAGATGGACTCTATCACAAGGCCGAAAAAGGCAGGTGGATGGGGCCTTCTTAACATGGAATATTTCGGAAAAGCGCTTATATGCAAATCTCTTCACAGAGGCATTTATGGGAGCAGTCCGTGGAGCACTCTCATCAATCAAAAATATCTTAAAGGTAGAAATATGGCATACTGGTACAGAAGGTCAACTCTAGGCATCAGAACTGGCTCCTCTATATGGCTTAGTTTCAGAAAGATTCAATCCTTTTTCATGAAGAATTTAAGGTGGACAATCTTTTCTGGCTCAAGCGTTCTCATTGGTATCGATCCTACTTTGTACAACTTAGAATCCATGGTCCCCCCGGCCTTACTCTCCTTTTTCCACTCAAGGGGCCTTTTTACCTGGAACAAGCTTATAGTCTCATGGTCCTCTCAGAAACCTATCTGGAAAAATGAACTTCAATTAGCCTTACCCCTCCCCCTCCACCCCCTATGGCTCTCATCTATCAACAGCTTCACAAACAGTGGGATCACTCAATTGGGTACAAAGGATGAGCTGATCTGGTCCCTTGACAAACCAACCCATCCCATCTCCGTCAGGAACCTCTACACAGTCCTATCTTCAGAGCTTTCGCCATCCTCCCCGACCTTCCCCGCCAAGCTCTGGAAAGCCCCCTGCCCTCTCAAGTCGATCCTTTTCTCATGGCTTCTTTTCTCTAATAAGAACCTCACCGGGGAGGTTCTCCAAAAGAAAGGATGGCAGGGTCCTGGCAGATGTCAACTATGCTTAGCTGTGGCAGAATCTAACAATCATATATTCTTCGAGTGCGCCGCTTCCTCTGCAATCTGGTACGATCTTTCTCTGATTTATGGTTTTCCTCACCGGTTTTTTTCTTCTGTACAGGATGGCTTCTTATGGTGGAGCGCCCAATGCCCCACCTGGCATGCTCTTTTCATCCTCACTTGCTGGCATATTTGGAAGTGGAGGAATGGTCGTATTTTCCAGGGCTGCTGTCTGCCACCTGATTCCATTCTGATTACAATTTCGGGGTCCATGCCTTCTCTGGACTAAGCAGGCCCTCTCAAAGCTATTTTGTCTCCTTTTCAATCTATCTGTTTATGATCCAGCTATACAGAACATGTGGTTTCTCAACCTCCTTTGCGGCCCCTCCGGGGGCCCCACAATGTGTTCCTTATGTAATATCTATATGCTACATTCTGGATGGTTTCTTCAGAAATCTTTTGGGGAATTATGTGTTTTTTCCCCATTCATAATGATTTTGCTTAATGAGGCTTTTGAACTCCTATGTATATTTGATCTTTATATATCCTTAATATAATCTATACTGCTTTTTCTCTCTGAAAAAAAAAAAAAAAAAAAAAAAAAAAACTTGTCTAAGTTACATTTTGTAATTTTATTTCATTAACTATCAATAATCGAAGAAAAATATGTCTATATACTAGTTGAAAGATGATATTTCAAAGAGAACAAGTTTAATTGAGACCTACCAGTGACCAACTCTTTCCGTTATTTATTTATTTCACTTTTATTTATCAACATTTCCTTTGGCTTTTTTTTTACGGAATCTATACTTGTGAGAGCGAATAAAATGACTGCTGAGTCATTTTCCCTAATTGATAAATTTATTTTAGAAAAGGGAAGGTTTGAGGAAGCAAAGCATATGGAAGCCCACATTCCCATATTGGAAAGGTCTGAGAATGTTGTATAACCCATGCCTGGGCTTCGTTGCAGACACACTTAGGTGTATTGCTAGTTACATATATCTAAAAAATGTACAAGGCCCTATTTAGAAAAAATTCGAAGTGTTAGGGTATTTTATATTATTGTTAGAGAAATTAGCTCTCTTCTTAGGTTCCATAACTCATAATATATTTTAATGAAATGCAAAGGAAAAAATGAACATATCTATTTATATGGAGGATTGCTCCCTACAATTAACCACTGTAAGATCCTCTTATCAACCATTATCCATTCAAATGATTACCACTATTACTGAAAATTATCTTTAAAGTGTGATAATAAACTTTGAAATAATGATTTCATGCATCATCAAGGAAGGAATTAATGGCAGTTTGTGAGTTGAAATGTTTCACCCTAGATATTTTTCAAAGATATGTGGGTGGTTTTACTCACGATTCAAGTAGTTTTATCTTGGGTTTATGCTAGGTTAATAATGGCCGATTGTATTAGAAAAATTAGGGACATGAGCAAAGAGAACAATTAGACACAAATCACACACTATTTATCGATCACAAGAGATACAAATATAAAGGATATAATACATTGACTTCAACGCATATAGATTATGACTCCAACTCATATTATAGGAATCAATAACTTCTAGACCGATGCTTGCGAACTTACAATGACGACTCACAACAACACATGGAAGCATTAGTTCCAACACTCTCCCTTAATGCTTGCATGAAAAAAATTATTACAACGACAAGGATAATCTGTCTGACTGGTTTTCATCAACACTCACATTCACTCTGGAATCTCACAAACACTACTTTTTCACCACCACATCTTCGAGCTGTTACTTAACCTCCATTTAAAACGTAACTGCCTCTGACCATCGTTGATGAACTTTGCACGATCAACAATATTGACACCTTGACTCATCGGCGCTTCTGCGATAAGAGTTGTCAAGTAATGAACCATCATATGGACCAATCACCATGTGTTGGATATTTCACTTTCGACTATCCGTCAGTTGTTAGGATGGAGTTCTGGATACTGAATGTGTTCAAACGTTGATGAAATAACTTGACCTTACTAACACACAAGAATTGATGTTTCTGACACCAGGGCTTCCAATTTAACCACCATCAACCCTTTTTATAACCAATAACAACATATTCCAATTTAACCACCATCAACCCTTTTTATAACCAATAACAACATAGAAGAAATGATGTGGACACTAAGGCTTCCGATTTAAGAACCAACAACCATTTAACCAAAATTAAAAAAGATAGTGAAATTCTTCCACTCACACCACAATAATTTACATATATAATAACCACTCAACTACTTTGACCATTACATTATTTTCCTTTTTAATAATAAAGTAGGTCTCAAACCAACATTAAAATGACTTTAAAACTATAAGGCTAAAAATAAATAACTTTTCCATTAATAAGAAATGTGGCCAATTTATAACTCAAGTTGTGCTCCCTTCTCATTGAATTCCTTCGGCACAAATTCCAAGGGGCGTTCTAACCCAACGGGGTCTCAAAAGGTTGACTATTTGTTCGCACGTGATACCCTCCAACTGTGCATGCCTCCTTCTCCATGTGCAGAGGGATCATATAGGCTACAAGATAAAGACAAAGACATTAATGACATGTTGATCAATTTCTGGTTGCAAGGTGGATGTCATAATACTCTGGATAGCAACGTTTCATCATGCGTTTCAGGCCCTCTCTATTGTTTATCCATGCCAACCCCTTCTCTGTATACACTTCTTTCTTGAAATAATTGGTGAAAAAGTGATTTGTCTCTAATTGACATGATGCCATGAGCAAAAAGACAAAGAAGGTTGTCTCGTTGGTTCCAAAAACTTTAATTTTATTCTCTTTCATCGCTTTCAAATTTGGGATCAAAGATTTTACTAAGAGTGCAGATCTGGTTCTTCTCCCAAGCTACAACAACTTGACTCAATGTGGGCCAAATATTAGGAGATCAAACTGAGCGAAATTGATTTCTGACAGGTTCTTCTCCCAAGCTACAACAACTTGACTCAATGTGGGCCAAATATTAGGAGATCAAACTGAGCGAAATTGATTTCTGACAGGCAAAAAAAACAGAAGCAGGGTCTTCAAAAAATTTACTCACACTAGTAGCAGCTCCTTAATTTCATTCAAAAGTTGATTTCACTCGCGAGTTGTCCATCTCCGCATATTCACGGTGGATCTTAGACATGCTTGGATGCGTGTAGTCACTGCATAACCAATTAATCCATGACAAATTATTTTCCTTTTCCACACCTGCGACAACAACGAATTAATACTATGGCATGTAATGGTGGGTATCCTCAACAATTCCACGAAAAACTCCTCCTCCAACAACGATAATTTACCCAAAATTTTTCAAACTACAGCAATGGAAAGTTGTATCTCACACCCTCACAATCGACTAATAGCCACACATAGATCTAATTACAATCCTGATTAAAGCAACGATGACTGTGAAGATTCCAGCGGCAACATCATGTCGTTTCTCACAGAACCTAATATGTGCATCACACAATGACTTTAAAACAAACAACACTCACAAAACAAGATTGCATTAGCTTTAACAATCGAGATCTTGCCTCTCATATCTCATCCTTATGGCTCTGATATCATATTAGAAAATT
Organism: Pinus tabuliformis; assembly: GCA_031772625.1. Taxonomy (NCBI): domain Eukaryota; kingdom Viridiplantae; phylum Streptophyta; class Pinopsida; order Pinales; family Pinaceae; genus Pinus; species Pinus tabuliformis. The sequence continues at coordinate 1,256,209,344 of CM062804.1, forward strand.
TAGGGAGATGAGCATTTAGTGTAGAAAATCCTATAGATTCACAAGTTCATGTAATGTACTAAAGCATAGGACAAGAATTTACTTTTACTTTCAACCAACAGAAGCCAATAGATTGATGAAAACAATATGAACAAGAAGAAGACAAATTAATGGCACACAACACAAGATGTATCTGGGGAAATCCATTGCTCAAGACCTTGCTATTTGTATTGCATATATTAGAAATATAAGTGAAGATACAAAACTTGTTCTCACTAGAACAATTCTGTACAAGTATCCTCAACTCTCTCAGCTCACAAGCTAGCTCAACCAAATCCTTAGCCTATTCAACGGCTCTCTAAGCCCCTAATCTCTTGATTAATTCCTAGGATGAATAGCCTGTATTTAAAGGGAATTCATGCTTCCAAAATAGTGCAATCCAAACATAGGATCAATCTCTGGTGCATGCATGATATTTACACTCTAGTAAATAATACAACTGATAATACACTTTCCCTGCACTCTAGTTTCAACTGGGTCTTTCTCAGAATCAACATGCATGAGTTTTTGATGAGGGAATCTTCAGTTAACTAGAGTGGCACTTGTGGATGCACTAGTGCACCAACTGACTGTTAACTCTCTATTAGTTCCTCAAACAGTTTGGAACTAATTTAACTGAACTTAACTCAGTAAATTGAGTGGTCTAAATTCCAACTCAATTTAAACTCATACTGGACTCCTAAAACTTAGGGAGAACATATACATGACTATAGAAAGACTTCCAACTCGAATAGAATAGAATTCAAGAACAAATTTAAACTAGAATTTCTTGTTGCCATTTCTCAACACTCTCTCTCAACGAGAAAGGGATTATCAACTACCCTAATCCTGTCTCTGTGAAACTTGAATTTACATCTTGACAATGCCTTTGTCAAAATGTCAACATCTTACTCCTGTATGGGAATGTACTCTAACAACATAATCCACCTCAATACACAATCTCTGAGATGATGATATCAGATATCAATATGCTTGGACCGATAATGAAAAACTAGATTTTTATAGAGTTTGATACAACTCTGATTATCGCAGTAAATCATAGTTGGATCCATTTGTTGACCGACAAACCAACCAGGATCTTCCTCATCCACATGGTCTCACATGATACCTGACTCGCAACCATGTATTATGCCTCTTCCGAACTGAGTGCAACTGATCTATGTTTCTTGTTGTACCAATATACTACCACTAACTCAACGCTGAAGATCCCTCTTGATGTGCTCTTCCTATCAGATGGACTCCCTACCCATTCTGCATTGGTGAAGCCTTGAAGCTTCACTCCCTCTGTTCTTATGTACCATAATCCATAATGAGAAGTGCCCCTGAGGTATCTCAATACATGTTTTTCTGCCTTCCAATACAACTTGTTAGGCCTAACCATCACTTGACTAAGCTAGTTAACTACATAGCGCATATCCGGTCGTGTGTTCGCCAAGTACATTAGTGAACCCACAAGCTTCCTGTAAATAGTAGCTTCCACTACTTCCCCTAAAGTAGCATCCTCCTTCCTCTAGTTACTTGCTAAAGGAGCCTCCTTGGGTTTGCTGCTCTCCATGTGGAATCTCCTAAGTATTTTGTTGGCATACTTGCCCTGAGACACAAATAACTCCCCATCTCCCTGCCATACCTCCATCCCAAGAAAGTAATGCATGAGCCCCATGTATTTCATCTCAAACACTCTTGCAAGGTCCTCATTGCAAGACTTAATTAGTTAATCATTTCCTATCAGTATGAGATCATCAACATAAAGTACTATGATCAACAGTTTACCTTCCACCACTATGTGGTACAGGTTCACATCCGATTCACTCTTCATGAAGCCCAACCCGATGAAGTAGCTATATATCATGGTGTACCAAGCATGGGGTGCTTGCTTCAGCCCATATAACACTCTCTTAAGTTGGCACACATGCGATTCACGGTCAAAGGTCTCAAAACGTTCAAGTTTCTATATGTACACCTCTTCCTCAATCATGCCATTAAGGAGGTTGTCTTCACATCCATTTGATGTATCTTCCAACCCATCTATGTTAATAGTGCCAATATAGATCTAATTGATGAGTACCTTGCAACAGGAGAAAAAGTCTCATCACAGTCAATCACCTCTACCCATGAAAAGCCACGCACCACAAATATATCCTTATGGTTCTCCATACTACTATCTGTAGCTTGATTTACCTTGTAAAGCCAACAGGAGCTCACCACTAACTTGTCCTCCGATCTTGGGACCACATCCCAAATACTGTTACGAACTATGGAGTCATACTCCTCCACCATGGCATCAACCCAAACTAGTTGTTGCACTGCTTCTTTAAAGGAAGATGGCTCTGTCACAACACATTCACTCATAAGAGCCATGTATCCAGTGTACCTCTCAAGTGACCTCCTCTCTCTGCGCTAAGAAGTGGGTGCTCCCACACTCTCCCTACATCAACAATCTGTCAGCCTCTGCATGTGGCTGCTCCACATCAATCTGAGGTTCCTCAACCTTAGGAGCTAAAATATCCTCATCTGCATGTAGCTCAAGCTCCTTCTCAAGGGAAACTCACATGGCCTTCTCTTCATCGAATCTGACATCCTTACGAACCACTATCATCCTGCTGGTCGGAAAGTACACCCAATAGTTGTGAGGTGTATCAGTGTGCCCCATAAATATCCCCAACTTTGTTGTTGGCTTAAGCTTCTTTCATGCATCTTTGTTCACATGGAAATATACCGCTGAACCAAAAATCCTGAAGTGACCAACATTTGGCCTCTTACCAGAATAAGCCTCCTCTAGTGTCTTCATCTCAAGTATCCGATGTGTGATACGGTTATGAACATACACCATCATGTTGCATGCCTTAGCCCACGAGTGTAGTGGTGGGCCTTGATCATGCAACAACGCCCTCACTACCCCTACTATGTTTTTTTTCTTCCTTTCGGGCACCCCATTCTACTGAGGGTTATGGGGTGCTGTCAACTCCTGTTTAATCCCTTCCGGTGCACAAATGTTCTTAAACTTGCTTGAGACATACTCACCACTGTTATCACTTCGTAGAGCTTTAACCTTGTTTCCCAACTCTTTATCCCCCATTTCTTTAAACTCATAAAACTTTGTGAAATTTTGATCCTTTTTCTGCATGAAAAATATGCAACATTTATGAGAATAGTCATCAACAAATATAACTGATAATACCTGTGTTTGGTGATGGATGCTGTCAAGAATGGTCCACACACATCTGAATGGACTTGCTCTAGAATAACCTCTGCTCGACTGTCTTTGTCATGAAAGGAAGACTTGGTGTATTTTCCCAAAATACACCCCTTGCATGTATCAAATTTCTCATGCATGCCTTTGAGAAGATCGATAGAAATTTGGTGCAATATCTTCAAAGCTCCTTTATGCAAGTGGCCCAATCGCCTGTGCCACAACTTGCCAACGTCTCAGCTCTGTGCCCTTTCTAATTTTGTTCGCAAAGCAGCACACTTCTCTATCTCCAGCTTAAAGAGATCCTTCACCCGAATCCCTATCTTCTTTACTTGACCCTTGGCTATGTGTCGAAGGAACGCCTTTCATTTCGAGAAGATCACATCATAGCCTCTATCCTCAAGCATGGCAACAGATACCAAGTTATCCTTTAGCCCGGGTACATACATAACATTCTTCAAGGTGAGTGGAGCCCTATTCTCCCTCTAAAAGGTAATCGTGCCCAATCCAGTAACACTATACTTCTCGTTGTCACCCATCTCGATATGCATCTCGAGATCTTTCTCCTCCAGGTCACTGAATAACTCTTTGTCGCTAGTCATGTGGAATGAAGCTCCATTGCCTAAGTACCATACACTTCCCATCATTGATGACACCATGCATGCAAAATATCCAACATTTATGAGAATAGTCATCAACAAATATAACTGATAATACATGTGTTTGGTGATGGATGCTATCAAGAATGGTCCACACACATTTAAATGGACTTGCTCTAGAATAACCTCTGCTCGATTGTCTTTGTTGTGAAAGGAAGACTTTGTGTATTTTCCCAAAGTACACCCCTTGCATGTATCAAATTTCTCAAGCGTACCTTTTAGAAGATCGATAGAGATCTGTTGCAATATCTTTAAACCTCCTTTATGCAAGTGGCCCAATCTCCTGTGCCACAACTTGCCAACGTCTTGGCTCTGCGCCCATTCTAATTTTGTTCTCAAAGCAACACACTCTTCTACCTCCAACTTAAAGAGATCCTTCACCCGAATCCCTATCTTCTTTACTTGAACCATGGCTATGTGTCGAAGGAACACCTTTCCTTTCGAGAAGATCACATCATAGCCTCTATCCTCAAGCATGGCAATGGATACCAAGTTCTTCTTTATCCCGGGCACATACATAACATTCTTCAAGGTGAGTGGAGCCCTATTCCCCCACTAAAAGGTAATCGTTCCCAATCTCGTAACATTATACTTCTCATTGTCACCCATCTCATTATGCATCTGGAGATCTTTCTCCTCTAGGTCACTGAATAACTCTTTGTTGCTAGTCATGTGGAATGAAGCTCCATTGTCTAAGTACCTTAAAATTCCCATCATTGATGACACCATGCATGCAATGAGGGAAAATTCCAATTTGAATTGAGAGGCTAAAGCCTCACCCCCCCCCCCCCGCTCATCCCGAGGACTTCTTCTTGGACTTCTTGAGTGGACAATTTGTAGCAAAATGGCCCATCCCATGACAATGAAAGCACTTAAATTTCATCACGTATTTCTTCTTACCTCCACGATAAAAATCCGATTTGGAGTGGGAAGCTTTCCCTTTCCCCTTCTTCACCTTTTGCACGCCTCTTTTGACTAACATGAAGAGTCAATTTACCTCTATACAGAAGAGTCAAACGAAGAATTTTGGATATTTAACCATATTGTGTTAATTCTTCTTCGGGAAGGTACCTGGGCTATGTCCAAAAGTATCAGTGTCCATCAGTAGCCCTAGAGATCCATGAATGGGTAGATGGGTGGACCTGATGAAGTGCCTTGGGGGTGGTGACGTGCCCAAAATGACCTTTGATGATGATTTTTTCACTTGGTGGGATCAACAGATCATCGCGGTCAATAACTACCCATATGCCGACACGGATTTTTGAGGAGATACAGACTTAGTGTTACGATCAAATGCAGCATGGGGAGACATAGGTAACAATTTTTAAGCTTTTGTGAGTTTTTAAGATTTTTTGGATTTTTTAATATGAAATGAACTTAGAAAAAAATTATTTTTGATGAGACAAAATACTGACAAAATATAATGACCATGTTCCAAATGTGGCTCCAGTGAGACTTGATGGATTTCCGAGGCACAGGCATCATGGAAGAGGGGCCAAAGAGGCAGCAGCCGAGACAAAGAGATTCCTTTATGCTGTTCGGAGAAACTTGGTGAGACTAACATACCAGGTACCTATGATAGCTGTAGAGGATCTGCCTAAGGAGATGCAACGCCATGTGGTAGGGGTGCCACGGGACTGGGTCCAAATACTTTGACGTGTAGCCAACACTGTGGTTACCTTTTTAGCCGCTCATCCTGAGCCATCTCGATAGATAGATCTATGCATGACTGGACATGATTATGGGCATAAGCCCAAATTTTGAGAGCATCCTATCCCAATTTTGCATATTATTTTTTAAACACACCATCTATATATAGGTGATTTTATGATATATATATAGATTCATATTTTTTAATGTTATTTAATTTGATGAATGATTAATGTGCCAATCTAATTCTTGATTAGAAATAGAGTCTACTAATGAATTCTCAGATCATGGAATGTGAACATATGTGATATAAATAAATTATCGTTGCAACACTCTCACTCCCAAAAGTTGGAGATATAAATAAGGATTGCGAACCCGATAAGTGTTATTTAACTGCGACACCACCAGTTGTGAGTCTAGATAAACTACCAACGAATCAATCCCATAAGATATTGCTTTAGATAATAATTTTAGAACGGAAGTATATTCAACAATGTTGTTCGAAGCAGGGCCAATACATACTCACCTTGACACCATCAATTGGCCAGATGGATAATAAATCACCCAAACCGCCGAAGCAAGATTCTGAGTGTGCCTACTTGCACCATCGGCGAATCCGAAATATATCGAAACATCCATCAATACCTTCCAAAGTAGATTAAAAAACACTGATATCACAAAACGTCAGACAGATATGTACAAAGATACAATATATACAAACAAGCAATTGCTCGGACAAAGCTTAAGCAAAATACTTCATAAGGTAGAGCCCATTTCTGGGCTCTGCTAGTTTGTTCCCTTCAAAATCAATTAATTCATAAGCCCCTTTTTTCAAAACACGCTTGACTATAAAGGGACTAGGCCACATAGATTTGAACTTGCCTGCCCCCAAGGCGTCTTTGTTTTGGTCATAGACTAATACAAGGTCACCTTCAAAAAAAACTCGAGGATGGACAACTTTATCATATTGAGTTTTAATCCTCTTTTTATGGGCTTCGTTTATTATGGCTGCATCTTGATGCTGCTCATCAAGATGTTCCAAATGAATGAGGCATTCTTCAAGACTATATGTCTTTGGAAGAAGATAGCTTAAGGGATAGAATTTCACATTCGATAGGGAAGATAGATTCCAACCCGTAAATTAGCTGAAAAGGAGTAAAACTAGTGGCAGCGTTAACTGAGGTTTGGTATGCCAAAAGTTCCGGATACAACATGATGTGCTAATTGGATCGAGTTTTATCAATTGTCCTTTGCATGATGGTCTTAAGGGACTTATTCATAGCTTCAACCTGCCCATTGGCCTAAGGATAATATGGGGATGAATGCTCCTGCCGCAAGCCCAACTTGAGAGCCAATTCGGTCATCAGTTGATTTTGGAAGTGACTGCCATGGTCAGTGACAATCTCTCTTGGGATACCAAAAAGTGAAATAACCTGGTTGAAGAGAAAAAAGACTGTTGCCTCACTATCGTTCTTGAAAGTAGGCATGGCCTCAGCCCACTTCGTAAAGTAGTCCACAACCACAATGATGTACTTGTGTTTCCCTACCGAAGGTGGATTACAAGTAGTAAAATCAATGCCCCACTTTGCAAATGGACCGACAGTGATAACAGGAAAAAGTGGAGCTAAATGTGCACACATTTTTCAAGTATAAACTTAACAAGGATGGCAACATTTGACCGCTTCAATATAGTCTTTGAAAATTGAAGGCCAAAAGTAGGTTGCTCGCAAAATTTTATGGGTTGTTGTAAGCCCTAATAGATGACCGCCACAAGCTCCACTGTGGAAATCATTGAGTACTGACTCGAATTCTTCCAAATTTAAGAAACACCTAAGGATTGAGTCAACCCCTCTGCGATATAATGCATCATTAATAATAACATAGTTTTTGGCAAGGTGACGTAACTTTCGATGCTCATATTTGGAGAAAGCAAGTGGAAACTTTGAAGTCTGGAGATATATAATGATATCTCTGTACCAGGGATCCTATGAAGAAATGAGGAATAAATGTTCGTCGGGAAAATTTTCCTCATAAACAATAGCTTCCTCACAATGCAGCTCCGAAATAAATTTCGCAAAGACTAATGACTTCTTAGATTTAACTGACAAGAATTCGAGATCGAACTCTTGCAAAATAACAATCCATCCATTATACTTGCCCCCAATCACTCGCCTACTGAGGAAAAACTGAAAGGGATTGACAGCCACTAAGATGAACATTTTACAAAGTAAAATGTAAGGATGAAGCTGCTGAACATCATGGACAGCCACCAAGGCCAATTTCTCAATGGGGGAATAGCGTAGCTCAGGTCCTACTAAGCCTCGACTCAAGTAGTAGATTACATGCTCACTGAGAGCATCATCCTCTTGAACCAGAACCATACCAATGGTTGATTCTGCCGTAGCGAGATACAAAAGGAAATCTCTGAAATAATTTGGTGGACTCAGTAATGGAGCAGAGGTTAATGCTTTTTTCAAATCATCAAAAGATCGTTGCACAAAATCGTCCCATAAAAATGGAACTACTTTCTTAAGAAAACACATAAATCCTTTGGTTATCTCGGCGTAATTCGTTATAAATCTCCTCAAGAAAATTTCCTTTCCTTGGAGACTTTGAAGTTAACGAATGGAAGATGGGGGAGGCAACTGAATTATTGCCTCAACCTTGAAAGGATCAACTCAAATCCATTCAGTCGATCCAATGAATCCTAACAACCGACTGGATGTGACCACAAAAACACATTTATTCGAATTCAACTAAATTTTATAAAAACGGCATCTCTCAAAGACTAACCAAAGGTGCCTGGGATGATCAATTATCTTGTGAGAACGAACAACTAAGTCATCCAAGTATGCTTCAATAACATGTTTGATGCCATGGAAAGCATAAGACATGGCCCACTGAAAAGTAGCTCCAGCATTTTTAAGGCGAAAAGGCATCTTCTTGTATGCAAACGTGCCCCAAGGACAAATAAAGTTTGTCTTGTGCTGATCCTCTTGACGGATAGTAATTTGATTGTAACCAAAGAATCTGTCCATGAACGAAAAAATTTCATTACCCACACATTCATCAACAATTTGATCAATAAAGGCGTGGGGTAATTGTCTTTTAAACAAGCTTTTTTTAAATCCCTAAAGTCGATACATACTTGGATCATTCCTTGCTTCTTATCTACTGGGACTGGGTTGGAAACCCATTCAGTTAGAGGAACGGGGTATATGAAACCCACCTTAAGTAGCTTTTCAACTTCAAATTTAATAACTTACGCTTTTCAAGGATTGACCGGTCGAAGTTTTTGATGAATAGGTTTGGCATTTTTGTATGTCTTGATCTCATGTTGGACTATAGATGGATCAATTCCAGGCATTTCCTCATAAGACCAAGCAAACACATCTTGAAATTATTTGAAGAGATCGGTGTAGATTTGAATTTCTTCAGGGGAATAGTCAGCTTCGATGAAGACATTTTCAATTACGTTAGGATTCCTAGAGATGTTCATAGGTACAGTTCGTGAGATAACCGACATGTTACCTTCGGCAGAAAATTGTGCTAGAGCCAAAGGGTTTGAAACTATACAAACATCACTAGTAGACATATTGGACAAACTAGATTCAACTTCACGCAATGGAGGGAGAAAATATGAATGATGATGTAAATCCTCCCATGGTCAATCCACACCCATCATTGCTTCCAAAATTTCTTCTTCAGATGGTAAGACTATATCCAAGAAATCCAGAGCTGAAGTAGAATCGAGGGTCCAAGCAGAAGCCACATCACCATCTAACTCCTCTTGTGAAAAAGGAGTGGGACAGTTGTCTGTAGAGTTAATGATAGATTGATAAGTGAGTTCCTTTGTAGACATGGGAAATACCATTCCACCTACCCGCCCTGCATCCAATGTGGTGGTAGATGAAGGTAAGGACTAAGGGTCCGAAAAATAATGAGTTTGAAAGAACTCTTTCCGAGAAGGTCCCCTAGAGGATGAAATCACATTAATTATAGTTGTAGGAGCAGGGAGGTCAAATATACCCATTAACGAAGAGTACATCCCAACTCCTAAATTCTCAATAGGTTGACAGGGATTGTCCACTAATAGAACGATAGAATCTGAAGTTTTGTGAGAGTCACCTGGAGAATAATCTAACTGATCAACTCTAAAAATAGGATGCAGAATAATGATGAAACTATGGCATCCATCTCGTAAATACAATTCTTGCCTAAGAGGAGGTTATAATCCAGGTTCACATCAACTATTTCTACCTCAATATTCACTACCTTTCCCCCAACAGAGATAGGAAAGGCCGGGATAATCCCATGTAGCTTATGAGAATGTCCGTCAAATGCCGTCAAAAGAGTCTGTGAAGAAACAACTGAAGGTGATCCAATGGGCTTCCAACATGACATAGAAATCACGCATGTCGAAGCTCCCTCATGTATAAGAGTTCGAAAAATATTAGTCTTTCGGTATGTGGAATTTATCTGGAAAGCCATATGGTGAGGAAGTCTCTTTTTGACATTCAACATATCAAAAGTGAGCACTAAAGAATTCTTTGGATATACTGCACCAATTGCTGAAAGAAAAACACTTCTCTGAGCAGGGCAAGACTGGAGTACCTCTAATGCTGACATAGCACAAGGACTTTGAGCCAGATCTTCTACAATCGAGTAGATTTGGGCTGCCCTAGCATTAGGGTTAATAGTCGAGCATTTTACAGAACCTTTCGGTATCTGAGGTATAGACTCAATAGAGGGTCATTCAATATGAAGTGGTTTTGTGGCTTGAGGAAAATATTTAGCCTTAGATGTTTCCAAAACCATAATCACGTGCTCGCGTAGTGACGTCTATATGAGAGCTCATCATATAAACATTTAACAAATTTTCCCCTTCCTGGTTGCCCCCCGTGGAGGTACTGACATTAGAATTCATGCCAGCAAGTAATTGTTTCCCTTGGGGAAAAGGGTTAGTTAGAATAGCTTGGGAGCTAGAGAACCCTTGCTGTACTAATAAGCATTGAGTGTCTTGCATCTTAGGGTAGAGGTGAGTCAGATGATCTCCATTGCATAACTTTCATGGAAATTTTACCTTTTTCTTGGACTCTTTCCTACCCTCTCCGGCATCATTGCCGGGTTTGTTTGTATTACCTTTCCCTTCTTGGTTCTTCTTCTTACCTCCTCCTTTCCTCTTCCCATCGGATTGTTGATTTCCTTTGGGGTTAGTGGTCTGGACAACGTTTATAGAGGTAGGTTGGGAAGGTGTAGGTACAGATGGTGCTGCCTGGGTAGAAGAAGTAGTTTGTAGAGACAACTGTTGTAATTGATTCAATAGGTTCACTGCATTAACATCAATCGATCCGACTATACCATCGGCATGGGGACCTGGTTTCGGTTTGGATAAATAGACCTTAGATCTAGGAGCATCAAGTACAATTTTCTAAAGAACCCCAGACTGAGAATATATCAGTTCCAATTGTTGGGCTCTGAAAATGGCCTGCTCTTCTATATAAACACCAGAGAGAGACACATCCTTTGAGATCTCAGGTTGTAATGATTTGAGAAACCATTCGAGAAGGAACTCTGGTGGGATCTCAACTTTGATAAGCCTTTTCCTCCTCCTCCATTCCTGGATGTGATCCAAAATGTGGGTTGCAGTGTCTTGCCGAAAGTTAGCAAGAATTTCAGTTTCAGCTTCATATCAGACAGGCAACTAAAAATGGTTCAAAAAGACATTAGCCAAATCACAGAAAGAAATATAGGTGCCCCCTGGGAACTCTATATACCATTTGGCCACATTTCCAGTTAGGGTGTGCTGAAATAATCTCAACCTGATCGAATCATCTATCAGGGAGTTGGATGAGCACCATAAGTGAAATGTGGTTATGTGGTCTCTCAGATCTTCACCACTCTTCCCTTCGAATTTTGGGATATCCAAGGGAAGTTTAGTTGGGACCGGAGGCCAAGCCAGATTGTACCGAATCGGATCATTTGTCAATTTAGTTAATTCTGGCAAGTTCAATGTGGCTAGAAAAGGGATTCATGGCGGACCTTGGGAATTCCATCCAGTGCAGGCGGGGTTCCCAAAGGTCTGAAAAGAATGACTTGGATTTTGAAAAACACCAGGTTTCCCAAAGTAACTCATAGAGCCTACTGAACCAAAAGGTGCTCCTTGTGGTCTAGCAAAATTCTGAGTTTGACCAACTCCTGCTGAAAATCCTCCGTAACTAGTGAAGTTACCCCCTAACGAAGTGTTAAAAGGAGTTGATAGCCCCTAATAAGGATTCCATGTGTTAGAAAAGGGTGGAAAATTCTGAAACAAATTAATTGAAGAATACGACACATTCCCATGTTGGCCGAAAAATTGATTCCTAGCTCCTATCCCACTAATCGCAGGGTTTTTCCAACTCTCGAATGGGTTATGACCTTGAATTGTAAAAGAAAAAGGAATTGACCCTATTGTTGGATTGGAGTGTGGTATATGACCACTTCCAAATGGGAAACCCTTAAAAGAAGTCGATCCACTCATCATGGATGTGGAGGTAGTTGATGTTATATTCAAAAGAACTGAAGGAATCCCGTGAGACGACATTCTATAAGGGATAAATCCAAAATCGGATGCAGTAGCTTGAGAACTTCCACTCGTTGACGGAATGGAAGTAGACACAAATATAGCCATGCTGGGAGTAATATAAGGGATGGAAATAGTTCCTCCTCCTTGTACAGATATGGGAGTCTGCATACTCTCAACACTCGTCGTAGATGCCATGCTTCCAGCAGTGGTCATCGAAGGAATATATGGGTGTAAACCTGGGCTTGAAGGCCTATGAGTCGGGGTTTCAACGTACAATAGAACGTCTGGATGATCAGGAGGAAGAGGAGAATTCGGAGCCGCAACCGACTCTGAAAGCTCTTCAACTTCAATATTATCTTCTGACTGAAAAAGTACTCGAGAAAGAACTGGTGTGTTCCTCTCTAACTCTCTACTGGTGCTAGGTCTATCTTGTGAATTAATGACCCCAAGTGGAGGATCAATCTCCAATGCGCCTACTGCCACTGGTTGAAAACCACTGGCAGAATCGCTCCTATGCCTTCTAGGGGAAGGCTCTGGACTCGTAGGTGATAGCCCACAAAGTCCCCTAGACCGTCGATATGGTCGATCAACCACTTTGAATTATTTAAAAGATCTACTTAAAGACTCAAAAAAGATTATAAAGCTAGGCCGACTAGGAGCAAAGAACACTCACTAAAAAGTCCCTAAAGATATCAGCAATCAAACAGCTCTCGAGTATTTCCACTCCAGGTGATTAGGACCAGACACCCAAATACAAGAAATTTAATTACAAGGGCCTTCCGAAAATAGACTGGGGTAATTATGCCCCAAGCCTACTAGAAAACGTATCAGAGGCAGTTATGCTGACCTCCAAATAACAACCTTTGCCAGTGCAAGCACCCAAGCTTCACAAGGGCACCCTCTAGAAGTACTGCTAAACGTGATACAACATCAGCCTCAGGTGCCATGGGATTCCCTTCCACAGCCACCTGTGTGATCCCTAGGATAAGAAACTATGGTCACCAACTTGTATCAAAAGTTGGGTGAAATAGTCATGAGGCGGGATACGGCAAGTAAGAGAGGGGTATCTCTCGTCCTTATCTTCACCCTCCCTCGTGCCTTACTCCCAGTTACGGAGCTCTCCCGGTCTCCCTAAAACTATTGGATTTCGTTCATTAATCAAACTTCTATGTTTTATAATTTTCAACGGCCTTGGAGAGTTAACTCTCCTCTCGCCTAATCCAAGGCCCTAATAAACATAAACTTGTTGGTGTATTCTGATGAAAACATAAAATTTCTAGTTTGTTTTAATTAATTGCTTGATTTTAATGGTTGTTCTTAAAGTCAAGGGTAAAGATGGGAGTGAAACCAATGATGTTTGTATGACACAAGTTAAATCAATGAAAAAATAACTACATGAATGCAATCATTTTTTCTTCGATGAAAAGAGATCTCTATACAGGTTCTATGAAACTTATACAAAGCAAAGTACTTTTTCTCTTCTTTTCTTGAAACACACTTCACACACCCAAAAACTAAAAGGCTATGAATGCTTTAACAATGAAAACTACCATAATGCAAGATATAATGGAGATGCAAGGTCCTAAATAACACTAAAAAAGCAAAAGCACTTGTTTATAACTAACAATGAGCCAACTTAAGTAATGAAGATGATACAAATTTTGAGCACAAAATTCTCTCCAAACAAGAAGGAAAAATTGTAAAAGATCGCAATTCACTTTCAACAACCAAAAGAAACCATAAACCAAACTTGGCAAAAGAAAAACAAAACAAATTTTTTTGAGATCTTTTCATTTTTAAAGAAGAAACCGAAACAACTTTTTGAAATCACCAAATTTCTACTAAAACTCAAAAGATCGAAAAAATAGCACATGGAGTCTTTGCAAGTTACAAACTCGAAAATGAATGAAAACTTGAGCAAAAAGACTTCAATTTGTACAGAACGACCCAAATAGTAGCAAAAAGTTTGACAAACTGACCAAGAAGCTAGGAAAGAAATACTTCCAAATTCGTCAAAGAGACTTTCAAAAGGTAAGAAAAGCTATGAGGCCACAAAACAAAGGAGAGCAAAGCAAGTAGATTTGAAATCCAGGCTTAACGCTGAAACTGAAAACAATCTTGTGTTCTGGAGGACTAGAACAATCAAGAACTTCAGGATGAATTCTTGTGTGCCAAAACACAAATTAGAAACTCGCTAAAGAAGCAAACCTAGGCCAAATATTTTCAATGAGGAAGAGACTTTGAAACAGTAAGCTTTCAAAATAATTAAATTCTTTAGACAACAATTGACCACACAGAGACTGAGAAGACCAGGCAACAAATCTATTTGGGCTGAAAGATTTGAAAAAACAGTGTAAAAATTTGCATACGACTGTGTTCAAACACAGAAGCGTGCACACATGCTTCTGACATAGGAAACTCGCATATACGCAAGTTCACTTTACATAAACAAACGTGTATACGCTACTATAAACAAAGTAAAGAGCATATACAAAGATTTGCAAGAAAATATAAAAAACAAAGTCTGATCCAAAAGATCAGACTTGAAGCCTGGGGCTATAGTATACCAAATAAGACTGTAACCACAAGAAAACCAAATAATGAGCCTTGATTGAGAATGAACAACCCAAACCAGTAATAACAAGATTGTTATCCCCAACAGAGTCGCCAATTCTGTTTTGGGTGAAAGCACCCTAGGGATTTGGGTTAGAACCCCAATAGAGCAGAAACAAACTACAACAAGAAATACTCATACAGCTCAGGAAAGATGATTATATTATCATAAGAGTGACTATACCCAGATTTCCTTCGTTCGAGTAGGTCCCATAGGGTTTAGACCATCTGCAACTCCCAATGTTCTTCAAGCCTGAAAATCATTCAATTCGAATATACATAGCAGTACAGAAGTAAAGCATATTCACGAAATTGACTTTATATCATATAAACAAATTATTGATCATACATCAAAACGACATTCATATATAAATTAAAACATAATTTGATGCATAAACATAGTTAATTTCGGAAACAAGATAACATTTCTTTTATTGCAGTAAGCTATAAATAACATGGAGAGAATTCACTTTATTCTTTCTCTGGCTCCAAGCAGAATCATTCTTTGAATTCGTCCTATACCAACCTTCAACAATCTTCTTCCATCACCAACACCATGATATCTCAAACAAAAGGAAGGATATCTATAATCAAGGAAACAAGGGTTTCCTGAAGCTTGGGGAAGTGCATGAGGCATAGGGATTCATTAGAGTCAGTCAGGGATAATCTCAGTATAATAACTCTATCTCTTCTCCTCCTTAAGGCCTTCCCATATAAGTCTATTTATACCTCTCCCAATTAATTTTTTAGTTAGGAAACAGTTGGGCCACGAGCAATAGGAGGTAATCAATTGGTAAAACCCGCGAAATCCGCCCAGAATTAAGGAAATTTAATTTTTTAAGTGTTTTAATACATATAAGTGGGTTGGGTATTGATTGACCCACGTGTGCACGCTTTTAGCTTAGGGAAAAGTAGCGTACAGGGAATAAAACACTGTTTTTTATATATTTGGACCAAGTCTGGAAGGAGAGGTTTCCCTAGGCCATAAACAAAGCATCACATATACCAAGAGTGGTAAATGGTGCTATAACAACAATTCTCTTCATCATCAGTATTTGATGAAGAGTGATCCCTAGTGTTCCTCCTGATCTCCTCCTGCATCAAATTTGACTGCAGTCGTTCCCAATTTGGAAACTTCTCCCGACCATTGACAGGGTCCTGATAAATATGCCAACTCTTTGGGAGGCTTAGAAGAGAAAGAGTCACCATATCATCCTAGGCAACAGTGATTCCAACACTTCCAAGTTCATCATGACACTGAGTGAACTTGGTCAAGTATTTTGGAATCATCTCACCTTTCTCCATTTTGTTTTTTCAAAGTTTGTCCTTCAGTGCCAATTTCCTTTGGCCACGGTTGTTTTAATACAAGTCCTTCAATGTTTTCCACATATTATATGAAGTTTCCTTACCATGAAGACTCAAGACAATGTGGTCTCAAACTCCCTCAAGGATTATCCTCCTTGCCTTCGCCACACACTTATTTTATTCGGCCAAATTATGTGCATACAATGCTACTGGCTTAGGAAATTCTCAATCAACAAATTCCTTCAAGCCATTATACTCTAGCACAACCTCCATTATGTCCCTCCAAGCTATAAAATTTGAGATGCCTTCCAAGGCATACTCAAGCCGCAAACCATAGAACGCCATCTGTCGATCCTGAATTATGTATTGCAAATTCGAATTTCCCCTGTAACCAAAAAACTCAAAACTTTGAAATCTCCTCTAGTATACCATTCTCAACTCTGATACCATGTACAAAATCCTATATATTCATAAGCTCATGCAATGTACTAAAGCACGGGACAAGAATCTATTTCTACTTTCAACTAGCAGAAGCCAATAGTTCGATGAAAACAATATGAACAAGAAGAAGAAAAATCAATGACACATAACACAAGATATATATGGGGAAAGCCATTTCTCAAAACCATATTATTTGTATTGCATATATTATAAATATGAGTGAAGATAAAAATCTTTTTCTCACTAGAACAATTCCGCACAAGTATGCTCAACTCTCTTAGCTCACAAGTTAGCTCAAGCCAAATCCTTACCATATTTAGCAGCTCTCCAAGCCCCTAATCTCTTGCTTAATTCCTAGGATGAATAGCCTGCATTTAAAGGGAATTCATGCTTCCAAAACTATAAAATCAAAACAAAGGATCAATCTCTGATGCATGCATGCTATTTACACTCTAGTAAATAATACAATTGATAGTACATTGTCCTTGCACTCTAGTCTCAACTCGGTCTTTCTCAGAATCAACATGCATGAGTTTCTGATGAGGGAATCTTCGGTTAACTAAAGTGACACTTGTGGATGCACTAGTCCACTACTGATTATTAACTCTCTATTAGTTCCTCAAACAGTTTAGAACTAATTTAATTAAACTTATCTCAATAAATTGAGTGATCTAATTTCCAACTCAATTTAAACAGATACTGGACTCCTAAAAGTTAGGGAGAACATATACATGACTACAGAAAGACTTCCATCTCAAAATTCCTAAGATAATTAAGTTAATTAAACTTAATTAACTATTTACAAGTTGCTATGAGAATAGCATTCGATTTTAATTCACAATTTAAATTCAACGACAAATTTAAACTGGAATTTGTTGTTTCCATCGCTCAACACTCCCTCTCAACAAGAAATGGATTATCACCTACCTTGATGTTGTCTCTGTGAAACTCGAATTTACATATTGACAATGCCTTTGTCAAAATGTTAACATCTTGCTCCTCCAGGGAAATGTACTCTAACAACATAATCCACCTCAATACACAATCTCTGAGATGATGATATTAGATATCAATATGCTTGGTCCAATCATGAAAAATTGGATTTTTAGAGAGTTTGTTACAACTCTGATTATCGTAGTAAATCACAGCTGGATCAATTTGCTGACCAAACAAACCAACCAAGATCTTCCTCATCCAAATGGCCTCACATGCTGCCTGAATTGCAGCCATGTACTTGATGAGCCCCAGAAATGGGTAATTATATGGGCTCATTTTGCCTCCTAACTTAGCCTAATCCACCATTCTCATTAGTTTATTGCATGTTTTTTATTATATTTATGCTAATAGAGTGAGTTGGGTTAGTCATTATGCCATGAAGTCTAATGTGTGCTTTATGCAGAGTTTTTGTCAATTTTGGGACAAAGTCAAACGTTTAAAGAGCATTTGGCAACCAATATTCGAGGAAGACAAGGGAGAGGATTTATAGGAGGATGTCCCCCTCATTGATGACTCCCTACTTCTAATCCTCCTTCAGAAAGCTCGGAGCACAAGTAGCGACATCAATGCATCAAAGAGGGAGTGAAGCAAGTGAAGAGTAAATGTTGACTATCTCAAGTCTTGGGATCCAAGACTCCTCGATTTTAGGAGAAATGTTGGGAGTTCCATTTGTATAAATAGATAGGCCTAGGGCCTCATTAGGTTGTTGGATGTTAGTCAAATTTTTGCACTTTTGTTGCAACCTTTGCTCAGCTCATTTCAAGCTTACTTTTGTGGACAATTTCATGTAATGTGACTATTATTTTGATAATGAAGATGAAATCTTTTCTGAGCTAACATTGAGTTACCTCAGAGGGTTGAAGCTCTTGGGTTACGGCCCAACCCAAGCTACCCAACACCTCTTGTTTTGTATTTATATGTTTTGTTGCAGTTTATGAATTAGTTGCAGTTATATTGATTTCTTTCCTGGTTAGAATAGGTTGCTTTTGGTGATTTACATAGTTGTTTTCATTTCAGTTTGCTAAAGTAGCTTAAATAGTGTTAGAAGAAAGAAAAAAAAGGCCATCAACAGAGCCTTGACCTCCTTTCCTCCCTTTGGGACCATGAGCTGAGGTCAAGACCCTCTTGCTGCCACAAAAACACAGTTTTGCCTTCTCCATGCAATTTCTGGTGTTGTAGTTTGATTTAGAGGTTAATGCTTTGCTTCAGATTTATTTTGTAATTCTCATTTCTGTTTCTGCAATGAATCTCTTTCCATGCTTTCTTTTCCATATAGCATTATTCAACATTTTATTTTCCTAGATCAAAATTTAGGTTAACATGAGATACAGTTCTGTTTTTGGTGCAGCTAGTTTCTTTGCTTGCTCAGTTTCAATGTTTGATTTGCAGCTCTCTTGCAGTACATATCTGCTCATAATAAGTCAATAAATCATCCATCACCATCTCTCTTTGCTACATGTTCCACAGGTCATTCACAGCCCCTCATAAATCTTCCCTAATTTTCTACACTTTTCTCATAAACTTTCCTCTCGTCCCTTGAACAAATCCAACCATCATTCTCTTTCCTAATCCTTCTAGATGGACCTCAGACACCTTAACACATCCTTCTAGCCTTCAGCTACCCTTTCCAACCATTTTCCCACCTTCAAAACCTCTAAAACAACTCTTGGCATCCTCTTATAGATCCTCTTGTAGACCTCCTGTAGATCCTCTTGTAGACCTCCTGTAGATCCCCTACAGCCTCCTGTAGAATTTCCTGTAGGTGATTTTTTGAAGTTTGATTGTAGGGAAAGCCTCCAGAAGGTTACCAGAGGCCTCCTAGGACCCATCCACACCTTCCTACACCTCTGCAAATCCCAAATTCGCCCTCCATCGCCACCTAATCACTGCCACATCCACAAACAAATAAATTACATGCATGCCAATTTCACATAAAATACATAAAAACCGAAAAAGATGTTTTTTTCTCATTTCCTTCTAGAAATAGCTTGAATATATGTTGTTTACTTCCTAAGTAGGTAATGGCATTCATTTTATGGTTTTTCATCTCTCTTTCTGCAAAAGTAGGGTTAGTTCGTTAATTAGGGTTTGCTAAGGTTACTTCACATTTCAGTCTTCATTCTCTTTCTGCAAGTAGAGTAGCCTCTATAGAGTAAGCTTTTCTCTCTTTCATCACATATAAAGCTTCTTCTGGAATTCATAGAAATTGCTTGAGCTCCTAGTGATCTTGCACCATGTGACCAAGTGACAGCCTGCAGTAAGAACTAATATTTGTGCATACAGCACCGTCGCTTCCAAGTTTGTTATGAACTACCGGGTTGATAAAATTAAAGTAGGAAGCCCCAGGAGTTGCAGCATTATTGCTGCAATACTGGTGCTCACCACTTTTTGGCGCCATTGCCGATGAAGTGTCAGAGTATTTTGTGATTACTGCTTTCTTATATTTCTTATTCCTCCTTTATCTAAAAAGTAGATTAGTCATTTCCCTGCTTTCATTTCAATTCTGCAAATTCCATTTCAGCAAAAGTAGATTAGTCATTTCCCTGCTTTCATTTCAATTCTGCAAATTCCATTTTAGAAAAAATAGATTAGTCATTTATTTGCTTTCATTTCAATTCTGCAATTTCCATTTTAGCAAAGTAGACTAGTCATTTCCTTGCTTTCAGTTCTGCAATTTCATTTCAACAAGTTCATTTCAGTTAGTTGTAATTTATTTGTTCCATCAATTTCATTTTTGCAGGTACAAGCAGAAAAAACAAAAAATCACCCAAAAAGATATTTTCTTTCATGCCTCATAGGAACAGAGATAACTCAGGAAAATTCCTACCCAACACCCCCACTACATCACAAAGCCACCCTTTTCTCTTCTTCGACGGCAGTGATCCAGAAGAACCTTTAGGGGAACAACCAGAGATATTTGGAGAACCTATAGGAGAAGAAGAGGAAGAAAACATACCTCCTGAAACAATGGCTGAAAACAGAAATGTTAGGGGGAATGGAGAAAGAGTAGAGGGTACCTTTCCCATCTGAGAGACCAATGGGGACACTAAAATGAAGAACATAAGCCCTTCGGCCCTACCTACCTTCCATGTATTAACTACAAGATCCTGAAACCTTCTTGTTTGAGTTTTCTGTTATCTGTCAAACCTATGACTATGCAGAAGATGAGAAAAAGTTGAAACTATTTCCTTCTACTCTCAAGGATGTAGCATTGGTTCATGGGGTTCCCTGGCAATATCATCACAACTTAGGCTCAGATGCAACAAGCCTTTAATAAAAAATATCGAGACTATTGTAGGTCAAAAGATACCAAGGAAGAAATCTTCCGAATGACCATGGGAAGTGATGAATATTTGGAAGATTATGAAGAGAGGTTCCAGCTCAGTTACAAAAGGGCTAGGTACAAACTTGACCCCGAATCTCTGAAGTTGGTCTTGCTAAGAGGAATTACGGAAGACCTTCTAGAAATCCTCCATTTACTGGCTGGGGGAGACATCTACCAACTACCTTATGAAGACATAAAGACTGTTTTTAGAAACCATTCTAGGGAAGCTAGAAAGAGAGGTAGGGGGAGTCAACCCATAGCCAGTACCTCCTCATCGAGTTCATCCCTCAAAGGTGAACTTGGAAACATGCTGGAAGACTTCAAGAGAGAGATGTTGCGGACTCTTGCCATGCAAATGGATACCTTGCATATCAAAAGGAAACAAGAGGAAGCAGAGAGGGCTTTGGCCATTTTTTGTCCTAGATGCACCAGAAGGCATCCTAGGAATGAATGTCCATTGAACTCTATAGAGGTTTGTTCATTCTGTGAAGAAGATCATTCTACAGATAAGTTCCCTTCCTTGCCCGGACTTAAAGCTATATACCAAGGGGCCGAAGGAGCCAATGAACCACTCTACTTCATGAACCATGAAAGGAGACTGCATGGACCTAGACAATATCAGTAGGGAATGCAAGGGACTTCTTAGGCATATTACAACCCCAATTAAGCCACTTCCGTACCTTCTTGGGGTCCCCGTGCTCATCCTTCCTGGTCCACACCTCCTCATTGGTCATATCCATCTCAATATCATGCCCAACCAGCCGCTCATTCATTTCACTCATATGCTCAACCACAACCTCAGTCGAATGCATCTCATTAGGGGTGGAGGACCCAGTACAACTCTCCTCCCACTCTTTTGCCTCCACCACCTACTCAACGCAACCATTTCCTCCTGCTCCACTAAGGAAACCCCAAATACCTACTCAACCGAACACGAACCCGAACAACAGACACGCTTAGCAAGTATATAGTGGGGAACCATCATGGCCAACCTATGTTGTGGAGATTCAGGAGATTAACCCATGATCTGGGAAGGTTCTCCCAGATACCTAGCCCCCCCCTCAGGAGGTTGAGGAAGATAAAGAGGAAAGTGAATCAAAAGCAATTCCACCCTTTCCTGAGAGATTATCCAGAACAACACATCCCACCCCAAAAGAAACTGAACTTCTGGGAGAATTGAATAAATTATGTGTAAAGATACCACTTCTCCAAGCTATAAAGGATGTGCCTATATACAATAAGATTACCAAAGAGAAGTGATTCAAGCATCCAGGTAGGCACAAGAGAGATGCCCCAACCATCAATGTCATAGGACAATTGTCTGACCTAATGTTGGGGCAGGTAATTTGTCAGAAATATCTAGACCCTGGAAGCCCAGTAGTTGATGTCCACATCAATGGCACCATGATCCCACATACCTTGATTGATTTGGGAACTTCTATTAATGTGATGACAAAGGACACCATGCTCAAACTCAACCTCTAGGGATCCTTGAGAAAGACCACGACAGTACTGCAACTAGCAGATCGCTCCACCGTGACCCCTGAGGGGATTGTGGAGGATGTGATGGTCTCCATTGATTCTTGGGAGTACCCTGTCGATTTCCTAGTTCTCCAGCCGAAGGTAAAGCTCACTGGGTATCCTCTCATCCTGGGAAGACCCTGGTTGGCTACTGCAGATGCCTACATCAGCTGTCGAGTTGGGAACATGACAATCAAGAATGGGCATATGTCCAAACAACTAGTCCTATACCCTCCTGCCCAACCCCTGCTAGAACATGATCTACCTCTCTGGTTGGAGGAGGAGGATGAGGATGAAGTCTATTATACACTACTATATACAGTAGAAACTGTCATGGGGGGAACCTGCAAAATGAGGATGATATCATTGAAAAATTAATTCAGAAGCCACCCCCCAGTATTTTGCCATTAGAAGATCTAGTGAAAGAAACCGAAGACAATCCCTTAGCTGATCTCTGTGTGGCTAACCCAACCTCTCTCCGTGTTAAGAATATAGAGTTCAGCCCATAAATAACATTGAAAATCAACTCATCCTTATCCACTTCCCAGGATAAGGAACTATGTAGCTTATTGAGAAAACATTTAGATGCCTTCGCCTGGAGCAATAAGGAGATGAAGGGAGTGCACCCTTCAGTTTGTACTCATCACATTTACATTAAGGAAGATTGCGAACCAGTCAGGCAACCTCAAAGGAGGATGAATCCAACCCTTGAAGACATTGTCAAGGAAGAATTGCAAAAGTTACTGGATGCAAGATTCATATACCCCATCTCTGACAGTGAGTGGGTATCTCCTTTTGTGCTAGTGCCAAAGAAAAATGGTAAGTGGAGAATCTGTGTCGATTATCGAGAACTGAACAAGGCCACTAAAAAGGACCATTTTCCTTTGCCCTTCATAGATCAAGTGTTAGATGGTTTGGCGGGGAAAAAGTTTTTCTCCTTCCTAGATGGGTACAGCGGGTACAATCAGGTCCAAATCATCTCGGAAGACCAAGATAAAACCACTTTCACTTGTCCTTGGGGTACCTTTTCATATCGGGTCCTTCCTTTTGGTTTGTGCAATGCTCCCGCCACTTTCCAGAGAGAAATATTGAGTATATTTTCTGAACTGGTTCACGATATAGTGGAAATACATATGGATGATTTTACTCCTTATGGTTCTAACTTCCAGAAATCTTTATCTAATCTGGAAAAAGTTTTGGACAAGTGTATTGAAATGAACCTATCCCTCAGTCTGGAAGAATGTGAATTCTTGATGACTGAAGGGATCGTGCTAGGTCATGAAATATCTCAAAAAGGATTGCAGGTGGACCCCAACAAAATTGCCATCATCCAAAGGGTCCCACCTCCTCAAAAGGTAAGAAATGTCTGAAGTTTCCTAGGCTTAGTGGGATATTATAGAAGATTCATTAAAGATTTCAATAAGTTAGCCTCTCCATTGTTTGGTCTTTTGGAAAAAGATGTTGAGTTCATATGGACTGAAAACTGTCAAGAAGCCCTGGATACCCCTTGAAAAGCAAACTCGTGACTGCCCCAATTTTGACAGGCCCAAACTAGGCCCTACCTTTCCACATTCACACAGATGCCTCGAAAAAAGCAATAGGAGCAGCCTTAGGGCAGATTGATGAGAAGTTACCTTATGCCATATACTTTATAAGTAAAAATTTGTCCAAGGCAGAGTTAAACTACACGGTAACCGAGAAGGAACTGTAGAAATTTTGAATAATAAACACTTATTCACATAGATTATCCCGATTATACATTATTGCGGAATACATGCACAATACATAATCTCCTCTACGTTGATCATCAATTTAGCAACATCAAAAACAATGAAACATCAATCGCATGCACACATTAACACAGTATGTAACCCGGGGAAAGCTTACAGCTAAAAACCCCACACTATTTGTATATTAATGATTGAGAACATGTAACATTACATAATACAATACTCCTCTCAAGTATCCAACACTATCTCCACCTGTTACACACAAAACTAGCTCAGATCCGAACAAGTCACAAGTTCAAATATCCTCTGCTGCTTTGCCTGCCTCTATTGCACACAATACCTGTGAAAATCACTCACACTGTAAATCACATGAGCACAGGCTATTTGAATGGGCATCTATTGGGCAATTCTCATGGGCATACTCAATACATTGATTGTGCAAGATACCATGCACAACTATAGTCACAACTAATAGCAATCTCAACCTCTAACACTTGTCTCCACTGAACTGTACATGCACTGAGTTAACTGATGTATTCTTCAGTTGCATTATGACTTAATAATTAATTCACACAACTCATCATTAGTCTATTTGCAGTTAACTAATTACAACTAGTTTAACAAAGTCAAACTGAACACAACTCCATTAACTCCACAATCAACCCCACCAAACTCAACTGCTTGAGTTCTAACTGAAGTCCTGCATGCAATAGCTCAACTGACTCACAAGAAAAGCGTATTTCCTTCTGATAGCTGCATGTGCCACATCTGTAGCTCAAACTGAAGTGCTCCAAGAGGATAAGATAATGTTTATAGTCTAAGTATTATTATGAGACAATAATATTTGACTTTTCTATTTTTAGCCTGGTAGTCTAAAAATAGACTTTGATCACTCCGTTGTGAACCAGAAATAGAAGTCCATCTAGTTTTCCCAACATGACCAATCATCCATAAACAACAACCTGCAACTCATAGACCATGATCCATATGTCTAAATAGACATAGTCTAAAAATAGACTTTGCGCCATAATTTGCCTGCGGGCCCACTTAGTGAAGGTGACTCCTTTCCACTAAGCTCCATCATCTTGTTGCATTCTCAACAGGAACTATTGGCTATAGTACATACCTTAATTAAATTCAGACATTATATCACAGGCTATCAAACCTTTGTACACACTGATCATGCTGCAATTAGGTATTTAATGAACAAACTAGATGTAAATGCTCACATTATTAGGTGGTTTCTTTTATTGCAGCAGTTTGATCTAACAATTGTTGATAAGCCTGGTAAAGAAAATGTTGTTTTTGACTTTTTGTCTAGGGTAAATCTGCTTGCAGGTGAGGAAGGAATGGTGGATGATAAAATGCTAGATGAGCACCTATTTGCTATCTCATTACTCTCTCCATGGTTTACTAATATATCAAATTACTTTGTTTCAGCATAGTTCCCACCACACCTGTCCTCCAAAGAGAAGAGCAGGATCGTGAGGAAAAGCACCCCTTTCACCTGAATTGGGGGCAATCTCTTCAAACTTGGCCCAGATCAGATCTTGAGAAGATGTGTCAGGGAGGAGGAAGTTTTTGACATTCTCCTGACTTGTCATGATGGGCCTTGTGGAGGCCATTTTGCAGCAAAGAGGACTGCCTTCAAAATTTTGCAAGCAGGTTACTATTGGCCCAGTCTTCATTAAGATGCGCGGAGATATACCAACCAATGTGATCGGTGCCAAAGGATGGGGAAACCTACTCCAAAGGATGAAATGTCCATGCAGCTTCAAGTGACTTTTAAGCCATTTGAGAAGTGGGGCATGGACTTTGTGGGTCCTATCAACCCTCCTTCAAAATAGAAACAATACATCATTGTGTGCACTAACTATCTGACAAAATGGGTAGAGACAAAAGCAATCAAGGCAACAACAGAAGAAAAAGTAGTTGAGCTTTTAAGAGAAAACATATTTTACAAGTTTGGGTATCCCAGAGAACTGGTTACAGATCAAGGCAGTTAGTTCACTTCCAATTTGATTGAAGACCTGCTCACAGATCATAAAATCAAGCACAAGATTTCCACCCCTTACCATCCACAAGCCAATGGGTAGGTGGAAGTCACTAACAGAGCTTTGGAAGGAATTCTGACCAAGGTAGTGAGTAGCAGCAGAAAAGATTGGGCAGATAGATTGGTTGAGGCCACCTGGGCCTACAACACCACATGAAAGACCACCACTGGGTTCACACCCTATGAACTAGTCTATGGGAAGAAGGATTTGTTGACAATAGAATTTGAATACAATACACTAAGGATGACAGCTCAGCTAGACCTAGACGTCAGCCATGCACAAAGGGAAATGTTACTCCAGCTCAATGGATTGGATGAACAAATATTGCAGGCCCTTCTCCACACAGAGGTAGTCCAGCTTCAAAGGAAGATATGACATGACAAAAATATCAAGGAGAATCAATTCCAAGAAGGAGATTGGGTGCTTCTCTACGACTCAAGATATAAAGACTTCAAAGGCAACCTGAGGACAAGATGGCTATGACGCTACATTGTAGAGAAATGAAATGACAATGGTTCAGTTATGATTAGAAACATTGATGAGGAAGCCATCCACATGCTTGTCAATGGGCATAGGTTGAAAATTTACAAGAAGCCCCTCTCCAAGAAAGAGTTCATTGAAGATCTGAATAAGACAGTGTTGGTAGTGGAGCAAGTCTTAGCTTCCACTCCACCCACTCACTAAGAAAAAGAAAAAATAATAAGGACTCAAGTGAAAACCTCTATGAGGCGCTTGAGTCCCATCATTGGGTTGAAAACCTCTTTTTAGGCGGCCCAATGATGACAAAAACAAAAAAAGAGAGATAATAAGATCCCTGGGTGAAAACCTCCCTTGGAGGTGCCCAGGGCAGGAAAATAGGGTGAAAACCTCCTGGAGGAACCCTAGTTGTCTTTTCAAAAAAAAAGAAAAAAAAAAGAGAAAAACCCGAGAAAAAAGGAAGAGAAAATTGACTTTTAAAATGCATTGCAGGTTACAGGTGGACCACAGGAAGCAAGAGGAAATGCCACAAATCCTATTACACATCCTATATACTCTTCTCCATCATTTCTGACCTCTTTTTCACCTCTTTGTGTTTTTTTTTTCTGAAGACTGTGTATCCTACAGGAGGCCTTGTGTGTTCTATAGGAGGCTCCTGTAGAAATCACAGAGAGCCCGAAATAGCTTTTAAAAATAGTTTGAGGAGCTAGGGATTTTCATAGAGAGCATGTAGGCCATCCTACAACTATCCACCATCCTAACCCTCCATCCCACACCTGCACCACCTCATTTCCATTGATTTCTTTCCTTCCTGCAGAAAACACTCAGAAACCAGTTTTAAAAAAAATATAAGGAAATAAAAAGAATAGCACCTCCACAACTCACCTGCATCTTACCAAATACCTCTCCATTGCCATTAGTATCTTTAGTAGCATCCTTGGAGCTCCCAACACAGGAATCAACTAAAAATTTTAGAGGGAGAAGCAGCTACAGGAACTCCTGTAGGATTTCTTGTAGCAGCTGATCCCCTTAAAATCGAGCTCCAACAGTGAAATAGGTGCAACCACAGGAATGCAATGAGGTCCGAAGCAAGATTCAACTAAAGGGTACATGTACTAAACAAATGAGCCACATATCAAGAAGTAAAAAGCATATAAAAGAAGGGATAAAGGCATGTAGCACTGAATTTCGAGCATGCAGCAGCAACAGAACCAAGCAGCACCGCAGCACAAACATTTGACCTGCAGGTAAGTGTCTTACCCTCTCTTCTATTGCATCTGCATAATTCAAAAACTGCATGAATGAATGAGATGGTTAGGGTTGAACCAGAAAGGTGGCCAGTTAACTGGGCACCATCATCTAGTTCGACTGCGCTCGTCCAGAGATTCCACCACACATGTGCCTAGTCAACTCACAGAAAATCCAAAAGACAGGTAGTGGCAGGTGTATGAACTCCGATGCAAATGATGGGAAGTGATTGCGGGCAGAAGTCATGAGGAGTCATGATGACACAGCAGTGGGGACCAATGGTCCGAATAATGGCAACGTACCCTTTTTGCCAACTCACATCATCGCTGGAAATATCTCAAAATAGACATAAGTACTTTCCCCCAAACTCCTCCACCACCTTTGCTTCCATTTCATCATCATCCATGTAGCTGCAGCAAGCTCCATACCACCTCCATAGCCTCAAAACCATCGTTCTCTATCTTTTTCAGTCCTCCTCCTCCCATCGATGTTCTACAGGAGCATTATCGGGTTCTATAGGAGTAGTAACAGGTTCTACGGGAGAACCTACAACCAGTTCTAGAGGAGGGGCAGTAAGTAGTTTTTCAAGAGAAAACACGAGGTTTTTGCTCAAATTCAGACTTGAAGAGGTAGGTTCTATACAAACCTGCCTTTCATATTCATTTGTGCAAGGAGTGATGCAATTTTAAGGAAGAATTAAGCCTGAAAAAGAAGAGGAATTTCATTAAAAATTCTGCTTGTTTACCTGCCTTGGATATTCATATGTGCAAGGAGTGATACAATTTTAAGGAAGAATTAAGCTTGAAAAAGAAAAGGAATTTCATTAAAAAATTCTGCTTGTTTCTTAAAAAAAAACACAGTTTTTCTCTGTTTCTTGTTTCGCAAAAATTCTTGTCTCCTTTTCCACCTGAGGTGTTCCAAAAGGGTGCATGCAAAATGACAGGGGGATTCATGAGGAAGGAACCCACAAATTCAGTCAAGCTCCATGAACATCCCGAGGTAGTAGCCATTTTCACCAGAGCCAATTAGATGCCATTTTTCTAAAAATTTAGAGGGTTGGATGAAGAAGTGGCTTAGGAGTTTGCCATTTCCTTGGTACCCCACTCAAGGACCCATGCCACTGTTACTTTCAGAGGTCTCACCATGGAAATCACCCCAGAATTTATCAGTAGGGTTACCACTCTTCCACTTGGATTACCCTGGAGCAAGGATGAAAAGCCACTGGGTCAAGTTGCCAAGAAAACCTTCTTCCAACCAAATGAACACCCTATAGAAGACAAAAATGGCATTAGAAGAACAAGCATACCTTACCCTTGGGATGAGGTCAGTTATCAAATCATCAAGTACATTTCATGTGAAGGGAGGTATAGCATAGTTTATGGCTACCATTTTAGGCTTCTCCATGAGGTGAGGTATGGCATGGACATTCCCACACCCCAAAAACTCAGCATTCCCTATTTTCTCCTATAGTCCCTTATAGACTTTAGCATTAAGTTGAAGGCAGGGGGTCCAAATTAGTTGGCTCACCATGGGTTGATTAAACTATTAGTGGAAGAATCCCTTCACACCTTCACAATCCCCATAGCCTGGGAAATCTTCATAAATATGACAGGGGAAGATGATATAAAAACACTCACTTATGACCTCAGTCCTTCTGAAAATGGGGGGGAAGAAAAAAAAGGGGAAGATGAGGGCAAAACCAAAATAGAGGAAGAGCACACCAAAACAGAGGAGGAAGAAACCAAAATAGAGAAGGAAGAGACTAAAACAGAGAAGAGAAAGACTAAATCAGAGAAGGAAGAAACTGAACAAGATGAGAAGGAAACCTAAACAGAGCTAGAGGAAACAAAGCTAGCAGAGGCAGAGAAGACAAAAGAAGAGGAAAAAGGGGCAAAGAAGACATAAGTGTCTCCTGAGATACTAGAAAGGGAGGCAACAGCTGTTCTTGCTGCCCTCAACACCCCAGTTAAACCCAAGTGAAATAGGAAAAGGAAACCATCAATGTATTTCAGGGCTCGAAAAAGCACAAGGAAGAAAATATGGAAGCCAAAACCATCCTCAAAAGAGCCTATCACAATTGAAGATTCCCCTGCTAACAAAAGGGAAGAATCTCCCTCCAAAATCCCCATCACTTATGAAAGAGGAAGTCCTAGATCTTCCACTTGGAAGGAAAGAATAAAAATACACGACTCAAAAACAGTCCTACAGGAGGCACAAACTACTCTACAGGAGACCCTAACAAAGCTACAGGAGACTGAAAAACTTGAGAAAAGGGTAGAAGAGCAGACCAAGGGGAAAATTGAAACAGCAGAGACACAGGAATCTGACCCCCGGCCTAGTTTGGGCTATTATTACAACCTTCTTGAAGGAGGAAAAATTATTCCATAGAAATTTGCAGTCCCACTTTTCTTTGAACTAGAAAAAGAAAGGATAAGGAGCCATAGATGGATGCAGATCGCCAAGTCAAAAGGGGTGGAAGATATTGGCCACATGGAGAGCAAGCTTAGAGAAATGGGTAAGGAGTTAAGCACTGTAAGACATACAGAAGCAATCAGAAGATCTCACTTGGAAGCAGAAAATGAAATGTTAAGAAAACAACTGCAAGAAAGGGAAACACAATTGGCATGCATGGCCAACTGGTCTATGGAGGCACTACAGTGCAGGACACCAACAAAATCATATGGAGTATACCTCAAAGACCAGTGGCTACAGTTTTAGATCAAGACCTTGGCACAGAGAGGCACCATGCCTTTTCAGGATTATGGACAGTTCATGGACCTATGTGACCACAGTTCAGCAGAAGACAAAGCAAAGATAGCATAGTTCTATTTGCATAACATGGCCCTAACTGATATGAACCTATGGGACCCCAATTCTAGGTTAGGGGACTTGCAGCTGATGGCCATGGCATCATGGATGAGTCATGAGGAGAAAAGGGCAACAAAAATCAGGAAGTTGATGGAAAAAGAACAAAATGAACCCCTCATGATTAGAGCAGAGCCATTAGACCCTATGGCTCTCATTAGCACTCACCAGCTGCTTGCAAATAATCCTCAAATTTCCCTTAAATATGTTAATGATCAAGCTCAAGCCATTGCACACTTCGAGGACATGGAGAGATTTCTTGGAGATGACTGCATTCATGCCTGTATGAGAAGGTGGAATACATTGCCACACAGCTTGTAGATCAGGGAGTATCACTCCCCAACCAGGATGAAAGAAGCATTCAGGAGAGTGCCACTATACAAGCACTCTATGCAGAGTTTGAGGGTCAATTGGATTGGCCTCAAATTAAGCCCCCCATTGCTGCTAGGACTGCTAGAGGGCACAAAAGAAGAAGAAGAAAGACAACAGTGGGAAGAGGTGGACAGAAAGGCAGGATTCCATGATAAAGAAGATGATCTCACATCAGAAGCATGGGATGTCAGGGAGGCTATCAAGGCCATCAAAGATGAAGAGATGGACTAGTTTCTGAGAGGATGAGAAACACATTCAGTAGGGGGGTGATGATGAACCCTAGAAATGGGTAATTATATGGGCTCATTTTGCCTCCTAACTTAGCCTAATCCACAATTCTCATTATTTTATTGCATGTTTTTAATTATATTTATGCTAATAGAGTGAGTTGGGTTAGTCATTATGCCATGAAGTCTAATCTATGCTTTATGCAGATTTTTGGTCAATTTTGGGACAAAGTCAAAGGTTTAATGAGCATTTGGCAGCCAATATTCGAGGAAGGAAAGGGAGAGGATTTATAAGAGGGTGTCCCCTCATTGATGACTCCCTACTTCAAATCCTCCTTCAGAAAGCTCGGAGCACAAGCAGCCACATTAATGCATCAAAGAGGCAGCCAAGCAAGTGAAGAGTGATTGTTGTTTATCTCAAGTCTTGGGAGCCAAGCCTTCTCGATTATAGGAGAACTGTTGGGAGTTCTAGTCGTATAAATAGATAGGCCTAGGGCCTCATTAGGTTTTTGGATGTTAGTCAAAATTTCGCACTTTTGTTGCAACTTTTGCTCAGCTCATTTCGAGCTTACTTTTGTGGACATTTTCATGTAATGTGACTATTATTTTGATAATGAAGATGAAATCTTTTCTGAGCCAGCACTGAGTTACCTCAGAGGGTTGAAGCTCTTGGGTTAGGGCCCAACCCAAGCTTCCTAGCACCTCTTGTTCTGTATTTATATGTTTTGTTGCAGTTAGATATATTTCTTTCCTGGTTAAAATAGGTTGCTTTTGGTGATTTACATAGTTGTTTCCATTTCATTTTGCTGAAGTAGGTTAAATAGTGTTAGGAGAAAGACACAAAAAGGCCATCAATAGAGCCTTGACCTCCTTTCCTCCCATTGGGACCATGAGCTGAGGTCAAGACCCTCTTGCTGGCACAAAAACACAGTTTTGCCTTCTCCATGCAATTTCTGGTGTTGTAGTTTGATTTAGAGGTTAATACTTTGCTTCAGATTTATTTTTTCATGCTCATTTTTATTTCTATAATAATTCTCTTTCCATGCTTTCCTTTCCATAAAGCATTGTTCAACATTTTATTTTCCTAGATCAGAATTTAGGTTAACATGAGATACAGTTCTGTTTTTGGTGCAGCTAGTTTCTTTGCTTGCTCAATTTCAGTGTTTGATTTGGAGCTCTCTTTCAGTACATCTCTGCTCATAATAAGTCAATAAATCAGCCATCACCATCTCTCTTTGCTACATGTTCCACAGGTCATTCACAGCCACTCATAAATCTGCCCTAATTTTCTACACTTTTCTCATAAACTTTCCTCTCGTCCCTTGAAAAAATCCAACCATAATTCTCTTTCCTAATCCTTCTAGATGGACCTCAGACACCTTAACACATCCTTCTAGCCTTCATCTACCATTTCCAACCATTTTTCCACCTTCAAAACCTCTAAAACAACTCTCGGCATCCTCCTGTAGATCCCCTGCAGCCTCCTGTAGAATTTCCTGTAGGTGACTTTTTGAAGTCTGATTGCAGGGAAAGCCTCCAGAAGGTTACTAGAGGCCTCCTAGGACCCATCCACACCTTCCTACACCTCTACAAATCCCAAATTCACCCTCCATCGCCACCTAATCACTGCCACATCCACAAACAAATAAATTACATGCATGACAATTTCACATAAAATACATAAAAACCCAAAAAGATGTTTTTTTCTCATTTCCTTCTAGAAATAGCTTGAATAGATGTTGTTTACTTCCTAAGTAGGTAATGACATTCATTTTATGGTTTTTCATCTCTCTTTATGCAAAAGTAGGGTTAGTTGGTTAATTAGGGTTTGCTAGGGTTACTTCACATTTCAGTCTCCATTCTCTTTCTGCAAGCATAGTAGCCTCTGTAGAGTAAGATTTTCTTTCTTTCATCTCATATAAAGCTTCTTCTGGAATTCATAGAAGTTGGCTTGAGCTCCTAGTGATCTTGAGCCAGTTGACCAAGTGACAGCTTGCAGTAAGAACTGGTACTTGTTCATACAACATCGTCGCTTCCAAGTTTGTTACGAGCTACTGGGTTGATAAAAGTAAAGTAGGAAGCCCTAGGAGTTGCAGCATTATTTCTGCAATATTGGTGCTCACTAGTACTCTACCTCTACCGAACTGAGTGCAACCGACCTTTGTTCCTGGATGTACCAAGAAACTACCACTGACCCAATACTGAAGATCTTTGTTCCTTGTTCTTCCTACCGGATGGATTCCCTACTCATTCTGTATTGGTGAAGCCTTGAGTCTTCACTCCCTCTGTCCGTCTGTACCATAATCCATAATCAGAAGTGTCCTTGAGGTATCTCAACACATGCTTTGCCACCTTCCAATACAGCTTGGTAGGCCTAACCATCACTTGACTAAGTTGGTTAACTGTATAGCACATATCTGGTCGTGTGTTCACCAAGTACATGAGTGGACCCACAAGCTGCCTGTAAGCAATAACTTCCACTACTTCCCCTGAAATAACATCCTCCTTCCTCCAATTACCTGCTAGAGGATTCTCCATGGGTTTTCTACTCTCCATGTGGAATATTCTGAGTATCTCATTGACATACTTTCCCTAAGACACAAACAACTCCTGATCTCCTCCTGCCATACTTCCATGCCAAGAAAGTAATGCATGGGCACCATGTCCTTCATCACAAACTCCCTTGCAAGGTCCTCCTTGCAAGACTTGATCAGCTAATCATCACCCGTCAGTATGAGATCATCAACATAAATTACAGTGATCTACAATTTAGCTTCCACCACTATGTGGTACAGGTTCACATCTGCTTCAATATTCGTGAAGCCAAACCCAGTGAAGTAGCTATCTATCCTAGTGTACCAAGCACAAGGTCCTTGCTTCAACCCATATAACACTCTCTTGAGCCGACACACATGTGACTCACGGTCAAAGGTCTCAAAACCTTCAATCTGCTCTATGTACACCTCTTCCTCAATCACGCAGTTAATGAGACTATCTTCACATCCCTTTGATGTATCTTCCAACCCATTTGTGCTGATAGTGCCAATATAGATATGATCGACGAGTACCTTGCAATAGGAGAAATGGTCTCATCATAGTCAATCACCTCTACCTGTGAAAATCCATGGGCTATAAATCTAGCTTGCTTTACCTTGTAAGTCCAACGAGAGCTCACAACTAACTTGTCCTTCGGTCTTGGGACCACATCCCAAACACTCTTACGAACTATGGAGTCATGCTCCTCCACCATGGAATCAACCGAAACTGGCTTTTGAACTGCTTCCTTAAAGGAATATAGCCCTGTCATAACACATTCACCCATAAGATCCATGTATCCATTGTACCTATCAAGTGACCTCCTCTGCCTGAACTAAGAAGTGGGTGCTCCCACATTCTCCCGTGCATCATCCAACAATATGTTAGCCTCTCCAGTGCGATTTCTTCCATCTCTAGAAGACTCTACCTGAGTGGATGTCTCCACTCCTGGATCCTCTCCATGAGGCTGCTCCACATCAATCTAAGGCTCCTCAACCTTATGAGCTAAAAGCTCCTCATCTACATGTAGCTCAAGCTCCCTCTCAAGGGCAACTCGCATGGCCTTCTCCTCATCATGGTCAACCATAGTCCAACATCGCATTGTCATAAAGATTGTGTCAATATGAAAATCATCCATGGTAAACCATGGCCAACCATTATACAATGTCCCATTGTCACAAACGTTGTCTCATATGAAAATCAATCATGGTCAACCATAGTCTAACGTCACATTGTGACAAATATTGTGTCAATATGAAAATTAACCATGGTTAACCATGGCCAACCATTGTCCAATTTCCCATTGTGACATATGTTGTGTGAATATAAAAATCACTCATGGTTAACCATAGTCCAACGTCGCTTTGCAATAAATATTTTGTCAATATGAAAATCAATCGCATTCAACCATTGTCAACCATGTTCATTTTAGGTTTTATAATATTTATCTTAGCATTTATATACCTTGGGTTTATAATGTTTATCCCTTGGGTTTAACATTATTCCTTTGGGCTTGTAATCCCTTGGCTTTTTAGTTTCAATCCCTTGGGTTTATAATATTTATCTTAGGATTTATGTACCTAGGGTTTATAATATTAATCCATTTTGTTTAATATTATTCCCTTAGGTTTCTAATACCTTGGGGTTTTAGAAATAATCTCTTGGGTTTATAAGTTCAATCCCTTCAATTTATCAATCTAAAGGTTCATATTCCTACGGTATGATATATTTTTTTCCTAAGAAAAAATCATAATTTTCATTAGAAAAATAAGAAAATTACATGTTGTATCATCTACATGTGAGTATGCATAATCACAGGTAATGGACCAAACCATTCTATCTAGATCAATGTTCATATAGTTTATACAATATTTACAATAAAAGACAATTGTAAACAAATAAAAACATAGCTATCCATATAGTTCATAATATATAAAATGAAAAATCATCTAGCTACCGAATGATAGTGGCAGATCATTCAGATGTAAATCTATCATGTTCAATGAATGGTTAGTGGAAAAACTGATAGAACTCATGGTCTCATAATTCTTGAATCAACCATTGGCCCCTGTGCTATTGCGCAATCTCCTTGGAAAGAAAGTCAGCGACCAAATTCCTTTCCCTGCATATATGTGAGCATACAATAAAATCAAAATGTGATTTTAAAGTGCTAACTTCATCCAATAAACCCCTGAGTGTGTGTATGTGACAAAGATATGCAGAGTTGATCCAGTTTATAACAAGCTTTGAGTCCCCAAAGATCTTAATCCTATGGTAGCTTTGTTCCAGAGAAAAAATGAGAAGGTATCTGAGACAATTTAGTTAAGAAAAAATGTTGGTGCCTCTCCCTAATCCCAATTTGAGCTTGAAGTAATGTGATTCGGTAATGTGTAGTATCGCACCACCCCCACATCTAGTGTCTTGGGTCGACCCATCAAAATATTCCCAGGGGATATTCTTATCAATAACTCCAGGAATGATGAAATGGGAGGGTTTTGTTGTTGATTCCTCAAGGATCAAATGATATATAGAAGCAATATGGTTACAAGTGGTCGACCATAGTATGGGTGCATCCTAAAAAATAGTACGATTCCTAGTCAACCAAATATCCCAACATACCAGCAGAGGGAGGCTCCTTTTTTTTTGCTGCAACATTCCACCAAGATTAACAGTCATCAAATAGATGAGACCAATCTCATCTGAGCACGATGTTGAGGGATCTAGTAATATGTATCCACACCTAACTAGTCACAGGGCAATGTAGGAATAGGTGATCAATATCTTTGGAACGGTCTTTTCAAAAGAAACATCTAGATGGACCATGATAGGCACGACGATTTAGGTTATCATCTATGGGTGCTTTATTTGATAGTATACACCACATGAATAGGCAGGGTTTGTGAGGTTCTTTGAGCTTCTAAAGTGGGCTCCACCACCAAATCACCTCCACTGGATCTTGTGCAGATATAAGAGCTGAGTATCCATCCCTGGGCGTGTATCGACCATGTGTTGTAGTATCCCATATGATTTCATCCTCCTATACAATAATCCTAATGTGAGCTTCTTCTAATGCCCCAATGTAACAATGCCACGCCGTGCTCCATCTTTCTGGTATCCTGAGTTCATGTGCATTAAACCATTTTTGTGAGATCCAAGATGAGTTTCTACCATCTGCTATATGAGAGAGATGAGTGATACCATCCAATGCAAGTGCTTGTTTGAGCTCGAGTGGTAGAATGTGTTCATTAACACATCCAGACCAAGCATCTATGCCTAGTCACACTAGCTCACCATTTCCAATACGCCAAGCTAGTCCCTCCTTAATGACGTTGATGGAATGAGTAATAGATTCCATATGGTGGATGCTCCAATATTTCCTGGGGTAGTCTTGAGAATCCAGTCCATTATTGATAAAGGTTAATGTATTTATAATAAACCACCTATTTCCATAAACTATCAAATGTGATAATTTTCCACCCCATCTTCACAACAAGTGCCTTTGCAAATAAGTGTAGATCCTTTATACCCCAGCCTCCCCATTTTTTAGGTTTTCCAATTCTTTCCCATGTAACAAAGGAAAAGGTCCTCCCAACATTTTCCCCCCGCCATAAGAATCGATAACAAATTTGTTGTATTCTGTTGATTATGCCTTTTGGGATACACGTGAGATCCATCCAATATACTGGGATGGCCTCTAGGACAAATTTTATAAGTGTTAGTCTTCCCGATCTGGAAAGCGATTGTTGCTGCCATATATTGATGTGACCTTCTATTTTTTCTATAAGCCATGTATAGTCTGCAATACGATAACCATTTGGCTTAAGCCTGAATCCAAGGTATTTTATTCCAGTCTCCATTTGTTGCCTAAAAAAATGAAAATGATGTAAGGCATGTCTTTTCTCATTTTGTAAACATGACACCAGTGTGATGGTGGACTTGTTGTAGTTGGGATCCATACATGTAGCTTTACAAAACAGTGATATAATATTCTTGAAGCAAGTGGTATCACGGATAGAACCATCTAAAACAATAAATACATAATCTACAAACAATAGATGAGAAATATAGGAAACATATGATATCTTTACACCACCTAAAGACCCTTCTGCATGGGATTTTGTTATAAGTCTACTTAGACCCTCCATGATCAGGAGGAATAACAGAGGTGATAAAGGACACCCCTGTCGCAGACCACGTTCAACATGGAAAAAATCAGATGCAGCCCCATTAATGAGTATGCTATATGATGCAGATGTGAAACAACACATGATCCATTTAATGAATGAGTGAGGGAATCCAATATGGGTTAGAATATGCTGGAGATATGTCCAACTAGCTCTGTCAAATGCTTTTGATAGGTCAATATTTAGAATGATACTCTTAGTATTCTTGAGCTTTATCGAGTGGATCCCTTCTTGTGTTGTCCCAATGGCTTCATGAATCTGGCGATGATTTAAGAATGCAAATTGTTCCTTGGAAATCATCTTGGATAAAATAGGCTTGATGCGAATTGCAATAATTTTTTATATTATTTTGTATATGTAGTTGCATAAGGATATAGGACGATAATCATCAAAATATTGAGGGTTATCAGCTTTGGGTATGAGAGAAATAAAGGTCAAATTGAACCCTCATGCATCTGCCCCAAAAGTCTACAGTCCTCTATAGCCATAAGGAGATCAATACCAATATGATGAAAGAAGGTAAGGTAGAATTCCATAGGCCATCCATCTGGTCCCAAGCTTTTATCTCTTTTAAACCACTTTAGAACAACTTCGATTTCCCCCAAAGTCACCAGATCGTTTAGTGTCTCTATATCCTCTGCCTTAACAAATCTAGGTATTGTTCCTGCAATACAAAATACCTCAGTAATGGTAGCATCTATGGGCGCCCTAAACATTTGGGAGAAATGTCTGATACCCATATCTGCGAGCTGGTTGAAGGTATTGGCTTCCCTTCCAGTAAGGTCTCTTGGAGTCCAAATTGTATTACTTATTTTCCTCCCCCTAACACATTTTTGAAAGAAATTTGAGTTTTCATCCCCATCCTTCAGCCAAATCACTCTGCTCTTCAATCTCCATGTATCCTCTTACTATATCAGGAGACAAATATTTTTAGTTTCCAATC
Source organism: Pinus tabuliformis (assembly GCA_031772625.1). Lineage (NCBI taxonomy): Eukaryota > Viridiplantae > Streptophyta > Pinopsida > Pinales > Pinaceae > Pinus > Pinus tabuliformis. The sequence goes on from CM062804.1 coordinate 1,256,248,283, forward strand.
TTATCAAGTGTTCCTTACTGTCACATGATGTATAACTAACTATACCCTTGCCATCCAACTCCAAAATGTCAAATTCAATTTTCTGGATAGTAGCCTCATCCCTATTCTTTTTTTCTTTGGCCCATCTTATGGTTCTGAGTTTGATACGGGCTAAATTGCTAGCAATCACCACAACTGGTGATCTAGAATTTATGCAGGACAAAGAATTAAAGGTATTATAGACTCATGTGCATGGATGTGGCTATGTTACTTTATGCAACTGATCGATAAGATTGCAAAATACATAGACACTGAAGCAGTTAGAGAAAACATAATGGGAAAACATGTAAACACAACAAGTTTAATAAGGAGTTCACCTAATGCTCCTGGGCTACGTCTCCTGTTCCAACCTTTAGTGGTGGCATCTCTATTATGTTTTCAAAGAAGAGTTTTTTTACAACAGTGAGCTCAATTTGAGTCTCACTCAACAGATATAAATAAGTAGGACTGGACTTGGATCCCCCAAGTCTCTAGAGTACACAAACTCTCCTTACTGAAACTCGACCTCTATTGGTCACAGTAGTATGAGTCCAATCTGAGACTCATACATGACAGGCATGTACAGAGGAGTTTTCTTGAACCTCTCAAGCCTTCTCTGGAGTACACAGACTCTCTGACTCTCTCTGGCTCTGTCTGGCTCGATGCTACCTTCAGGTCAGCTCAACTTCTTCCCTCTATTCTCTTCTCTTAGCTTTCTTAACTTGCTTTTCTCACTGCTTGCTCTCTTGTTTCTGCCAGTTCGTGGCTTTAAAGCCAATCTTCTTTCTGACTGCTCGTTTCTGCTTCCTGACTTTCTGGTTCTCCTGCCTCTGTCCATTTGAATTCCTCTGTTTTGCATCATCATCACTGTGTAACACCTTACAGGGAGGTGGCCACCTGTTTCATAACGAACTAAGTGTCAGTTCTCTTGGAAATGTTTGAATTGTCGTTATTTCTATTTAACTCCTAGAATGCCTGTGAACATGATTCCTCTGCCAACTCATTGTTCATGCTGGACTTCAAACCTTTATACAACTCGACCTGCTTACCCTATTGAATCCGATTATCCATTTGATCGCATTTCCACCATCGATCTGGGGCCTCCAAATCCTACGGTCTCCATCCATATCGGGCGGGTAAGTAGTAGACATCTACCCGTCTGATGTGAGTGGTTTTCTCTCTCTTCCACCGGACATGTGGCACTCAGTGTGTGCATCGGGTGGGACTCGGTCGAAACCGCTTACCACTCGAAGCCCTTCAGATATCCTGCTAGTTTTTGTGTGGGACTCACCTCTGACAGGATCGGTTAGCGCCTAAATCTACCTTAGGCTGAGAAAGGTAGGATGTAGGACAACATCAAACCACGCTTAACCTGGTAGCTAGCCTTACCAGGTCGGGAGAGGGCTCTCTCCAGGTCAATCTCAGCAAAATATGATCGATGAGGACTTGAGATGACTAATATTGCTAACTGATTTTAGGCTAGGTATGTGTGTAAAAGAGTTTGATTGAATAAAATGATGTTTTTGTTGGCTCAAATGGAAAGGAAAATTTTTGGTGCGGGGAACGAGGCTCAGTTTTGCAGAGATCTCAATGGGGCAAGGTAGGCAAACTGATTTGGCACTTTAAATTGAAAGATATGGAGAGTTTAGATAGGTGAGGAGTTGAAAAGGGAAATAAAGCTCAGGGATCCTCTCCAAATAGCTGAAAACATCAAAAACTAAAGCAAACCCTAGGTAGAGCACTGCACTTTCAATGGATTCTACCTTTACCCTTGTTTGTTTTAGTTAAGAAGAAACAAGATAGATAATGGCATACATAACACATAAGCAAATTCACAATTACATAAGAAAAGCACTATACCAAGACAAAATGCCACATGAATCCCAAAGAGTGCTGCAATCCCTGGTCTCAATTCCTTAGCCAAAACTGTTGAGAAAATGTATACAATGAAGCTCCAAGCATTCTCAAAATTCCAACCATGCTAATGACTGAAAAATTACAAGATATAGGCAACCAACAACTCATCCTAGCCTCTAGTGGTCTATCTCATAAGATTAGGATCTGTTCCAAAAAAATCTAAACTGAGAACTAAAAAGTAGGCAGTGGAACAGCTTGCCTCTAAAAACTAGGAAACTGATTCATTCAGTTGCAAACTACCTTTTGATGGATGAATCTACCTCTAAAAGTGAAAATGTAGCATAATTACATCAAAATCCATCAATTCATATTAAATTACATCATGATTTTGACATATAGAAGAAGAAAATTCAATCTGTCAAGAAACTAGGCGAAAAATAAAGTCTTTTTGGTCAAATTGAGCAAAATTTCCCCAATGCGCCGCGCTGATTTCCCTATGCATAACGCCTTTTTGCAGCTAATTTTGAAGGCCTTCTAGGTGTCCAAATTTGCTCCAACTGGGCTTGTTGGAAAGCTCTTCTTGTCCACTTTCCATCACAAATGGAATTTTTGAATTTTGCCTCCATTTTCCCCTCCAAAACTGAGTTCTCCCAAGATTGCTTCCTGTGTCTCAAAAAAGGGGCAGAAAAGTCATTTTTGAGGTGTTTTTGACCTTTTTTGAAGCTCAAAACTTGTCAAAATTTCTTGGCCATTTGTGAGCATGCATATTTTTTCATGAAAAATCCAAATATGTTGATTTTTCCTCACGAGGTCCCCACCAAAAGTGAGCGCCAGGTGGCACGGTGCATCGGGCAGAAAAGCTTGTTTTTTAAGGCAAAAATTCCAAAATTGCAAAAAGTATCCCAAATTTTTTGAAATTTGGGCTGAATTTCCTCCATTAAGTGATGTGTTGGGCCAAGGAAGCCTCAGCCAAGATCTGAAGTCTATCTTGCTCTTTTCGCCTCCTCGATGCCTTCTTCAACTTGGCCTTCAAGTTCTTGATTCTTGCCTTGTACACTTTGTTTCTCGCCAAGTAATGATGGGCCATGTGCCTCAACATATTTTTATCTCTGTTGGCCTTCTCTAGCATCTTTTCCAAGTGGATATTCACCCTTTCAAGCCAAGATTCACGATCAGCATTGATGTCTTGTTCAAGTGATGTGAGCTTGACTTTCCTCCTCTTGGCAGCTTGCCGGTTTTCTCGTATGTTTTGTAGCTCCATAATGGTTTGTTGATCCTCTAGTTGTTTGTTTCTTTGCTCCAGATAATTAATGATCCACTTGGCTCTATCTAGGTTGAGAGACAAATGTTGAATGTCATCTTTTTGCTCCTGAATGATCTCTCTAAGCTTTGAGCTTTGTGAGCCCAAATCGGTGTCATCATCCTGAATAATAATAAAATCTGTCTCCTGTCCCCCTGAAGGCACTCATCATGCAATGGCCACTTGCCCTTGTCCTGTACCTGCTCTACTGATGGCAAAAACGAGACCCCTTCCACCCCGGGTGGAGATAGTACTCGTTTTGCTGTTGTTGCAACTCGGCAAGTGAAGTGGGCTCCTCCATATTATTTTTTCCACTTTTGTGATGCCTCCTTGGTGCATGCATTTCTCTAGAAGAATCACTGAATGTCTCTTCATCTTGGTCATAGGAAGGATCAAACTCCATGTTTTCCAATGTTTGAGTTTTCTTGATGAGTATGAAGAGATTTATGGTGTCTTTAGGTTTTTGCTAGCAAAGATATGAATGTATGAGGGATTGTGGAGGGAGTGTGTATGAGGGGTTTAGGAATGTTGCTGACAGGTTTTTTGGAAATAGAAGGGTTTAGGGGATGATATTTAGAGTTTGGGAATAAAAATTAGGGTTTTGGGATATTTGAGTAGGGTTTGGGATAGCAATTAGGGTTTTGGGATATTTGACTAGGGTTTGGGATAGTAGGACTAGGGATTTAGGATTAGTGATGTTAGGGATATGGGATTTTGGGAATGGGTTGATGAAATGTAATGAGAGGGAAAAAATGAAGGAATAAAGGAGTGAGGGAGTGAGAGATAGCTAGGAGTGGAATTGGTAGCAAAACATACAATTTGCAAACCCTATGCAACTGCTTTTGGCAAGAAATGTAAAGAGGTAGGGTTTTGATTTTTTCTCATTAAATCACCATAAACACCAAGGTAACTCATTCATTGGTCATGGGAGAAATGTTAACTTACTTGAACACAAGAAGATTGAGCAAATTTTGCAATTTGAGAGTCTTTGGAGGAAGATTTGAATGGATTTCAGGCTTTTTAGCCCAATGCGCTGCACCATCTCAATGCGTCGCGCCAGTTCATTTTTTACATTGCAGAGGGTTGCCCAATGTGCTGCGCCATCTCAATGCGTAGCTCCGTTTTTTAGGAGACTTTTGGAGGCCTTCCCGACATCCAAATTGTGCAAGGGATAGCTCGTTGGAAATATTATTGAGTCTAATTTCCAACCCAACTAGAATTTTTCAATTTCGAGTTCATTTGCCCTGTCAAAAATCAAATCTCCCAAGACTGGTCAAAATGTGCAAAATGAGGCTACCTCAATGCAGAGTGCTGTTGCAGTCAACGTGTGAAGGTCTTCCTCAACTCCAAATTGAGCTCATGATAGCTCATTGGAAAGCTCTTTATGTCTAGTTATCAGCTGACTCACCATACAAGTCATTTGGCCAAACAGGCTAGGCGAAAACTTGAGTTCCCCAAGGTCACTTCAGAGGTGCATCAATTCTCCCGAGGAAACTGTATTTTTGATAGTTCTCTAAAACCATGACACCTATGTAAAAACTGAAGGAGGTTTTTCTTCCTTGCCTTATTGTGGAAAAAAACATCTCTCATATTTCCCAAATTCATCTTTTCTTTCTCAGAAACATCATTGGAGTAAAACCTATCCCGATGTGTGGAACAGGGGATTTGTCGAAATGAAGTGAAATGAAGGGGATAAGGGGCTTCTAAATTCTTGAGAAAATTTTGGGAAGTAGGGAGGGATGTTAGGAAGCAGGGGAAAGTTGAATTTCAAATATTGAGTGAGGGGAATGGGTCCAAAAGGGCAAAACACAATCCTAGCCTAGAAAATTGTCAAGTTGTAGCAAGAAATTAGGGTTTGTGCAAAAATGAGGAATTTTAGGGATATCAGTGATGGGAAGTGTTTAATAAGGTACGTTAAGGATAGTGGAAGGTGTATGAACATCAAGATACAAGTTTTGCTAATGATTTGACCATCCAAGAGAAATTGCCTTCAAAACCCTAGGAGAGGGAAATGAACCTTACCTAGGCACAATTAAAGCATGAACAAGGTGTAAAATGACCCACTGGAACCTAACATGATGATGATAAACCTCTAAATAATGGTACACTTATCTGAATAGTGACATGGACTGATATTTGGACAACTTTGACACGAGTAAAAGAAAACCCTAGACCTAATACCTAGTGACCAAATTTTGCTTGAAGACTCACTGAAATGACAAAATTTGACCTTGACACCTTAAAATCACTTTGTAAGAGCATGTTTGATCACTGGAGGAAGGCTGCAAAGACTTACACTAACAATATCGACGAATTCCGTACGGTTTTATGACTTTTCGGGTTTGGGTCGCTCGGGGCTTTTTCTTCTCTGAGGGGTTTGCCCAGATTAGCAACTTGTTGCTAATCGCATATCAAAAACCTCCCCTGTTTTTCAAAAATACTTCCCGTTTTGCTATTTCATGGTAGCGCACGTTACCATGGGCCAACGATCTGCGCGCTTGGCTGAGGGTCCTCATTGCTCGACGCTTCTCACAAATTACAACTGTTCAAGGATATTTCCGATAAGCTCGACCTTTGTAAGACTTTGAAACTTTGGCATGAATTTCACAGAGTTATGAAAACTTAGAGATTTCTTTAGGATCCAATTCAGATCACGACCTTCCCACTGAAAAATATTTTGGACCACCAAAAGTTGGTTTTTAAGCATCAATTAAGTGAGTGTATAAATTCCTCGCTTGTCCAATTTCTATCGATCTTGCACTGCTTGGTTTTGAACCTTTGAGCCCAATCCTGAGGTACTCAACATCCCCTTTGCGTATTGTCCTTAACTTCTGGTCCAGAAATGTATCTTCCTGCAATTCATTGAGATATTCAAGCAAAAAATCATCAATAGAAGGCAATTGGCTCTGCTCTTCGGGATCTTCAATCAATGAAGGTTCAAACAATCTCAAGTTGTTTGCATTAACAACTGAGTAGATGTGCATGTAAGCTGGTAAATCAAGGTGAAAATCATTCTCACCAATTTTCTCAAGTACCTTGAAAGCTCCATACCTTATTAGCTTCAGTTTCTTACCTTCACCTTGCATTCTGTCTTTGTTGATATACAGCCAGACTTGATCACCAACCTGGAACCTATGCTCAGTTTGATGCTTATCATGCCTTGCCTTGTACTTGGCTTGGCTCTTTTCCAGTTGTTCCTGTACTGCCTGGTGAATCTCTTGGATTTGTTCAATGAACTTGGTTTCCTTGTCCACATCAATGTGTTCATCAACCGTGATGTCTTTACCAAAGACAAAATCAAAGGGAGACCTTGGTGTGAAACCAAAATACGTCTCAAAATGAGATCTTTGTGTAGAAGAATGTTTAGCTTGATTGTAAGCATGCTGCACATAACATAAATGTTCATCCCAAAGCTTGGGATGCTTGTTGCAATAGCCTCTGAGCAACTCGATCATTGTCCTGTTGACTACCTCTATTTTGTCATCTATTTGCGGATGAAAAGTTGTGCTCTTCTTCAGTCTGGTGTCCATTAATTCCCACAAACTCGACCAAAATTTCCCAACAGGTCGGGTATCTCGATTAGATATGATTTAAGTGGGTAGTCTAAAATGAACCCATACATGTTGAATGAACAACTTTGCAGTTTGTTCAGTTGTAATCTGTTTGTTACAAGGTATTAAAATACACATTTTGTTGAACCTATCCATAATAACATATAAATAGTCATGACCCTTTCTAGATTTAGGCAGTCCCCCAACAAAGTCCATGGAAATACTTTCCTAGGGGTGAGAAGGAACTGGTAATGGAGTGTACAAGCCTAGTTTTCTATTGCTAGGCTTGCTTTTAGCACACATGGTACACCCTCTTACATATCTAGAAACTGTCTCATGCATTTTTGGCCAATAACAAAATCTTTACAGCTATGCAACTGTTTTACTTACACCAAAGTGACCTGATATTAGAGAAGTGTGTGCTTCTCGAATTATCTTTACTCTTTCTGTTTGAGGAATGCATAACTTTCCCAAATGATACAAGAGTTGGTCCTTAACATGATAATCCAATTCTTCTACTTGTTTTCCATGACTTAAAGTTGCATATACATCTTTAAAATCTATATCTTGAGCATACTGTTCAATGTAGCTTTCATGCAATACTGAATTATGCTTAAGTATAGTGGATGCATTTATGATTGGTCTGGACAACATATCTGCAACTTTATTGTGTATGCCCTTTTTATATTTGATGACAAGATGAAACTGTTGTAGAAAACCCATCCACATATAGTGTCTTGATTGCTGCAACTTAGTTTGTGAGTGAAAATATTGAAGTGGTTGATGATTAGTATGTATAACTGTCTCTTTGTCCATTAAATAATGTTTCCACTTTTTCACGCTCTGTACTAATGCATACAATTCTTTATCATATGTGGGATAGTTAACTACTGCAGAATTAAATGTCTCAGAATGATAACATATGGGTTTACTGTGCTGCATCAACACTGCTCCCATGGAATAGTGACTAGCATCGGTTTCAATCTCAAATGGTCTTTGAAGATCGGGCAGTGCTAGTACTAGTGCTATACTAATCTTATCCTTCAAGGTGTCGAAGGCTTTCTGCTATTTGCCTCCCCACTGAAACACCATATTCAATCTTGTTAAAGCATGTAAGGGAGTTGCAATCAAGGAAAAGTTAGAAATAAACTCTCTCGAATGCTTTGTTGCTCCTAGGAAGCTTCTAACTTCAGTAGCAGATTTGGGTTTAGGCAAGTTTACAATGACTTCGACCTTAGAGGGCTCTATCTTCAATTCACCACCCCCTACAATATGACCCAAATAATTCAAATATGTTTTGCCAAATTCACATTTTGAGAGCTTAACATAAATTTTCTCTTTTTTCAAAACATCTAGAGTCTGCTTGACATGCTTTAAATGTTCTTCCCATGTTTTACTAAATATAACAATGTCATCCAAATATACAATGACAAAATCATCATTAAAAGGTCTGATTACATCATTCATTATTCCCATGAAAGTAGCTGGAGCATTAGTTAAGCCAAAAGGCATAACCAACCACTCATACAATCCCTTCTTTGTTTTGAAAGCAGTCTTCCATGCATCTTGCTCTGCAACTCTGACCTGATGATAGCCACTATGCAAGTCCAACTTGGAAAAATAAACAACTTTTTTCAACTGATCTAATAGATCATCTATGCGGGGAAGGGGATAAAGATTTTTGATCATTATTTTATTCAATGCTCGGTAATCAATGCACATTCTCCATAAGCCATCTTTCTTTCTCACCAAGACAATTGGAGACCCACAAGGCGATGTGCTAGGTCTTATGAACCCTTTCTCGAGCAGCTCCTGTACGTGCTTCTTGATTTCTACATTCTCTAAAGCGAACAACCTGTACATTCCGATGTTAGGCAATGGAGCATCTTGCTGCAAATTAATATCATGTACTATTTCCTTTGTGGGTGGTAGACCTTTAGGTTCATGAAATAGTATATCATATTCTTAAACAACTTTTTCTAAATCAGCTTGCTGTTTAGCATTACAACCCTCAAAGACATTGGTTTTGTCAAGTTTCTTTTCCTTTACAACCATCAGTAAAAATTGTTTGCATGAATTTACAGTTCTTTTCATCTGCCCCGAGTTTATGAGAGTATAATTATTCTTGAGTTTATGAGCTCTTACAATGTATTAGATTCCATCTTTAACAAGTTGATACTTGTTCTCAGCTCTATAGAAAATAACTTTCCTATCATACAAGTAAGGACTTCCTAAAACAATTCCAAATATATCCAAAGGAACTATATCTAACTCAACCTCGTCTACAAATCCTGACCCAAAAGAAAACCTAAGTTTACATTGTCTAGTCACTTGTAGCCGTGCTTTATCACATAACCAACCTAATGGATATGGTTTTTTGTGAGGTGTGGTTAGTAATCCCAAATTATTTACAATTGCTTCATAAATTAAATTTATTTGTGAGCCACTATCAAACAAAGTATCATTCTTTTGATGCTTGGAAACAACTCTAATATGAAAAAGCTCATGTCTTTTCCTCTCATTTTCTTCATTATCAGTAGATTATGCAGAATTACTAGTAGATGCTTCATAATTTTTACCTTTTATACCAGTGGCTACAATTGTTGTTTCATCTCCTGATTCTGACCCCAAATCCTTTTGAATAGTTGTAGTGGCCTTCTTCTTTTTGCCATCATACTTCTTGGGTTTCAGCTCTGGATGCAGAATCCAGCAGTGTTCATCATCATACCCATCCTTCTTACAGTGAGTGCATGAAGATTTGGTCTTTTGTATAGTATTTGTCTTCCTCTCTTTCCATTTCTGTTTTCTTTTCTCCTTATTCTTACTTGCAGTGGATTTTGATGATCCCCCAACTTCTGGGTTCACATTCTTACCTCTAGCCTCTAGATGTGTAGCTTGAACATATACGTCATCTATGCTAGTGGGATTAAACATGAGAATAGTGTGCCTTAAATAGCTGTGTAGACCACCTATATACTTCAACAAAGTTTCAGGCGAGTCTAAAGAAATTCCTAGAATCAAATCTCTTTTCTTAAATTCTTGGGTGTAACTTTGTACACTTTTCCATTTTAATTATCGAAGAGTTTTCTAGCTCATCATGGCTTGCTGCATATAGGCTAGTGGATAGAATTACGTTTTAATTGCAGAAATGCATTCACTCCAGATAGAAAGAATTTTACCATGCTTCTTCATGTCAACTTGTGTCCTGCCTTCCCACCATACCAAGGCAGTGCCTCCAAGGTGTAGGCTAGCTAGCTGAATCTTACTACTATCTGAATCAATTCTCTGCACCCTGCAATACACATCAATCTATCTAATCCAATTATCCAACTTCTTTGCATTCAACTCTCCATCATATATTGGTAAATCAAATTTGACATCTAATTTAATCAAAGATTTCTTCTTTTTGTTTTCAAGGCTACTAGATGGTGTGGGAGGTTTTTCTTCTTTCCCTTTGCCTTTAGAGTGGTCATGGATGAGAGATTCTTCTGCTCCTTTATCTCATTTGGAGTTTGATGAATCTTCCTCTCTACCTTTCCTAAATTCTCTATACATTTCCTCTACCATGGCTCTCATGGTCATGAAACTATCCATGAACTAAGGGTATGACTCCATGGGACTTTCTTCTAACATTTTCCTCTTAGGATAGACTCTTCCAATTTCAGGGTTAGTTTCAACCAACTCTCCTTCTCCTAATTTAAGCTTTGATCTAGTTAGTATTCAACAACAAAATCTAGCACAAGCTTTTCTAACCTTAGTAACTTGGAGCTCTGATACCACTTAATCTGGAATTTATCCAGGACAAAGAATTAAAGGTATTATAGACTCATGTGCATGGATGTGCCTATGTTACTTTATGAAACAGATCTATAAGATTGCGAAATACATAGACACTAAAGCAGTTAGAGAAAACATAATAGGAAAACATGTAAATACGACAAGTTTAATAAGGAGTTCACCCAATGCTCCTGGGCTACGTTTCCTGGTCCAGCCTTCAGTGGTGGCCTCTCTATTATGTTTTCAAAGTAGAGTTTTTTTACAACAGTGAGCTAAATATGAGTCTCACTCAACAGATATAAAGTAGTAGGACTGCAGTTGGATCCCCCAAGTCGCTGGAGTATACAAACTCTCCTTACTAAAACTCGACCTCTATTGGTCACAGTAGTATGAGCCCAATCTGAGACTCATACATGACAGGCCTGTACAGAGGAGTTCACTTGAACCTCTCAAGCCTTCTCTAGAGTACACAGACACTCTGACTCTCTCTGGCTTTGTCTGGCTCGATGCTTCCTTCAGGTCAGCTTGGCTTCTTCCCTCTATTCTCTACTCTTAGCTTTCTTAACTCGATTTTCTGACTGCTTCCTCTCTTGTTTATGCTAGTTCGTGGCTTTAAAGCCAATCTTCTTTCTAACTGCTTTCTTCTGCTTCCTGGCTTTCTGGTTCTCCTGCCTCTATCCATTCGAATTCCTCTGTTCTGCATCATCATCATTGTGTAACGCCTTACAGGGAGGTGACCACCTATTTCATAATGAAATAAGTGTCAGTTCTCTTGGAAATGTTTGAACTGCCGTTATTTTCATTTAACTCCCAAAATGAGTGCAAACATGATTCCTCTGCCAACTCATCATTCATGACAGACTTGAAACTTTTATACAACTCGGCTTATTTACCCCAATGAATCTGGTCATCCATCGGATCACATTTCTACTGTCGATCTAGGGCCTCCAGATCCTATGGTCTTCGTCCATATCGGGCGGGTAAGTAGCATGATGTTTACCTGTCCGATGTGAGTGGTTTTCTCTCTCTTCCACTAGACGCGTGGCACCCAATGTGTGGCATCGAGCGGGACTTGGTCAAAATTGCTTACTGCTCGAAGCCCTTCTGATATCCTGCCAGTTTTTATGAGGGACCTGCCTCTGATGGGATCACTGAATTCTGTACAGTTTTATGACTTTTTGGGTCTGGGTCGCTTGGGGCTTTTTCTTCTCTAAAGAGTTTTGTCGCTAATCGCATATTAGAAACCTCCCCCATTTTTCAAAAATACTTCCTGTTTTTCTATTTCGTGGCAGCGCACGTTATGATGGGCCAATGGTCTGTGCACTTGACCGAGGGTCCTTGTTGCTCGGCACTGCTCATAAATTACAACTGTTCGAGGATATTTCTGATAAGATCAACCTTTGTAAGACTTTGAAACTTTGGCATGAATTTTACAGAGTTATGAAAACTTAGAGAGTTCTTTAGGATCCAATTCGGCTCAAATAGAGCAGGGTTGTTTTCATGATCACATTGAGTCCAAGATTCCATGACTAATTTGTGAAATTCAGCTTCAGCAAGCCAAGTCGAGTTAAATTTGAAAGTGGTGTTTCACTTGAGATTGGAATTCATAATTTCCAAATATATTGGGGAGTGGTCAGATATACCCCTCGATCCCACCCATTATCTAAGTCTATCCAGCTTCGCCAACTAAGGTGCTTTGATAATGAATCGGTCGAGTCTTCTAGCCATATCATCCTTACCTCTTTTCCTATTCCTCTAATTCGGTAGTATCTTGGCCAAGTCAATGTTCATGAGGTTATTGTAGTGTAATAGGTGTTCAAAGTATGTCGTTAAGGGGTCAGTATAAGCCCTGTTTCCCCAAGATTCAGCATGACCCAAGGATAAATTTAGGTCTCCACCTATTATAATGTTGTCATTATGCATGAACGATGTATTCATCAGCCCGTCCCAAAAGCCCTCCCTATTATGACAGGGACCATAAATATTTATTAGTCTGATAGGCACATCAATTTCAGTGGTTGTGAAATCAACCCCCAAATATCCTTCACCACCCTAAATATTGTCAATCTTGATAGTATTTTTATTGAAACCCAAAGAACATCCCCCGGATCTCCCTCTCACATCCAAAGTATGGAAAATCCAGCCCGGAAGCATGTTTGACAGTTTCTTGTTGATGGAGCCCCCATCTCCCAAAGTCTCTTGTAGCAATAATACATCAATCCTAACCGAGCCTAATAGTCTTTTGAGTGCCAATTTCTTGTCTGAGCTAGCCAAACCCCTGCAATTGAAAGATAGGCACTTCATGGGATAACCCGATCAGGCTTTCCCTTAGCTCTAAGAACCCAATCAATAAGAATCTGGATACCATCCACCATCTCAATGCCCACCTTCAGGATGGCTTTTGACATATAAGATTGTCTGCGCCTGGGTAATTTTTGCGCTCTTGTGGGGAGGGGGTCCTCTCCCAATCTGAAGGTGAGGGTTCGGGGATGGGTCTGAGATCTAAGGTTGTACCTATGCGAGCTACTGGAAGTAGAGTCTTCCCTAGTAGGAATAGAGAGAGAGTCCATGGTAATACTTGGTACAATAACTAGATCAGTGGGGGGAGCTGATGCAATAGGGAAATTAATTGAACTCAATTTACATGCATCTAAACCCATTCCTGAAACAGCTAAAGATAACAAAGCAATGCCAAAATTCATAAAAGTATGAGAAGCAGGGGGGGAGGAATTAAGAGTACCTTGTAGTAATTCAGGACCCCTTTAACATGAGCAAGTGGCCTGAGCATCAAGAGTTTGGGTGCTCGCTTGATGAGATGCCTCCACGTATTCCCTCCGCCTCCTCTGTGGTTCCTCAGTGATGTTCTATGTAGGGGTCGATTCTACCTCTGATATAGTTTGGGCACCTGTAGTAACAGATCTTTTCAGGGGCTTAGGATGCACCCTAGTAATTAGCAGACAATCTTTATACAGGTGTCCCATCTCATGACACCACCTACACCGAAATAGGATCCCCTCATAATCAAGGATCTGCCATCTAATAATCTTCCCAAGTTTGAGCCAATAACTCTCCACCAGTCCCTCTCTCGTATCTAGGTGTACTAGAATCCTCGTGATGGCTAAACATCCTGATTCTATGTAGGTTCTATCATGGTCAAGATAGATTCCAAGGTCATCCCCTATGCACCTGAATATTTCCTCTGACCAGAATTGTAACGATAACCCTGGGAGTCTAACCCATATCGACCCTACCCCCAATTTCTCCTTCTCTGGGTTGAAGAGTGGTGTCCACCTCTTGAGTATCACCAATTTCATCTCAATATGCCAATATTTTGACAGAACTGAGTTTTTTTGGTCTAGTTGTGGGAATATGAGTGCGAACCAGCCTCTTGTCATGGTATTAACTGTTGGCAACTGGTCCAATAAATGTCCCCAAATTTCCACAGTCCAACGCTTTAACTGTGCAGGGGTATAGTTCCAGCCACGAACCCTTCCAACTAGCACAACACTCTTAGTAAATGCATCTTGGGCCATGCTGATTCCTTCACCGAAAACTAACATACGCCCTTGCTCACGCACCTTGGTGCATTTTGTTTTTTCGTCCCCCCATACCTCTACATGATCTACAGGGTGTTGTTCATCCTCCACCAGCTGATTATCATCCAAATTTGAAGCTCTATTGTCCTCAGTCCCTAGTTCTTGACGAGTGATGCAATAAAAACATCCTGATGTGCATGCATCAGGGGTTGGTCTCGAGCTTTGGGGGTCAGCTCCTGATGAGCCCAGTACATTATACTCGGGATTTACAAACCCATATGTGTAAGTCCCCTGAACACTCGTACCCCCAACTGCAACAAAAGTTTCCCCTGTATATTTGTCGCTAAACCCTACTGATCAAGTTCCCATTACTGTAACTCTGATGGCGATGGGATATTCAGTATCAGGTGAGCTTGGTCCTCGTGTAATTGAAGAAAATACTCATTAACCAACGAGCCCTGGTGGGAAAATCCTAGAGTATTTAGGGAAACCTCCACATCATCCATCTCTAAATTACACCCTGGACTTTAGGTGCATGGTGCATCATTGGTGAAACCCCTGTTTGGTGCTGATGTGGCTCCTCCACCCATATTTGGGAAGCCTCCATAGAATCAAAAGAATAATCCACAATCTCCTTGTCCATACAAATGGTGTTCGCATGCACTCCATTTTACTGTCCCTATGATCTAAAATGGAGCAGATTAGTAATGTTGTGTTGATTCCCCATTCAGAATAAAACCCAAGATGCTTATCATTTTCTTATCAAGTGCTCAAGGATTCACCATGTTTTCTTAATAAACTGATTCTCATGAGAGTTTATTATGTAAATGTTATAAAAAGTTTAACATAAAACATATGTTGAACATCAACAAAATAGCAGCAAAGAAGATAAAAATATAACACATAACACAAAGATTTTATGAGGAGTTCACCCCTCCTGGGCTACATCTCCTTGGTCCAGCTTCCAGTGCTTGGGCATCTTAATTAGGCTCAAAATTACAACAAGAGTGTGTTTACAATGCTCAAATTCCTTTGAAACCTGTCTCAATGAATTTAGAATACTAAAAAATGGCTATCTAGCCTCTTTTTGCATCCAATTTGGATAAGCACTGAAGAAATCATGACATCTCCTAGTTCTCCCATTATTTGTTCCACAAATTGCTTCGAAACCGACATAATCCCACAAATTCGCTCCAAAATCTACTAATTGAGCGAGAATTTGGCTACGCCGCAAGCCATAACCACTTGGTTTTATCACAAATCGCAATTCGGAAGTATTGCGGGCTCTTATGGTCTGTGAATAGAAACATGTGATTTTCCATGTGATATTGTAGACTCGACGAGATATTAGATCGCAACCTATAGTGGCATCACATCTGGGAACTATTGCATTTCACAATCAGCGTAAAAACTCGATGGATGGTCTTGTAAATGTTAGTGTCAGTCTTTGTAGCCTTCTCCAGTGATAAAAAATGCTCTTACAAAGTGATTTTAGGGTGTCAAGGTCAAATTTTGTCATTCCAGTCAGTCTTCAAGTAAAATTTGGTCACTGGGTATTAGGTATAGGATTTGTCTTCACTCCTTCCAAAGTTTTCCCAAGTTTCAGTCCATGTCACCATTCGAATGAGTGTACCATCATTAAAAGAGTTGTCATCATTATTTTATGTCCCAATGGATCATATTACACCTTGTTTGTGCTTCAGTTGTGCTCTGGTAAGGCTCATTTCCCTCTCCTACGGTTTTTGTTTCTGAGCAAGACAAAATGAATTTGGAAAACGTGAGATATTTTTTTGTCCACAATAGGCCAAGGAAGAAAAACATCCTTCACTTTTTACCCAAGTGTCATGTTTTTAGAGAAATGTCAAAAATATAGTCGCTACAAGAGAGTTGCTGCACCCAGGGAGTGACCTTGGTAAACTCACTTTTTCTCCTAGATGAAATGACCAAATGACTTGCTTGATGAGTCAAATGATAACTAGACACAAAGAGATTTCCAATGAGCTATCATGAGCTCAATTTGGAGTTGAGGAAGACCTTCAAACATTGACTGAAACAACAATCTGCATTTTGGCAGCCTCATTCTACACATTTTGACCAGTCTTGGGAGATTGGACATTTGACAGGGAAAATGAACTCCAAATTGAAAAATTCAAGATGTTCTGGAAAGTAGAATCGACAATATTTCCAATGAGATATCCCATGCCCAATTTGAAAAACATGGAAGGCCTTCAAAAGTGGTTTGCAAAAGGCACTATGCACCAAAATCTGGCGCTACGCATAGGAGTTGCGTTACGCACCTGGGCTTTTTCTCCTTTGTTGTTTTGAACTGGTGCTATGCACAGGAGCTACGCTACACACCTAGGAAGTGTGCTACACACCTGGCATTTGAGCCACAGATTGCTGAAAAATTCATCAAATCGCATAAAAACCCCAAATTTCTCCATTTGCAAGTAAGTAACATCACTTTTTCTTGCAGACAAGAATTGTTGCATTGGTTTTGAGTTGTGTTCTCCTTCCAAAACATCAAACCCTAATTGTCATTAAACTGTCCCATATTGTAAAAAATACAGTCCTATTTGCTGTCCCATTACTTCTCTCCCATAAAACTCATCCTCCCATACATAATTGTCAATTTAGAGAGGGAAAAGTAGATCATCAATTATCTAGAGCAAGAAAACAAACAATTGACTGACAAGCAAGTCCTCATGGAGTTACAAATGATAAAGGAAGACAGGTAAAAGATCAAGGATGCAAATGTTCCATTAACCGCTATTGAATAAGAAATTGAGAATGATAGGGAAACATGGCTTGAGAGGGTCAATATATACCTTGAAGGGTTGCTTGAGAAGGCCAATAGAGACAAGAAGATGCTTCATCACATGGCCTACCACTATATGACCCGCAACAAAATATGCAATATAAGGATGAGGAAACTTAAGGCAAGGTTAAGGAAGGCCTTAAGGAGAAAAAAGGAGCATGACAAGCTAAAATATTGGCTCAGGCCTCACTAACCCATCAAAGCAATTAATGAGAATGCCTTGTGCCAAATCTGGGCAAGTTTTGGTGAGTTCTTGTCATTTTGAAATTTTCCAACACAGAAAATCGCATTAGGTGCGTAGCGCCACCAGCGCTACGCTTTTGACTGGGAGACTTTTTGGAGAAATGGTTTGCATATTTAGATTCAGCATGATGAGAGCATCAATCCCTGAAAGTTTCAGCAAATTTGGAGCAAATCTTGGTCACCTAAAGGTAAAAACAACCATCAAAAAATGACCTCTTTACCTCTTTTTGGGCACACAGGAAGCAGCCTTAGGAGATTCCACTTTTGAGGGGGAAAATGACCTCCAAATGCAAAACTTCAAGATGTTCCAGAAACTAGATAGGAATACCTATCCAATGAGCTATCTTGGGCTCAATGTGGCTAAAGGGAAGGCCTCCAGAATCAGTTAAGAAGTGGTGCTACGCATAGGACAGTTGGCGCTACGCATAGAACCAGGTTACTCAAAAATCCAAATTTCACTTAGTTTTTCTACAAGTTGACTTTTTATCTCATCTTGGATGAATTTATGATTGTAAATGATGCTATGCTATGTAAATGTAAGTGTAAAATGACCTTAGAGGGTAGATTCATCACGTTGAAGTGGTTTGGGGGTCAATGAGTTAGTTTCCATGGTTTTAGAGGCAAGCGCTTCCATTGCCTATATTCCTATTCCTATTTTAGATATGGTTGAAACAGTCCCTTATCTCTTGGATTCGACCCCTGATGGCTAGAATAGGTGGTTTTCATGTCTATATTATGTATTTTCTTCCTCATTTGTAAAGCTTGGACTCTTGTGGATGCTTTGAGCTACAATGTACATCTCTACAACAGTTTGGCAAGAAAATATACCAGGATTTATAGCTATTTTTGTGGGATTCTTGTGGTAATGTGTTTTTGCATTGTTTCTCCTTCTGTCATTAGCTTTTCTCATGTGTTATATGTGCCAAAATCTCTTTCATTCTTCTTAACTAAATGAAATCAAGATAGATAGGTGGAATACATTGGTAACAGTGCTCTACCTTGGGAATACATTTAGTTTTTGATGTTTTTAGCTGTCTGAAGAGGACTCATGATCCTTGCATGCCCTCCTTAGCTCCTCACCAGTCTTAGACCTACCATCTCACTCAATTCCAAGTGCCAAAACACCTACCTACCTCGCCCCACAGAACACCCTGCAATTCAAACTTGATTTCTCGGACCCAAAACTGCGTGCTCCATTTGATCCAGCAACAAAACCTTCAAAATCAATCAAAAACCATAGAGCTACTATACCTAGCCTAAAGTCCATATTTGATCTAGTCATCTTGACTGATATTCACAAGGAGAGATCCGTCTCCTGACCTGGTAGGGCTAGCTACTAGGTTAAGTGTGTTTTGTGGTTACCCTAGAATTGCCTCCCTTCAGCCTGAGGTCAATCTAGGCTCTAACATAGTGGTGACTCCACTGGGAACGTAGGTTTTATGTTCCTTAGTAAAATGTATCAAGTTCAGATCTAATTGTTGATGGTGAACAACAATCAGACATTGGAAGGTTGAAATCATTCACTTGGTGACTCTAAATCAATGTCGAGATTAGATCCAAGGACTCCAATGCAGGATGAACCCGACCATCAAAAACATGAAAAGACAATATGGAAAGATCAAGTATTCAAGTTGGAATTTCATCCAAGACATTATGTTATTTGTTATAAATTATTTCTTCTCTTTTCTCGAGAATGTCAAGAAGGCTTTACAAAGTATACTGTATTCAAGAAAATATCCTAGACCTGTATTTGATTCCTTCCTTTTGAAGATTGTTAAAACAAAATGTTCACATGCCTTTGATCTTGATCAAGACCCTTCTTCTGAATATTGTGATGACCGTCTTCAAACTAATGAGCCTAAAGAGACCAAGACTGATTCTACACCTTCTGTACATATTCCTATACCTTGTAAAATTCCAGGTAGATACAAGCCTCTGATTTTACCTCCTTTATCCCATGCTTTCCCTAAAAATCATTACCTATATCTACCAAGATAAAATGGTGAATGTGACAACATCACTGCTGAGATACATGTACTGAATTTTGAGTCTTTTCTTGACCTTTATGAAGTTGATGAAGAGGATGTCAGTATTAGGCTTTTTTCTCTTTCTTTGTAAGGCAGAGTCAAGAGTTGGTTCAAAACCCTGCCTGATGCTAGCATCTCAGATTTCCAGCAGTTCGTCAAAGTTTTCCTCGACAAGTGGGTGGTTAGACAAAACCCTTTCTTGATTATAGAAGAGTATAACCAGCTAAAAAGACTGCCCGGGGAGACAGTACAACAATTTTCTGCTAGATTTAACCAAGTTTCTTATTCGATGCCTGTTAATATTAGATCTACTCTCTTGCACTACACGGATGCCTTTGATCTGGAAATGGAATTTCAGCTGAGAGAATGGAACCTTGCAACACTTGAAGAGATGCATAATAGTGCAGTAGATGTAGAGGCTAATATGCTGATCAGAAGGGCAAAGTTGAAGGAAGAAGAGATGAAGAAAATAGATCCAGAGGACTCGACATCTTTAGAGGTAAAGCTCAACATTTTGGTAAGTGCAGTGGAAGAGATGATGCAAAAGATCACCATAAGGAATAAGTATGATGTTCAAGACCATTGCTCATTAATTGAGGAAGAACAAGTGGCTGATCCAAAACATTTTCTTTCTTATCCCAGTTGTCATAGGTCTGATAATGATTGTTTTATAGACCATCTTGGAGAAGAGAGATTTGTTGATATGACATGTATGCTTGATGATGTGTTTTATACTGATGATTTGCCTCAGTTTGATCAGTATGATGATGATTATGTTCTCCGAACAGAAACTAGTCTTGCTGACAAATCCGCAGCTGGTTTGTGGAAGGAGGAAGTTCACTTTCAGCAGCTCGAATACAGTGATCAGCCGATGCATATCAGCTATGGAAGAGAGGAGGAAAGTGCAACAAATATTGAAGTAAGGGAAGGATCTTTGCCTTTTTGTTTTACTTCGTTTCAATTCATCAGAGATAACTTTCGTGCAATCAAGAATAAACTGTCGACAAGTTTTGATCTGGACCATCTTGAGGGCAATGAAATCCTTATTCAAGACTTCTCATATCTAGATTTTCATCCACCAAATTCCATTGAACGTCAGGTTGCAGATGAAGACTTGGAAGATGGAACATATGATCAAATGATGCAAGATGATTCCGTACCATTCTGTTTTGAATCATTTCAGTTTTTGGAGGGAAATTTGCATAGTATATCTTCAACAAAGGATGAGCAGCCTCTAGAAAATCATGTAATCTCAATAGAACCAACAGAAAATGGGTTGCAATAGTCTTTTGAAGTTTTCAATGATCCAGTAGTTGATGTCTTGGATGATGTGTGCAGTCAAAGTCCTTCTCCATTAGCTAACTATGGGCTTGAAAAAAGTATTGATACAAACTTGATCCGCAGTCGGTTTCTTTGTCAATTTCAGCAAGAGTCTTGTTGCAAAGCTCAGATGCAAGTTTGCATTCATGGTATGAGGAGGAGAAAAGTAATCCATTGGATGAGCTAAGTCCCAGTGCACATGAATTTCAAGATCCTTATGTAGTATTTTTGGAGTCAGATAGAGCATCCATATTATTCAATCTGGGAAAATTTGGATCTGTTTACAAGTTTTCATGGGAGTTGCATTGCAGTAGTTTTCTCTTCTTTCTCATAAACAAGAACTTGCAGAGAATTCAAACAGCATCCAAAATGCTTACTTGGTTACACTGGTTATTTCATTTCACTTGATTAGGTGATGAATGGAGCAGTTAGAGTAGGTTTTATTGAATAAGCTCCAATTTGAGCATATTTTACAGTTAGTCAGTTGTGTTTTACTATTGAGTCAGTTTTTAGTTGAGTAAAAGTCAGTTTGTATCGTCAAGTCGTCAGTTTTGAGTCATGCATTTCAGTTTGAGTTTTTTACTCCATGCCCAATGGATAAAGCTATTAGGTCTCCAGTGTTCTTGGCACCTCCAAGGAGCTACCATCCCCATTGGAGCCAATGTTAGTGTTAGTCTTTGCAACCTTCCTCCAATGATCAAACATGTTCTTACAAAGTGATTTTAGGGTGTCAAGGTCAAATTTTGTCATTTCAGTGAGTCTTCAAGTAAAATTTGGGCACTGGGTATTAGGTCTAGGATTTGTCTTCACTCCTTACAAAGTTTTCCCAATTGTCGGTCCATGTCACCATTCGAATGAGCGTACCATCATTAAAAGAGTTGTCATCATTATTTCATGTCCCAATGGGTCATTTTACACCTTGTTTGTGCTTCAATTGTGCTCTGGTAAGGCTCATTTCCCTCTCCTAGGGTTTTTGTTTCTGAGCAAGACAAAATGAATTTGGAAAAAGTGAGAGAGGTTTTTGTCCACAATAGGACAAAAGAAAAACCTCCTTCACTTTTTACCCAGGTGTCATGGTTTTAGAGAGATGTCAAAAATATAGTCGCTACAAGGGAGTTGCTGCACCTTTGGAGTGACCTTGGTAAAATAAAATTTTCTCCTAGATGAAATGACCAAATGACTTTCTTGATGAGTCAAACGATAACTAGACACAAAGCAATTTCCAATGAGTTGTCATGAGCTCAATTTCGAGTTGAATAAGACCTTCAAAAGTTGCCTGCAACAACACTTTGCATTTTGGTAGCCTCATTCTACACCTTTTGACCAGTCTTGGGAAATTGGACTTTTGATAGGGTAAATAAACTCCAAATTGAAATATTCAAGATTTTATGGAAAGTAGACTCGACAACAATTCCAAAGAGCTATCCCGGGTCCAACTTTGACACCGGGAAGGTCTTCAAAAGGAAATATGCACCAAAATCTGGCGCTACGCACAGGAGCTCCACTACACACTTGGGCTTTTTCTCCTTTGTTATTTCGAACTGGCGCTACGCACAGGAGTTGCGCTACACACCTGGGAAGTGTGCTACACACTTGGCATTTGAGCCATAAATTGCTGCAAAATTCATCCAATTGCATCAAAACCCCAAATTTTTCCATTTGCAAGTAAGTAACATCACTTTTTCTTGCAGACAAGAATTGTTGCATTGGTTTTGAGTTGTGTTCTCCTTCCAAAACATCAAACCCTAATTGTCACTAAACTGTCCCATATTGTAAAAAATACAGTCATAACTGCTGTCCCATTACTGTTGTCCCATAAAACTCATCCTCCCATACATAATTGTCAATTTAGAGAGGGCAAAGTAGATCATCAATTATCTAGAGCAAGAAAACAAACAATTGACTGACAAGCAAGTCCTCATGGAGTTACAAATGATAAAGGAGGGCAGGCAAAAGATCAAGGAGGCCAATGTTCCATTAACCCATATTGAACAAGAAATTGAGAATGATAAGGAAACATGGCTTAAGAGGGTCAATATACACCTTGAAGGACTGCTTGAGAAGGCCAATAGAGACAAGAAGATGCTTCGTCACATGGCCTACCACTATATGACCCAGAACAAAATATGTAATATAAGGATGAGGAAACTTAAGGCAAGGTTGAGGAAGGCCTTAAGGAGAAAAAAGGAGCATGACAAGCTAAAAATCTTGGTTGAGGCCTCACTAGCCCATCAAAGCAATTAATGAGAATGCCTTGTGCCAAATCTGGGCAAGTTTTGGTGAGTTTTTGTCATTTTGAAATTTTGAAATTTTCCAACACAAAAAATTGCATTAGGTGCGTAGCGCCACCGACGCTACACTTTTGACTGGGAGAATTTTTGGAGAAATGGTTTGCATATTTGGATTCAACATGATGAGAGCATCAATCCCTGAAAGTTTCAGCAAATTTGGAGCAAATCTTGGTCACCTAAAGGTCAAACAACCATAAAAAAAATGACCTCTTTGCCTCTTTTTGGGCACACAGGAAGCAGCCTTGGGATATTCCACTTTTGAGGAGGGGGGGGGGCTGGGGGTGGGGTGGGGGGGGGTAAATGACCTACAATTGCAAAAATTCAAGATGTTCCAGAAACTAGACAGGAAGACCTTTCAAATGAGCTATCTTGGGAACAATTTGGCTAAGGGGAAGGCCTCCAAAATCAGCTGAGAAGTGGCGCTACGCACAGGACATGTGGCACTACACATAGAACCAGTTTGCTCAAAAAACCAAATTTCACCTAGTTTTTCTACAAGTTGACTTTTTATCTCACCTTGGATGAATTTATGATTGTAAATGATGCTATGCTATGTAAATGTAAGCGTAAAATGACCTTAGAGGGTAGATTCAACATGTTGAAGTGGTTTGCGGGTCAATGAATCAGTTTCCATGGTTTTAGAGGCAGGTTGTTCCATTGCCCATATTCCTGTTCCTTGTTTAGATATGGTTGAAACAGTCCCTTATCTCTTGGATTTGACCCCTGATGGATAGCATAGGTGGTTTTCATGTCTATATTATGTATTTTCTTCCTCATTTGTAAAGGTTGGACTCTTGTAGATGCTTTGAGCTACATTGTACACCTCTATAGCAGTTTGGCAAGGAAATATACTAGGATTTGCAGCTATTTTTGTGGGATTCTTATGGTAATGTGTTTTTGCATTGTTTCTCCTTCTTCCATTAGTTTTTCTCCTATGTTATATGTGCCAAAATATATTTCATTCTTCTTAACTAAATGAAATCAAGATAAATAGGTGGAATACATTGGCAACAGTGCTTTGCCTTGGGAATACATTTATTTTTTTATGTTTTCAGCTGTCTGAAGAGGACTCATGATCCTTGCATGCCCTCCTCAACTCCTCACCAGTATTATACCTACCATATCACTCAATTCCAAGTGCCAAAACACCTACCTACCTCGCCCCACAAAACACCCTGCAATTCTGACTTGATTTCCCGGACCCAAAACTGCCTGCTCCATTTCATCCAGCAACATAACCTTCAAAATCAATCAAAAACCATAGAGCTACTATACCTAGCCTAAAGTCCATATCTGATCCAGTCATCTTGACTGAGATTCACAAGGAGAGATCCCTCTCCCGACCTGGTAGGGCTAGCTACCAAGTTAAGCGTGGTTTGTGGTTACCCTAGAATTGCCTCCCTTCAGCCTAAGGTCAATCTAGGCTCTAACATAGTGGCGAATCCACTGGGAACGCAGTTTTATGTTCCTCAGTAAAATATATCAAGTTCAGATCTGATTGTTGATGGTGGACAACAATCAGTCACTGGAAGGCTGAAATCATTCACTTGGCGACTCTAAATCGGTTTCGAGATCGGATCCAAGGACTCCACTGCAGGATGAACCTGACCAACAGAAACATGAAAAGACAATATGGAAAGATCAGGTATTCAAGTTGGAATTTCATCCATGACATTATGTTCTTTTTTATAAATTATTTCTTCTCTTTTCTCGAGAATGTCAAGAAGGCGTTAAAAAGTATACTGTATTCGAGAAAAGAACCTAGACCTTCATTTGATTCCTTCCTTTTGAAGATTGTGAAAACAAAATGCTCACATGCCTTTGATCTTGATCAAGACACTTCTTCTGAATCTTGTGATGACCCTCTTCAAACTGATGAGCCTAAAGAGACCAAGACTAATTCTACACCTTCTGTACATATTCCTATACCTTGTAAAATTCCAGATAGATACAAGCCTCTAATTTTACCTCCTTTATCCCATGCTTTCCCTAAAAATCATTACCTATATCTACCAAGATTGATGGTGAATGTGACAACATCACTGCTGAGAGACATGTACTGAATTTTGAGTCTTTTCTTGACCTTTATGAAGTTGATGAAGAGGATGTCAGTATTAGGCTTTTTGCTCTTTCTTTGCAAGGAAGAGTCAAGAGTTGGTTCAAAACCCTGCCTGATGTGAGCATCTCAGATTTCCAGCAATTTGTCAAAGTTTTCCTCGACAAGTGTGTGGTCAAACAAAACCCTTTCTTGATTATGGAAGAGTATAACCAGCTGAAAATATTGCCAGGGGAGATAGTACAACAATTTTCTGCCAGATTTAACCAAGTTTATTATTTGATGTTTGTTAATATAAGACCTCCTCATGGATCCACTCTCTTGCACTACTCGAATGCCTTTGATCCAGAAATGGAATTTTAGCTGAGAGAACGGAACCTTGTAACACTTGAAGAGATGCAGAACAGTGCAGTAGATGTAGAGGCTAATCTTCTGGTCAAAAGGGAAAAGTTGAAGGAAGAAGAGATGAAGAAAATAGATCCAGAGGACTCGACATCTTTAGAGGTAAAGCTTGACATTTTGGTAAGTGCAGTGGAAGAGATGATGCAAAAGATCACCACAAGGAATAAGTATGATGTTTAAGACCATGGCTCGCTGATTGGAGAAGAACAAGTGGCTGATCCAAAACATTTTCTTTCTTATCCCAATTATCATAGATCTGATAATGATTGTTTTATAGACCATCTTGGAGAAGAGAGATCTGTTGATATGACATGTATGCTTGATGATGTGTTTTATACTAATGATTTGCCTCAGTTTGATCAGTATGATGATGATTATGTTCTCCAAACAGAAGCTAGTCTTGCCGACAAATCCTCAATTGCTTTGTGGAAGGAGGAAGTTCACTTTCAGCAGCTTGAATATAGTGATCAACTGATGCATATTAGCTATGGAAGAGAGGAGGAAAGTGCAACAAATGTTGAAGTAAGTGAAGGATCTTTGCCCTTTTGTTTTACTTCATTTCAGTTCATCAGAGATAACTTTCGTGTAATCAAGAATCAACTATTGACAAGTTTTGATCTGGACCATCTTGAGGGAAATGAAATCTTTGTTCAAGACTTCTCATATCTAGATTTGCAGCCACCAAATGCCATTGAATGTCAGGTTGTAGATGAAGAATTGGAAGCTGGAACATATGATCAAATGATGCAAGATGATTCCGTAGCATTCCGTTTTGAATCATTTCAGTTTTTGAAGGGAAATTTGCATAGTATATCTTCAACAAAGGATGAGAAACCTGTAGAAAATCATGTAATCTCAATAGAACCAACAGAAAATGGGTTGCAACAGTCTTTTCAAGTTTTCCACGATCTAGTACCTGATGTGTTGGATGTAGTCTGCAATCAAAGTCCTTCTCCATTAGCTAACTATGGGCTTGAAAAAAGTATTGATACAAACTTGATCCGGCAGCTGGTTTCTTTGTTAGCTTCAGTAGGAGTCTCGTCACAAAGTTCAGATGCAAGTTTGCATTCATGGTATGAGGAGGAGAAAAGTAATCCATTGGATGAGCTAAGTCCCAGTGCACATGAATTTCAAGATCCTTATGCAGTATTTTTGGAGTCAGATTGAGTGTCCATATTATTCAATCTGGGAAAATTTGGATCTGTTTACAAGTTTTCACGGGATTTGCATTGTAGTAGTTTTCTCTTCTTTCTCATAAACAAGAACTTGTGGAGAATTCAAACAGCAGCTAGAATGCTTACTTGGTTGCACTGGTTGTTTCATTTCACTTGATCAGGTGATGAATGGAACAATTAGAGTAGGTTTTATTGAATAAGCTCCAATTTGAGCATATTTTCCAGTTAGTCAGTTGTGTTTTATTATTGAGTCAGTTTTTAGTTGAGTAAAAGTCAGTTTGTGTTGTCAAGTCGTCAGTTTTGAGTCATCCATTTCAGTTTGAGTTTTTAATCCATGCCCAATGGATAAGGCTACTGGGTCTACGGTGTTCTTGGCACCTCCAAGGAGCTACCATCCCCAATGGAGCCAATGTTAGTGTCAGTCTTTGTAGCCTTCCTCTAGAGATAAAACATGCTCTTACAAAGTGATTTTAGGGTGTCAAGGTCAAATTTTTTCATTTCAGTGAGTCTTCAAGTAAAATTTTGTCATTGGGTATTAGGTCTAGGATTTGTCTTCACTCCTTCCAAAGTTTTCCTAAGTGTCGGTCCATGTCACCATTCGAATGAGTGTACCATCATTAAAAGAGTTTTCATCATTATTTCATGTCCTAATGGGTCATTTTACACCTTGTTTGTGCTTCAATTGTGCTATGGTAAGGCTCATTTCCCTCTCCTAGGGTTTTTGTTTTTGAGCAGGACAAAATGAATTTGGAAAATGTGAGAGAGTTTTTTGTCCATAATAGGCCAAGGAAGAAAAACATCCTTCACTTTTTACCCAAGTTCATGGTTTTAGAGAAATGTGAAAAATACAATTGCTACAAGAGAGTTGTTGCACCTCTGGAGTGACCTTGGTAAAATCATTTTTTCTCATAGATGAAATGACCAAATGACTTTCTTGATGAGTCCAATGATAACTAGACACAAATATATTTCCAATGAGCTATCATGAGCTCAATTTGGAGTTGAAGAAGACCTTCACAAGTTTACTGCAACAACACTCTGCATTTTGGCAGCCTCATTTTGCAAATTTTGACCAGTCTTGGGAGATTGGACTTTTGAAAAATCAAATGAACCCCAGATTGAAAAATTAAAGATGTTAGAGAAATTAGACTCGACAAGATTTCCAAGGAGCTATCCCGCGCCTAATTTGGACACCGGGAAGGCCTTTAAAAGTGGTCTACAAAAGGCACTACGGACCAAAATCTGGCGCTACGCATAGGAGCTGCGCTACGCACCTGGGTTTTTTCTCCTTTGTTATTTTGAATTGGCTCTACGCACAGGAGCTGCGCTACACACCTGGCAAGTGCACTACGCACCTGGAATTTGAGCCACAGATTGCTGCAAAATTCATCAAATTGCATCAAATCCCGAAATTTCTCCATTTGCAAGTAAGGAACATCACTTTTTCTTGCAGACAAGAATTATTGCACTGGCTTTGAGTTGTGTTCTCCTTCCAAAACATCAAACCATAATTGTCACTAAACTGTCCCATATTGTAAAAAATGTAGTCCTAACTGTTGTACCATTACTGTTGTCCCATAAAACTCATCCTCCCATACATAATTTTCAATTTAGAGAGGGCAAAGTGGATCATTAATTATCTAGAGCAAGAAAACAAACAATTGACCGACAAGCAAGTCCTCATGGAGTTACAAATGATAAAGGAAGGTAGGCAAAAGATCAAGGGGGCCAATGTTTCATTAACCCCTATTGAATAAGAAATTGAGAATGACAAGGAAACATGGCTTGAGAGTGTCAATATACACCTTGAAGGGTTGCTTGAGAAGTCCAATAGAGACAAGAAGATGCTTTGTCACATGGCCTACCACTATATGACCCGCAACAAAATATGCAATATAAGGATGAGGAAACTTAAGGCAAGGTTGAGGAAGGCCTTAAGGAGCAAAAAGGAGCATGACAAGCTAAAAATCTTGGCTAAGGCCCATCAAATCAATTAATGAGAATGCCTTGTAACAAATCTGGGCAAGTTTTGGTGAGTTCTTGTCATTTTGAAAATTTCCAACACAGAAAATTGCATTAGATGCGTAGCGCCACCGACGCTACGCTTTTGATTGGGAGACTTTTTGGATAAATGGTTTGCATATTTGGATTTGACATGATGGGAGCATCAATCCCTGATAGTTTCATCAAATTTGGAGCAAATCTTGGTCACCTAAAGGTCAAAAAACCATAAACAAAATGACCTCTTTGCCTCTTTTTGGGCACACAGGAAGCAGCCTTGGGAGATTCTACTTGTGAGGGGGCAAATGACTTCCAAATGAACAAATTAAAGATGTTCCAGAACCTAGACAAGAAGACCTTTCCAATGAGCTATCTTGGGCTAAATTTGGCTAAGGGGAAGGCCTCCAAAATTAGCTGAGAAGTGGTGCTACGCACAGGATAGGTGGCGCTACACATAGAACCAGTTTGCTCAAAAATCCAAATTTCACCTAGTTTTTCTACAAGTTGAATTTTTCTCTCATCTTGGATGAATTTATGATTGTAAATGATGCTATTCTATGTAAATGTAAGTGTAAAATGACCTTAGAGGATAGATTCATCATGTTGAAGTGGTTTGGGGGTCAATGAATCAGTTTCCATGGTTTTAGAGGCAAGTTGTTCCATTACTATATTCATGTTCCTAGTTTAGACATGGTTGAAACAGTCCCTTATTTCTTGGATTCGACCCCTGATGGATAGCATATGTGGTTTTCATGTCTATATTATGTATTTTCTTCCTCATTTGTAAAGGTTGGACTCTTGTGGATGATTTGAGCTACATTGTACATCTCTAAAGTGTTGCACCATCCATTCTCAATGACCTCACAGAATTTTGATATCATCCTCTTGAAGGTTATGAATTCTACAATATACCTCCGACTGACAAATCCAGCTATCCAAGTTTTCTGCATTAACTTCACCATTGAACATAGGTAACTCTAATTTAAAATCAAGCTTTAGAAAAGATGATTTACCAGTTCCTTTTGAAGAATGATGATGAGTATGAGTAGGGGTTGTATTAGTGGAAGAGTGGGAAGATACATGCGAAGAAGAAGATGAAGAAGATGGTGGAGAGGTTGGAGAGGGTGAAGGTTTGTCTCAATTCCCGTTACCTCCTCCTAAAGAGCCTTCTCCTTTGGGAAGTTTGGAACTTTCTCCTTGTAACATGCTATTCCTCTCTTCATAGAGGACCTTCAATATCTCTCTCATATCAGAGAAATCATTTATGAAGGTCTTCTCATCTTTTGTCATGTCTGTAGGTTCTCCTTCATGAGACATGGTCTCTAAAGACTCAACTGCAACTTCTGCAACTTGAGGATGTACTGGTGTAGAGGACTTTGGAAACCTTTCTCTTCTTCCCCTTGAGCCAACTATAGGGCTTTCAACCAGCTTTCCTTCTCCTCTTTTGAGTTTTAACCTTGTTAGCATGACACAAAATTGAAAACAATTAAAGCCTTCTTTCACAAAGAAATTATATTAAGCAAAAACGAGTGCTCTAATATCGGCTTGATCTGAAATGGAGAAGATTATTAATGTTGTGCTAATCGCCCATTAAGAATAAAACCCAAGATGTTTATCATTTATTATCAAGTTCTTAAGGATTCACCATTTTTGCTTAATTAACTAATTCCCATGAGAGTTTCTTATGTAAATGTTATAAACAATTTAACATAAAACATATGCTAAAAAACAATAAAATAGCATCAAAGAACATAAAAATATAACACACAACACATATATTTGATGAGGAGTTCACCTCTCCTGGGTTGCATCTCCTTGGTCCAACTTCTAATGCTTGGGCCTCTCTATTATGCTCAAAATTACAACAAGAGTTTGTTTAAAATACTCAAATTCCTCTGAAACCTATCTCAATGAATTTAGAATACTCAAAAATGGACATCTAACTTCTTTTTGCATCCAATTTGGATAAGAACTGAAGAAGTTATGACTTCTCCTAGTTCTTCCACTATTTGTTCCACAAATTGCTCCAAAACCGACATAATCCCACATGTTTTCTCCAAAATATACTGACTGAGTGAGAATTTGGCCATGTCGAAGCCCATAAGTGTCGGCTGTATCGCAAATCGCAATCGGAAAGGGTTGCAGGTTCTTACAGTTTGTGAATAAAAACATACAATTTGTGATTATGATATCACAGACCCGATGAGATATTAAATCACACCCTATAGTGGCATCACATATGGGAACTATCACATTTTGCAATCAGCGTAAAAACACGGTGGATGGTCTTGTAAACAAAGGCGATTATGCAATGCGATATCGGCAAACCTGACGGGAACTTAAATTGTGGCTCATAAATGTATCGCGTCCAAGAACTTATCACTCATCGCAATCGACAGAGAACTGGGGTGTTAAAGTCTACGACCTTATTTTTCCTGTGATATGAAATTGTGATATCGCATCGCAACCCAACCTACTGGGGGCCAATTTTCATAATACCTTCCCCTTGTCAATTGCAATTGCTATTTGTGATTGCTTTATCGCATTGCATCCCAACCTATTCTGGGGCCGATTTTATAATGCCTTTCCGCTTGCGACTGTGATTTGTGATATGCAGGGGGCAATGGAAGCCTACCACTTGCCGCCTCCTCATTGTTGAAGGGCTTTTCCATGTTGTCCAATCTTGCCATGTAGACAAGTCAAAGTTGAACTTTGACTTGCTCTAACTTCTGCATACAAACTCGAATTTGAGTGTTGTTCACACCGTTGGATTCAGAATGAAGATCTCTTCAATCTAAATCTAATTTTAAAAAGATTCTGACACTTTCATTTTGAGCTTAAACTTGAGCACTTGATCAACCTATGTTGTTGTGAACCGCACCCCCCGACAAACGTTGATCCAACTGAACGATACATTTTCATCCACCATTCGATTCCCAATCTCTTGACCCTGAGGGCCCACAAGACCATAAACTGCCAAACTGCCGCAGATAATTTAACCTGGTGTATCGACCCTTTGTCTGCTAACGACCGTGACCATCCCCTCTACCAGTTATCACCCCCAGGTGCATGTGAAACCCCATAATCGCACCAGAGTAAAACAAGGGTTTTTGACTGGCCTCCTAGGGTATAATATTATTCTTAAGGTTTATAATGTAGATATATGTCTTTCAGATTAATCACATAGTTAGGATTTGGTCAACGTTTCGAACCAACTACTGTGGTTCATATTTAGGACAAGGTGAGAAATCAATCGATCTGAAGGAATAAACAACATGGATGCATCCATGCTATTTATTCCTTCAGATCGATTGATTTCTCACCTTGTCTGGAAGATGAACCACATTAGTTGGTTCGAAACATCAACCAAATCCTAGCACCGTGATTAGTTTGAAAGAGCTATATCTACATTATGAATCACAAAAGTCTTAGATCTAACAAGGTTTATAATATTAATTCTAGGGTTTATATACTCTCGATTTATAATGCTTATCCATTGGGTTTAATATTATTCCTTTGGTTTTTAGTTTTAATCCCTTGGGTTAATTATTGCCTTGGGTTTATAATATTAATTCCCTTGGTTTTAATATTATTCCCTTGGGTTTAATAATGATTTAATTATTTAATATTTAATATTTTTATTTTTATTAATTCTTTAATAATAATATTAATTGATAACAGTGGGAATATTAAATTATCTTAATAATAATAATAATTAATTATTTTAAAATAATAATCATAATAATAATAATAATAATAATAATTATTATTATTATTATTATTGTATATTTAATAATAGTATGTATAAATGAAGTCTTCGGTTATATCAACCATGTTAATATTTTTAATGTGTTTGTGCTAGTAACATAAATTTGAATATTATTATTATCATATGCATCACCAATTTAGATACTATCCTCAAATTCTAAGAAAGTTGCAAAATAAATTTAATCATTAGTATATAACAACTCCCCGTATATAGGTCTTAGCATGGCCCTCATTATTTGGTGAAATATCATTATCGTAAAACTATAATTAAATATAATTAGGCCGATAGGCCTTTCCTATGCATCAACTTTTCGTCAACACTTTTACTTTGATCCGTTAGATCAGATGAAACACTTTCAACCGTTGATTTGAACCAGAAAACAAAACAATGGAAAATCAAGAAAGCACGGAAAGTCAAGAAAGCACAAAAGCTCAAAAAAGATTCTATGCAAAAAAAATCAAGAAAGCACGAAAAAAATCATAAAAATCAAAGATCAGAAGAAAAAAGCTCAGAAAAGCAAAGATTTTTGAGGATTTTTAATTTTTAAATGCAATGTATTATTAATTTATTTTTATAATTTAATTGAAATATAAATTTTAAATTTAAAAATTAGTTTAGATTTATTTTTAGTTGTAAGTTTATTATGTGTTAAGAGGGATTTTTTTTGACACTTTGATTTTTTAAGAGTGAAAAGAGATTTGATTTTTTTGGCATTTGGTAGATGTAGAGTTAAAATGAATTTAGATTAGTTTAAATATTAACCTTTAAATAACTCACATTAGAGAAAAATACCATGGGAAAAAACCATAGATTAAAAATATGATAAGGAAAAACCATGGGTTGGAAAATTTTGTATTTTATATTTTAATTTTAATTTGACTAAGTCAAAATGTTAAACATTGTAACATCTCTCTAAAATAATTAAATTCAATTTAATTCCATGCTAGCTCCCATCATTTTCCTGCTCAAAAGATAGGCGTTCTCAACACCTTAGCTACTTCGGCGGGTGTTGCAAGTTTATGACGAAAATCACCTTGAAGATGAGAAAACTTACCTCCTGGAAGTTTTTAATAAGAATGGTTATAGTAGGTCTCAAGGTCTTAAGGCTTTTCAAAATGCTGAAAAGGGTCCTAAGAGTAAGATTGACCCCAAGGATTGGTCTTCCGGTGTTCATCTTCCCTTTATTCAAGGGACCACGGATAAAATTGCTAGGATCTTGAGGAAGCATGAGATTCATTCTTCTTTTAGACCTCTTAACACTATATGAAGTTCTCTTCATTTTGCTAAGGACCCGATTAACCCCAAGGATTAGAAGGGTGTTTATATCATTCCCTGTTCTTGTCGAGCTCCTTATATTGGTGAGACCGGTCAATCCATTAACCAAAGGATTTGTGAACATGCTGCCGACATCAGGCATGGAAGGTCTCGCTCCCCCGCTTTGGTAGAGCATGCAGAAAAAACCAATCATCACATCTCCATTGAAGAGGCTAAAGTCATTGCGAGGATTGACCATTTTCATTATCGTAAATTTAGAGAGGCCTTAGAAATTGAAAAAAAAAGACTTGTTAATTTAAATAGAGATGATCGCTGGAGTATCAACAGATGCTAGATTCCTGCGCTTTCTTCCTAAAAAATTATTTTTATTTATTTATAGATTAATTGATTAATTTTTTTTGTTAATCCCCATATTGCTTAGTTTATGACTCTCTTAAATTATTTTTGGTAATATGAATAGGATTAAACCTTAATATTAATATAATATTATATATAATAATATTCATTAATAAGATTATATAGGGTTATGAATCCTTTCTCACTTGAGGGGGGATGTGAAAAAGAGAGCGATGAGGGCTCTGTCGGCAGGAGGACTTGAACCAGGGCAGACTAGACCTCATTTTGGATGACGAAGACTAGGAGGTACGGGGTGGATCAACAGGTTTTCTGTGGAGATGGTCCATACAATGGCCATGTAGGCTGTGGGTTGGATCCAGGGTGCTCCATCTGCAAGGATCCCAAGGAATATGTTTACTGGGACAAATTTCATCCAACTGAGAGGGTACAGTGGATGATTGCAGAGGAGGTTTTGGGCGGGGATTCTTCCTTCGTTTCTCCCATTAATCTCAAAGGCTTGATCCAGTACACAAACCCCACCCCTTCCCCCTTTGATCCTTTGTTTATGTAATAGATTATACCCTAAATTATTCATTAATCGAGCATGTCCAAAGGTATGAATCAACAATCCAACTGTATATATTTGTGATGCTCACTGGTGCAAATTTTCATTTTTTCACAAATGCGTAATAGCGAATAGATTTACCTTAAATTATTCAACGTCCAAAGATATCAATCAACAATCCAGCTGTATAGGTATATGTGTGACGTTTACTGGTGCAAATTTTAATTTTTCACAAAAGCAGAATCGTTGTCAGGGTTTACCGGGAAGAGTTGTGGCAGTGTAGGAAACCAGGATGATTGAACCAATATCTCTTCTAAAAAAATTCAACAATTCCAATTTAATAATCCTATCGGCCTCTATTTGTACCTTTTGGGACAATTGCTAGTTAATATACCACATTTGGTAGAGGTAGCTAAAATGCTTTAGCTATGTCTTTTTTACTTTTAATCAAATAAATCATATATATATTACTTTATCTATATTTAATAATTTTATTTTATTTTCAAATTAATTTAAATGATATTTTTTACATTAATTTGATGTAAGTTAAGATTAAGTAGTTTTCCATTAAATTAGTGGATCTCTTAAGTAGTTTTTCAATATCTTTTGTTTGAAGGCTATCACTATGCGTTGATTACAAATGTAATAGAAACCATAATGAAATTCAAGTGTTGATTTAGACTATAATAGAAGCCACAATGAAATGTAATTTTTTTGGAAAGAAATTTTATATGGTAGTTTCATTTTTTGAAACGATCTGGAATGTGAAACGCACCCAACACTATTTTTGTGGTTCAAATTATGTTGTTGGTTCACACTCTTGAGTTATCTTGAACCGTAAGATTCGGTAAAATATAATTTTCTAAAGATTTGGTAAGATGTCATGTTTAGCTCCTTATCAAGTTCTCCATTTGACTTTCTAGATATATTTTCTTGTGTACAGATTTGGAATGTGAAATATTAATTTTTTATTTAGGTTGGATTTCATTAAAAAATATTAAATATATAATATAATTTTTTTTTTTAAAGTCTGGGAGAAATACATCTTTAAACATAGTTTGGATTTTCATTCACTTCA
Organism: Pinus tabuliformis; assembly: GCA_031772625.1. Lineage (NCBI taxonomy): Eukaryota > Viridiplantae > Streptophyta > Pinopsida > Pinales > Pinaceae > Pinus > Pinus tabuliformis. Next base: position 1,256,283,678 of record CM062804.1, read on the forward strand.
TATTACATAATTTATAAATAATATTAAATGTTTCTTTAAACATAGTTTACATGTGCATTCACTTCATATTGAAAATGGTCCAAAGTTAGTGATATAGTTTGGGTTGTCTTTGATCTCTTGCCACTTGAATTTTGGGTTGTTTTTAACTCCTAGCCAATCGAAAATGAGTTTTTAAATCTAAGATTTGTTCAAATATATTATTGACTTTTTTGCAAGTTTCAATCACTAATGGATTTTTGCAGTGTTATATAATCACCTTAATTTGGAAACGTAAATGGGATGGAAAATGGAGTAAAATAATTTTATTTTGTTTGTTTGAGAACTTCTATGCAATATATTGGAGCATATTAATCTTTTAGATTTTTAACTATGTTGATTCTTTGCATATGGCTAGTAGGAAAGAAACATCTAACACTTTTTTTGTATCATAGAAGAACCATGTAGCGTGTCTGACACGTAACTACTAGTAAGGCTCTAGGGTATATGACTTGTCCTCCTCTCTATAAACTAGGTCACAACCAAGGGGATTTAAACCTTGGATCTCTCAATTTTACAATTTTCACATTAAATCGATCGTTATTTGAGATGCCACCTTGGGACTAAACAGCTAACACTTTAAATAAATAATGATTGAAGATAAAAAAAAAATATTCAATATTAGATTTTATAACAAGATTATAGGGAAAACAAGTAGAATTGGACAACTACTTTACCAGAAGGTGCTACACAAAATTTTCCATGAAAAGGTCAAAAGATTTCACAAGCTTATAATTTATAGATCGATGCAATAATTTAAGATAATTCATTTAGACATTATAATAATTATCTTAAATTATTGAGTCAAGACTTGCGAAAACATTAGGCCTCTATAATAATTAGATAGATTATTCTTGATCTGCAATTGATCAGAGGTGAGGCTTAGAGAGCCTCACCTCGTAGCTAGATCTTCCAAATACTAGACTTAGAAACAAATGAATCAAACACAATCACACAAGATAAGATAAAATACTCTACCCTTCACTTGTATTATCATGAGGCTTGATAGCCATTTAAAGAGATTACAAATACATATTTTAGAATTTGTCTCCTTTGTTGTGAGTTGATGAACAGGAAAAAACTAAATACATTATTTTATATATTACCTTTCTATCCTTCACTTGTATGATCAAGCATGGTCCAATGTTGCATTGTGACAAAGATTGTCTCAATATGAAAATCAAACATGGTTAACCATGGTGCAATATCACATTGTGACAAAGTTTTCTCAATATGAAAGTCAACCGTGGTCAACCATGGTCAATCTTGGTCAATCATGGTCAATCATGGCCCAATGTTTCACTGTGATAAAAATTGTTTCGATACGAAAACCAACCATTGTCAACAATGGTCAATCATGGTTAATAATGACCCAACGTCGCATTATGACAAAGATTATTTAAATATGAAAATCAAGCATGGTCAACTATGGTGAACCATGTTTTTTTTAGGCTTTATAATATTTATCTTGGGGTTTATATGCCTTGGGTTTACAATATAAATCTCTTAGGTTTAGTATTATTCCCTTCACTTTTTAGTATTAATCCCTTGGATTTTTAGTTTAATTCCTTGGGTTTATTAATATTTATAAATACATTAATATATAAAATAATATTTGAATTATAAACAAAATATTTGTGTTGATAAATATTTTTCTACTTTGAAAAAGATTTTCGAGATTTTTAATTTAATTATTAGAATGATCAAGTTTATTAGGATGTGTGTATAATATGATTTTATGTCATTTGAAATTATGGTTTATATGCCTTGGGTTTATAATATTAGTCCCTTAGGTTTAATATTATTCCCTTCAGTTTTTAGTATTAATCCCTTGATTTTATTAGTTCCTTGAGTTTATAATCCATTGGGTTTATTATTCCCTTGGATCTATAATATAAATAGCTTGGGTTTATTAATCTAAGGGTTCATATTCCTAGGGTATAACATTATTCATAGGGTTTATAATATTAATCCTAAGGTTTAATAAAAATCCTTTGGGTTTATAAGCATGGTCAACAATAGTCAACCATGGTCCAATGTCACATTTTGTCAAAGATTGTATCAATATGAAAATCAAACATGGTCAACCATTGTCCAACGTCGCATTGTGACAAATATTGTCTCAATATGAAAATCAACCATGGTCAAGCATGGTCAATCATGGTCCAACGTTGCATTGTGACAAATATTGTCTCAATATGAAAATCAAACATGATCAACTATGGTCCAACGTCCCATTGTGACAAAGTTTGTCTCAATATTATTATTATTATTATCCAATTTTAAGGTCACGGCCAAGCCAAACACCAAATTTGTATATGAGACCCCCTTGTTTGTGGGACAAGGGACCCACCTTCACGTAACAATTTGACTGCTAAGTCTACGAAGGCATACATACTCTGACCCCCTCTAGTTTTGAACCTGTGACCTCTTAGGATGAAACACATGCCCTTAACCATTAGGCCCACTCGAGCTAACAATCTTGGTCAATCATGGTCAGCCTTGGTCAATCATGCTCCAACTTTGCATTGTGATAAAACTGGTTTCGATACAAAAACCAACCATAGTCAATCATGGTTAACGATGGTCCTTTGTTGCATTGTGACAAAAATTCTCTCAATATGAAGATCAATCATGGTCAAACATGATCCAACGTCGCATTGGTGACAAATATTGTTTGAATATGAAAATCAAGCATGGTCAACCATGTCTTTTTAAGCTTTATAATATTTATCTTAGGGTTTATATTCCTCAGGTTTACAATATTAATCCCTTGTGTTTATTAGTGCCTTGGGTTTATAATGCCTTGGGTTTTTGGGTTTTTAGTTTTATCACTTGGGTTTATTATTCCCTTGGGTTTATAATATCAATTGATTGGGTTTATTAATCTAAAGTTTCCTATTCCTAAGGTATAATATTATTCATAGGGTCAACCATGGTCCAACGTAGCATTGTGACAAATATTGTCTCAATATGAAATTTAGTCATGGTCAACTATGCTTATATAAGGGTTTAAAATATTTATCTAAAGGTTTATTGATCAGGTGCTCAGAATTATGCTCAAAATTCAAAGTGTCAGAATCTTGTCAAACTCAAACTCAGATTGAAGGTCTCATCATTCTGAATCCAACGGTGTGAACGACACTCAAATCTAAGTTCATATGCAGAAGATAGAGCAAGTCAAAGTTCAAGTTTGACTTGTCTATGTGGCATGATTGGATGGCATGGCAAGGGTCCTAGCAAATGGGGAAATGCCAAGTGGCAGGTTGCCACCATGTCCGGCATATCTTATATCAAGAAAAAAAAGAGGTGCAGGTTAAGAATCGGCCCCCGCAAATCTCACCAAACACCCTGTTGCTATGTTGTTACCACTAGTAAAGTTTCGATTGCAATAAGACTGCCGGACGCGATACTTTTATGTGTTACAGTTTAACATCCCGACGGGTCCGTCATATTTCACTGGATATGTAACCACAGCCAATTACTGATTGCGATAAGACCGAAATGCAGGAATTGTATATCATAGTTTAATACCCCAGTGGATCTGTAATACTGCAATCGCCGTGTTCCCATGTTAACAAGACCTTCGGCCATTGAACTTTGCTGATTGGACGAGAGGGAGGTTTTGGACGCAGGATTACATATGTTAAAGTTAATTATCCCCGACAGGTCCACAATACCATAATCATAATTTTGTTGTGTTGGGAGCCCGCAGAACTTGCTGATTACGATTTGGATACGACCGACAAGATATAGCCCTTTGAATGGCAAATTTCTCGCTCCATTAGCGGATTTTGGAGTGGAAATGGGATTTTTGGTCGATTTTGGAGAATTTCGTGGAACAAATAGTGAAAGAACTGGGAGAAGTCATAACGTCTTCAGTTCTTATCCAAATTGGATGCAAAAAGAGGCTAGATATCAATTTTTGAGTATTATGAACTCATTGGGATAGGTTTCAGAGCCATTTGAGCATTGTAAACACACTTTGGTTGTAATTTGAGCATAATAGAGAGGCTCAAGCTATTGGAAGCTAGACCAGGGAGATGTAGCCTAGGAGGAGTGAACTCCTTTATCATGTGCTTGTTGTGTGTTGTATTTTGATGTTCTTTGCTATTATTTTGCTGCTATTCAACATATATTTTTATGTTAAATTGTTTTATAACATATACATAAGAAACTCTCATGGGAATTGATGAGCCCCAAAAATGGACAATTATTTGGGCTCATTCAACCTCCTAATTTGACTTAATCCACCATTCTCATTGGTTTATTGCATGTTTTTGATTATTTTTATGTTAATAGAGTGAATTTGGTTAGTCATTATGCCAACAAGTCTAATGGGTGCTTTGTGTAGCCTTTTTGGTCAACTTGGAGACAAAAATGAAGGTCTTAATGAGCACTTGGCAGCCAAATTCGTGGGAGAACAAGCTAGAGGATTTGTAGGAAGGTGTCCCCCTCATTTATGGGCCCTTACCTCGAATTCTCCACCATCAGCTCGGAGTTCAAAGGCCACCAAATCAATGAGCACAAGGGCAGCCAAGCAAGTCAAGTAGGACTGCTGTTAACTACAAGTCTTGGGCAACCAAGTCCCTAAATTTTAGGAGGACTGTTGGGTCCTCAAATTGTATAAATAAGAAGGCTTAGGGCCTCATTTTGGTTAGCCAGTTGGTAGTCATTTTCGTAGCTAGTAGTTAGTCATTTTTGGGATTAGCTAGTTAGTCAATTTGGTTAGCCAATTAGTCTTTTTGTAAGCCAGTTTTGGCATGATGTTAGACTCATGATTATTCAATAAAGGCAGGCATCTTTGGATTCAATTCTGAGTTTTTAAGGGAGCTATAGCTCTCAGGTTAGGGCCCAACCTGAGAGCAATAGACCTCCTCTTCCTTGTATCGTTACTTGTTTCCTTGCAGCACTTTATTTCCTTTGTTTTGACATGCATTTAGAATTTCCAGTCTACTGATTTGATTTGTTTTGTGAGATTGAATAGGATTAGTTTATGGTGAATTTGCTTCCAGTTGCTTAGGTTAGAAGAGGATAGTTATAATTCATTGGAGATCCAGAAAAAGGTTGTTAGAGATCACTGCCATCTCTGCTTAGGGATTGGGGTGCAGTCCATATCAACCACCAAAAAGAAACGCAGTTCTTTTCACGTCCATGCAAGCTGCAACAGTTACTTTAGTCGTAGATCCATCCATGCACTTTGGTCTTGATCATTACTTCTTCATTCCACTTCCATGCACGAGTTTCTTTCACAAATTTCACTGCTGATTCATTGGTTCAAAATAGTACAGTTAACATAGGTTAAAGAGTTCTTGTTTTTGGTGACATTCATAGACAATTTGTTTCATCTACACTGCTCCACGCCATTCCATTACCTTCCTCTTCTTGTCAACCACACCTGAAGCCACTCAACCGACCTCTATTCAGCTCGTTTACCTTCCAGCTCTTCCATTACTCACGTAGCTCCATTTACTTAACCTTTCGTTGATCCCATCCTTCCAGCCATCAACCCACTGCATGCACTCTTTCTCCATCTGACTTCTCTGCTCCTGAGCCATCACCAGTTCCATCTCCATCTCACCTATCCTCCCACACCACTCCATCACTTCACCATCTCCCAAAACTCCCACGGTCGAACATCCTGTAGAATTTCACAGACTTCCTGTAGAACCCCTGAGTTTCCTGTAGGATCCCCTGCAGACTTCCTGTAGAAGCCTGCAAACTCGGTTGCTGAGCATCCAAACGTGGTAGACTTATGTGGACTGATGCTAGAGACCCTCTGGGACCTCTCCTAGCCATCCTGACCTTGCCCATGCTTTCCTTCCATTCGAACCGCTCCTGCACAGTCAAACCCTAATCCAAAGCATCATCACAATAAATCCAACCACTTAATGAAAGAATACAAAAACATGTATTTTCAGATGCAAGTAGCTTAAATGCATGTATTTCAGCTCACTACAAGTAATGGCATCATTGGTAGAAGTTTCATTCACAGTTTTGCATTGTAAGGGCCTAGCTAGTCAAATTAGGGTTTACTAGGGTTTTCATGCTTTGTTGGCTTTCAGTTTCTTTCTGCAAATAGATTAGCCTCCTTTGAGTTAGCTTTCGTCCATCACTCATAAAGCTTCTTCTGTGAGCATATAGAAGTTGGCTTGAGCCCTAGCGGACTTGTGCCAGCTGACCAAGTGACAACTGCGACAAGAGCTAGTACTTGTGCATACAGCACCGTCGCTTCCAAGTTTGTACGAACTACCGGGTTGATAAAATTAGAGATAGGAAGTTCCAGGAGTTGTAGCATTATTGCTACAATACTGGAGCCCACCATATTTTTGGCGCCATTGCCGGGGAAGCGTCAGAGTATTAGTAATTGTTGCTTTTCTTCTATTTTCTTACTCTTGCCTTCTGCTAAGTAGTTTATTTCATTTCCATTCTGCAAAAGTAGCATAGACATTTCCTGCTTTCATAGATTAGCATTTCCTGCTTTCATAGATTAGCACTTCCTGCTTTCATAGATTAGCATTTCCTGCTTTCATAGATTAGCATTTCCTGCTTTCATAGATTAGCATTTCAATTCTGCAAGCGTAGATTAGCATTTCATTCCTGCAATTTCATTTGAGCAAAATAGATTAGTCCTTTCCTGCTTTCATTTCAATTCCGCATTTTCATTTTAGCAAGATAGTTAGTTGCAGTTCAATCTATTTCAGTTTTGCAAGTAGAAGTAGAAAAAAGCAAAAATCAAGCAAAAAGATTTCATTTCATGCGTTGTAGGAGTAGAGATAAGTTAGAAAAATGATTGCAAAACACCCCCACTGCTTCACACAGCCTTCTCTCTTCTTCGATGGCTGTGATTGAAGAACCCCTGGGTGGACATCAAGACATATTTGAAGAACCTCTAGGGGAGAAGAAGAAGAAAACATTCCTCTGGAGCAAATGGCTACAAGCAGAGATGTTGGGAGCAACATCTTGTCCAAAGATGAATTTGAAAATCAGATCAAAGATTTCAAGAGTGATATGAGGCAGTTCCTTGCCATGCAACTGGATACCTTGCGGATCCAACAGAAGCAAGAGGAAGCCAAGAGGGTTGTGGTCATTTTTTGTCCTAGGTGCACTAGAAAGCATCCTAGGAACGAATGTCCATTGTACTCCATAGAAGTGTGTTTTTTCTGTGAAGAATACCATCCTACAGATCAGTGCCCTTCCTTACCCAGATTCAAAGTTGCATATCAGAGAGCCAAAGGAGCCACTGAATCACTCTATTATATGAACCAAAGGAGGCCACATGGACCTAGATCTTACCAATGGGAACTGCAAGGGACATCCGAGACCTATTATGACCCTTATCAAGCCACCTTCATGCCTTCTTGGGGTCCCCCTGCTCATCCTTCTTGGTTCACACCTCCTCCTTGTTCCTTCACAGATCCATATTATGCCCAACCAGCTGCTCATTCGTTTCATTCTTATGCTCAGCCACAGCCTCAGTGGAATGCACCTTATCAGGAGTGGAGGCCCCAGTACAACTCTCATCCCGCTCATTTTCCTCCACCACCTGCTCATCCACAACCATCGCCTCCTCCTCCACCAAGGCAACCCCAAATGCCTACCCAGCCACAATGCCATCCATCTCCATCTCAATTTCACACCTCCACTCAAATACCCATACCACCATTTCCAAAACCATACCATGGAGCAGCTCAACCCAATTGCAAAGCTGAGGCACGACATGTGCAAATGACTCCTTTTGAGCTCAATGATGTTCACCAAAGCTCAGGAAGAGTGTTGAAAAAGAGAGAATCTATTGACAACATTGAAGGACCAAAAGCAAAAGAAGATTCCAAAGAGGAGATCAAAGAACCATGGGCTGCACTTAATGAAGAGAAGAGATCAGAATCAGAGATCAAGAGAGTTCCTTCATGGTTACCATCAAATCTTCCATGTATTCAAGAGAAAGATCAACAAAAAGAGGAAGATCAGAAGGTCATGATAGAAGGTGACATGAAGAATGATCCAGATCAGCAAAAGAACCAAGGATATCAAAGCTATATTGAGATATGGTTTTAGAAGGTCACTAAGTTGCAGCAGTACTTTCTTCCTCAACTTCGTTTGATCCCTTCAAAGCCAGATCATTTGGTCTCTGAGATCTGGATACTTGTCCAAGCATGCATTTCGAGCCTTCACATCATTTTTTCTCTAATCTCGATGTGCACATGGCTCCATTGGAAGTATTCTTATACTTGAAAATGATTTTGTTTTTCAAGTAGGGTAGGGTAGAAGAAAAAAAAAAAAGAAAAAAAAAATGAAAATAAGAGAAAAATAAAAATCTAAGGTGAAAACCTCCTCGGAGGCGCCTTAGATTGTCTCATTGATTGAAAACCTCCATGAGGCGGTCAATGGGTTGAAAAAAAAAGAGAGAAAAGAGAATAAGATCTCTGGGTGAAAACCTCCCTTGGAGGCGCCCAGGGCAGGCAATTAGGGTGAAAACCTCCATGAGGCGCCCTAGTTGTTTTTCAAAAAAAAAAGAGAAAAAGAAAAAGAAAAATAAAAGCTAATCTCCATTGAATAATTTCATGTTGCAGTAGTGACATTGCAGGTTGCAAGAAGGACGTTTCATGACAGGAGGAGCACTCAAATCAAGGTCAAAGTAATTTTTCTTGTGCCTTCTACAGGAAGCTCTGTATTTCTACAGGAAACATCCTGTAGAACCTTTGGACGAGCCAAATCCAATTTCAAAAGTGAATCTGATGGTGGGAATTTGTTTATTAGGCCTACAAGCACTTGTGTGTCCATCCCTTGCCTTTCTCCATCATTTTTTCCACCTCCTTGTGCTTCTCATTGTGCTTCTACAGAAACTTCCTGTAGAAATTGTGGGAAACTAGGCATGCATTTCAAAAAGTGGTTTGGCGAACATGGTAGCTTCCTCAAGGGTTCAGAAATCCTCATGCAATCTTCCAACTCCTCCTCCATCATCTCCATACCTGCATCACAGCCCAAGCTCAGTTTTCCCTTCCATGCAAGCACATGCAAAAAGCCTTGAGGCAAAAATCCATAGAGCAAAATTTGTTTTTGCCATAACTTGAAAACCATGCATCCATTTGACAAACCGTTTTATGGGGAATTGTACAAGGTTGATGAAGACATGCCTGAGCAGTTTCATGCAATTCCGGTGCACGGTTTCCAAGAAATCAGCCTCCATCACCATCAGCGATTTTTGCATTTTCCCCATATCCGTGCATCCGTTTTAAAACCTGTTTCATGGGGAGATGCACATGGGTGATAGTAGCCTACCCAAGCAGTTTCAGCCGATTCCGATGCACGGTTTCCGAGAAATAGAGCTCTGAAATCTTCAGCCATTTTCCATTTTTCTCGAAATCCGTGCATCCATTGATCACGATTTTGCTATGGGAGATGCATAATGATGGTAGGAACATGATCATCGAGTTTCAGATCAATCCAATCTACCGTTTGGGAGAAATGGCAAAAAGAAGTTCTGGTTTTGTGACCATGCAGCAGCAGCAGCTTGAATGGGCAGAGTTGAACGTGGAAACGATTGCATGCAGCTCAGATCCGGCCAGAGGACACCTGCACAAGGAAAAGAAATCAAGGATTAGCAGCCAAGCCACATGCAATCAGAAAAACTAAGCATGCAGCAGCAGAATCAGAGCAGGCAGCAGCAAAAAGCTCACGACAGCCATTCAACTTCGAGGTATGTGACTGATCTCATTCTTCTATTGCATAGATTTAATTTGAAAACTGCATGAATTGATGGAATGGTGGAATTAAGCCACGGATTAGCAAGGCTCAACCGATTGTCTTCTCTAGCACTCCTGAAAAATCACGTAGCATGCGTGGATGAGATTCACGTGGAAGTTGAAAAGTACCGGCAATGGTAGATGTGTTGAACTCCAGTGAACAGGGCATCAGTTGATTAAAAAATAGAAGGGGACTACAGTTCATAATTACACTGCAGTGGAGACAACAGTCGTATAAGCTAGCACACGTATGTGCTACCTCACTGCAAAAATCACGCAGTAATTTAATCAACGCTCAGCTGAAACTCTCACCATTCAACTGCAGTCAACTGAAACCCTTTCCAGATCAGTTAACCGATGGTGCTCTACAAGATTTCTGCCCTTTTTTCTCGAGATCTCTACAGTTCCTTAAACAATTCCCGCCTGTCGCACTCTACAGGCGTTTCTACAGGAAGACGTTCTACAGGAAAGTACAGCAGAGCCTTCTAGAGCAGAAAAGCTTGGATTTTTCTTCGACAAATTGGGAATCCCGAAAGTGGTAGGCTTGAAAAAACACTCTTCCATGCATGATACATCTGAAAGGTGGTGAATTAAAACTATTTTTGAATCAGAAAGTATGAAAGAAATCTGTCTGTGGGTCAAGAATGGTAGTTTTCCTATGTGATACACGAAATTTTTCAGTTGGTTATGCATCACATTCCCCTCCACAGGTCCTATTAACAAATTTCTCCTGTACAAAAGTTAAAGCACTGTGAGGACTAACATGTGCATGAAGGATGTGAAATTTATGTGGTTGTATGCGTGCTGGGGATGAAACTTAAGCTCTACACTTTGTCTGTGGGAGCCTAATTCCCTTCTGACAGTCGAGTATTTGGGCAGCAAAAGTCTTGAAACGAGGGAATTGTTGTTCATTGATATCAAACAGCTGAGGAATTCTTCCTTGAGTCCAGGGGGAAACTATAAACAACACTTCTGTTTCTGAAAAAAGAATAAGAAAAAGGGAGCACTCTTACCATGCCAGGGGGATTCATGATTCTGCATTATCCATGGTTGTCATGTGAACTTACACTTCCTCCAGCAGTGAGGAAAAAGAAGCAGTGGCCGAGGGAAAGAAAGAAACAGGCCAGAAGACCCCGACCACAGTGCAGAAGAAAGAACAAAAGAGGAAGCATGAGAAAAAGGATGACAAAGAAGAAGGTGACACACCCATCTTGTCAGCAAGAGAAAAGAGGTTGAAGAGCAGAACGGACAAAGCTAAGGTGGTCCACATTAGCCCAAGTACCTCATCAGCACCTGCAACCAAACCAAAAAGCAAAACCCATGCAGCAAAGCAAGCAAAGGTGGTGACACCCGTGTCTACAGGAAAGCAGAAATAGGCTTCTACAGGAAGCCCGAAAACAGTAAAAGGGTCTTCTACAGGAAGCCCAAAAATCATTGAAAAAGGGGCTTCTACAGGAAGCCCGAAAATCATTGAAAAAGGGGCTTCTACAGGAAGCCCACAAACTACCAAAACAGGGGCTTCTACAGGAAGCCCGAAATTGGCTAAAACAGGGTCTTCTACAGGAAGCCTTAAAAAGGAAAAACCCAAGGAGAAGAAGGTGGACATCCTAGCTAGGGAGGCAGCAACTGTGCTGGCCACCCTAAGTACCTCTCCCAAGCCGAAGGAGAAGTAAAAGAGGGAGCTTCCACTATTTTTTAAGGCAAGAAAGGGCATGCAAATAAGAATTGGCAGACCCCAAACCACAGTCAAAGAAGCAAATTGTCATTGAGGACACACAAGCTAAACAAAAGAAAGAGTCTCCTTCAAAGAGATCCATCATCTATGAATGAGGAAGCTAAAAGCCTTCACCTAAAGAGAGCAAATCAAGATGATGGACTCAAAGACAGTTCTATAGGAAGCTGAGACATTTCTACAGGAAGCTACAGGACTTTCTACAGGAAGTTCTGTATTTTTAACAGAAACATCCTGTAGAAGCCTTTGGGCAAGCCAGAATCAATTATGGAGAGGGATTGGAAGCTTGAAGTCTGTTGAGGAGGCGTGCAACCACTCTTTTCTTCCATCCTCCACTGGTTTCATATCCTTTCACCACCATTGCCGCCATCAGATTGAATATACTTGCACAATCATACCAAGGCTAAGAATTCCCTAGGAAAAGGAACATGCAGTGGGAAGAAGCAAATAAGCATGGTTTCATGACAGAAAAGAGGACATCACTTCAGAAGCTTGGCATGACAAGGAGGCCACTAGGGCCATCAAAGATGAGGAGAGAGATTGGTTGCTCAGAGGATGAGCAACACTTTCAGTAGGGGGGTGATGATGAGCCCTAAAAATGGACAATTATTTGGGCTCATTCAACCTCCTAATTTGACTTAATCCACCATTCTCATTGGTTTATTGCATGTTTTTGATTATTTTTATGTTAATAGAGTGAATTTGGTTAGTCATTATGCCAACAAGTCTAATGGGTGCTTTGTGTAGCCTTTTTGGTCAAGTTGGAGACAAAAATGAAGGTCTTAATGAGCACTTGGCATCCAAATTCGTGGGAGAACAAGCTAGAGGATTTGTAGGAAGGTGTCCCCCTCATTTATGGGCCCTTACCTCGAATTCTCCACCATCAGCTCGGAGTTCAAAGGCCACCAAATCAATGAGCACAAGGGCAGCCAAGCAAGTCAAGTAGGACTGCTGTTAACTACAAGTCTTGGGCAGCCAAGTCCCTAAATTTTAGGAGGACTGTTGGGTCCTCAAATTGTATAAATAAGAAGGCTTAGGGCCTCATTTTGGTTAGCTAGTTGGTAGTCATTTTCGTAGCTAGTAGTTAGTCATTTTTGGGATTAGCTAGTTAGTCAATTTGGTTAGCCAATTAGTCTTTTTGTAAGCCAGTTTTGGCATGATGTTAGACTCATGATTATTCAATAAAGGCAGGCAGATTTGGATTCAATTCTGAGTTTTTAAGGGAGCTATAGCTCTTAGGTTAGGGCCCAACCTGAGAGCAATAGACCTCCTCTTCCTTGTATCGTTACTTGTTTCCTTGCAGCACTTTATTTCCTTTGTTTTGACATGCATTTAGAATTTCCAGTCTGCTGATTTGATTTGTTTTGTGAGATTGAATAGGATTAGTTTATGGTGAATTTGCTTCCAGTTGCTTAGGTTAGAAGAGGATAGTTATAATTCATTGGAGCTCCAGAAAAAGGTTGTTAGAGATCACTACCATCTCTTCTTAGGGATTGGGGTGCAGTCCATATCAACCACCAAAAAGAAACGCAGTTCTTTTCACGTCCATGCAAGCTGCAACAATTACTTTAGTCGTAGATCCATCCATGCACTTTGGTCTTGATCATTACTTCTTCATTCCACTTCCATGCACGAGTTTCTTTCACAAATTTCACCGCTGATTCATTGGTTCAAAATAGTACAGTTAACATAGGTTAAAGAGTTCTCGTTTTTAGTGACATTCATAGACAATTTGTTTCATCTACACTGCTCCACGCCATTCCATTACCTTCCTCTTCTTGTCAACCACACCTGAAGCCACTCAACCGACCTCTGTTCAGCTCGTTTACCTTCCAGCTCTTCCATTACTCACGTAACTCCATTTACTTAACCTTTCGTTGATCCCATCCTTCCAGCCATCAACCCACTGCATGCACTCTTTCTCCATCTGACTTCTCTGCTCCTGAGCCATCACCAGTTCCATCTCCATCTCACCTATCCTCCCACACCACTCCATCACTTCACCATCTCCCAAAACTCCCACGGTCGAACATCCTGTAGAATTTCACAGACTTCCTGTAGAACCCCTGAGTTTCCTGTAGGATCCCCTGCAGACTTCCTGTAGAAGCCTGCAAACTCGGTTGCTGAGCATCCGAACGTGGTAGACTTCTGTGGACTGATGCTAGAGACCCTCTGGGACCTCTCCTAGCCATCCTGACCTTGCCCATGCTTTCCTTCCATTCGAACCGCTCCTGCACAGTCAAACCCTAATCCAAAGCATCATCACAATAAATCCAACCACTTAATGAAAGAATACAAAAACATGTCTTTTCAGATGCAAGTAGCTTAAATGCATGTATTTCAGCTCACTACAAGTAATGGAATCATTGGTAGAAGTTTCATTCACAGTTTTGCATTGTAAGGGCCTAGCTAGTCAAATTAGGGTTTACTAGGGTTTTCATGCTTTGTTGGCTTTCAGTTTCTTTCTGCAAATAGATTAGCCTCCTTTGAGTTAGCTTTCGTCCATCACTCATAAAGCTTCTTCTGTGAGCATATAGAAGTTGGCTTGAGCCCTAGCGGACTTGTGCCAGCTGACCAAGTGACAACTGCGACAAGAGCTAGTACTTGTGCATACAGCACCGTCGCTTCCAAGTTTGTACGAACTACTGGGTTGATAAAATTAGAGATAGGAAGTTCCAGGAGTTGTAGCATTATTGCTACAATACTGGAGCCCACCAGGAATCAGTTAATTAAGAAAAAGTATTGAATCCTTAAGCACTTTATAAGAAAAAGATAAGAATCTTGGGTTTTATTCTAAATGTAGAATTAGCACATCATTACTAATCTTCTCCATTACAGATCAAGTTGGTATCAGAGCACTGGTTTTTGCTTACTAGATTTGCTTTGTGAAAGAAGGATTTAATTATTTGAAAGTTTATGTCATGCTTACAAGGTTAAAACTCAAAAGAGGAGAAGGGAAGCTGGTTGAAAGCCCTATAGTTGGCTCAAGGGGAAGAAGAGCAAGGTTTCCAAAGTCTTCTACACCAATACCTCCTCAAGTTGCAGTTGAGTCTCTAGAGATCGTGTCTCATGAAGGAGAACCTATCATGATAGAAGATGGGAAGACCTTCAGAAAGGCTTTCTTTGATATGATAGAGATGGTTAAGGTCCTCTATGAAGAGAGGAATAACATGTTGGAAGGAGAAAGTTCCAAGCCTCCCAATGGAGAAGGCTCCTCAGGAAGAGGTAATGGAAAAGAAGATAAAGGAAAAGGGGGTAATGGGAATGGAGGCAAGCATCCACCATCTACGCCATCTTCTTCATCTTCTTCTTTGAAGGCATCTTCACCCTCTTCCACTACTACAAACCATACTCATACTCATCATCATTCTTCGAAAGGAACTAGTAAATCAGCTTTCCTAAAGATTGATGTTAAATTTGAGTTAGCTATGTACAATGGTGAAGTTAATGCGGAGAAGCTGGATAACTGGATTCATCAGTTGGAGGTGTATTGTAGAATTCAGAACCTTCAAGAGGATGATATCAAAATTCAGTTGGCTTCATTGAGAATGGAGGGAGAAGCACTTGTATTATGTGAATCAAGGACTCAAGATGAGATCAAAAAGCATGGTAAGATCTCTATTTCTTGGAATGATTTCATTGTTGCTATAAAAGGACAGTTCTACCCTTTAGCTCATATGAAAAAAACTATCTTGAATTGGAAAAATTTCAGACACTTAAAAGGTCAAAATGTGAAAGAGTATACTCAAGAGTTTAGGAAAAGAGCTCTTATGCTAGGGGTAGACTTACAATCACTAGATACATTTATGAAATACATAGGAGGGTTGCATAGCTATCTTCAACATACCATTCTTATATTTAGTCCCGCGAACCTTGATGAGGTTTGTGTTCCATCTACACACCTCGAAGCAAGAGGGAAAAATGTACAAGAAGAAGGGGAGAAACCCATGTGCAAGAATTGTTCCAAGGAGGGTCATGATGAAGTGCATTGTTGGAAGTTTCATCTAGAATTAAGACCGAAGAAATTTAACAATAAAGGGAAACATATGAAAAACGTTGTTGCACAAAAAGGCTTGGGTTTCGACTTAGGGGATGAAACCAAGATCGCAGCCACATTCACTAAGGGAAAAGCCGTGGCAAAAGCAAGCAAAGAGGAAGCCATGGCAAGCACTAGGGTAGAAAATAACTCTAATAATGCTTCAAATGAGCAAAACTGGATTGAGCTATTCCATATAAGAGTTATTTCCAAACACATTAAGATTGATACGCTATTTGGCAGTGGATCTTAGGCAAATTTAATTTTGTGGATTTGGTCAAGAAATTGAATCTGGAAACCATGCCTCATCATGAACCATATCCGTTGGTTTGGATAACCAAGGATGCCAATTTTGAAGTCACACATAAATTCATTTTGAAGTTTGCAATCACTATCAATTTCATTGATGAAGTTGAATTAGACGTGTTGCCATTGGATATTTCTAGGATTGTGTTGGGAAGCCCGTATCTGTATGACAAGAAAGACATTTTCAACCGATTTGAGAACAAATATCATTTGTTCAAATATGGAGTGGAGTATATTGTGAGATCCCATCGCAAAAATCTTAGTATGTCTTTAGCAAGCGCAGGGGAAATGAAGCGATTGCTCAATTCCAGCAAGAGTCTCGTGCTCTTTATGATCAAGCAGAAGAATGATAGAGAGTAGGAATCCTTTGTAGGTGGTGATATGAAGTTGAAAGCTGAATTGGTTGATGTGGTAAATAAATATGGAGACATGTTTCAAGAGCCAAAATGATTGCCACCAAAAAGAGTAATTCAGCATGAAATTCAGCTATAGCAGGACTGTCCACTCCCAAACATCGGTATGTATCGAATGTGAATTTGGGAAAGTTTAGAAATTAAGAAAGAAGTCTAGGAATTGTTGGATAAAGGTGTAGTTTGTCCCTTGACTTTGCCATGTGGTTCACCAATTGTATTGGTACCCAAGAAATATGGAACCTGGAGCATGTGTGTAGATTATCGAGCTTTGGATAAGATTACAATAAAGAATTGATACCCACTACCCATAATAGATGATTTGGTAGATCAGTTGAAAAATGTAAAATATTTCACTAAATTAGACTTGAGAAGTGGATATCATCAAGTAAGAATAACTGAGGAGGATATTTGGAAGACTACTTTTAAAACCAAACAAGGATTGTTTGAGTGGCTGGTTATGCCCTTCGGTCCTTGCAATGCTCCAGCTACATTCATGAGAGTTACGAATGATGTTTTAAGATCATTTCTTGATGAGTTTGTAATTTTCTATTTAGATGATATTTTTATATTTAGCAAATCACGAGAAGAGCATTTCAAGCATGTGAGGAAACTTTTGGATATCATGAGAAAATAACAATTATTTATGAAGATGTCTAAATGTGAATTCGAGAAAAATTCCTTAGTGTATTTGGGCCACATAATTGAAGGAGGTGAGCTGAATATTGACCCCTATAAAGTTTCGGTCATTGTGATTGGCTAGTACCCAAATCAATCACAGAAGTAAGGAGTTTTCTGGGAGCAACATAGTACTAGAGGAAGTTTATTGATAACTTCTCTTCCATAGAAACTCTTATACATGCTTTGACCATTGTGAAGGTGGTATTCTAGTGGGGAGGAAGACAACAAAAAAAATTCAATGCTTTGAAATAAAAGATCAGTTCAGCCCCAGTTTTAGCGTTGTTGGACTTGAAACAACCCTTTGAAATACAAACAGATGCAAATGAAGATGCCATGGCTGCAGTTCTTTTACAACATGGTAAGCCCATTTCATTTCATTATGAGATTTTTAATGGTGCTATTATTAATTATCCTACGTATGATGAAGAGCTTTATGCATTGGTACAAAGTGTGAAGAAATGGAAGCATTACTTGAGGGGAAAAGAAACCATTATTCACATCAATCATCAGCCTCCGCAATATCTACAATCTCAAACTAAATTGCAGCAGTCAAGGAACTTTCGTTGGATGGGATTTTTACGACAATTCCACTTGGTAATCAAGTACAAGAAAGGTATTTGTTACAGAGTTGTTGATATGATTTCTAGACCAGTTATTAATGTATCCATTCTACTCAAGAACCATTCTATTATGCCTTAAAGTTATGTTGAACAATACGCACAGTATGCTGACTTTCAAGAGGTATATTTAAACTTGAGTCAAGGCCACCAAGTTGAGGAATTAGATTACCATGTACATGATAATCTGTTGTATCATTTGGGAAATTTTGTGTTCCATAGGGAGAGATAGTAAATGTCACAAGGGAAGTGCACACTTTTCTTATTGTTGGAAATTTCGACGCAAGTAAAACAATGGAAAATATTCAGAGGTATTTTTATTGGCCTCATATGCTTGAAAGTGTGTCACGTTTTATCAGAGGTTGTTCATTGTGTGCAGTTAGTAAGCCTATTAATAGGAAACTAGGATTGTACACACCACTTCCAGTTCCTTCATGACCATGGGAAAGTATTTCTATGGATTTTGTAGGAGGTCTTCCTTTATCAATGAAAAGTCATGATTATATGTATGTAGTTGTGGATGGGTTCAACAAGATGTGAATATTAATGCCTTGTAAAAAGAAAATTACAGTTGAACAAACAACTCAACTTTTCTTTCAAAATGTATGGGTTCATTTTGGATTGCCTACTTCTATTGTAAGTGATCGTGATTCTCGATTTGTTGGGATTTTTTGGTCAAGTTTATGGAACTTGATGGACACAAAGTTGAAGAAAAGTACAGTCTTTCATCCAAAAACAGACGGTCAAACTGAAGTGGTTAACAAGACAATTATTCATTTGCTAAGAGGATATTGCAACAAACATCCTAGGTTGTGGGATGAGCAGTTGCATTATATTTAACATGCTTACAACCGAGCAAAACACTCTTCTACTCTAACTTTTACTTTTAAAGCATGTCTTGGTTCTTTGCCTAAATCGTCTTTGGATTTCATCTTTAAGAAATATGTAGCTTTAGATGAACATAGTGACATAAATAGAGAAAATAAATTCATTGAGCAAATTTAGTTGATTCACCAAACAGTTCAAGAACAACTAGAAAAGAGTCAAGGCAAGTATAAGGCAAGGCATGATAATCATCGTGTGGATCATCTGTTTCAAGTAGGTGATAAAGTTTGGATATACATTAGCAAGGAAAGGCTTCAAGGTGAAGGTAAAAAGCTGAAACCAATTCGTTATGGTCCATTTCAAATTCTAGAAAAGATTCGTAATAATGCTTTCAAGCTTGATTTGCATTCATATATACAAATATATTCCGTTGTTAATGTTGAAAATTTGAGATTGTATGAACCTTATTTGATTGAAGATCAAGGAGAGAATGTTCAAATTCCATATATTGAATACTTTTCTCCAGAATTCATTGATGTGCTTCAGCAAGACACTATACTTAACAGAAGGAAAAGGACAACTAAAAGGGGAAGTATTGATTATCTTTGGGTGGGTCTCAAAGGTACACATCCATCAAAGGCCAAATGGATTGAAGTGGCGAAGGTGAGGGAACAATACCCTCATCTGTTGAATAATTGAATATAAATATTTTAGGGTCCAAAAGGCTTCCAGTACGGAGGAGTGATCAGGTGCTTAGAATTATGATAAAAAAACAAAGTGTTAGAATCTTGTCAAACTTAGCTTTAGATTGAAGGGCTCATCATTCTGAATCCAATGGTGTGAACGACACTCAAATCCGAGTTCGTATGTAGAAGATAGAGTAAGTCAAAGCTCAAGTTTGTCTTGTCTGTGTGGCAGGATTAGATGACATGGCAAGGGTCCCAACGAATGGGGAAGTGCCAAGCGGTAGGTTTCCAATGGGTCCTGCATATCGCATATCAGGAAAAAAAGAGGCACGGGTTAAGAACCAACCCCTGCAAATCGCACCAAACGCCTTGTTGTTATGTTGTTACCACGGGTAAAGTTCCGATTACAATAAGACTGTCAGACGCGATAATTTTATGTGTTATAGTTTAACATCCCAGCGCGTCCATCATATCGCACTGGTTATGTAACTACAGCTGATTTCGAATTGTGATAAGACCCAAATGCGGGAATTTTTGACATCACAGTTTAATACCCGGCGGGTCCACAATACCGCAATTGTAGTGTTCCCATGTTAACAAGGCCTTCGGTTGTTGAACTTTGCCAATTGCGATGAGCGAGAGGTTGTGGATGTGGGATTATATATGTTGCAATTAATTATCCCCAACGAGTCCGCAATACCGCAATCACAACATTTTTCTATGTTGGGAGCCTGCAGAACTTGTCGATTGCGATTTGGATACAACCGACATGATATAGCCTGCTGAACAATGAATTTATCGCTCAATTAGCAGATTTTGGAGCAGAAATGGAGTTTTTGGTTGGTTTTGGTGCATTTTGTGGAACAAATAGTGAAAGAACTGGGAGAAGTCATAACTTCTTCAGATCTTATCCAAATTGGATGCAAAAAGAGGCTAGATATCCATTTTTGAGTATACTGAACTCATTGAGACAAGTTTGATAGGCATTTGAGCATTGTAAACACACTTTGGTTATAATTTGAGAATAATAGATAGGCCCAAGCCATTGGACGCTGGACCAAGGAGACGTAGCCCAGGAGGGGTGAACTCTTTTATCATGTGCTTGCTAAGTGTTGTATTTTGATGTTCTTTGCTGTTATTTTGATATTGTTCAACATATATTTTTATGTTAATTTTTTTTATAACATTTAGATAAGAAAATCCCCTGGGAATCAGTTAATTAAGCAAAAGTATTAAATCCTTAAGATCTTGATAAGAAAATGATAAGCATCTTGGGTTTTATTCTGAATGGGGAATTAGCACAACATTACTAATTTGCTCCATTACAGGTCATTTATATACCCTGGGTTTATAATATTATTCCCATGGGTTTATTATCCCTTGTGGTTTTAGAATTAATCCTTTGGGTTTATAATATACATCCCTTAGGTTTATTAATGTAACAGTTTGAACTGCACTGTGAGAAATTTTGTCTCAATATGGATATCAACCATGGAAAACCATGGTTAATCATGGTCTAACGTTACATTGTGACAAAAATTGTCTCGATATGAAAACCAACATTTTTCAGCATCAACCATGGTCAATCATGGTCAACCATGGTCTAAAGTCACAATGTGACAAAGATTCTCCCAATATGAAGATCAATTGACATGGTAAACCACGGTTCAACACCGCATTTGTGACAAAGATTGCCTAAATACGAAGGTCAAGCACATGGAAAATTTTAGGGGCGAATTTTCGCCCTTGGGCTAAATTAAGGGGTTTTATATTTTTATTGGGCGAATATGTTGTATCATAGTACATTGTTACGAATCGCCTCAAATTTATTTTATAAAAAAATTAGGTATGGAGGTTAGCCCACCTTATTTTAAGGGAGAGGGCAAAAAAAGTAAATTTAGCCCTTGAAATTAGGAGTTACAATCTTCCATTCACCCTCATTTTCAAGAAAATGTATCTATGATAGTTATAAATAAAAATATAAATACGGTGGAGGTATGGTAAATAAATAAAATCTCTTTTTATACTTACCCCAAAGGTATGGTAAATAAATAAAAATACAAATAAACTATAGGTATGGTAAATAAATAAAACCTCTTTTTATATTTAGTCCATAACCCTCTTTCTATTTAAGAAGGCTCAAAATGAGGTTTCATTTAAGTGAATCCGATGGGCCAAATACCATATTTATAAAAGAGGTATGGTAAATTAATAAGAATATAAATAAACGAGAGGTATGTTAAATAAATAAAACCACTTTTTATACTTCAAAGGTATGGTAAATAAATAAAAATATAAATAAACTATATGTATGGTAAATAAATAAAACCTCTTTACATATTTAATCCATAACCCTCTTTCTATTTAAGAAGGCTCAAAAAAGAGGTTTTATTTAATTGAATCCTATGGTCCAAATACCATATTTATAAAAGAGGTATGGTAAATTAATAAAAATATAAATAAACAAGAGGTATGGTAAATAAATAAAACATTTTTTATATTTACTCCATATACCACCTTATATTTAAGAACACTCAAAAAATGTGTTATATTTAGGTGAATCCTATGGGCCAAATACCATGGGCCAAACTATTATTAATACCATGCAAAAAAACATTATTAACCCTAATATTAGTATTAATAAAAATAAATATGGCACATGGTATTGACCCATGGTATACACATGAAATGCAACCTATTTAAAGGGGGGAATTAAACTAGCGTAGATCCATCTTTACTCTGGATCAAATATCATGATATGCAAACTAACATAGAGTGAAAAAATATTTAATCCCTCTTAGGGCTTCATAGATCAAGAGTGAAAATGGATCTTGTAATTTAATGTCACTTAAACATTTTAACTTGGTTAAAATAAAAAAATAAAATAAAAATCAATTATTAATTTTATTAATTTTTATAAATTACTAATAGTAGTTTGTAAGCTCCAGATTTAGTATAGCCCATGGTATTGACCCACGGTAATACCATGGTATTCATGTGAGCATAGACTATCTAAAGAGGAAATTCTATCAACTTAGATCCATCTTAATTCCGGGTCTACCAAGTGCTGGGAGGGATAAATAGATTTCATCCCTCTAAGAGTGGTAGATGTGGAGTTAAGATGGATATAGGTTGGTTTTTATGATAATTAAGATATTAAATAGACTTAGGAAATTATATTGTAAAAAAATTCTTAAGGTGAATGGTTAAAGCTACATTTAGTCACTTCACAAAATTTAGTAAAAAATACCGATATCTCCATCAATATTGGTTTTTTCTAATTTAATGAAAAAAATTCAAAACAATGAAATCTTAACTCTTTCCACATCACCCTCACAGAAGAGAGATAGTTGCTGCCCAGATTTCTCACCATTTTTCAAATATTCTCAATATGATATCTTCATGAAAATGTTAAGGTACTGATCTTGGATTAGTTCTTTGAAAAATATGCTGGTTTGCACAACCTTTCATCTTCTCTGATATTCTTAGTTTGTCGTAATGATCTGTAGGGGTTGGGTCACTGCAACATATTGTCCTAAAAGGCGGAGATTGTGCACCAAAAAGGAAATTAATCCACATGTTACAACATTGTTAAAAATGGTATGAATGTAGTGAATTATGCTAATAATAAATTTAGATTGGGAGAGACATAGTTATATTTTATTATTTAATTGAAGATTTCTAATTAAAATAATAATAAATCTACATTTATATATTGATTGGAAGGATTCCGACAACGGTCACTTCTTTCCATTAGATACCCTTCAGGCCTTTGGGATACCTACTACTTCATTATATTATATAGTTGGGGCTTGCTACTTGTTGGCATGTTGGGGTAAACAAACTTGATGTGTGTGTGTGTGTGTGTGTATTATATATATATATATATATATATATATTATCTCACAGTTGGAGTCTATGGAATAAGAAAGAAATTTGATAGCTTGGCAAAAGTGGTAGCTTATCAAAAGTGGTAGAGAAAACATTAATCTCTCCTACCATGACAAACATGGCCACTAAAACTTGCAACATTGTTTGTAGGAAGTGAAAATTATGTTTCTTTTTTCCAAACATGTATGTTATTACATTACATTTTTATGAATATGTTTTATTATTATCATATATGATTTCATACTTTAACAAAACATTCGCCAAGACTTCACAATGTTTTATTATTGAGTGAAAGATTTTCCAAGATCTTACAAGATTTTATAATTCAGTGAAAGATTCACCATGACTTTACAAGATAATATAATCTGGTGAGAGATTCGCCAATATATATATATATATATATATATATATATATATATACACATATTATATTAGTGATAAAATCACCTCCCATTTTTCCTATGTATCATTGGGATTCGCCCATTTATTATACATATGAATTTATGGTGGTTCTTAAAATTTTCCTTGGTCAGGCATGGTCAATTGTGGTCAACTATGTTTGTTTTAGGGTTTATAATATTTATCTTAGGGTTTATATGCGTTGGGCTTACAATATTATATCGTTGGGTTTAATATTATTCCCTTCAATTTTTAGTATTAATCCCTTGGGTTTATTAGTGCCTTAGGTTTACAATCCCTTGGGGTTTTAGTTTTAATCACTTGGGTTTATAATATCAATGGCTTGGGTTCATTAATCTAAGGGTTCATATTCCTAGGGTGTAATATTATTCATAGGTTTTATAATATTAATCCTAAGGTTTAATAAAAATCCCTTGGGTTTATAATCATGGTCAACCATGGTCCATTTCATTGTGTCAAATATTGTCTCAATATAAAAAGAAAACATGGTCAACCATGGTCGAACGTCACATTGTGACAAGGATTGACTCAATATGAAAATAAACCATGGTAAAGGATGGTCAATCATGGTCCAACGTTGCATTGTGACAAAGATTGTCTCAATATGAAAATCAAACATGGTCAACCATGGTCCAACTTCGCATTGTGACAAAGTTTGTATTGATATTAAAATAAACCATGGTCATCCATGGTGCAATGTCACATTATGCCAAAAATTGTTTTGATATGAAAACCAACTATTTTCAACCTTGGTCAATCATGGTCAACAATGGTACAATGTTGCATTGTGACAATGGTCGGCAATGGTTGACCATGGTTGATTTTCATATTGACACAATCCTTGTCACAATGCGACATTAGGCTATGGTTGACAATGATTGATTTTCATATTGCACAAATATTGTCATAATGCGATGTTGGTCTATGGTTGACCATGATTTTCAATTTCAAGCACGAAAACCAATCATGGTCAACCATAGTCCAACATCGCATTGTGAGAAAGATTATGTCAATATGAAAATCACCCATGGTCAACCATGGCCAACCATTGTACAACGTCGCATTGTGAAAAATGTTGTGTCATATGAAAATCAATCATGGTCAACCATAGTCTAATGTCACATTGTGACAAAGATTGTGTTAATATGAAAATCAATCGTGGTCAACCATGGCCAACAATTGTTTATTTTCATAGGGTTTACAATATTAATCCTAAGGTTTAATAAAAATACTTTGGGTTTATAATCATGGTCAACAATAGTCAACCATGGTCCAACGTCAAATTGTGTCAAAGACTGTCTCAATATGAAACTCAAACAAGGTCAACCATGGTCCAATGTTGCATTGTGATAAAGACAGTCTCAATATGAAAATCAACCATGGACAGGCATGGTCAATCATGGTCCAATGTTGCATTGGGACAAATATTGTCTCAATATGAAAATCAGTCATGGTCAACCATGGTTCAACATCGCATTGTGACAAAGTTTCTCTCAATATGAAAATAAACCGTGGTCAACCATGGTCAATCTTGGTCAATCATGGTCAATCATGGCCCAACGTTACATTGTGATAAAAATTGTTTCGATACAAAAAGCAACCATTGTCAACCATGGTCAATCATGGTTAACGATGGTCCATTGTCGCATTGTGACAAGATTCTCTCAATATGAACATCAATCATGGTCAACCATGATCCAACGTCACATTGGTGACAAATATTGTTTGAATATAAAAATCAAGCATGGTCAAGCATGGTCAACCATGATTTTTTGAAGCTTTATATATTTATCTTAGGGTTTATATGCCCCGAGTTCACAATATTAATCCCTTGGGTTTAGTATTATTCCCTTCAGTTTTTAGTATTAATCCCTTGGGTTTATTATTCCTTGCAGTTTTAGAATTAATCCTTTGGGTTTATAATATCAATCCCTTCGGTTTATTAATGTAAGAGTTTGAACCACACTATGACAAAGTTTGTCTCAATATGGATATCAACCATGGCCAACCATGGCCAACCATGGTCTAATGTCACATTGTGACAAAAATTGTCTCAATATGAAAACCAACCATTGTCAACCATGGTCAATCATGGTCTAATGTCCCATTGTGACAAAGATTATCTCAATATGAAGATCGATCATGGTCAACCATGGTCCATCGCTGCATTTGTGACAAAGATTATCTGACTATGAAGATCAAGCATGGTCAACCATAGTCAACTATGTTTTTTTTTATGGTTTATAATATTTATCTTAGGGTTTAGATGCGTTGGGTGTACAATATTAGTCCATTGGGTTTAATATTATTCCCTCCTGTTTTTAGTACTAATCCATTGGGTTTGTTAGTGCCTTGGGTTTATAATCCCTTGGGGTTTTAGTTTTAGTCCCTTGCATTTATAATATCAATAACTTAGGTTTATTAATCTAAGGGTTAATATTCCTAGGTTGTAATATTATTCATAAGGTTTATAATATTAATCATAGGGTTTAATAAAAATCCCTTAGGTTTATAATCATGGTCAACCATGGTCCATCACATTGTGTCATATATTGTCTCAATACGAAAATCAAACATGGTCAACCATGGTCGAATGTCACATTGTGACAAGGATTGTCTCAATATGAAAATCAACCATGGTCAAGGATGGTCAATCATGGTCGAACGTTGCATTGTGATGAAGATTGTCTCAATATGAAAATCAAACATGGCCAGCCATGGTCCGATGTCGCATTGTGACAAAGTTTTTCTCATTATGAAAATAAACCATGGTCAATCATGGCTTCTCACAGTCCAAAATTGCATTGTGCCAAAAAATGTTTCAATGTGAAAACCAACTATTGTCAACCATGGTCAATCAGGGTCAATGATGATACAATGTTCCATTGTGACAATGGTCGGTCATGGTTGACCATGGTTTATTTTCATATTGACACAATCTTTGTCACAATGTGAGGTTGGGCTATGGTTGACCATGATTTATTTTCATATTGACATAATCTGTCACAATGCAACGTTGGGCTATGGTTGACCATGATTGACTATAGTTGATTATGGTTGACCATGATTGACTATATTTGACTATGGTTTACCATGATTTTCAAGGTCAACCATGAAAATCAATCATGATCAACCATATTCCAACGTCTCATGGTGATAAATATTGTGTCAATATGAAAATCATCCATGGTAAACCATGGGCAACTGTTGTACAATGTCCCATTGTGACAAATGTTGTCTTATATGAAAAGTAATCATGGTCAACCATAGTCTAACGTCACATTTTAACAAAGATTGTGTCAATATGAAAATCAACCATGGTCAACCATGGCCAACCATTTTTCAACGTCGCATTGTGACATATGTTGTCTGACTATAAAAATTAGTCATGGTTAACCATACACCAACGTCACTTTGCGACAAAGATTTTGTCAATATGAAAATCAATCGTGGTCAACCATTGTCAACCATGTTTATTTTATTGTTTATTTATCTTAGCATTTATATACCTTGGGTTTATAATATTTATCCCTTGGGTTTAATATTATTCCTTCAGGATTTTAATCCCTTGGCTTTTTAGTTTCAATCCCTTGGGTTTATAATATTTATCTTAGGGTTGATATACCTTGGGTTTGTAATATTAATCCTTTGTGCTTAATATTATTCCTTTAGGTTTATGATACCTTGGGGTTCTAGAAATAATCTCTTGGGTTTATAATATCAATCCCTTCGATTTATCAATCTAAAGGTTCATATTCCTAAGGTATAATATTATCCTTAAAGTTTATAATATAAATCCCTTAGGTTTATAATATTTATCTTAGGGTTTATATACTCTGGGTTTATAATATTTATCCATTGGGTTTAATATTATTGCCTTTGGTTTTTAGTTTTAATCCCTTGTGTTAATTATTGTTTTGGGTTTATAATATTAATCCCTTGGGTTTAATAATTATTTAATTATTTATTATTTATTATTATTTGATTTAATTATTTTTTTATTATTTAATTATTTAATAATATTATTAATTGATAATAGTAGAAATATTAAATAATAACAATAATGTTGTTATAGATTTCTAGAAGGGCACCGTGTAATATATGTGATCCGTCCAACGTTATGAATGAGAACTCCATCCATCATTAGAGACCAATGAGAGCCATGAGAGTAAACGAGTGTTGGATTTCCTTTTATAGGAACCTCTTGGATTATGTATTCGGTGATTAACAGTCGAAATATTGAATTTTATCATCTTTGACCAAAATTTAGATAAATGAAGAATGAGAAGGGTTCACGATGGACCAAGGTTAGAAAATTAGTTATTTAAATTGGAATAAGTATAAGGTCGGTAGGGAGGAGATAGTAAAATATGTTTGTTGAAGGGGGATTAATAAATATTAAAAATATGAATCCAATTCCAAAATAGGACATATAGGCCTATCTACAATTATTTTTGGAAATAGAATATATAAATCATTTTTCGAAATGGGACATATAATTATATTTAAAATTATTTGACCCTAATCATTATTAAAATGAATTTGGATTATGAGTTCGATGATTAACAGTCGAAATAATGCTAGAAATAAAAATGAATTTTTATCATCTTGGACCAAAATTTAGATAAAAAAGAATGAGATGGGTTCATTATGGACCAAGGTTTGATTAGAAAATTAGTTAATTAATTTGAATGTGAAGGGAAGGAGAGAGTGGAAAAGTGTTAGTTGAAGTAAATTAAAATATTAATAAATATGAACCAATTTGAGAAGAAAAATTATGTTATTTTTGGAATTAGAATAAATGAGTTATTTTCGAAAAGGGACATATAAATAAGGAATATTTTACCCTATGAATTGGTTAATTATGGAAAGATTTGGATGAGCTTTTTGATAATTTAAGAAATAGGAGAATGATAAATTGTAGAAAATTAAAATTAAATTTATTGAAAGATTTCAAGAATGAAACCTAGATAAATATAAATGGGAGGATAATCTAATGAAAAATCAAAGGATTATAATGTAAAAGGGAGATAATGAGACACTAGGGAAATTTAAGGACGAGGGAAGAAATTAGAGCAAGATAAAAAATTTAAGAAGAGAAAGTGAACGGAGCTAGGAGAAGGAACCAGAATTCTATAGGGATACCTGAAGGGGGGGGGAGGGGGACAGAGAACAGGGTCGGGTCAAGAGTCAAGGGTGAAATGGTGGATGACAGGTTTCCAGGATTGGCTGAGCTTGTAACCATCTTCCCTATCAAAATTATCAGGGTTTTTCTCGATTTCGAGGGCTTCTCGAATAATACGAGAGTGGTAAAAAGGGGCAGAAGCAATGACTTTAGCTTGGTTGAAACAGATTAGGTGTTTGGTCTTATAAGAGTGCTCTGCAATGGCGGACTTTGAAAGACGGTTATGGTTGGCATCAACAATATGTTCCTTGAGGTGGGCTTTGAACGGGCGACCTGTTTGACCAATGTAAGATTTACCGCAGGAACAAGGGATTTTATAAACCCCTGATCCTAGCATTGGATGTGATAAGTCTTTGGGTGAGCGGAACAATTGCTTGAGGGTTTTATGGGGTTTGAATATGGTTTTAATGCTTTTCTTAGCCATAATCTTAATAATAATAATTATTTAGTAATAATAATAATAATATTTTTGTTATAATATATTTTTTTGAATACTTTTATTATTATTATATAATTAATATTATTATTAAATTATTATTGTTATATATTATCAATGATAGGTATAAATGAAGCCTTTGGCTATATCGTTTTTGATCAAGTAAGAGTGGAACCTTCCATTAATCTAGAAAAAATTACATAATGTACACTTCTTTAACGGAGCCAAGAATGGCAACACCAACTCTGTGAAAATTCAATAGACAGCTGGGTTGGCAAAACCCTGAACCTAACTCCAACAAGACTACAAAAGAACGGTTGACAAAACAGTCCACCCAACATAGAGTGCAGAGAATCCAAAAAAACACCCATGATCTGACCGCCCTCAAGGCGTCGCTCTGGATAACCAGCGAACTGGAAACCTGCTATCCGAACCCGAAGGAGAAGTTAAAAGATTCTAAAGTTCTTAACTCTTGTGCATCAAATAACCTGAAAGCCCTTGATGACGAGGGCCCACAGATCTGAAGGCCCACAATACTGCAACAAGTGACCCAAGAACCATCCTTAACCTTCGGTATCTTTTTAACCAGATGACCGTGTGATCCAAACACCGTTGATCCGACGATCATGAGCTGATTTCGGGTCGACACCTTGCCCACACTTTATCTTTTCTTACGGACCCAAAGAGAAACATAAGTCGCCGCTCTATACTTTTTCAAGTCCATTTGAAGAATTAACATTCGTGCAGTTTTTCCACCCGAAATCCTTAGGATGAAGGAGTTCCAAAGAGATCTCGACAAATTTCCCACTCTTTAACTTTTCTTACGGACCTGAAGAGTAAATAAGCCATTGCACTATAGTTTTTCGAGTTTGTTTGAAGAATTAACTTTCATGCAGTTTTCCGCTCGAAATCCATAGGATGAAGGAGTTCCAAAGAGATCTCGACAACTTGCCCACTCTTTATCTTTTCTTACGGACCCAAAGAGTAAATAGGCCACCACTCTATATTTTTTGGGTCCATTTGAAGAATTAACCTACGTGCATTTTTCCGCCCGAAATCCATAGGATGATGGAGTTCAGAGCAATCTTTGGTCAGCTACCTGCCAACCTGCCTACTTTTTACCACTTGCTTCTTCCCTGTGATTGGTCCACTTTCTACTGTTTCCATTAGTATTCTCTCTGCTTGTTTCTCATACTTTGAAAGTACTCCCTGTCTTTGGTAGCCTATCTGTGACAGTCCTCGCGCAATTTCCCTGAGGGTGTCGACATCCAAGCATATCTTCTATTGCTTTTTGAACAAAGTACTCCTTCATTCGCTAAACGATCCACTAACCTGTTAGCTGTTCTGCACACATGAACAAAGTTGAGTGTTCTCAGGGCTCTCAGGTGGGATTGTATACATTGATATACCTACAATAACCGAAAGTGTTTCGACACTCTTTCTGGGGTTGTTCGATTGCATATATTCTTGACAGAATTAATTATCAATTCAAAGTCAGCTTCAATGATGGCATTATGTAAATTTGATTCAATCAAGATTTCTAGGCATTGCTCTAAGGCCATGAGTTCCACCATATTATTAGTGGCATTTCCCAAATGATTATGAAAGATGACTTTTATGTATCCCTGCTCATCTCTTATGACTTTGCCATAACCAACCACCCTAGGGTTTTCTTTAGAGGCTCGATCTATATTAAATTTCAAAAAACCATGGGGAGGAGGTTGCCAGAAGTCTCTATCTGTGGTTGTATGACTTACAATCTTGCTTATGCCCTAGGGGAAAGGCAACTGGAGACCCAAATGAAATAGTATTTCTGCATCCTAGTCTTGAGGTGGGTTCTCTAGGGGTTTCTTTAGAAGGGTTCCCATAGTCTCTTTGAGTTGTCTAATGATCTAAGCTATGATTTTTTGGGATGAGCCAATTCTGTTCTTGAAAATCGTATTGTTGCATTCTTTCTAGACATCCCAGATTAAAAATCCTGGAGCCAGAGTCCAAGCTTTGTTAATTATTTCATTTTCTGAGAAGTTTATCCTCCAATTCTTCAAAGTGCCAATGATGTTGAAATTGTCCCTATCCGTTTGTTTGAATATTGAAGCCACCCAATTCCATAAGGTAGAGGTGAATGGGCATAGGTTGAGTAGGTTTTCTATTGTTTCTTATTGCAATTCACATAACTGGCATCTAGATGGACCGACTACACCTCTTTTCCAAAGGTTTTCCCAAGTCAGAATTTTTTTATGTTGCACCAACCACATGAACAATTTGATTTTCATCCAGTGCGGGTTCTGCCATAGGTCCTTCCATACCTTATTAGGGTTTGGAAAGTCAAGCCCTAGGGCCATTCTCTTGGCTTCTTTGAGGTTGAAGTTGCCTTCGTTGTTTCTTCCCCATCTCAATTGGTCAGACGATGTTGATGTCAAAATATTTCTTTGTTCCAAGATCACTGCAAGAGCTTCTGCCTGGGCCTTCAAAGGGGTATCTTCGCTATATACCAGGTCCTTCCATATTCTCCATTTGCCCTTGTTCCTCCGCTGATCCCAGAAGTCAATTACCCTGAGTAAACCTTTATTGTCAGTGTCATTATTGAGATTGGCTAGTTCTTCTCTTAACAGGTTAGGTTCCTGCTACTAGTTGTCCTCCCAAAACCCAGTTAGGTTTCCATGTTTGATCTCCTAGAAACTATGCTTCTTAACAATGGCTCTATACTCCCATGCATTGTTCCAAATGTGGGAGCCCTTGATGAGCCCAGACATTTGAATGTGATCCCTTTCTTGCCAATTATTTGCATACTTCTATTTCCAGACCTTGGCCTAAGGGGTTACCAATTCCTTTAGCCATCTCCACCATAGGTTTTACCCAAAATTTTTTCTTAGGGTTTTAGGGTCATGAAGACCCAAACCTCCATGGGTCTTAGGTTTATAGAGCTTATCCCATGCTACCAAAGCCCATTTCTTTTTCTCTTCCCCTTTGCCCCAAAGAAAGTCTCTTTGGATATTCTTGATGTGTTGCAAAACTCCTTTAGGAGTAGGAAGAGCTGAAAACATGAAGATGGGAATAGTTTGTAGGACAACTTTTGTTAGCACTAGCCGTCCTGCTAAATTCAAAGACCTGCTTGTCCATTTCCAGACTTTGTCCTAGAGTTTATTAGTTACTGGCTCCCAAACTTCCTTGCTCAGAGGTTTGTCCATTAGAGGTATTCCCAGATATTTGGAGGGTAGTTGTTCTCTTTGAAAGCCGAGAATTCTAGTGAGGTTTCTCTAAATAGCAATGTCAGTATTAAAAAAGAAAATCTTTGATTTGGTAAGGCTTACCTCTATACCAACAGCCATAGAAAAGTCGTTCAAGATTTGTTTGAAAGCTTTAGCTTCCTTAACTGTGGGTGTACCTTGCAGCATAGTGTCATCCACAAATTGTTGATGAGTCAAGGCATCCCCATTCAGGGTGAGTTTGAGACCCTAGATTTTTCCTTCTACATTGGATGATTTGATCGCATTGCCTAAACCTTCCATCATGAGAATGAAGAGGAAGGGGGAGAGCGGATCTCCTTTTCTGAGGCCTCTCAAAGGCCTAAAGGTTCTGGATGGTGAGCCATTAAGTAGGATTGAAAAACTAGCTGTGGTGACAAGGGCCATTACCCATCTTATCTAGTTGTGGTCAAAGCCATACGCTTTTAGTACTTCCCTGATGTACGACCAACTTAGCTTATCATAAGCTTTTGCTAGGTCAAGTTGTATGATCATACTTGCTTGCTTATTGCTCTTGAGAGAATGTACCACCTCGTGAGCTTGAATGATGTTATTTAGAATTTTCCTTCCTTCCACATATCCAGTTTGCTCCTTAAACACAAGAGTTGGAAGAAGGGGCTTGAGTCTGTTTGCAATTACTTTGGAAATAATTTTGTACACCACATTGCATAAAGCTATGGGTCTGAATCTATCTGGTGTCATAGCTTTCCTGCTTTGGAATCAAAGTTATGAAAGAGGCATTAAGCACCCTCAAAACAGTTTTGGATTTCCTCGAGTCCTCCACCACATCAAGGATATCTTGTTTGACTATTTCCCAGCATGCTTTGAAGAAGTCTACATTGAACCCATCTGGGCCTGGAGCTTTCCCATTTTGCATCTCTTTAATGACTTCACTGACCTCCTCTTCAGTCACTGGCCTGTTAAGATTGTAATTGTCTTCTCTAGTTACAAGATTTGGAATATACTTTGTGAAGTTGTTGATAAATTATGATCTGTCTACGAGAGGCTCCTCTTCTATGCTTTAGAAATGTTGTACCAGAGCGGATTCTATTTCTTTGTGGGTGCTGAGATGTTTCCTTGAGTATCTCTGAGTTTTGAAATCTTGTTATGAGACCTGTGATCCATGGTTGACTTGTGAAAAAACTTTGTGTTTCTTTCCCCTTCTTTAATCCATTGCACTCTCTATTTCTGTCTCCAGAAGATCTCCTCTTGCTGGCATCTGTCTTCCCATTCCTGTTGAAGAAAGTCAGCTTGTATTTTTATTTCCTCAATAAAGCCATCTGTGATGAGGATCTGATTAATTCCCTTTTGTTTCTGTTCAAATTCTTTTTTGGCTTGAAAATATTGCCAAAATCATTTTGTTCCAATCTTTAAGCTTGATTTTGATGTGTTTCAGTCTTTGATGCAATAGGAACATATTAGTTCCTTGAACGGGCATATATTCTGCCCACCATTTTCCAATATCATTGATGAAGTCAGGGTGGGTGAGCCAAAAATTTTCAAACCTAGAAGGTATGTTCCTTGGAGTGCCTATAAAATGAGCTTCAAGTTGGATAGGTTAGTGATCCGAGCCTCCAAAAGGGAGGATTAAAGCAGACAAGTCAAGGCCAGTGAGAATGAGGTCCTCAGAGATTATGAATCTATCTAGTTTAGAGGCAACTTGAGAAGCCCCTCCCCGCTTATTATTCCAGGTGAAGGTACCATTTTTGTCTATGTATCCACTAGCCTCATGTCATTTAGGAAGATCTGGAGGGCAATGAAGTCTCTACCTAGAGTTCTGGTCCCTCCTTTTTTTTCTGTAAGATTCTGATCATATTAAAGTCCCCTCCCAGAATCCAAGGCATAACAGGATGTCTTTCTCTTAGCTCCTCCAGTGAGATAAGAAGCTTGAGTTTGTCTTCAAGTTTTTGAGGACCATAGAAATTTGTGATCAAATAGACTTCCTTATCACCCAAAGGTTGGATCACCATCGAAAGGTAGTTCCTGGATGCTTCAGCATCTAGGATTCCAAATTTCTGGGGGTTCCAAAGTGTGAGAATCCCTCTTGCTGTGTTGTCTGCTTTAACTTCTAGATATTCATACGTGATGAGCCATTTGCTATGTATCTCTCTTATTTTATCTATTAAACATTTTGTTTCATGGATAAACATCATATTTGGTTTTTCTTCTTTATTCTATTGCTAAGGTTTCTTTGTTTCCTTTTACTTCCTAGACCCCTAATATTCCAGGTCGTGAGCTTCATTAAGAAAGGTTTGTAAATGAGTAACTAGTAAGATCTTTCATCTTACCTGAGTTGATCATGAGTTTCCCACACTCTGTCAGTAGCTCATTCTGCCTTTTCCTTCCTCTTTTCCTTCTTGAGTTCTTGGGAGAGTGTCCTGATGTTACCTCCATCATTTTTACCCCTCTGTTTTCCTAGATATCATGGTTTCTTTTGACTCCAGAACCCTTTGCTTGAGATCTCCAAATGAAGAGCTGTTGCACTCTGTCAAACTCCTCTTGTGGTAGTGATTCAACCCCTTTGGTGGTTTTCTGCTCCAGAAACTTTTCTAGATCGAGATTCTCCCTTTCAAGAATTTCCTAGAGATCATTGTCCTCCATTCCAACCTCACTTGGGGTCATCTCATGGTCCCTATCAAGTTCCATAGTGCTTGGTAGAGCCTCCTTTAGTATGTTGTTTTCAGGTATGTTTTTCATCCTATCATCTTTTTTCTTTTCTACAGGATTATCCTCTAGTACCTGGTTCATCCCATTGTTCCCACCTTCTTCTTCTAAAATCTTGAAGCTGTTATGACTTTGTTGCTTATCCTCGTTGGTTTTCTTCTGGTTCTTTTTCCCTCCTTTCCCTTTGCCTCCCACCTTGGTAAAGCCTTCGGGATATTTTCCTGTGTAGGTTTTAATATTGTTCTCTAGTTTGTTTAATGGGCAGTCTCTGAAGAGGTGCCCATGTTCATGGCATTTGTGACATCTGAATGGGATATGTTCATAGTCCACCGCCTGCACCCATTCTTCATCATATACTTCTAGAATGATTTCGTCTGGAAGTGCTCCAGATAGGTCCATTTCTACGCATATTCAGGCAAAGGAGGTGTATTTTCCTCGCAGAGTCGCATCTGATATTTTTAAAAAATGACCTAATTTATTGCCTATGGCTTTTAAGGATTCTGGTAGCCAATAATCTAAAGGTAGGGAGTAGAGTCTTATCCATACCGGTACTAATGTGAATGTCTCTCGTTCCGGGACAAAATTCATCACCCATGGTCGCATGTAGAGGCCTGCAGCAACATAAAAATATGGTCCTCCT
This sequence comes from Pinus tabuliformis, assembly GCA_031772625.1. Taxonomy (NCBI): domain Eukaryota; kingdom Viridiplantae; phylum Streptophyta; class Pinopsida; order Pinales; family Pinaceae; genus Pinus; species Pinus tabuliformis. Next base: position 1,256,319,234 of record CM062804.1, read on the forward strand.
TCGAACACTTTGTCTTTGTCCTCTAAGTTTGTGAACACCACTGTGAAGAAACCCTTAGACCCAAGGTGAAGGTTTATTTCCCCCTTTGGTTTCCAGTGGTTTTTTATCCATGCATGCAAAGCCTTCTCCATTGGCCATATCCCCATAAATTTTCATATTACCGCATATGCCGCCATGTGATCCCTGTGCACCTGTAGCACTGGATCATTTCATATGCCGCCATGTGATCCCTATGCACCTGTAGCACTGGATCATTTAATACAACCCGGGGTGTAATGGTTGACCTAGGTTTACAGAGTCCTGTCATATTCTTGTGCTCAGCTCTCTGACTGCCTCCTCCTATTCTCTTCTCTCTTCTGACCTCCTCATGATTCTCTTCCTATTCATGTGATCTGATGTTTTTCTGTTTTTCTATGTTGATACTCACAGTTTCTGCCTCCATTGGTTTCTTGAAGCGGTTCAAACCAGCTTCCTTGCTTCTATTCACAATTGCATGACTGTAGGAGGGAGTGGAACTCCCCCCTCCTCGCCCCTCCATGGTTACCAGCACTAATACCTAGTTGCAAACCCTTGTTCGGCTCGCTCCCCGCGTTTTTCCCCAAATATCAACCCCATAACAAATTTTTCAAAGCCTTTGGCTATATCATCCACATTAATATTTTTAATTTGTTTGTACTAGTAACATAAATTTGGATATTATTCTTATTATATGCATCACCAATTTGAATACCATCCTCGAATTCTAAGAAAGTTGCAAGATAGATTTAATCATTAGTACATAACAACTTCCAATGTATAGGCCTTAGCCTGACCCTCATTATTTGGTGAGGTACCATCATCATTAAAACTATAATTATTAGTTAATACACCACATTTGGTAGGGTAGTTAAAATTCTTTAGCTGTGTCTTTTTCTTTTTTTTTAATGGGATAAATCATAAATCATTTCATTATATATCTATATCTATCTATATATATATATATATATATATATATATATATATATATAGTCATTTAAAAAAGTATATTTAGATGTAGTTTACTTTATTTAGATTTAATAATAATAAAAACAAAATTATTTTATTTTATTTTCAAATTAATTTAAATGATATCTTTTACAATAATTTGATGTAAGGTAAGATTAAATTAATAAAACCAAATTCAGATAAATCTAATTAGTATCATCAATTTAAAGGTTTAATAGATTTACTATGATTTTTATGGACCAAAGTCTATTTAGAAAAAAATCCATAAAATGAGTTTATAAATAATATTAAATGTTTCTTTAAACATAGTGTGGATTTTCATTCACTTCATATTGAAAATGGTCCAAATTTAGTGATATATTTTGGGTTGTCTTTGATCTCTTACCATTTGATTTTGGGTTGTTTTTAAATCCTAGCTACTTGAATTTTGGGTTGTTTTTAACTCCTAGTCACTTGAAAATGGGTTTTTAAATCTAAGATTTGTTCAAATAAATTATTGACCTTTTTTTGCAAGTTTCAATCACTAATGGATTTCTGCAGTGTTATATAATCCCCTTAATTTGGAAACATAAATGGGATGGAAAATGGAGTAAAATAATTTTATTTTGTTTATTTGAGAAATTTTATGCAATATATTGGAGCATGTTAATCTTTTACTTTTTTAACTATGTTGATTCTTTGCATATGGCTAGTAGGAAAGAAACACCTAACACTTTTTTTGTATCCTAGAGGAACCTAGTAGCGCGACACTCACATAACTGCTAGTAAACCTCTAGGATATATGACTTGTCCTCCTCTCCATAAACCGGGTCACAAATGAGGGGATTTGAAATGACTTTATAAATAATATTAAATGTTTCTTTAAACATCGTTTGGATTTGGTTTAATAGATTTAAGATGATTTTAATGGACCAAAGTCTATTTAGAGAGAAAATTCATGAAATGAGTTTATAAATAATATTAAATGTTTCTTTAAACATCGTTTGGATTTGCATTCACTTCATATTGAAAATGGTTCAAAGTTAGTGATATATTTTGGGTTGTCTTTGATCTCTTACCATTTGATTTTGGGTTGTTTTAAAATCCTAGCCACTTGAATTTTGTGTTGTTTTTAACTCCTAGCCACTCGGAAATGGGTTTTTAAATTTAAGATTTGTTCAAATAAATTGTTGACCTTTTTTGCGAGTTTCAATCAGTTTTTGCAGTGTTATATAATCACCTTAATTTGGAAACATAAATGGGATGGAAAATGGATTAAAATAATTTTGTTTTGTTTGTTTGAGAACTTCTATGCAATATATTGGAGCATATTAATCTTTTACCTTTTTAACTATGTGGATTATTTGCATATGGCTAGTAGGAAAGAAACACCTAACACTTTTTTTTGTATCATAGAGGAACCCTGAAGCGTGCGTGACATGTAACTACTAGTAAGCCTCTAGGGTATATGACTTGTCCTCCTCTCCATAAACTAGGTCACAACCAAGGGGATTCGAACCTCAGATCTCTAAATTTTACAAATTTCACATTACTTTGATCACTAATTGAGCTGCCGACTCGGGACTGAACACCTAACACTTTAAATAAATAATGATTGAAGATTAAAAAAAAAAAAAATCCAAATTAGATTTTATAACGAGATTATAGGGAATACAGGTAGAATTGGACAACTACATTCCCAGAAAGTGCTACACAAAATTTTCCATGGAAAGGTCGAAATATTTCACAAGCTTATAATTTATAGATCGATGCAATAATTTAAGATAATTCATATAGAGAATATAATAATTATCTTATATTATTGAGTCAAGACTTGAGAAAACATTATGCCTATATAATAATTAGATAGATTATTCTTGATCTATAATTGATCAAAGATGAGGCTTAGAGAGCCTCACCTCGGAGCTAGATCTTCCAAACTAGACTAAAAAACAAATGAATCAAACACAATCACACAATATAAGATAAAATACTCTACCCTTCACTTGTATTATCATGAGGCTTGATATCCTTTTAAAGATATTACAAATAAATATTTTAGAACTTGTATCCTTTGTTGTGAGTCGATGAACAGGAAAAAGATAAATACATTATTTTAGATATTACCTTTATTGATATAAGTTTCCTAGGACTAGATGTTTCCTTCCTCACTAGATGTTACCATTATGATTCTAGTAGCCTGACTGCCCAACTCCTCTCAGTTTAGATGGAAAGCATCCCTTGCTTTTTGCCTCTTGGTTTAAGTGTGAAGCCATGGCTGAAATGATTTTTGGATGCTGCTAGAGTTAATGTGATGTGATGTTGACTGTTTAAGAAGTAGTTGGTGGCTACATATCTTGGTGTGGTAGGGCATGTCTCAAAATGAACCTCAGTCGAATGCTTCTATGCTAATTGTTGATGAAGTAACAAGTGCCTACATAGCTTGAGGTGGGAGGGAAAATCTCTAAAGGAACCCAAGTTAAATGCTCCTATGCTGAATGTGAGGCAGGTGCCTACTAAAGCAAGGTGGGACCACAGGGAACTCACTCTTGATGTTTCACTTGATATAAAAACTCATGGATTCTGGGTGGGGTATGAAACCAGGCCACACCATAGATATACCTGAACTACAAATATGTTGCATACTTTAAAAAAAGTGGTCATGGGTCTTGTAGATGGTGTGATGATGCAGAAGAATTGAAACAAAAAATATATGAAAGGAAGAAGAATTTGTGGGGAAATAATATGGGTGAGGGCAACAAACTTTGAATAGAATTTTTTTTTGAAAAAAAATTAAACATGGAAAATATGGCAGCTGCATGAAAAGAAAGCGCATTAAATAAACAAATATTTAAAAAGAAAGATCAAGCCTTAAGGAGAGAATTTATCTTAGACCAATTTATTTGCAATTGATCAGAGATGAAGCTTATAGAGCCTCTTCTCTCAACTAGATCTTCCAAATAGTGGACTCAAAAACAAATGAATCAAACATAATTGCAAAAGATAAGATAAAATACTCTACCCTTCACTTGTATTATCATGAGGTTTGATAGCCTTCTAAATAGATTACAAATACATATCTTAGAACTTGCCTTCTTTGTTGTGAGTCGTTGAATTGGAAAAAGATAAATACATTATTTTAGATATTGCTTTTCTTGATATAATTTACCTAGGACTAGATGTTTCCATCCTCACTAGATGTTACCATTACGAGACAAGAAGCTTGGTTTCCCAATTCTCTATGTAGAGATTTCTCGTGACTGAAATCTACAAATTGATCTATAAATTTCTTCTATAGTAAATGTTGTGTTGCATCCAAGGGACAAGGTGCCTTGATATATCAGATGTATAGGGTGCTTGTGACATTTGGCATATTTTTATATCAATCCATGCCGTATCTAATGCTTAATTTGTGGTGAGTTATTGTAGTGGATCAAGTAATAACACACTTTGATAAGACAAACAAAAATTTTGATTAAATTCTACCTTCCCATGTCACATAACTACTAATCAAGAGTCTAATCTTTAGCTAGTGCTAAATTGGTTTACTTAACTCTCCTTAACTAGCGAGTTGGTCATTTTAAGTCGTATCAATTTTGTTTTATAATTCAGACATAGAAATTGGCCCATAATATTTTGGGTCATGCTCATATTTAAAACAATGATACTAAAGAGAAATGGTAACTCAGACTTGAACTTAAGAATTATGAATTGATGGCTTAGGGTAAGCCTGCGATTTCAATTTCTATTGTTCATAAATGGAGAATTTTAATCTAGACTTTAATATATTGTGGACCAACTCTTTTATTTTAAGGAATCTCAATTTTTACATTGTTAATGGCTCTTTGGACAATATAGTTCAGATTTTAGTGCCAATTTATAAATTTGGTGTTCAATTAGTTATGTCAAATTTGTCTTTTTGTAATGACCCCAATCATCTTGCAAAAAATATGTAGATGTCGTGCAAATGGTCTTAGTCATAGTACATTCTTGTATATAATGTGAACATTGCCCTATCCACCTTGCATTTGTATGGTCACTGTAGTTTCCTATACCTATGCATATACATGTATGTAGATAGGATGTAATTATTATTTGGAAAGAACGTAAAAGGCATGTATATGGTTTTATAAACCTTTTTTTCATTGTGAGCTTACATATATGTGACTATTGTAAATTTCAAGAAGACATATGCACTGGGCCATTGAAGACCTTATTTGGTTTTTGTGACACATATTGATATTTATCAAGACTAATTAACTCAAACCTATTGATAAAGCCTTAGATTATTTAAAAAAAAATGAAGGTCTTTAGTTAAGGCCCTTACCCTAACTTAAGTAGGAGGGCATTACTAATAAATAAAAGGTTGGGTAATGTGAAGGTGTATAAAGCAAGGAAATACATGATATGAATATTTACTATCACATTTTATGTAAGAATTATTATTGAGACATCCATCTAACACATGTGCAAATGACCATGAATACCATAGGGATGAGATGCACATTAAAACAATAGTTGTTCCTAATTACTATTCCTTTTTCTTACTACCATAATGCTCCCCTCTATGCCTTCGACAACCCTCGATGACCATAAGCCCTTGGGAACTCGAACCCATGACGTAGCAACTTTCAATCATCATCATTGTAGAAAGTTACTTGAGAAGGTCGTATGGCTTAACAATATAGTTATCAGATTTAGAAAAAATGCGTATACCTATGGGAATATGAGCACATGGTTGAAATGGGGTAGATTTTTCTTCTCACATGTTATTGGTTCTAGAACCAATCTTAGAAGAATACAAATGGTGGACAATAAGGGAGAAAGGAGGCCAAATGGCACATAATGGGTTACTAGGCTAGGGAGGCAAGTGCAACATCACGATTGGTTCAGAGAGGTTAGACACTAACTAACATCTAGGCAACAAAAAAGGAGAGGGAGAAGAGATAGGGGTGCATCAAAAGAGAACGAGGAGAAGAGAATAGTAGTAGAGTAGAAGAGAAGGAAAGAAAGAAATAAAAGTACAAAAAAAATAAGACAGAAGGAACATAGAGAGGGATATGCATCCAAGGAATATCATCAAGGTTAGTGTTGCATATGAAGGAGAGACGCATCAGAATAAAATATCATGTGGTGGCCAAATTGAAGGAAACAGAGCAATCTACAACCCTAGAGGTCAATAACTATGAAATTATAGAGACTTATCCTTGATATGGTATTGGTCATTTTGTTGTTTATGTGATTAATCTAGATGTTAAGGTATGAATTGTTGACCAATTTACTATTTCTGCACTTAATTTGTATCTAGCTGTTAGGGTGTCCTTTAGTAGACAATGTTCCTATTGGAACTAAGTTAGAAAAGAAACATGTTATGACTACCATAACCAAAGCCATCTCTAATAGTGATTTGAGGGCATTCATAGTCTCTGCACGCTGACTGGCTAAGGATACACTTCAGTAACAGAAATGTTTGATTGTCCTTATCCTTTATAAATGATGCTACTATTTGCCTCAAGAACAAAAAAATTTCACCCACAACGGTTTGGATTTGTAGTTGTAATTTGCATGCCTCATACCATTGCACCATAGGCATGAACTCTGTGTTTTCGGTAATGGAAGCTCTGTGTTTGAATTGACTTAGGGTGGATAGTTTGCATATTTTCATAGGAAAAAAGGATGGAGGCCTCTGGCTACCATAGACCAATTTACTTGTCGAGTGCTCAGATTTAGCACACTCTAGACTCCCAGAACTTGGTGGATTTTCTAAAGTAACCGCAGGGTGAAGATAAATCTTTGGAATCCATGAAATAATAAAGGGTCGATATTAATATTCGAAATTCCTGAAATAACAAAGGGTGGATATTTTCTCTGGAATCCCTTTCAGGGTGGATACTAGTCTCTGGAATCCCTAAAATAATAAAGGGTGGAGATTGCCTCTGGAATCCCTCTCAGGGTCGAGATCAATCTCTAGAATCTCTAAAGTAATAAAGGGTGGATATTTTCTCTAAAATCCCTCATAGGGTGGAGATCAATCTCTAGAATCCTTGAAATATTAAAGGGTGGAGATTTTCTCTGGAATCCCTCATAGGGTGGAGACCAATCTCTGGAATCCCTGAAGTATTAAAGGGTGAATATTTTCTAAAAAATCCCTCTCAGGGTGTATATCAATCTCTAGAATCCCTCACCTGGTCATTGTGACAGGTTTCATAAGCTAGGGGGTTCCAGCTCCACTAGTGACAGTCTATCAATCATTGGGAGGAGAATTATTGAACTTATACCAATGACCACACAATAGACTTATTACCTTGATGTCCCATTTATGAATGGATTGTTCACTTGCCTGTGCATGGTTACCATATTGCAGTACTAGGTATGTTCTCCCTGTACGCCACATCCCTGAGTTTAGTGTTGTGTCTAGTTATTAATCTACAGGGTTGTGGAATAGTTAGTATGATGCTAAAATCATGCACGAGGATTCAAAATAGAGTACTAAAAATTAAAAATTGATGTTAAGAAACTACATTCGACAAGTCATATGCCCATTACAGATCTCCTTGCAATTATGCAAACTCATGTATCCTTAAGTCTGATGTAGCATTCTAATGGTTAGCTTCATGATGGAAGTTTTTTTGTTCGTTGTGGTAACTCACTTTGGGTATCCTCTTGTTTGAGCTCTGTGGATATATGCAGTTGACTTTGGCTTATTATAAATTTTTTCCTAATGTTTGCTTACATGAGCACTGTATAAATCCCTGACATTTCCATGTTATTACGTAGAACTTCATTAAGGGTTTTGCAATGGTTAGTTTCCTTGATTGTCACTAGTATTCATTTTATTTCCTAAGTATGTGAGCCTCTTAAGGAGTGTGCATCTGCTAGAGGGTAGAGAAGCTCATACCAAATTAGTGACCTTTCACCTCCTTACATGGATAGAAAGAAAAACTCGAATACTATGTGTAAGTTTTGTAGCTACAAATTACACTACCATCTTGCTCAGTCATAGCATATTGACATAACCCATGTAGGAATTAACAAAATGAGAGTTACACGTTTCCCCCCCATGATATTTTGGGTAAATAATTTATGAGTTACTATTGATTGTATGTAAAATCAATACATTGTCATTTTACATTTACAATGGGTATGTTGTTAAGTGTGCAATGGCTCTCAACCTTGGGTAGAATTTTGTGTTTATATTGGGTGTGTTGTTTAGTGTGCAAATGGATCTCGACCTCAGGAAGATTATAATGTTATGAGTAAATGTAGCACTGGACTTAATAAGCTATCACAAATAAATTAACAATTACTTTTAATGGTTAATTGTGAGTGGTGTTGAATGAAAAATTCATCCTCACTAGCTTCATCATTCACGGTTTTGGTTGCATAATTTGACAACAGTATTGCAGAAAGTGATAAATATATTTCCTTTTATTTGTAACTACATGATCAGGTGATCAAATTTATTCTCAAAATTAAAAGTGTTCAAAAATTATCAAAACCTGAATGACTGGATAGATCACGATGATCTAAATCTAATGTAACTCGTTTCACTCAAAACTGATATCGTATGCTTCTGATATCGTGTTTTGATTGAATTTCGAAACAGGTAAATTTGGAAAAAATTGACAGGTGACTGGAAATTTTGGGCCAGTGGAAGGTAGCTACATGGCCTCTCCAGATTTTTTCAAAAATTAGAAAGTTTTATTGGCCAGTGGGTTTTCACCAAGTGTCTTGTTCTTATTGGCTCTTAAATGGTACAATTTTATTGGCTACAAGGTTCGTTGACTTGGAACAATGTGGTAGAGCCATGTGGGCCAATTGGAGGTTGCCACATGGCCTCCAGGGATTCGTGAAATTCTTTGTTATGGATCGAGTCAATCTGCCCACCAGAGTCGAACCCGCGACCTAGAATCAAGCAACCATATGCCCGAACCACTACGTCGCTGCCATGCCACTTAACATTCATATGTTTCGACTTTTATTTAATGTTTAAACATTGGCTCCTTTAGGGTAGAGATGGGGCTAAGCCACAACCCTGGTCACCACACCCATGAGGATCTAAGGGCCAGACCGTGGGCCAGGGCTTAGCCCCAGATCTGTCGTCACCGCCCATGACATAGGCACCACACCTCAAAACCAACGACGAAGAATGGTTAAGGGGCTAGCCCCGAGGTCACATGACCCATCGTAGAACACAAAGCCCAAATCAGAACCAACGACAGAGTGTAAAGGGGTCGGCCCTTGGGAGCTAGCCTCAGGGTCATATGACCCACCATACATGCAAGTGCGTGGAGGAGAGAGGAGGCCACCCGGTAGGGGACCAACACCAGTCCATGTGCAACCCATGTAAGCACCCTAGTCATCGCACGTCCCATGGACCGCCTGTGACCCCGGATACCAGGAAAAAGGGCTCTGACACCTAGTGCAAAAAAATAGCGCTTAAGTCCTGGTTTTATGGGTGCAATGTAACCTATGGCGGTTAGTTGTGGGACCAACTGGTGAGGGCGAACAGATAGCCCCAACCCCTAGGCACGAGGCACCCCATATGACTGTGTTTTTCAGAACTAGGGTGTTGATGGAAATTTTAACTATCCAACAAATTCACCCATCGGGTGGGATTGTAGGCTAGGTTTGCATGCCGGTTCCAGATTTGGGGTGCTCAAGCTAGGTTTAGGTCGAATTGTAGGATGGTTAATATAGAAATTCATGAAAGAATTTGGAAGCTCATAACTTTTGGATTTTTTATCCAAATTGAGCTTAGAAAGAGGTTTCTTAGGGTTTTTTGATGTTCTGAATCCTTTTGAAACCTCTATTTTCTGATTTGAGCACATATATAGGGTATGTTTGTAGGTTTGAGACTAAAGGTGTATGGATCAGTCAGGGATTGGAAGTAGTTTTGAGAAGTTTTTGGGCATGGAGAAGACCTTGTAGGGGTATTCTCAATTCCAAAAGGCTACTATAGCAGTTGTAACCAGTAGGGTTCAACTCAGGTTTAACTTCTCTTATCATGGAGTCTTAATTATATCTTTCAATGTGGAATTGAAGCATGCACGTGATGTTTTTAACTCATTTCAATTGAAGTATGTCATATTTGAAGGAGATGTTTTGAGTTGTTGTGAGAGTTCTTTGTAGGAGAATATTTCCTTGTAGGGGTAATAGTCACTTATTTACCTACAACAATTGTCTATGTACTTCATTGATACTAAATATATGAGTGGTCTAGTCATGTTGATAGGCTTGGAGATGTAGCTATTGAGGGGTGAATGAAGTCAACAAACCTTTGTCTTGATCTTCGTTATTCTTTCATGGATTATGTGTGTTCTGTTCAGCTACATATGGAGACTATTTCATGATTTGAAGAGACATGAATAAACCTATTATTATAAGACCCAATTTTAAAATTTCAAAGCATTGACATGGTCCTAAGTTTTGTTTATTTGATTTTGGAAAAGAGGAAGAAATCACTTAAATCCAATTTCAGATTAGTTTGGTATTAGAGCTCTAGTTGACCAAGTTGCAAGATGGGCAACAAAAAGAATCTCCAAGAGCTAGAGGAGTAGAATTTGGCTCTTCAGATGGAGAACATAGAATTGAGAAGGATGTTGGAGATAGCTGAAGAGGAGAAGAGACACATGCGTTTTGTTTTGCAGCAAATTATTAATGAGAAATTTGCATAAATATCTACTCTTGAACCAACAAGGGAAACCTCTAAGATGAGGCCAGTGTGTGTTCATGGTTCAAATAGTGGTTTTGGACCATATGTGGAAGTTGTTGCATGCCCTTTTTTAAAACATATTCAAGAAGCACACCATAAGCCAGTGGACAAGAGTGGGTAGCTAGAGTCATCTACAAGTTGGCCATCATCGTCATCATCTAAAGCTGAAAGGATGCATGACAAGTTTAAAGAGGTAATCAGTATCTCAAATTCCACTCCTTCTGTTTTCATGCATAATAACTCTTTTGCAGCGTTCGAGCAACATACCAAGGGCATAGGTATGAAGTTGCTTTATAAGATGGGATATGAAGGTGGAGGTCTTGACAAAAATTGTCAAGGCATTACCAATCCGATTATAGTTGAGGAAAGACCAAAGTACCAATGATTGGGATATAGCTGAAGGGAGTTTGGAGAATGCTCCAAAAGGCTTGAGGTGCATCAAACATCTAAAATGAGATATCACCACCTTGTGACAACCGTTGAAGCTTCAACTCTAGAGACATGTATAACTCTCAAGAGTTTGTTCCATTGCATGGAAAATTTGAAAACTTATGGAATCAGTACCCTTGTAAATTTTTTGATGCTTCTGACCATTGTGTGGTTATATGTGAGAAACGTATGTTAATGGTTAAACGAATGAACCAAATTTTGTGCATAAAGAATAATGACTTTCTTTTGCAAGAGAAAACTTCTATGTTAGCAAACAAGAAGAATTTTTTCTATGATCATTGCAAAGTGCATGGACATGACATTGAACGATGTTGGAAGTTGCATCCGGAACTTTGTTCAAATAAAGGTAAAGAGATTGTGCTGCATAATGCAAGGAAAAAGAAGGTGGCAAATAGGACCCTACACAATCCTAAGCAACCTTCAAGACAAGAAGATGCAAGATGAGAACCCATAAGCCTAAGAGAGGCAAAGTTTGGGTACACTTATTGTAAATTTGTTTTGATTTTTTTTTTTGTAAATATTTGTTATCATTCCCTATTTAGGTACTTTGTGTAAAGTGAACATTATTGGCACTACGTTTAACAAGTAGATTTTTTTCATTGATTTATGTCTTGAAGCTGTTATAAGTCCACATGTCTAGGAATTTTTGTGAATGTACAATATTATCTTTCAAAGTTGTCTATAAATTGTCATATGTTCACTGATACAAGTATTCGATTTCAAAATTGTGTGAATTAAATATTCGTTTCTAAGATTGTATAATATGGCTATGTATTGTAGGCAATATCAATCATATCATGGAAAATTTTGTAGCACGACTTGAAGATGTTAAAGAAAATTTATTTATTTATTTTATTTATTTTTTATTTTTTTTATTTCCAAGATGGAGTTAAGTTTGTCTTCAACAATTTAAACTTTAAGATGAATTTTTTCTGGAGTTGTGCAAAGATGAGAGTAGAGAGAATGTTCAGATTCCAATCATTAGTATTTTGTTCAATTCTTAACAGGACAACATGTCTTCATGAGGATGATAAGTGAAGTGCCTTGATTGGGGCTTGAAAGGCACCAATTGTAAATCTTGCAGTTTGGAGTGCGTTTTTGGGTATTTTTGAGTTCCAACTTCTTTATATTGACTAGGGAAATAGACTTTTGGAGTCCAAAAGTTCCTAGTTTGGAAGTGTGTTATGAGGAATTTTGCATCTACGGATAAATACTAATTCCCTAGGTAGGTAGCTATACCTAGAACAACAGATTTAAAGCGCTTATCCTTTCTCTATAGATGATAAATAAGACAAAGGGAATCAAAGGACCTACTTGTTCTTTCGCTTTCCCTTTTTCTCCTTTGTATGACTCTCGTCACACCTACTTGAGCTTAAATCACTCAAAAGGTACCTGCAAGCATAAATAGAAGACAGAGAACCAATAAAAGTAAGATATCTATCGACTATAAGTAAATGGAATCAGAGACATTCACACATATAAACATCATATATCAAGATAAGCATATGGAAAAAGGTGTAAACAACTTTATTAAGTAGAAGGAAGAATTACAACCATGAAGTCCGATCCGTTATCACTCTTCCAGCTTGGGTTATGTTATCACTGTAAAAGTTTTTAAAAATTTTGGACAACTTGCATGGTTCCAAAGTTTTTATGTTAAACATGGTCAAGTCATTTTTATGTTTTTAGAGTCTAAGTCATAGGGTTAGAGTCTCATATCCATCTTCAAATAAAGTTCAACAACCTTGTTTGTACCTTATGGATCCCATGTCATGTTTAAATTTTCATGTGTCTGGTCATTTCAAACTTTTGAACGCTCTACGAAACTGTCTAGGCATTTTCATAGCGCAAAGTCCTGAAATAACACTACCTACGCTACGAAATCAAGGATTCGTAGTTAGGTGTTTTCGTAGCGCAAAACCCCAAATTTACACTGGATGCGCTACGAATCGAGGATTCGTGTTAAATATTGGCTAACTATCAAATCCACCAGAATTCGTTAGATTTTCATCATCAGGTGTTAGTCCATGAACCTTACGACTTACATGCAACCATTCATATCCATCATTAGATTCGTTAGGGATCATTTGTCCGTAGTCATTTCAAATTTCAAAAGAGGAAAGGGTTAGTTGATCCTGGTCATATCCGCATTGATCCTGCTCATATTCATGCAAGAGATACTTGTTGTTGTTCTTAAGTTCAAAGTAAACAAGCCCAGGGTGAGCAGAGACCAGAATTCTTCCACAGGTTTCAAGCAAGGCAGCTCTTCATCAAATTAAAGCGAGGCGGATCTTCAATTAATCAAGGCATTGTCTTCTAGGTTGTTCTATCTGCAGGGATTTCAAAGGAGAAATGTTGGAAGAAAGAAAGAATCACAGGTCAGGCCGATGTCTGAGAACTAAACCTGAAGGCTTAGATTCTCTCACAAAGGATAAAACAGTGGAAGAAGCTTTCAAAAAAGTGGGTTGCTGGAGGTTCTGTGAGAAACAATAGGGAGGACATAGCCAGGTGACTAAGGAATTTTCTCTTAACTTCACTGGTTTACATACAAATATTGGGGTGTTAGAATTGCCAGTTTCTCCTGAAGTGATATCTTTAGTTACAGAAATTCCTAGAGGTCAAGAAAAGTGGTTTAATAATTTCAAGTTTGAAATGGCACCCTGCAAGATATTCCTGAAGCTAGAGTTTGTAGACACAGATTTAACTAAAGCAGTGCCAAGGGGTTATGTCAAAGATTCATTTGCCAACTTACTCTCATGCATACAAAGGTATTTCACCTGTGAAGGGAGATACCACAAGGTGTATTCTTACCATTTCAAATTCCTTTTGCATTTCACTGGCATAATATCTCTAGATCTACCTTTATTTCTATTTTGGAGCTTAGGCAAGATGTCTGATAAAATTCAGTTGAAGAAAGAGGCATGTGAAACATCATTGTTCCATCATGGCTTAGTTAAATTAATGGTCTTGCATGAAATTTAGAAGGTAGATAGAGAGTGGTCTACATTTCTCTTTATGTTTGGTCTTAGAGCTGAAATAGGACTTAGCCCTAGGGCTAAGGAAATATCATCACCAATGATTAGTCACCATGCAGAAGAAAGGTCAATCAGGTTTGTTAAACTGAAGGCCAAAAAACAAGTTAAGGAACCAGTGACTAGAACACCATTGGCTGTTCAAGATACTCCTCAGCAGTCATAGAAGAAGAAAGTTCAGATTAAGGAAGCAACACAAGAGCAGTCCATTGGTGAAACAGTCCAGAGAAGGATAACTAGAAGCCAAATAGCCAAAGAAAAGGGTAAAACAGTGGTCACTAATGAAAGCCCAGCCTCAAAGGGCAATTTGAATGATCTTCTCCAGGCAATTGACATTGAGGAGTCCCCTCTGGTCCAAGCAAACTTCATTGAATTAGGTGAGAGAAAGTCAAAAAAGATGAAATCCTCCAAAAAGTTACAGTTTGATGATCAAGTTTCAGAATTTGTTTTTAAGCCCAGAAGGCCTGTGACTAGGCAGTCCAAAAGGTTACAGGAGGTAGAGCCGGAGGTGAGTGAGACAGGGGAGATATCAGGATTCTGTGAAGAGCCCGTAGTTCCAGTAGTGCAACCATCATTCATGCACGAAGATGACAGAAACAGAGCAGTTGATACTCAAGAAGAAGAAAATAACTTTGAGGAAGTCAAGAAGGAATTAAAGTTTGCGAATCTTGAGATTGCTCAACTTATGAAAAGGGCAAGGAAACATGAACTTGAAAAGGCCAATTTCAAAAGAATAAAGGCCATGTGGGAAGATGGAAAAGTTCCAAAACCTGAAGTAGTTGGCATAGATGCTGAATATTTCACCTGGACTGTCCCTGCAATTAAGGAGGCAAGGTATATCATAATGATCAATGATAGACTAAGAACTAATATTAGGGTGATGAAAAGACAAATTGAAGACCTGGAGATTCAACTAAACAAGTCTGGAAGTCAGCCTTAGCACAAATAAACAAGGCAGTCAGTGATGAAACCTTAGTACAATTTTGGTTGAAACAAAGATATTACTTTTTGAAGTAGTTTCATAGATGGGTGATCTCAAGTATATGTGGCATATTTACATAAGGAAACAACTATGAAGTATCCTCAAAAAGAAAGTTTTTGAAAAAAGACTGTGTAAATTGATTCACACAGCAGTTTCGTAGCGCGCTACGAAACTGTTGTAGGTGCAGTTTTGTTATTTTTGGTTAATCTTCAAAGGAATGAAGGGGCTATTTTTGAGAAGGATGCTACTGCAGAAATGTAAGGAGGTCATTTGAGAAGGTTTAAAGCCTAAGTAAAGAAAAACTCAAGGAATGAAAGATATATGCAAGAACTAAGCCTTGCACTACAAAAATAACAGTTCATTTCGTAGCTCATCCAGTTTGTCTTTCTTCAGGCAACTTCAAGGAGTTTTGTTTTGGCACAAGTGTAAGAGCAGGGTTCTATGGCTAAATTCAACATGTGTTATATGATTAAAGGGGCTAGTTTGGTCAGCAGGAGATTCGAGGAACATCATTGAAGACCAAGACTGCACTGCAGGGGACAGTTTCCTAGTTTTCAGGGCAGATGAAGGAGAAGCTATTGAAGGCCAGTTGGGGGGTTATGGACATCACCAAGGTCAAAGTTAAGGAGGAGCAGCTGTCAAGAATCAAATTTATTTCCTAGTTTAAGTTGTTACTATCATAATAAGGAGTTGTACTCCTAATTGTATTAGGACTCTAGGACTGTTAGATAACTGCTACTTGTAATTAATAGTTTGTTTTAGGAATGAATAGGTGTCAAGATAGGAAATTCGAATTCCTCTCATGTTGGATCAGGGAATCCAAGATTGTAATGAAAAATCTATAAAGGACAAGAGGTGGAATGCCTCATGGTTGGAAATTTTCAAAAGAAACAGTCATACTGTGTCATTGTGGGAGACTGTGTTTTTCATGTTAATACAAAGATTTTGGCTTCACTACTCAGGATTCAGAAGAGAGTTTTAATGTTTGATTTTCTCATGGTTTTCTTCATTTACTCACTTGCAGTGGTATGAACACATGTTACTTAGAATTCATTGGCAATGCTCTAACTTCCTTCATGTGTTTATAGACTGTGTTCCTTACATTATTTCTCTGTTTTACTGATACATTAAGACTCTTTATGCCCTGACTTCCATGTTAAGCTAATCTTGTTGTGATACTGAAACATATTTTGACTCCATAATCCCAATGGATGTTTATTGATTGTATTCAACCATTTATACTTTACACTTTTTTTTTCCATAGAGTTAGACATCTAATCTTTAAACTAAAATCTTTAACCTAGTGAGAGAGCCCTCTCAGGTTGAGGAGGCTAAGCCTCAGCCAAAAGTTTGGTTTGAAATAGTTACTCAAAGTCTTCCTGATCAGCAGCCTATCAAGGTTGGGTTTTTTAATAACAGGTTCCAACCAACATCACATCAATAACATAACACCCTGACAAGATAACAACACTTTCTTATACTCTCAATTCCCACACCGACAATGTCTCCTTACAAATTCTCAAATTCTAGCCCTTGATCACTTAGATGAGTGCTCAATTTATAGGAAAATGGAGGAGGTTTGGTCATAAATGAGGGTATTGAATGGCCTTCCAAACTTAGAGTTAGTTTCCATGGAGGGAGGGATGAGAGTATAGGAAGTTACTTAACTCATTCACTATCCAATTTCGAGCTCATAGGAGATGATAAGTGTGGAAATCTTCTAGATGACTCCAAAGGATAAGAATATTCTCAGAACACTATGTGAATTTCGATGAATCTCACCCAGCGCAGGTCAAAGTGGGCCTAGGTGCTCTGCAGAGCACCCTGACATGGGACTACCTGCACTGAAGTGCACTTACCCTTGTCCAAGGTTGCGCTAGTCCCTCAAGGAGGCATTTCTAGAGGGATTCATGCCAAGAAATTCTCAGGGAGGGAGGCATTCAAAATGGTGACTTGTTTAGGGCATGTAGCAACTGAATTAGGTTTTGATGATCCCTAATGATACTAATCTAAATGATGGGAGTGATGTGCCCAAATGGATCTATAACAGCTGCCCCCTAAAGCATGAAGTCAAAATAATGATGTCGAGTGAAAAGCTTTACGATGTGATAAGGAGGTTCCGAAGTGGTTGGTGACCTACATTGATTACAATACATAATATCATGATATTTTGATTTTTTCTCATGAATCGCTGAGGGAAGGCATACCCATGCTCAGCATATAAAATTTCATTACAAGTACATAGACAGTCGTCTACAGATATAGACCCATGATAGGATGACTATCAATGTAAAGCCATTATACAGATGATTTGGTACATTTCTTGAAATCGCAGCCTGGATGGATGAAACTAGATCTGGGGTCTTTTATCTCATTCAATCATTCGCTCAAGTAGGAGTCTAACCACGCAAATATGTGATCTGAAGTCGAACATGGGAACACACCATCTGATTACCAGCCAATGATGTAAGCCGTTAATAGACGCGAGAGAATCACTAATAATGATAATGATCGTCAAGTTACTGCAGTACATTCTACATGGTGTGAATGGATGTTTTTATGTCGAACACCATACAAATTATTTTAGTCAAAGGCCAGTGATGTCAACCTATCACCAGAAGCGAGAAACTTGCCACTGATGTATGCAAGGTTCAAGGTACTAGAAGGGTGTTTCTAAGTCAACTTCTTGGATAATGTGCTGATGTTGAAAAGAAGCGACTCATCACAGGAGGGCCTTGATGTATCCCACATCAATGACAAGAAACGATTGTAATGATTTTGGAGACAGAACTTGATTGACGACACAATGTTCAGGAATGGAGGTCATGAAAATGAAGGTTTATGAGTATTGCAAAGGATGAATTTTAAATTGAGTGACTTCTCTTGAACATGTCGGCAACATTGAATGGATTAGCAATATTGACCCAAAACAAAAGTAATGGAAGGTATCATAGACCAAGGTATGATGACCATCAAGCAGATAACCCAACCCAAATAGTCACAATGATGAAGTGAAAGTGTCATATTCAAGAGCGACCTGCTACCATAAAGTGGCTTACCCCTTTTCCCATTTTCCCGAGTCATTTCTGGCCAGTACCTCTTTATTTGTTTTATCAAGCTTGAGGAGGATAACATATTCTTGTTGTATAATTCCACCCTTTGGGTGAATCCATCGCTATGTGATGTTTTAACAAGTCTAACGAAGGTGAAACTCAGTCTTGTCATAATGGACAAGCTTGTCACTATTTTATGTTTTAAAGAGTCTAACGAGAATGATAACTCGGTCCTTTTCATGTTTAGAGAGTTTGAAAAGGGACAAAAAGAAAACTCCACAAGTTAGTTTTTGTAGAATTGTCTCTCAAGTCCGAAAAAGCGTAAACAATACAAGAGAGAATGTATTGACCATGTTCGGTCAACATATTCCTTTTTCATAAATAATCTATCTCAGTCCAAAAAAGGGTTAAACTTATACTGAGTATATGTCATTTCCAATCCGTTAACGAGCTAAAAAGGACAAGCGCTCGACAATATTTTCATGTTTCGAGAGTCTGAAAAGAGCTTAAAGAGGACTCCAAGGGGATTCCTTTTTCGATGTTTAACAGAGCTCGAAAAAGAGATAAAAGTATGCTCTGTGGTCAAAGTACAATTCACGATCGTGCACGTCAAATTCTATAAGTCAGTTGTAAATCTATTCAAAGCAACACCAAATGGATTAAACCTACCTATTTCATTAGTAAAAATAGGTAAATATTATAGCTTACTCATTTGATGCTCATGAAGTAAACATAAAAACAAGGATTTACCATGTTATTTTCACCATTTGATATTTACCATTCAGTTTATGCTCTGACCCTGTTTTTTACCTCGATCTTCATCAGCTGATTGCGAGAGATTCTGCGGATCATTTCTTGTACCATCAGAACCAGGTAGGAGATCTACCCCTCCTCTTTCTTTACATGTCATTCTTTTACTATTTCATTCAAGTATTTAGGGTTTTTAGGGCCCCCAGGGTTTGAATTTTTTTCCCTCGGACTAGCGTAGGATTGCATGTTGAAAAATGTGCTGGAGAGCACCCAGATAGAAGGGATTCTGCATTGCAGCACAGTGTCTCCTTGCCTCGGCTACGCTGGGCGAGTTTCACAAAATTATTTCACCAAATTGACACAAAATTTCTTCAGTTTTTTGCATGAAAAGGATCCTAACTAAGCTTATGGTTTGATTTCAGGCTTTCAGCAAATCATAATGTCTATTACTTGGCGAGAAAGAGAACATGAAGAACAAGACATGGTTTCCCTAAATGATCTGGGTACAGTTGAGGCCCTTAGAAACTGTGGGTTGCTCAAATACTTCAGGTTGTCCGAAATGAGGCAACAATAAGAACTATTGCAGTTCCTAGTTCATGCATGGGATCCGACAAATCAATATTTTTACATACGAGACAAAGTTGTCCCTATTGTGATCAATGATGTTTACTTTCTTACAAGGTTTTTGAGATGTGGTTCCCCCATATCTCTTTCAGGTGCTTCCCATGGAGGGGAGACAGTGAGGGACTATGTTCGACAATTCTGTTGGCCAGGGACACTTCATCTGGTGAACGGATCATATGTGCAATATGCTCTTGAGTGTCTTGAGCCAACTTTATTCAACTGGTGTGAGGCAGTACTTTCTTCACTGAAATAGCAACTGACAAAGGTAAAGAGCAGTAATACAAAGAACTTTAGCTATGGATCGCTCTTAATTGCTTTTACCTTATAAATAATTCCATTGATGCAACCCCAGCATGTAACACTAAGTGTAGCTGGTCCTAGAGATCCATGGATGCAGCAGTGGGTCAAATTGATGGCTAGACATGCTGGTCAGTCATCAATTACATTTTCCACTGCATTCTTTAGTTGGCTCGATCGAAAACACATTGTCATCGAGGAGCATCCGTACTCAGGGATGGATTTTCATGGAGATTGAGAGTTGAGTCTACCAGTGGGCGTTCAATGAGGTGCTATATGTAAATTGTTTTTGACCAATTTTTTTTTTGAATTTTAAGTTTCCACATGTTTTTGTGTTTTGATGTTCCAGGACTAAACTAAAATCATTCTCAGGCATGCAGATGTGGGTACTGTTCAACCTATGAAGCACCGATAGGAGGCAAGTGGGCCAGCGCGGAGAAATGTTTGGAGAGCAGTTCTCCTGGATTTGGATTTGGCTGAGACACTTGTAGAGTTGCAGGATCATGTAGAGTGATTAACCTTTGGTATTCTAGATGTCCGGATCGAGGAGTTACCTATGAGGTTGCAACACCATACTATTGGTGTTCTAGGTCGTTAGATGCGGCTCTTGCACATGATAGCTCAGTCTGTGACCTATTATCATGAGAATCACTAGGTCTACTTAGCACATTTTTTTGCATGTGTTTTGAGTTTTTAGGTCAGATGACCAAACATGTCTTGGACACAAATTTTGTAAAAAAAAATTAAAACATATATCTATTTTTACTTTCAGAGTTTTTATATATATGGTTATGTGCAATCCTATTCAACTAATGATGTGAATTGAAAATTTACTTTTACATGTGTCGCAAATGTCTATTTAACACATAGTTTTCTAATGAGTCGGTTAATGTGTTAAAGTTTTTTGAAATATGTTGATATTGAATGTACTCAAAATGTCTTTCCAAAATACAAACTCTAAGGAACGTACGAAGAATTGTTGGCTTTCGGATGATATAAATGTTTGTTAGTTGCAGTAGGACGAGTTGTGAGTCCAACCTAACAATGATTCAACGAATTCCAAGTGAAATGGAATTAGAGAGAAGTTAGATCAACGCACTATACTCAGCGATATTGTTCATCGATCGACCAATACAAATCCCTTGAAAACTCACCAACTTGCCACTTGGAGCTGAAATGGACCATGCTGCAGAAGATAGGTTCTGCGTACTACGACTAGCACCATCGGTGTAACCAACAAATGGTTCAAAGGTTCTGACATATGCAAAAAATGCAAATCAGATTACTTAACCACATAAAAAATCTAAAAGGAAAACTGACACACTATATAGTTATTTTTACTACACTCAATTAAGCATAGTAATGTTTGAGATACAACCCATTTCAAGGCTGCAACAATGGAATTCCATCATAATCCACCAACTCCTAGGCACAATTTGCCAAAAAATGCTTGACAATATAAGGACCCTGATGAGTGCTAGTATTGCAGCAAGGATGCTACAACTCCTAGGCTATCAACTTTACTTATCAACCCGGGGTTCGTACAAACTTGGAGGTGACAGTGCTATATGCACAAGTAAAATTGAAGGTCCTGCCTATTGTCACTGTTCCTCTGGCGAGAGACCCCGAGGGTTTCAAGCCAGAATTTTATAGAGTCATAAGAAGCTTGATTATTTGATGGAAGAAGAGCAAATCTATTCTAAGAGAGCTACTCTATTGTAGTAATGAAGAAAACAACATGTAATGTGAAATCACACCATATCCTAATTAACATTTAAACAACTATGCTAAGCAGAATATCTAAATCAACACTAACCTAATGTTGCTATCTAAGTTACAGAAGCAAAGGGCATCAAACCAAACTAATGTGTAAGCAAGGAAACTAAAATAAATCTATTTTCACTTTTTTGGTATTTTTTGTGTAAATATTTATTTATTAATGCAGAAGTGCAATTTCTGAGTTTGTGTGGTGTGTATTGAGTAATTGAATTATGAACTGTGTGTGGATTAGAGTAATTCTGCATAACATAAGTGTGCAGGGAATTCAAAGAGAATCTGAGAGAGGAAAATGCTTAGAGGAGTATTATGATGATCGGACAGTGTTGGAGTCTGATTGAATAACCAAATCAAAGCTCAGGAGTAGCAGCATTGAAATAATACACAGAACAAAGTTCTGGAAGAAGTCAAGCAGAAGAGAAATCGAAGATCGAAATCAGTGAAAGGAAGACGTAATGAAGCAGCAATGCACAGGAACCGTTGGATCAGTCGGATCAACGAACATGATTAACGAAAGATGAGCGGCAAAGATCTTATCGCAGGAGATTACGTTAATAGATGGATGGATCACATCAAGTCACATGTCGACAGAAGGGTGGAAAACGTGTGGAATGATGGAGAGGTCTTCGTAGGTGGTAAGCAGTATCTAGCATGCCCTAAGAGCTGTAAGCAAAATTCCTAAATTTCATGTGATTAGCCTAAGTGAGTGACACGTAGCACGGGAAAACCACTTTTCTCACGTGTTCTCGATCGGATATCGGTCGTGCAAGAATTCATACGATATTTCATGATAGCCATTGGATCATGTGGGATTGACAACGGTGGAGATTGGCCAAGCTAGTTGGCAAGCAGGTGACGCGATAACTGTTGGATCATGCAGGATTGATCAATGGTGGAGATCAACCAAGCTAGTTGGTGAGCAGGTGATGCGATAGCCGTTGGATCAAGAGAAATAGATCGATGGTGGAGATTTGGAGTGCCTAAATTCAAACGTTGAAATGAATATAGGTGGTAAGTAGTATATCGCGTGCCCTAAAAGATGTAAGCAGAATTCCTAAATTTCACGCGATTCGCCTAAGTGGGTGACACTTATCACGGTTCAACGGTGGAGATCGGCCAAGCTAGTTGGTGAGCGGGTGACGTTATTGGTCAGGTTTGTTGTGGATCATATGGTAAGGAAATCTACGGGTATAATCTGATTAAGACGAGATTTATTAGCTTCCACATATATTATGCATGAAGAAAGTGCTGAATGAAATTAGAATATGAGTGAGATCTTATTACAGAAAGAGAGTGATGGGAAAAGATGATGAAGAAATGATCCAAGTACTAAATCATGACAACAAACTCCAAAGCTCATGCAAGAACTAGAAATATAGAAATCTGTGTTTTTGGGGTTTCTGAAGGGTCTCTTCCTAAAGTCATGGTCCTAGAGGGAGGAGGTGAGGCCGAGACACCTTCTGACAAACTTGTGGGTATATTTTTCTCCTTGCTAACCTGCTAATTGAAAGAAGGCACAAATGGAAGCAAACTAAAACACAACCAATCTACTCTACATTGCTGTAATGGAAATACTGCTACTTACGCATATGAACAATTAAACCATGAACCTATCCTAGCATACATGTACAATAAAGAGGAGACTTGGATGTTAAGGGTTGGCCCTAACCCAAGAGATTCAGCCCTCTGAGTTAACTCAGTGCCGGCTCGAAACGAAACTCATCCTTATTATCAAAACCATGGATTACATCAAGCACTGTCACAAGTCTTGCAGCTCAAAAATAGAGTAGAGTTTTACAATAAAAAATTTGAATCCTACTGAGGTCCAAGGCCTCTCTACTTATATGTCTGAAGTCTCCAACAACTTCCTTAAAACTAGGGGGCTCGGCTCCCAAATTTGAGATAAACTGGTGCTTTGACTTTCACTTGCTCAGCTCCTAAATTCGAGATAAACTGGTGCTTTGACTCTCACTTGCTCGACTTCCTTCTAGTCCTCATGATTTGCCTATTTGCACTCTGAGCTGATGGAGGAATATTGAAATGGAGGGGTAGTAAATGAGGAGGATTTACCTCCTATAATTCCTCCCCCTTGTCCCATTCGCGTTTTGACCAAGATCTTTGCCAAAATTCCTTGCTTTTATCCTTTAATCTTGCATTAAATGCACATTAGACCACAAATCAAAATATCCAACTCTAACTCATCTCATAAACAAGATATAATCAACAGTATGCAATAAGATGTGAGAATAGTTGGTTTGACTAAGCTAGGAGATGAATTAAGGCCCATATAATTACCGAATGATGAGGCTCATCATCACCGCCCTACTGAAAGTGTTGCTCATCCTCTGAGAAACTTAGTCAATGTCCATGTCCTTCATGGCTCTAGTAGCCTCTCTGACATCCCATGCCTCTGCTATGGTCTCTTATTCTTGTTGATAGAAGCCTGCTTTCCTTTCTACTTCTTCCCACTCCCTCTTTTCCTCTTCTTATTTTCTCCCTTCTAGCATCCCTAGGAGTAGTGGTGGACTGAGTCTTAGGCCTATCCAATTGACCTTCAACCTTTGCATTCATTGCTTATACATAAGTGTCCTGTTGAGTGCCTCTCTCAACCTTTAAGGGGAGTGATATTGGCTGATCTTCAAGCCGTGTGGCAGTGTGTTCCATCTCCTTAAGCATGCATGTATACTATCATCTCCTAGCAGCCTAAACATATCCTTAAAATGTGAAATTGCTTGCTCTTGGGCAGCAATATATCTAGGTTCCAGCTGAGGATCATTTGAAATTAGATTATGGGTGCTGATTAGGGCCATGGGATTTGACTGTTTAGCTCTGATGAAAAGAGGTTCATTTTTCTCTTTGGCCAATATTATTTCCATCTCTGCAACCCTTGAATTCTCATGGTTCATCCATGATGCCAAAGCCATTAATTGTAGATCTCCTAGCTCGGCATTAGGATCCCAAACATTCATGTTTGTGAGGGCCTTGTTGTGCAAGTAAAACTCAGCCATTTTGGCCCTATCCTCTAGTGTACTTTGATCACAAAGATCAATAAACTGTCTATAGTCCTGAAATGGCATGTTGCCCCTTTGTGCTAGTGTTTTAATATGAAATTCCAACCATTATTCTCTGAGGTAAAGAGCATAGGATTTAGCTAGCATCCTATACTGGATGGCCTCCAAGGAGAGGATGACCATACATGCTAGTTAGTTTTCCCTTTCCTACAGTTGTCTTCTTAGCCATGCATTTTCCCTCTCAAGCTGATCTCTCATTATTGCTTCTCTTTCCCTTAAGCCACTTAGCTCTTTTCCCATTTCCTTGAGCTTCTCTTCCATGTGCCCAATGTCTCCCACCCCTTTTTGAGGTATCACCCTCCTCCTTCAATAAACAGGTAGTAGGATTCTAGGTTAGGTTGGGGACTTGGTTCCTTTGTCTCAGGGTCTTCCTCTTTTGTTTCTTGCTACTCCCCTACCTTGCTTTCCAATTTTTGTGCTTCCTATAGCACTTTTTGTGGATCCTGTAGGATGGCCTTACCCTTTAAGGAAATTGATCTGGTACTAGGCCTCCTTACATAGGGGATTGGTGACTTAGGGGAAGGAATTTTGTTTCTTTGTGTAGGGGAATCTTCAATTTCAATAGGGATTTTTGTTGATATTTGTGGCTTCCCTTGTTTGATTCTTGTGCTCTTTCTTGTTCTGAAATATGGAGGGGTTTGCCTCCTTATTTTCTCTTTTTGCTTGACTGGGGTGTTGAGAGAAATGAGGGAAGTTGTTGCCTCCCTATCAGGGGCCTCTGGAGACACCCTAGGTGACTCCTATTGGTGTTATTCCCCTTCTATTTCAATGCATTCTTCCTCTCTATTTTTATTATCTTCTTCCTCTTGTTGTTCTTTCTCATCTCCATCAGTTTCTTCCTTCGCTTCCTCCTCTTTTTCAACATTATCCTCCTTCTCTTCTCCCCCTTATTCTTCTACTTCATCATGTTCTTATGTATTAGTTTCTTCCTCATCCATCTCATCCCCATCTAGCTATGTATCTTCTTCTTCTTGTTTTGCCTGCTCCTCACTGACAGGAGGACTAACATCATAGGTGAGGGTTTTGATGTCATTCTCTGCTGGTAAGTCTCTAAATATTGACCATGTTATAGGGATCCAGAGGTTTTGGAGGGAATCCTCAATGAGGATCTTGATCAACCCATGGTGAGCCAATTGTTGGGAATTCCTTTCCTTTACTTTGTTGCTGGAGTCTATGAGTGATTGCATCAAGAAATAGGGTGTGCTGAGTCTTTGGTGAAATGGTGTTTCTACCCCAAATATTAATTCTTCAAGCATCTTGAAATGGTAGCCATAAACAACATTGTATCTACCCTCACATGATATATATTTGATGATTTGGTAACCTACCTCACTCCATGGGTATGGAAGATTGTCCCTCCTTCATTTTTATCCTCTATGGGTTCTTCACCTTCTAAAAAGAATTTCCTTTTTGCCACCTAACTGTCTACTATGTCTTCTTTTCTCCATGGAATTCCTAGGGGAAGTGTGGTGACCCTACTAATGAGCTCTGGGGTGAGATCTACAGTGAGCCCTCTAACTATAATAGCGGCATGGATTCTTCTGTGTGGAGTGAGGGAATGAGTAAATTATTGAGCCACCTCATCATCATACCCTGTGAATTGTTCGAAAAACCCCATCCATTGGTGTCTTATAAATATTTCAAGCACTTGAGGGTGTTGTTGTATCCTCATAGTGTTTGTGGGTTCTCTCCTATTAAACCCTCCTATCATCTTGCTTGTGGGGCTTGAGGAGGAAATGAGAGGTTTGACACAAGAATTTAAATTCGGGAGAAAACAGAGTTTCATGTGTATGTAATTCACCTCCTACAATTGTTATATCCACTAGCTTTTAGAGAATTTCTAGTTCATTTTCTTGTAAATGGGGATGGATCTTTAGATCCTACCTCTTTAGAATGGTGGCAGTGGAAAATTCTCATGATATTCCCTCTTGAACCCCTCTCTGCCTATCCTATAGATTTCCTCTATGTATCCTGTAGACTGCTCCTGTAGACTATTCCTGTAGGAATTCTTGTGCATGCTCTTGTAGAATTTCTCTTGCAGAACAATATATCCTTGCTTCCAGTGGGTGGCCAGAGTTATGAGAGTGACTTGAGTGAGGGAGTTTCGAGGAGGTGGAATGCATGAATGCCTGCAAACGATGTTCTGTTTCCCTTTATGGCTTTTCGGGTTGAGGTGGTGTGTTGGCAACAGAGGTACATTTCCATTTTTGGACCATTGGTCCCCACTACCACCTCATCCTTCCCACTCCTCATAATCAGCTCCCACCTCGTAGATCCGTAGTTAACCACTTCTTGTCCTACTCCTCCTCTGTCTTTGAGTCAACTGCAGCCACGTGTGAGAGGACACTCGTTTTGTATGTGATGACTAAACAAAGGTGGCCGAGTTAAATGGCCACCTTTTCACTTATAAACCAACTACCTCGTAACCCTTACAACTGTTGATCAAATGATGCATATGAGTGAGTGAGTGGGATACTTACCTGTGGTCTCGATGCCATGTTGCAATTGTTGAAGATTAGAGGTGTTGTGTTGTTTATTTGTTGTATAGTCATTCTTATTCCTCCTCTGTTATCGGTTGTCTACTGTCTGAAGCTCCTGGATCATCCTAGTGAAGATCTATAGCTGATGATTGATGTTCTGTGGGATAGGTACTACAGGATTTCCTATAGGATGTCCTGTAGCTGCTTCTCCCTTAGAATTTCTCAATCATGTTGCTGGCTTGGGCTATGAGGATGCTACAATGAATGGAGAGAGGGAGTAGGAGTGTGTATGGAGCAATGGACATTTAGGTAATTCTCTTACTCTCCTTTCTTTTCCCTTTATCCTTCTTTTTTTTCATAACTAGCAGAAACTAATCTCTTTTTGTTTTGCATGGTGAGTGCAGGGATGATGGTAATGGATGAGGTGAGGGGTTAGATCATGTCTAGAATGTATTTTTGGGACCTAACCAACCTACTATTCACCCTTGGATTTCTTCATGTAGGTTTTCCCGGGCCACTGTAATTCCTACAGGATCATCCTGCAGGTTTTGAGGCGATCATGTACAAAACATAGTCTTATCCTAAATTGAAGCAATGAAGTGAAAAAACAATGGAATTGATGGAGGGATAAATGGTAGGGTGTGGAGGAGATGAATATATGTGAGGCAGGGTTCCCTTTGGATATTCTCTTTGCACCTTGATTGTCTTTCTCGCCCACCTACGAATAACAATTATGTTTTTTTTCTGTTTTTATTTTTATTTTTGAAAAACACCTAGGCTTCCTCGGAGAGGTTTTCACCCTAGATGTTTGCCCTGGGTGCCTCAAGGAAGGTTTTCACCCAGGGATCTTCTTATTCCTTTTTTTCTGTTTTTTTCATCATTGGGCAGCGTCACGAGGTTTTCAACCTAAGGATGGGACTCAGACACCTCATGGAGGTTTTCACCTGAATCCTTATTCTCTTTTTTCAGTGACCTGATGATGGAGGAGCTGGAATTTCTCCACCATCATCACTGTCTTATTGATATTGTCAATGAACTCTTGTTTTGATAAAGGCCTCTTGTACATTTTCAATTGGTGTCCATTAACAAGCAATGGAATGGCTTCTTCATATATAGTTATAATTTGCACTGAACCATTATCATGGCATCTTTCCACCACATAAGGTCTGAGCCATACTGTCCTTAGCTTGCCTTTGAAGTCTTTATACCTAGAATCATATAACAATGCAAAATTTCCCTCTTGAAATTGCTTCTCCTTAATATGTTTATCATGCCAGATCTTCCTCTAAAGCTAAACTATCTCTGTATGTAGGAGGGCCTGCATTCTGAATTCATCCAAGCCATTCAATTGGAACAATATTTCTTTCTGTGCATGACTAAGATCCAAATCTAGTTGGGCTGCCATCCTCAATGTGTTATATTCAAACTCAATGGACAACAAAGCCTTTTTCCCATAGACCAGCTCATAGGGTGTAAATCTAGTGGTGGTCTTCCATGTTGTATTATAGGCCCAAGTAGCCTCAACTAGTCTCTCTACCCAATCCTTCCTACTGCTGCTTATTGCCTTGGTTAAGATGCTCTCCAATGCCTTGTTGTTCACCTCCACTTGCCCATTATCTTGTAGACGATAAGGAGTTGAGGTCCTATGCTTTATTTTGTGATGGCTGAGTAGTTCTTCAATCATGTTGGAGGTAAACTGGATGCCTTGATCTGTGACTAGCTCTCTAGGGTACCCAAATTTGTAGAATACATTCTCCCTTAGGAACTCAACCACCTTCTCTTCTATTGCTTCCTTAATCACCTTGGTTTTAGCCCACTTAGTCAAATAATCAGTGCGCATAATAATGTACTATTTTTGCTTTGAAGGAAGGTTGATAGGCCCAATGAAGTCCATTCCCCACTTGTCAAATGGCTCGAAAGTCACTTGAGGCTGTAGGGGAATTTCATCTCTTGGAGTAGGATCTCCCATCCTCTGGCACCGATCACACTGACTAATATACTTTTTCACATCCTAATGAAGAGTGGGCCAATAACAACCTGCTTGTAACACTTTGAATGCTATTCTCTTTGCTTCAAAGTGACCTCCACAAGGCCCATCATGACAGGTTAGAAGGATGTCAAAAAATTCCTCTTCCCTTACACACCTTCTCAAGATTTGATCTGGGCCAAGTTTGAAAATATTTCCCCAATCCAGGTGAAGGGGGGCTTTTCCTAACTATATTTCTTTTTTCTTTGGAGGGCAAGTTTGGTGGGAAGTGTGTTGATACCAAATAGTTTTCTATATCAGAAAACCATGGGGACAGAACTGAAATAATAAGAAAATGCTCGCCTAGTAACTGGTCATCCACCATTCCTTCTTCACCTGCAGGCAGATTCATCCTAGATAGAAAGTATACAACAACATTTTCCTTACTAGGATTATCAACAATAGTTAGATCAAACTGTTGTAATAAAAGCAACCATCTTATAATTCTAGCATTCACATTTGGTTTGTTCATTAAAATATCTAATTG
This sequence comes from Pinus tabuliformis, assembly GCA_031772625.1. Taxonomy (NCBI): domain Eukaryota; kingdom Viridiplantae; phylum Streptophyta; class Pinopsida; order Pinales; family Pinaceae; genus Pinus; species Pinus tabuliformis. Next base: position 1,256,348,940 of record CM062804.1, read on the forward strand.
TAGCGTGGTCAATATGCACAAATGTTTGGTAGCCTGTAATGTAATGCTTAAATTTGTTTAATGAATGCACAACAGCCAGTAGTTCCTTTTCGGTCACGGTATAATTTAGCTCTGCCTTTGAAAGGTTCTTACTGACAAAATAGATGGCATAGGGCAATTTCTCCTCTACCTGACCTAAGGCTGCTCCTATGGCTTTGTGTGAGGCATCAGCATGAATATGAAAAGGGAGGGCCCAGTTTGGGCCTCGAAGAATTGGTGCAGTGGTTAACTTACCCTTCAAAATGTCTAAGGCCTCTTGACATCTTTTTGACCATATAAACTCTGAGTCTTTGGCTAACATCCAAAATAAAGGAGAGGCCAACTTGCTGAAGTCCTTTATGAACCTTCGGTAGTATCTAGCTAACCCCAAGAAACTCTTGACATCCCTCTGCTTTTACGGAGGTGGGACCCTTTTGATGATTTCTCTTTTGTTCGGGTCCACCTGCAGTCCTTGCTGAGATATTGAATTACATAGCATGGTCCCTTCAATCATTAAGAATTCACATTTTTCTGGACTGAGAGACAAGTTCATTTCAATTCATTTTTGCAATACTTTGCCTAGGTTAGTTAGGACTTCTTGAAAATCACAGCCATAAGGTGTAAAATCATCCATATAGATTTCTACCACATCATGTACTAATTCGCCGAAAATACTCAAGTCTGCTCTCTAAAAAGTGGCAGGGTCATTGAATAGGCCAAAAGGAAGGACCCCATAGGCAAAAATACCCCAAGGACAAGTGAATGTGGTCTTATCCTGGTCTTCTAGGCAGATTTGGATTTGGTTGTACCCACAGAATCCATCTAGGAAAGAAAAAAACTTCTTCCTTGCCAGGCCATCTAGCACTTGGTCAATGAAGGATAGGGGAAAATGATCCTTCTTTGTGGCTTTGTTCAACTCCCTATAATTGACACAAATCATCCACTTACCATTTTTCTTGGGAACTAACACTAAAGGAGAGACCCACTCACTGTCAGAGATAGGGTAAATGAATCCTGCATCTAGCAGTTTTTGCAGTTCTTCTTTGACTATATCTTTAAGAGATGGATTCATCCTCCTTTGTGGTTTCTAGACCAGCTTGCAACCTTCTTTGATGTATATGTGGTGAGTACACACTGAGGGGTGTACTCCCTTCATTTCCTTGTAACTCCAAGCGAAGGCTTCTAGGTTCTCTCTCAACATGTTGAATAGCTTTTCCTCTTCAAGAGCAGAAAGACATGGATTAATTTTCAAAGTTTTCTCTGGGCCGAATTCTATGGTTTTGACATGGAGTGGGTTGGAATCAACCAAGCATAAGTCAATTGGATGATTGTTCTAGGTTTCCCTTACTTCTTCTTCTAATGGTAATGAACTAGGAATTGGAATTTGGAGCAGGTGTTCAATTAAGTCATCCTCATCTTGTTGTCCTCGTCCTATGGTTGCTTTCAAAGCATAAAGATGGGTGGAATAAACCTCACCTTCTTCATCCTCCTCCAACCATAAAGGTAAACCATGCTCTAGAGAATGTTGAGCAGGAGGATATATGACTAACTGTTTGGAAATATGCCCGTTCTTGATGGTCATATTCCTAGATCTGCAGCTAATGTAAGCATCGGTTGTGGTTGACCATGACGTCCCAAGGATGAGAGGGTAACCAGTAAACTTATCCTTAGGTTGGAGAACTAGAAAATCTACAGGTTACTCCCAAGAGTCAATGGAGACCATCACATATTCCACAATTCCCTCAGGGGTGACTGTGGAATAGTCTGCAAGTTGCATAATTGTTGTGGTCTTCCTCAATGACCCTTGGAGGTTGAGCTTGAGCATGGTGTCCTTAGTCATCACATTAATGGCAGCCCCAATATCGATCAGAGTGTGTGGGACGATGGTGCCATTGATGTGCACATCTACTACAGGGCTTCTAGGGTCCAAATATTTCAAACATATTACCTGCCCCAGCATTAAGTCAGACAGTTGCCCAATGACATTAATGGTATGGGCATCCCTTTTTCTTCTTCATGGATTCTTGAAGAATTTGTCTGTAATCAACTTATTGTGAATGGGAACATCTTTTATTGCACGGAGAATTGGGGATATTTACACATAGATTTTTCAATTCTCCCAAAAGTTCAGTTTCTTTTAGGGTAGGCTGGAGTGGTTGGGCTAATCTCTCAGGAAAGGGTGGATTTACTTTAATATTTCTTCCCTCTCTTTCTTCCTCAACCTCCCTATGTGGAGAGGGAGGTTGGTTATCCAGGAGAATTCTCCCAGATCTTAGGTTGATCTCTTGGATTTCTACAATATAAGCTGGGTATGATGTCTCTCCATGGTATATTTGTTGAGCCTGCCTATTGTTCGGGTTCGGATTCGGCTAGGCAGGCATCTGGGGTTGCTTGGGTGGAGCAGATTGTAGGAGTTGTGGTTGGGTAGGTGGTGGAGGCAATATAGCTGGAGCATTGTTGTATTGGGGCCTCCACCCCTGGAGTGGGGTATTCCACTGAGGTTGTGGTGGAACATAAGGTTGAAATGACTAGTTGGCTGGATGGGAATGATACTAAGATTCATAGGACCAATTAGGGGGTGTAGAACAGGAAGGATGAGTAGGGGGTCCCCAAGAAGGTATATTTGTGGTTTGGTTGGGGTTGTAATATGCATGGGATGACCCTTGCATACCCTGCTAGTACGGTCTAGGCCACAGAGGTCTCCTTTGGTTGATGTAGCAAAGTTGCTTAGTGACCCCTTCAGCTCCTTGATATACAACTTTGATTTTGGGTAAAGAAGGGCAATTCTCTGTGGAGTGGTTTCTTCACAGACCAAGCAAATATCAATGTAGTTCAATGGAAATTCATTCCTAGGATGCCTCCTGGTGCATCTAGGGCGAAATATGGCCAAGGCTCTCTCTGATTCCTCTTGCTTCCTTTTGATGTTCATGGTGTCCAATTGCAAGGAAAGGGTTTGCAACATCTCACTTTTGAAATCTTCCAGTATATTTCCAATTTCAACCTTGATGGATGAGTTGGAAGATGATGTACTTGCCATAGGTTTACTACTCCTACCCTTTTTCTTGGCTACCCTAGAATGGTTTCTAAAGACAATCTTGACTCTAAGCAGGACCAACTTTACTGAATCGGGGTCAAGTGTGCACTTGGCCCTTTTGTATCTGAGATGGAATCTTTCTTCGTAGTCTTCTAAGGATTCATCCTAGCCCATGGTCATCCTGAAAATTTCTTCTTTAGTATCCTTTGACCTATAGTAGTCCTGATATTTGTTGTTAAAATCCTATTGCATCTAAACCCAATTTGTGATGTTATCTCTAGGTAAACCCATGAACCAGCGTAATGATGCATGCTTTAGGGTAGATGGAACAATTTTAACTTTTTCTCATCATTTATATAGTCATAGGTTTGGCATATGACAACAAACTCAAATAGGAAAGTGTTGGGGTCCTCTATGATCAGGCCATGGAAATGAGGTAGGGCAGAGGGTCTTATATTCTTCATCTTGGTGCCCCCATTGGTTTCCTTGATGGGGAAGGCACCCTCAACTCTCTCTCTATTCCCTCTATCATTTTGGTTTTCAGCCAATGGTTCAGTAGGAATGGGTTCTTCTTCTTCTTCTTCTTCTTCTGCTTCCCATGTAGGTTCTTCAAATATGTCAGGTTTCTCACCTAAAGGTTCCTCTAGTTCACAACCACCGAAGAAGAGAGAAGGTTGGCTGTTGGATGCAGTGGGGGTGTTTGGCAAGAATTTCCCTAAATTGTCCCTATTCCTACGAGACATGAAAATAAATGTTTTTTGGGTTGGATTTTACAAGATTTTTTTTAAACTGGAAAGTACTTTGCAGAAATGAAATTGTTGATTGAATGAAAACTACTGACAGAAAGAAAATATACTTTTCTGAATTGAAATTCTACTTGCAGAATGGAAAGGAAAGCAGATAATGACAACTGAAAGAAAGGAAGCTAATAGATTACTTTTGCAAAAATAAACTAATGGTAGAAAATTGAAGACTAGAAATAGAAGAAAAGAAAGTAGTACTCACATTCTACTTAGACACCTCCCCGGCAACGGCGCCAAAAAGTGATGAGCGTAAGTATTGCAGCAAGGATGTTGCAACTCCTGGGCTACCATATTTACTTATCAACCCGAGGTTCGTACAAAATTGGAGGTGACAGTGCTATATGCACAAGTAAAAGTGAAGGTCCTGCTTGTTGTCACTGTTCATCTGGCAAGATACCCTAGGGGTTCCAAGCAAGACTTCTATAGAGTTAGAAGAAGCTTGATTCTTTGATGGAAGAAGAAAAAATATATTCTAAGAAAGCTACTCTATTGTAGTAATGAAGAAAACAACATGTAATGCTAAATCACACCATATCCTAATTAACCATTTAAACAACTATGCTAAGCAGAATTGCTAAATCAACACTAACCTAATGTTGTTATCTAAGTTACAGAAGTAAAGAGCATCAAACCAAATTAATGTGTAAGCAAGGAAACTAAACTAAATCCGTTTTCACTTTTTTGGTCTTCTGGTGTAAATATTTATTTATTTATGCAGAAGTACGATTTTTGAGTTTGTGTGGTGTGTATGAGTAATTGAATTATGAACTGTGTGTGGATTAGAGTAATTATGCATAACATAAGTGTGCAGGGGATTCAAAGAGAATTCTAGAGAGGACAGTTCTCAGAGGAGTGATGTGATGATCGGACAGTGTTGGAGTCTAATTGGATAACCAAATCAAAGCTCAGGAGTGGCAGTGTTGAAATAATACGCAGAACAAAGTTCAGTAAGAAGTCAAGAGGTAGAGAAATCGAAGATCGAAATCAATGAAAGGAGGATGTAATGAAGCAGTAGTGCATAGGAACCGTTGGATCAGTCGGATCAATGAACAAGATTAACGGAAGATGAGTGATGAAGATATTATCACAGGGGATTATGTTAATAGAGCGATGGATCACATCAAGTCACATGTTGATAGAAGGGTGGAAAACGTGCGGAATGATGGAGCAGTCTTCGTAGGTGGTAAGCAGTATCTTGCACCCCCTAAGAGCTGTAAGTGAAATTCCTAAATTTCACGCAATTAGACTAAGTGAGTGACACGTAGCACAGGAAAACCACTTTTATCACATGCTCTCTATTGGATATTGGTCGTGCAAGAATTCACACGATATTGTGTGATAGTCGTTGGATCATGCAAGATTGATCAATGGTGGAGATCAGCCGAGCAAGTTGGCGAGCGAGTGACGCGATAGCCGTTGGATCAAGCGAAACAGATCAACGGTGGAGATTTGGAGTGCCTAGAGTAAAATTGTTGAAATGAATATAGGTGGTAAGCAGTATCTCGAGCGCCCTAAACGATGTAAGCGAAATTCCTAAATTTCATGCAATTATCCTAAGTGAGTGACGCGTAGCACGGGAAAACCGCTTTTCTCACGCACTCTCAGTTGGATATTGGTCATGCAAGACTTCACACGAGATTGCATGATAGCCGTTGGATCATGTGGGATTGTTCAACGGTGGATATCGGCCAAGCTAGTTGGCGAGCGGGTGACACGATTGGTCAGGTTTGTTGTGGATCAAATAGTGAGGAAATCTACAGGTATAATCTGATTAAGACGAGATTTATTAGCTTCCGCATATATTATGCATGAAGAAAGTGCTGAAGACTCCGAAGCTCATGCAAGAACTAGAAATCTAGAAATATGTGTTTTTGGGGTTGCTGAAGGGTCTCTTCCTCAAGTCATGGTCCTAGAGGGAGGAGGCGAGGCAGAGACACCTGCTAACAACCTTATGGGGATATTTTTCTCCTTGCTAACCTTCTAATTGAAAGAAGGCACAAATGGAAGCAAACTAAAACACAACCAATCTACTCTACACTGTTGTAATGGAAATTTCGCTACTTACGCAAATGAACAATTAAACCATGAACCTATGTTAGCGTACATGTACAATCAAGAGGAGCCTTGGCTTCTAGGGTTGGGCCCTAACCCAAGAGCTTCAGCCCTCTGAGTTAACTCAATGCTGGCTCGAAATGAAACTCATCCTTATTATCAAAACCATGGATTACATCAAACACTGTCACAAGTCTTACAACTCAAAAATAGAGTAGAGTTTTACAATAAAAAATCCGAAACCTACTAAGGTCCTAGGCCTCTCTACTTATACGTCTTAAGTCTCCAGTGACTTCCCTAAAATTAGGGAGGCTCGGCTCCCAAACTCGAGATAAACTAGTGCTTTGACTTTCACTTTCTCAGCTACCTTCTAGTCCTCATGATTTGGCTGTTTGCACTCCGAGCTAATGGAGGAATATTCGAATGGAGGGGTAGTAAATGAGGAGGATTTACCTCCTTTAATTCCTCTCCCTTGTCCCATTCGAGTTTTGACCAAGGTCTTTGCCAAAATTCCTTACCTTTATCCTTTAATCCTGCATTAAATGCAAATTAGACCACAAAGCAAAATATCCAACTCTAACTCATATCATAAACAAGATATAATCAAAAGTATGAAATAGGTTGTGAGAATAGTTGGTTTGACTAAGCTAGGAGGTGAATTAAGGCCCATATAATTATGCAATGATGAGGCTCATCAGACCCATCCAAAGCAGTTCAAAATTTCCTACTCCTAGTTTATTAGCTTCCTGATCGTAAAGCAAGACCTGGTCTCCTTCTGAGAAAATGCGAGACTTGACATTTCTGTCATATTGCGCCTCGATTCATTTCTTATGCGCTTCGTTAGCCAATGCGTCTTCACGACGGGTTTCATCTAGATGGAAAAGTTCCAAGAAATGCGTTTCTTCTTTAGAAATGTCAGGTAACAGGTCAATCGCGAGTTTGAGAGATGAAATTTCGCATTGTATCAGCAAGATTTCATCCATACCATATACCAATTGAAAGGGTGTGAATCCAGTAGCATTTCTCACTAAGGTTAGATATGCCCACAAGGCAGAGTACAGGATTAAATTCCAATTTTGTTTATGAACCCCTATCATTCTTTGAAGCATTCACCGCAGGACTTTGTTGATGGCCTAAACTTGTCCATTTGCTTGCGGATAATGAGTAGAACTATCATGTGAAAGTCCTAACTTGGCAGTTAACTCAGCCATCATGTGATTGCGAAACTGTGACCCATGATCTGTAACTATAGCCTGTGGTACACCAAACTGGGCAACCATGTGGTTTAAAAAGAAAAAAGCAGTCATCTCACTACTGTTGTTTCATGTTGGCATCACCTCGGCCCATTTTGTGAAAAAGTCAACGGGGACTATAATGTACCCATGCCCCCCGGCCGAGGTGGGGTTACATGTCATGAAGTCAATGCCCCATTTGGCTAATGGTCCAACATCAATGACACGATGCAATGGTGTAGGTGGTAGTCTAGCTTTACGGTCATAGATCTAGCATGTGTGACAACTTCTAACAACAATTATGCAATCTTTGAATATGGAAGGCCAGAAGTAACCAGCACAGAGAAATCTCTCTGTGGTAGCATAACCAGATAAGTGTACACCACAAGCACCTAAATGGCTATCATTCAAAACTTTCTCAACTACCTCATGAGTGAGGAACCTTCGTAAAATCGTATCGATAACATGATGATAAAGAGTGTCGCCAATGATCAGATAATCTTTGGCTTCGTATCGGATACATCCCTGTTGTGAGCGAGAGGTATCAGGCTGGAAAGTTTGGGTCTGGAGATAAATCAGTATATCTCCATACCACGCGTCAGATGACAAAATTAGGAACATTAACTCATCCATAATTGATGGTTTTGATGTTGAATCAATGGTATTCAAGGGAAGGTCGCAAAGAATCTTGGCGAAGACTAGAGATTTTTTTGATTTGGATTTGATGAATTCTAAATCAAACTCCTACAAAATGACGATCCATTTTGAGTATTTTCCCCGCAGCAATTGACGTGACAAAATATATGTCATAGAGCTGCAATCTGAAATGACGGTGGTCTTTTGGAGCCAGATTTAGTGGCGAAATCTCTGTACATCTTGAACAAGAACCAAAGCTAAATTTTCGACGTAAGAGTACTTAACTTCTTGTATCATTGAGATTGCAACTCAAATAATATATTGGATGTTCAATCGCATTTTCTTCTTGAACTAAAACCATTCTAATGGTTGATTCCGCAGCGGCGAGATACAGGAAGTAATCGTTTTGATAATTTGGGGAATACATTAATGAGGATCTAATCAAGGTATCTTTAAGAGCATCAAAGGAAGCTTGCGCAACCTGGTCCCAATGGAAGGGTATCCCCATTTTCAATAAACGAGTAAATCCTTTAGCCATTTCAACATAATTTGGAATGAACCTCCTCAAAAAGTTAGCCTTCCCTTGGAGTCTTTATAACTGTAGCAGATTGGAAGGTGGAGGAAAATCAAGGATTGCCTAAACCTTAAGTGGATCAAGTCAAATTCCCTCCTTAGACACTACAAATCCAAGAAAATGACCATAACCAACACAAAACACACATTTGTGTGGATTGAGTTGTATTTTCTAGTGTTGGCATCGCAAAAATATAGCTCTCAAATGTTGCGAGTGACCAGTCTGCTTGCGTTAATGAGAAGGTAAATCGTCAAGGTATGGTTGAAAAATATGTTTGATGTCATGGAAGGAATAATTCATCGCCCTCTGAAATGTTGCCCCTCCGTTCTTCAAACCAAACGGGAGTTTCCTATAAGCGAATGTGCCCAATGGACAAATAAAAGCAATTTTAGATTGGTCCTCTGGGTGGATATTGATCTGATTATAGCCGTAAAAACCATCCATGAATAAGAATATTTTGCATTCGGCACATTCATCAATAATCTAGTCGACAAAGGGAGTAGGATAATTGTCTTTTGGACAAGCCTGATTAACATCCTTATAACCAATGCACACTCATATTGTCCCTTGTTTCTTCATGACAGGAACAATATTGGAAACCCAATCAAGAAGAGGAACAATGTAAATGAAACTAGCATGCGAAAGTTTTTCACTGTCTATTTTAATAGCAGCATCCTTCTTTGGATGAATAGGACGGAGGCGTTGTCGCACTGGTTTGACATCAGGATACATTTTGATTTCATGTTCAACTATATTAGAGTCAATTCCTGGCATCTCCTCATATGACCATGCAAATATATCTCGAAATTCACGAAAGAGAGCACTGTAAATATCAAGTTCTGATGGAGAACAATATTTTCCAACATGAATGTTTTCTTTTTTCTTTTCTGAGTAAAGACTATTCTATTATGTATAAATAAAAGAGGAAAATATTTACAAAGAGGTTGGAACCTCTGAGGGGGCTAAAGCCAACCCTCTGTCAAGAAAACTTCTGCCATCAGCTCTTAACTGTTTGTTTACATAGATAAAAAACGAGAGCCCAGGACTCTGTAGAACTAGACACCACCACCAAAAAGCAAAAACAAGAAGACGATGGAGAATTACACTGAAAAAACTGACGTGGACATCAGCGGCAGCATTAAACCGCTTAACAAAAACCACCAGTTTATCGGACCGCCGTCGACCAGCGAGCGGTTTCCGTATGAACGAGCCCGATAAAATCTCCTGTTGACGTGTGGCTCTCGACTGACGTCATCATTTCTGACTTTTCGGGACGTAAAGTTCCGCCAAAAAGAGCCTTCCAAAATCCTCCACCGCCGTCCGATCTGCTCCATCAATCTCTGCCTTTGATTGATTCTGCCTGAGGTGGTAACTCTGCATCTTCGTTGTTGGCTTTGCACAAAGAGCTGACCCATTGAATGATCACATTGTCTTCAACATCCGTAATACTACGACCAGGAGGCATCACCGGATACAGAACAGTGCCAGAGAACTGCGCCGGTGCACAAATAATGACCTCCTCGTGTGAAGAAGTTTGCTGAAGACGCGCATCCTCTTCATGACCTTCATCCTGTTGCCCCTCTGGAAGAATGGGGATATCCTCTACCCTGCCTCCTTGAGAGTCCTTAGAATTCTGAGAGAGAGTCCTGTCCATGGAATGTTCATCAGAGCCAGGGAGGTCATCTTCTTCCTCTGAGAAGATGACCGTGATAATAGCAGAGATAGTAGGCTTGTTTAGCTTGCTTTTAAAAGTGAAACGGGAGGAGTGGAAAGAACTGGAGAGGGACGGACCAGAGTGGTCGGATGATGGAGAGGCTGGCGAGACAGAAACAAGCGGGGAGATGCGTCGAGGAACAGGACCTCTCCTTCCTCTAACACCCCCCCGTGTGCCCCTCCGGGAAATTCCTCGAGGTCGAGCCATACCAGCAATGATTGATAAACTGAGAGGACAAAAGGGTTGGATGAGGAAGAAGAACGCCCCACCCCAATTTGAAATAAACCGTGGATAACAGTACTCAGAGTAGAAAGTGCCCAGAGAAAGCACCACACAGATAAAAAACAGAACCCCGAAATAAATACCAGAATTGTCTGAATGATTCCCACACCCAGCCCAAACAGCTTCAACAGACTCCGTGACCCGACCAATTGCAGTTATATACCCAAGGAAAAAACAATGACCATACCAGATGCGAGCCAGAAGAACCGTGATTAGATGCTTGAGGCTGGCCTGTTGCGGTCTTCGATGGAGCCCTGATGGCTTCCAAATGCTTAGTACTGCACCTAACTCCTGTGAACCAAATCGACCTGGAATGTCTCTGCTAGAATGAGCCAGAGAGAGTGTCGAGCTCTGGGCAATTGAAATAGATCGTATGCTCATCATCCTGAAGTACTTACTCCGCATGCTGTACACCCAATTCCTCATTAATGGGACTTAATGCGCTGCCAAAAGTCGCCTACTTGCTCTACGATGGTGCCCAATGCCGGCGTCGCTCGTATGGGCATTAACTGCTCATAATATCACCCGCATCCGGGTGCGAGTTCTCCTGCGGCTGCATATCACTAGTAACTATAGTCTTGAAGATGGAGAGTTGATTCTCTGAAACTATGCTGGAGATTGAGCCTTCAAAGAATTCCCTTCCACTTTCCACCCCTATGTTTGCAAGAAAGTCAACCAATTTATTCCCTTCCCTTCTAATGTGTTTAAAGGAAATTGCTTGGTGATTGGTAAACCATTGTTTGAGAAGCTCTAGCCTAGTGGCCAATCTCCAACTGCTACTGACCTTATATACCTGAGATCCCTGCATAAGCTTTGAGGCCATGTTGATGATGATTTGGGAGTCGCCTTCCACTATAAGAGGCAAGAGTCTCCGTTCCTGTGCCAAATTTAGTCCTCTCCATAGGCCCTCCAATTCTGCCGCATTGTTGGTATTCCAACCAATTGAGCCAACATAGGTTATTAGGGGGAGTCCCTGGTAGTTTCTGATGCTTCCTCCGAATCCTGTTTTTCCTGGATTCCCTTTCGAGGCTCCATCGAAGTTAAGCTGGTATGCATTATTTGGGGGAGGTGTCAAACTTGATGGAGATTCTAGATGCTTTGAAGAGTTATCCTTTGATATTAAGGGATGTTGTAATTGAATCTGCCAGTTATCCTATATGGCTTGTTCCTGCGGGAGAGATGGGAAGTCCTCTTTAGACCATCCTTTAACAGACAGAGTTTCTTTAATGTTCTGGTGCAGTCCTTGCCAAATTTGTTCAATTGGTTGAGCTTGATCTTTAAATATCCTTCTATTTCTTTCCTTCCAAATATTCCACATAAGTAATCCTGGTATGAGCTGCCATAGTGTGTTTAAGAGTTTACTTTTATACGACTCTTGGGGCCAGGTGCGGAGAGTCCCTTTGATGTCTCCATTCACTCTTCCATCCTTCTGACATCGGAAGGCAATTTTTTCCCAGAGTTTCCTTCCCATTGGACAGGATTGCATAAGATGTAATGCTGATTCCTCTTCCTGTTTGCAGTTTGGGCAAATGGAAGGTCCAGCAAAATTCCTTTTCCTGAGATTGTCCCATGTGAGAATTTTGTTGTGAGAGATAAGCCATAAAAAGGTTGAGACCTTCGGCCATATGGATGGGTTCCATATTCGATCCCATAATTGATCTTTCATTATCTTTTCTTTGATGAGTATTTTATAAGCTTCCCTGGTGGTGAAAGTGCCTTTTTCCTCATATCCCCATCTAAGGGTGTCCCAGCCTGCCGAAGTGAGTATTTTCCTTTTTTGAAGCTCAGTGGAGAGGGAGAGTTGAGTTTGCTCCGGGCTATGTGGTATTATGTGCCTGGCCTCTTTCCACTTTCTATGTTCTTGAGTGTTGTGTGAGTCCCAAAATCGACTCACCTTCTCATGTTGTTGTATGTCTTGATCAGCAATACCTGGAATTGTGTCTCTGAGGTTAGGGAGCTGCTGCCATGAGTCTTCCCAAAATCTAGCCGTGTGACCATCCTTCACCTCCCAAAAACTGTGTTTCTGAATTATATCCCTGTGTTGAATGGCTGAGTTCCAAATCACGGATCCTTTACTAGTTTCTGACATTCTAAGTCTCTCCTCCATGGATTTGTTGCTTGCATATTTCGCTGTCCAAAGGTAGGCCCAAGGTGTTGTGGGATTGGTTAGCCATTTCCACCAGATTTTGGCCCCCATAACCATATTACTATGTTCTGGGTCTCTTAGTCCAATTCCCCCTGCCTTTTTGGGAAGACATGCTTTCTCCCATTTTACTAATGCCCATTTTCGATTAGGTCCCGAATTACCCCAAAGGAAGTTTCTCTGAAGCTGTTTGATAGCTTTAAGGACCCATTTGGGTGCTGCCAATATGGAGAAAAGGTAAAGAGGCATGGTTTGAAGCACTGCTTTGATTAGAACTAGCCTACTTGCCATATTGAGCGCTCTATGCGTCCACAGGGATAATCTGGCTTCCAGTTTCTCTAAAAGATTGTTCCATGAGGCATGCTTAAGAGCCGTGGCAAATAAAGGAGCCCCCAAATACTTAGATGGAAGGGAAGCAATGGAAAAACCAAAGATACGGGCAATAGTTCTTTGGATGGATGGCGAAGTGTTGAAGAAGAAGATCTGGGATTTGACTTTGTTGATGAGGGCACCAGAGGCCTCCGAAAAGTCTGCAAGAATAGATTTAAGGGCTCGAGCTTCTTGAACAGACGGGTGACCAAAAAGCAGGTTGTCATCAACGAATTGCTGGTGTGAAAAAGCAGGGACTTGGTGGAAGGCTAGACCTTTGAGATGATGAGAGCGGAGGGCTTCTTTAATGCTACGACCTAAACCTTCAGCCAAAATGACAAACAGGAAGGGTGATATAGGATCCCCTTGGCGGATGCCTCTGGAAGGACGAAAAGTGGGTGAGGGGATTCCATTGATGAGAATAGAGAAGAACGAAGAGGAAATGAGACTACTGATCCATCTAATCCAAGAGGGGGCAAAACCAAAGGCTTGAAGGACTTGTTGCAGATATTCCCAACTGATACTATCAAAAGCCTTAGATAAATCGAGTTTGAGCAACATACCTGGTTTTTTTGTGTGCTTGAGAGAGTGGATTATCTCATGGGTTAGAATTATCCCATCCGTAATCTGCCTTCCTTCAACGTAACCAGTTTGTTCTGGAGAGATGAGAAGTGGAAGCAGGGGCTTCAATCTGGAAGCTATCACTTTGGAGACAATCTTGTATATGATGTTGCATAAGGCAATCGGACGGAATTTATCCGGAGTGGATGATTCCTCTTCTTTAGGGATTAAAGCTATGAATGTTGCGTTCAGTCCTGGATACATCCATCTGAGGGTACGCGATTCTTCCACCACTTGCCACACCTCCCATTTGACCAGATCCCAAAAGTGATGAAAAAAATTTGAAGTAAAGCCATCGGGTCCCGGAGCTTTTCCTGCTTTGAGTTGATGAACAGCATCATCAACTTCCTGGAGGCTTATGGGTTTGAGAAGGAGAGTGTTATGCTCATCCGTGATTAATTTGGGAATATTGCTGATGATTTTCCCGATAGCTTCTGTTCTGTTTATATCCGGCTCTTGATTCATCTTCTTGAAGTAGTTGAGGAACACCTGTTCTATCCCTTCATGTGTTTCGATTTTGCCTCCTTGTTCATTGGTCACCCGGGAAATTTGATTAATCATTCTCCTTTGCACTGTAGATTTGTGGAAGAATTTCGTGTTCTTCTCACCCTCCTTCAGCCATCTAACTCTCGATTTTTGTCTCCAGAGAGTTTCCTCCTGTGACTCTCGCTCGAGGAGTTGATTCTCTAAGGACTACTCTTTCTTGCTAAGTTCTTCCGAGCGTCCTTCAGTTATCATTCTTTGCTGAACCACTTTCATTTCTTGATTGAGGATTTCCTTAGCCTTAAAAATGTTGCCAAAGACAGAGTGATTCCATTTTTTAATTTCCCCTTTGAGATATTTCAGCTTCCTTTGGAATGAAGCCATTTTTGTACCATCCGTAAAATTGCATTTTTCCCAGGTTGCTTTAACAAATTCGTTGAAGTCCGGGTGAGACATCCAAAAAGCCTCAAATCTAAAGGGACGTCTAATATGGCAGCCAGGACGATTCCACTGGAGGGCTATCGGCCAATGATCGGAACCAGAGTAAGGGAGAATAGAAGTTGTGAATTCTCCACCTACATGAACTGCATTGTCAGAGATTAAAAAGCGATCCAGGCGCGATGCTATTTGCATTGGACCTGTCCGTTTGTTGTTCCAGGTGTAGAGGCCATTATTAGTAGGAATATCTATAAGCCAATTTTTCTGTATGAAATTCTTTAATAGAGATCCGTCCCTGTTTGTTCTGCATCGGCCTCCCTTTTTTTCCTCCACCGAAGCGATCATATTATAGTCTCCTCCAGCTATCCATAACGGGTATTGCCTATCTGTGCTAAGATTTGTTAAAGCCTCCAGAATTTCATTCTTCTGCTGGGATTCTTGGGGAAAGTACACATTAGTGATGTGCCCATAGATGTTGGTTCCTATTATATGGAATATTGCTTGGATAAAATTTTTATTTGCATGTATGTTGGTCATTTGAATCTTTCTTGCATCCCAAAGCACTGCAAGTCCTCCAGATGCGCCCTGAGCATCAACAGCTGCTACTATCCCCCCTGGCCAGGCCTTAGCTGCTATTTTTTCCAAAACTGTCGAATTACATTTTGTTTCCTGTAGAAAAAGAACTGCTGGTTTTTCTTCCATTAACATGTTTTTTAAGAGTTTTCCTTTCCTTGGGCAGTTAAGCCCTCTGATATTCCATGAGATCAACTTCATTGGGAAGGTTTGGGATTGATGTTGTAATACTTGGTTAGCTTGGCATATCTGCCAGAATCTACCAGCACTTCTCCAATCTTGATGGTTCTTTCTAAGGTAGTTTTCCTTCCCCTTTTTTTGCTGTCTTTTGTAATGAATTTGCCGTCCCATTGGCTGCCAATTTGAACCCCTAGTGAATATTTTTTCCGGGCTTTATTGAGGACTTCCACTAGATTGTCCACTTGTCTGTCAGGTATTTTGTCGAAGTTCCCTGTTTTACAAGCCTGTTCTAATCCCAAGAGATCTAGCTCACCAATGTCTATTGATTCCGAATCCTCCTCCATGATTTGTGGTTCCTGAGAGTGACTATCGCCTTCCTTCTCATTTTCTATGCTGGGATTTATGCCATCTATATCCATTTCAGGAAGGCTCCAGTCTTTGGAGGCTGTCTTGGGCTGATTACCTTCTAGATCTATCTCCTTTTCTTTTTCTTTCGATTGGGATCGATCCATTTTTTCCTTTTCCTGAGTAGGCCCTCTTTTATTATGGGTTGAGTCGTCTGGATCTTGCGAATCCTGATTATCTAGTACTGCAAAGCTATTACTAGTAGATGGCTTTGATTGATTTCCTGGGGGTGTCTTTATAGTAACAGCTGGTTTTTTACTCGCTCTTCTGCGATTTGTCACTTTGGTGAAACCATCTACCGATGGGTTTTCCTGTTCAGATTGAGTCGTAGGTTTGCTATTTAATGGGCAGTCTCTGAAGAGGTGACCTAGGTCATGACATTTCCTACATCTGAAGGGAACATGTTCATAATCGATTAACTGAATACATTCCACATCTTCATGAAAGAGACTTACCGTATCTGGCAGAGGTTGTTTCAGGTCCATGTAGACGCAGATCCTTGCATATGAGGTATATCTCTGTGTCTTTGTATCTTCAGCTATTCTGACAAAGTCGCCCAGAACCTTGCCAATAGCTTTGAGGGACTCCTCTTCCCAATATTCCAATGGTAGAGAGTACAGCCGGATCCACACCGGCGCCCAACTTAGGTCCTCTTTATCCGGGTTGAACCGCTCAATCCATTCTCTGAGAAATAGCCCAGCAGAGTTAAAGAAATAAGGCCCTCCTTCAAAAACTCTGTTCCTATCCTCCAAACAGTTAAAAACTGCAGTGAAGAAACCCTTCGGCCCTAGATGCAGGGTTATGTGCCCCTTTGGATGCCATTTGACATTTATCCATGCTCTCAATGCTTTCTCGTTTGGCCATATTCCGATAAATTTGCCTATGAGAGCATGATCTCTCATGTATTGAATTCTGGCATTTATACGGTGACTGGGTAGTTCCACTTTTGGTCTGTGTGCAGCTACTGGCTTGCATGTGGACGAGCTGACTTTCGGTTTATCTTGCTGTGCCTGTTCAGTCTGTTGCTGCTGACTTTTGCCTGTGCTTCCATCATTATGTTCCCGTTCTCTGTCGGGACCCTCAGGATTCCCTTGTTGGTTGCCGTTTGAGGGAGGCGTCCCTCCTTCCCCCGGATGGGGGTTCATTGTACCCGCCGGTCAAAACCCCCAGTCTTTTGTTATCTGCGTTGTCGCGATCTGATTCTGGAGTCCTCTGTTCTGCAGACCTGCCGTTGCAGGTGAGTACAGGAACCCTAATCCGCTTCTCAGAGCTCAGAGCCAAAAAATGATTTCCATGCCAATTCAACATGAATGTTTTCTACAATGTTAGGTTTGGTCGAAATATTTATAGAAATAGTTTCTTCGATTTTTGACAGGTTTCTCTCAGAGTCTACTATATCTATGAAAATAGAATTCGAAATAAAATCAACAACTAAAGGGTGATTGGATGATTCCATCATCAGTAGAAAATATACGTGAAAAAGGATCGGGGGAAGTACCATATTCTAATGAATGATCTACCCATACAATTAACGAAGATGGATTTGGATTCGCTGCACAAGCCAAAAATATTGATTACTATGCTAGCTCAATAGGGCTTAGTGCGACATAATTTCATTACTAATATCAACTTCAAAACTATCGGTAATCTTCCTTAAGTCAGATGAAGTGGAAGATATCATGTTGCAAGTCTCAACGTTCGCCACTTCCACCAAATTTGATGGTGGTGGTAGTGAAAAAATACCCATTAGGGAAGGATATTTAAAGAGACTTGCACGAACGTTTTGAAGAGATAGCAAGGGTCCGTGTACCAACATAATGCTTCTAGTAGCCTGTGAACTAGAGGCGAAGAAGGTGAGTTGGTCGATAACTATGATTCCACCTTTATGAGGGAATGCAATCGTACGAAAGTACATTGAAACCATAGCAGCCATAGCATAAACCCATGGTCTTCCTAGTAAAAGTTTATAGTCAAGGGGTTCGTCAACAACCTCGACTTCAATAGTTACTATTTTTCCTCCTAGTTCGATTTGCAGATTGCTCAATATTCCACAAGGCGTATATGTGTGTCCACCAAAGCTCTTAACGTTGTTGGTGAACGTGACAAAGGAGGTGATCCAATTGTTTTCTAGCAATTCATAGACATAATACAAGTAGATGCCCCCTCATAATAAATGGTTCGATGAACAAGTTTATTCAAGGCATTTACTTGAATCAGGAATGCTAATTGTGCTGGTAACTGTGGCGTATAACCCGCATGGTTGGAAACCACAAGATAGGAATTAGTTGGATCGATTCCACCACTTGCTGACAACAAAGACTTATTTTGGGAGGGATAGTTCTAAAGTACCTCGAGCATTGACATAGCAGAAGGTGACTGAGCCAAATCTTCTACTATGTTATAATTCTGTGCAGCTCGAGCTCGAGGGTTAAATGTCAATTTATGTACAACTCCCTTAGGAGTTTTTATTGTTAACTTTGGTGCAATAGGCGGTGGAATAGGATAATTCGAAGTTGAAGTCGAAGAGTTCGATTGATCAGCCTGGTTATTCGATGATGACGGTTGATTTCCATAATCTTTACTTCGTGTTGACACCAAAACTTCAATTTTAGGCTTAGAGGCAGATATCATAAGCACTTAAGAAGTGGAAGCATGGTCTGTAGCAACCATATTTATCTCCAGTTTTGGAGAAGGATCAGTCAATACTGTAGATGTATTATAAGTCTTCAGAACCTTTTAGACTTAGGAGCGGTGAGGACAATCTCGCGTAAAATTGTCATTGTTACAAGTCAAACACGAGTAGCGAGGTTTCCTAGCCAAAGGAGAGGAATTATATGATTTCTCTTGAGGGGAGTTATTTTGTTTCTTCTTGTTTTTCCCCTTCTTCTTACTTCCTGGTTGCTTTTCATTCTTTCCCTTGTTAGATGACATGACAATGATATCGGAAGTAAGAGTGTTATCAAGTGCATTTTTAGTTTGATTGGAAATGGAAAGTGTTTGAACAGATGGTCTACTTGCCATTTGTGTGCTCGAAGAACCAATCACACCGTCACCGACATGAGATTCCTTACTCGATGGTGGAGGAGGAATAGTGAAAGCTGGTCGAGGTGCATTCAGGATCTTATCATAGAGCATGCCAAACTATGTATAAATCAAGTTCAAATATTGGGCACAAGAAATTACTTTCTCTTCAGTGACAACTCCACCTTTCGCCACATCCTTAATGATAGATGGTAGCAAGGATTTTATAAACCACTCAGCCAGAAGCTTATTAGGAACATAAGTTTTAACCATTCGAAGGCGACGACGCCACTCATGAATATGATCAAAGATATGAGTAGCAGTAGTCTGTTTAAAGCTAGTTAATAGTTCCGTTCCAGTCTCATATCGTATGGGTAACTGGAAGTGGGTTAAAAATGTGGTAGCTAAGGTAGTGAAGTTATCAAAGGAAGTTCGTGGTAACTCAATGTACCACTTCACAACCAGACCAATAAGTGTTCTCTAGAAAAGAGGTAGTCTAACAGAATCATCATTCAAGGAGTTTGATGAACACCATAGATGAAAAGTCATGACATGGTTGGATGGGTCTTCTCCAGGGTTTCCATTTAATTTCAGAATATCGGAAGGTAACTTATGAGGAATCAACGGCCACCAAGGTGCATAATTAATTGGGTCATTGGTGAGGCGATTTAGATCTGGTAATTCAAGTGTCACAATGAAAGGCAATTGTCTATTGAGGTCAGGTTGAGCATATCCAAGGTAAGATGGGATTGCCTGGGCAATAAGCCTTTGCATACTAGCATAAGGCATCTGCTGCTAGTAACCTTGATAAGGGTAAGTTTGTTGAGCAAATCCAGCATAAGTTTGTTGTTGAGCACCAAGATATATTTGCTGTTGTCCAATCCCAACATAGGATTGCTGACCAGGACCTAGATAAACTCGTTGATGAGCAAACCCAACATAAGCTTGTTGACCAAGTCCATGTTGAGGTTGGTATTGCTGGAATTGTTGTTGTTGATATTGTGGTTGCCAAGGCAGTTGAATCAACTGTTATTGTTGTTGGTACGACGGTTTTTGATTTAATGGTTTTTGTTGCCCACCAATGTAAGGCTGACTAGGTTGTGAATACACTAAACCAATGTAAGTCTGAGTCATTCTAGCAAAAGGTAAACTAGCCTGAAGTTGTTGGACTCCAAACACAAGTGGTTGTTGTAAAACTACCTAAGAAGGCTGGATTTGTATACCTGAAACTTGGGGGTCTGAGGTTGAAGGGCCAGCTTGCACAGGTTGAGATACAACAATCTGATCTTGTGACTGCGGTACAACTATAACAACAGGTGTTGTAGATATGGATGAGATAGATTTCAAAGGTTGTGATGGATACAAAAGCATATGTTGAACGGGCATGGTTGGCTGCCACTGACAGACAGTCATTCCAGGCTGACCTAAAGACAATGACATACCGACATATGGTTTCCCCCCAGAAAATGGAGGATAAGGAGAATTTGCATATTGTTCTTTGTATGGGGGTAGTCCATTGTAAAGCGGATACTTAGGATGGTAACCAGATGAACCAACCTGATGTGAACTTGATGGGTCTAGTTGTTCAGTATCCGTTAATGAATAACCATATAAAATTCCACTAGAGGACATTGGTGAAGACCAAGGGCTAGAAACAACACCTGAGTGGTTTCCCGATAAAGATTGGTAACCTAATGGAACAGACGGAACACCATACAAGTGTGACTCAGGTGTCATAGTAAACATTGAAGAGGTTGCGACAGAAGATTATATCGTAGCTGTAACAGATGGTACAGTCTGGGATGTTGACTCTGCCATAGTCAAATGTGCAAATAAGTTTTCTAACAAATCAACGGGTGTCTAAAAGTAATCAAGATCAAAAGGAGCAGTGAAATGAGGAGTATGAGGATACAGATAAAGTCCAGTTCCAAAATGGAATGGAGTTTTGGGTGATTCTACCTCAGGTTCCTCTTCTATCGAAATCAAACTAGGAGGAAGAATTTCACTGTCTGGTCTGTAATAGATTTATGGTGTTTGTTGCTGAGGTAAAGAGGAAGTCTTGACAATCACAGATGTCTGAGGATGTACCGGTTGATCTTCTTCCGGTAAGGTAACAACTTCTGATTGTTCAACCTCAAGATCCAAATGTTCTGGTAAAAGAACAAGTTCAGGTTGGGCTTCATGAACAACTTCTGTTTGAGAAGTAACTTCTGATTGAACAGTGATGGGTTCAAGATCCACTTCTGGTTGAAGAGATTCAGGTTTAGAAGTATCTTCTTGTTGAACAACTTTAGATTGAGAATCAACTTGTTGTTGAACAACTTGGGTTACCGTTTCACTAGATTCAGTGCTAGTTTCCTCAGGTAATTGTGGATATTCCACTTCAGTAACAGATGTATCAGCAGCCATACGATTAACTGGGGTCACAGTACTTACCAGTATAGGTGTTTCTTGTAATTCAAATGAAGAACTAGAGGCTTGTGAAGTATTGGATCCAATCAAATGAGACCGCTTCGACAGGATAGGTGTAGCTTTAGGCAGTAAAGGCGATTTACTCATTGCTCTCCGTGAACAATGGGATAAGGGTTGATTTTCCTCCACGATTGATGATTGATTTTATTACAAAATATAAATAAACAAAAAGGGGTAAGCTAGGAAAAATGGTTTACCAAGCAACTGTGAACTGCAGAATACCTCTTGGAGAACCAAGAAGTACGAGCAGTCAATCTCCCCGAATGCTGTGTTCGGGGTATCACAGTGTACAAGGCGGTCGACTCGATTACCTAAGGATGGATAGAAACCTAATGTTGTCTTTCCATATATACCCAAAAGTACGTGGAGGCCCAATCCGTATTAGTGTTGTCTAATGCGAAACCGCATAGTGAGAGCACTTCCATATACTTTACGTACTGTAACACCGCCCTATATACCCGAAGGTACGTGGACAAACTACGATATACTCACGTATGTGGAATGAGGTAACACACTCGAAATGTATCGCAAACAAGTTAGCAATGTCTGCTATGTTTTACGATGCCGGAACACGTCTCTAGCCTAGAACCTCTAAATGTTTTACGTTAGGTGACAGTGCTCCATTAGGTTAATTGATGTTAATTTGAAGTTTATCTTGATTAAGACTTTTCCTTTCAAGGTTCACAACTTGATGTATTTTCAATTCCTAGAATGCAACTAATATGATAAACATCCTTTTCATTCAATTTTGACAATGAAAACCTTAGCTAGTAGGGATAGAGCAATCAGATTCTTGTAATCAAAGAACAAAGAACACATCTAATGCAATTTCCATAAACTATTCCTACAGGCACACACAAACTCTTTTAATTCACAATGCAAGTTTTTATTTTCAATTCCCTTAATTTTGTGATGAACGAAAGGAAACTAATGCACATATAATCAATCAATCATTTTGTAAGAACGAAGACTTTACAACAGTTTCGTTTCGAAAGAAAAGAAGACTTTTACGACACTTTCTTTTGAACAAAGATTAATCGACTATAAACTAACTTTGACAATGAATTAATGGTGATAAGAATCATTTAATAAACACTAAAAAATCAAGGACAAAGTATGGATGGCAAAGGAAACACAAATTAATTTCAGAGACACAAGCATCATTGACCTTTCAGCAAGCAGAAACAAAAGGAAATTTGGCAAAAAACCAACTCAAAGGAGGGATTTTTATCCTAAGGAGGATCAGTGTAGCCTTGAATGAGAGATAGTGCACTTCAGAGCACTGTCCTCAAGTCAAGGGTGCTCTGTAGCACTCTGTCTCTAGACCAAGCCTGTGCTGGTGCTAGAGAGGCCATCCTAGGGGCTTACAAGCACAATTTTCACCAAAAAACACTTCAAAAGGCTGAAAGAATATAAATGGAAGCAAGGTCTACTAGAGTGTACTAGGATGAAGGTAAACTACTCGGAATGGTGATCGTTCCCCAGTGGAGTCACCAATTTGTTATGAGGAATTTTGCATCTACGTATAAATACTAATTCCCTAGGTAGGTAGCTATACCTAGAACAACATATTTAAAGCGCTTATCCTTTCTCTATGGACGATAAATAAGACAAAGGCCTACTTGTTCTTTCGCTTTCCCTTTATATTCTTTGTATGAATCACGTTTCTCCTTCTTGAACTTAACTCGCTCAAAAAGTACTTGCAAGCATAAGCATAAGATAGAGAACCAATCGAAGCAAGAGATCTATCGACTATAAGTAAATGGAATCAGATACATTCACACATATAAACATCATATATCAATATAAGCATATGGAAAAAGGTGTAAACAAATTTATTAAGTAGAAGGAATAATTGCAACCATGAAGTTCGATCCGTTGTCACTCTTCTAGCTTGGGTTCCAACCAACATCACATCAATGGCACAACACTCCGGCAGCATAACAACACTTGCTTATACTCTCAATTCTCACACCAACAGTATCTCCTTACAAATTCTCAAGGTCTAGCCCTTGATCACTTAGATCAGTGCTCAATTTATAGGAAAATGGAGGAGGTTTGGTCATAAATGAGGGTATTGAATGGCCTTCCAAACTTAGAGTTAGTTTCCATGGAGGGAGGGATGAGAGGATAGGAGGTTAATTAACTCATTCCCTATCGAAGTTCGAGCTCATAGGAGATGATAAGTGTGGGAATATTCTAGATGACTCTAGAGGATAAGAATATTCCTAGAACCCTATGTGAATTTCACTCAATCTCGCCCAACACAGGTCAAAGTGGGCCTAGGTGCTCTGCAGAGCACCCTGACATGGGCCTACTTGCACTGAAGCACACTTACCCTTGTCTAAGGCTGTGCTAGTCCCTCAAGGAGGCATTTCTAGAGGGATTCAAGCCAAGAAACTCTCAAGGAAGGAGGCATTCAAAATGGTGACTTGTCTAGGGCATGTAGCAACTAAATTAGGGTTTGATGAGCCGTAATGATACTGATCTAAATGATGTGATTGATGTTCCCAAATGGATCTATAACAAGGTGTGACGAGGTGATCAAATTTATGCTCAAAATTGGAAGTGGTAAAAAATTCTCGAAACCTTAACGAATTGATATATCTAAGCGATCTAAATCCAACACAACTTGCTTCACTCAAAACTGATATCGTAGCTCCAGATATGGTGTTCTGATCGAATTCCCAAATAGGTAAATTTGGTAAAAATTGACAAGTGACTAGACATTTTGGGCCAGTGGTAGGCTGCCACATAGCCTCTCCGGATTGCTCCAAAAATTCAAAATTTTTACTGGGCAATGGGTTTGCGCCAAGTGTCTTATTCTTATTGGCTCTTAAATGGTGCAATTTTATTGGCTACAAGGTTGGTTGACTTGGACCAACGTAGGAGAGCCATGTGGCCCAATTAGAGGCTGCCACATGGCCTCCAAGGATTGGTGAAAATTTTTGTTATGGATTGGGTCAAGCTGCCCACTGGAGTTGAACCCGTGACCTAACATCAAGAAACCATAGACCCGAACCACTACTCCACTACCATGCCCCTTAACATTCATATGTTTCAACTTTTATTTAAAGTTTAAATGTTTGTGCCTTTGGGGTAGGGTTGAGACTAAGCCCCAAACCTAGCTATTGTGCCCACAAGGATCTAGGGGTAGGATCGTGGGCTAGGGCTTAGCCCCAGCCCTGTGGTCATTGCCCACGACACAAGCACCAGACCTCAAAACTGACGACAAAGAATGGTTAAGGGGCCAGCCTTGGGGTCACTAATGAGCATCATAAATGGGTAAGTATATGGGCTCATTTTACCTCCTAACCTAGTGAAATCAAACATTCTCTTAGCTTATTGTATGATTTTCTGATTATATTTATGCTTATAGGGTGAGTTGAGTTAGTTATTATGCCATGTGGTCTAACATGTATTTAATGCAGATTATTGATGGATTTTGAGGTCAAAGTCAAGGATCTATTGGTCAAACTGCAGCAATAACTCGAAGTAGACAGAGGAGAGGAATTATAGGAGGGAATCCCCCTCATTTATTGCTCCTCACTTTGAGTTCCCCTTCATTCAGCTCGGAGTACGAGTAGCCGAATCATGCACTAGAAGGCAACCAAGCAAGTGGAAGATGATTGTTAGTTATCTCAAGTTTTGGGAACCAAGCCTCCATGATTTTAAGGAAGCTATTGGTAGCTTCAGATGTATAAGTAGAGAGGCCTAGGGCCTCACTAGGGTCAACTTTTTTTGCTTGTGTAAACTCTGCTCAAATTTCGAGCTTACTATTTTATAATAGTTTTATGTAATCTTGCTATTTTTTTATAATGAAGATGGAATCCTTTTTGAGCTAGCACTGAGTTACCTCAGAGAGCTGAAGCTCTTAGGTTAAGGCCCAACCCAAGTAGCCAAGCTTCTCTTTACTTGTATTTGTATGCTTTACTTCATTTTATAGATTAGTTTGTTGTTAGATGTATTTCTCTTATGGTTAAGAATAGGTTTCTTTTGATGATTTAGTAGCTTGCTTCCATTTTTGCTTTCTGTAGCAGGTTAAGCAGTGACTAGAGAAGATTCAAAAGGCTAGAAACAATGCCTTGGCCTCTCTTCCTCCCTTTGTGACCATGATTTGAGGCAAAGACTCTCTTGCTGCCCCAAAAACACAGATTTTCCTCATTCCTAGGACTTCTAGTGTTTGCAGCTTTCTAGTAGGTTGATAGTCCATTTTTGCTTTGCTTTAGATCTTCTTTATCATGTTCACTTCCTGATTTTCACTAGTCCTTTTGCATGCTTTCCTTTCTTATAGCATTTCCCAACATTTCCTTCTATACATCATAGTTTAGGGCATTTTAATGCAAAACTCTGTTTTTTCCTAGGATGCACTCATTTCATTGGTTGCTTGATTTTCTTGGTTGACTGTCAGTTCCTATGTATTATATCTCTTCCAGCAGTAGGCTAGCTTACCAGCAATCACACCCTCCATTTGATCCATACCCTATAGGTCTCCCAAACCTCACCTCAATTTTTCCCTAGTTTCCTTCATTTTTCATAGAACTTCTTCCTCTCTCCTTGAGCAAACCCAATCATCTTTCTCTCTCTCGGTGATTAATGGTAGACCTTAGGCACCCTAACACCTCATTCCAAACTTCATCCACCTTTTCCACCCACTCTCACACCCTCAAAACAACAACAATTTCTCTCGGCCTCCTCTTGTAGGTCTCCTGTAGTTTCCTTGTTTTCCTCCTGTATTTTTCCTGTGTCCTCTTGTAGTTTTACCTGTAGGCTTCCTTTTGAAGGCCAAGTGTGGGAAAATCCTCTATAAGGCCACCTAAGACCTCCTACGACCCATCCACACCATCCTACATCCTCCCAAGCTCCAAAACCACCCTCTAATGCCACCTGTTCGCTGCCACACTCACACACAATAAATTAGATTCATGTTAAATTCACATAAAAATACATAAAAATCCAAAAATGTGTTTTTTGCTGATTTTCTTCCAGAAATAACATGGTTAGATGTTTTTTACTTCCTTGAGTAGGTAAAGGCATTTCTTTCATGGTTTTCATAGTGTTTTTGGCAAAAGTAGAATTAGCTTGTTAATTAGGGTTTAGTAGGTTTTGCTTTATATTCCAATCTTTCTCCTTTCTGCAGTCAGAATAGCATATGTAGAGTAGTCTTTATTTCCTTTCATCACACATAGAGCTTCTTCTGAAATCTATAGAATTTGGCTTGAGCTCCTATTGATCTCGTGCCGGCTAACCAAGTGACAACCTGCAGTGAGAACTAGTATTTGTGCATATAGCACCGACGCTTCCAAGTTTGTTACGAACTACCAGGTTGATAAAAGTAAAGTTGGCATCCCAAGAGTTGCAACATTCTTGCTGAAATACTGGCACTCACCACTTTTTTGTGCCATTACTAGGGAAGCGTCAGAGTATTTTGTGATTACTGCTTTCTTCTATTTCCTATTGCAGCATTCTGCTAATAGTTTATTTCGGCAAAAGTAGACTAGTCATTTATTTTCTTTCAGTTCTGTATTTCCTTGCTTTCCTTTTTAATTCTGAAAATTTCCATTCAGCAAGTTCATTTCTTCTAGTTGCAATTTGTTTTGTTCAATCACAATTTCAGTTTCTGCAGGTACTTTCAGTGTCGGGAAAAAGAAACAAAAAACCAACGAAAAATATTTCCTTTCATGCCTCGTAGGAGTAGAGATAACTTAGGAAAAACTTTGCCTAACACCCCCACTACTTCACACAACCAACCTTCTCTCTTCTTCGGTGGCTGCAATCAAGAAGAACCCTTAGGTGAACAGCCAGACATATTTGAAGAACCTATAGGGGAAGAAGAAGAAGAAAACATTCCTCTGGAGCCAATGGCTGAAAACAGAAATGCTAGGGGAAATCGAGAGAGAATAGAGCGTAACTTCCCCATTCGGGAGACCAATGGGGACACCAAAATGAAGAATATAAGTCCTTCAACCCTACCTCACTTCCATGGTCTGGCTACAGAAGTTCCTGACACCTTCTTGTTCGAGTTTGTTGTCATCTGTCAAACTTATGACTATGCAAAAGACGAGAAAAAGTTGAAATTGTTCCCTTTTACTCTCAAGGACGCACCACTGCGCTAGTTCATGGGATTACCTGGCGATAGAATCACAACTTGGGCTTAGATGCAGCAGGACTTCAATGACAAGTATCGAGACTATTGTAGGTCAAAAGATACTAAAGAAGGAATCTTCCGAATGACCATAGGAAATGATGAGTCTCTGGAAGACTATGAAGACAGGTTCCAGCTTAGTTACAAAAGGGCCAGGTGTACACTTGACCCTGAGTCTCTGAAGTTGGTCCTGCTCAGGGGAATTCGGGAAGACTTTTTAAACACCCTCCATCTATGGGCCGGAGGAGACATCTACCAACTATCCTATGAGGACATAAAGATTGTTTTTAGAAACCATTCTAGAGCAGCTAGAAAGAAAGGTAGGGGGAGTCAACCCATAACCAATACCTCTTCTTCCAATTCATCCATTAAAGGTGAAATTGCAAACATGCTGGAAGACTTCAAGTGTGAGATGTTGTAGAATCTTGCCATGCAAATGGATACCTTACATATAAAAAAAAAAACAAGAGGAAGCAGAGAGGGCTTTAGCCATTTTTGCCCTAGATGCACTAGGAGGCATCCTAGGAATGAATGCCCATTGAAATCTATAGAGGTTTGTTCAGTCTATGAAGAAGATCATTCTACAGTTAAGTGTCCTTCCTTGCTCGGACTTAAATTTGTATACCAAGGGGCCGAAGGAGTCACTGAACAAATCTATTACATAAACCAAAGGAGGCCGCATGGACCTAGACCATACCAGCAGGGGATGCAAGGGACATCTCAGGCTTACCTCCATACCTTCTTGGGCCCCCCTGCTCATTATTCTTGGTCCACGCCTCCTCCTTGATCCTTCACATCTCAATATCATGCCCAACTAGCCACCCATCCATTTCAATCCTATGCTCAGCCGCAACCTCAGTGGAATGCATCTCATCAGGGGTGGAGG
Source organism: Pinus tabuliformis (assembly GCA_031772625.1). NCBI lineage: Eukaryota > Viridiplantae > Streptophyta > Pinopsida > Pinales > Pinaceae > Pinus > Pinus tabuliformis. The sequence goes on from CM062804.1 coordinate 1,256,377,021, forward strand.
CCACAATACAACTCTTTTCCCACTCTTCTACCTCCACCACCTGCCCAACCACAACCGTTACCTTCTGCTCCACCAAGGCAGCCCCAAATGCTTGCCCATCCAAATCTGAACCCGAACAACAGACAGGCTCAACAAGTGTATAGTGGGGAACCATCATGCCCAACTTATGTTGTGGAGATTCAAGAAATTAACCTGCAATCCGGGAAAGTTCTCCCAAATAGCTAGCCTCCACCTAGGGAGGTTAAGGAAGATAAAGAGGAAAGTGAACCTAAAGCAAATCCACCCTTTCCTGAGAGACTATCCATGACAATCTAGCCTACCCCAAAAGAGACTAAACTCCTGGGAGAATTGAAACATTTATGTGTGAAGATACCACTTCTCCAAGCCATAAAGATGTGCCTATCTACAATAGGTTGATCAAAGAGAAGTTCTTTAGGCATCCAGGAAGGCATAAGAGAGATGCCCCAACCATCAATGTCATAGGACAACTATCTGACCTGATGTTGGGGTAGATAATCTGTCCAAAATATTTGGACCCTGGAAGCCCAGTAGTTGATGTCCACATCAATGGCGCAATGGTCCCACATACCTTGATTGATCTAGGAGCTACCATTAATGTGATGACAAAGGACACAATGCTCAAATTTAACCTCCAAGGCTCCTTGAGGCAGACCAAGACAGTGTTGTAGCTAGCAGACCGCTCCATAGTGACCCCTAAGGGGATTGTGGAAGATGTAATGGTCTCCGTTGATTCTTGGGAGTACCCTGTTGATTTCTTAGTTCTCTAGCCAAAGGAAAAGCTCACTGGGTATCCTATCATTCTGGGAAGACCCTGGTTGGCTACAGTCGATGCCTACATCAGCTGCCGAGCTGGGAACATGACCATAAAGAATGGGCACATGTCCAAGCAGTTAATCCTATATCCTCCTACCCAACTCTTGCTAGAACATGATCTACCTCTCTAGTTGGAGGAGAAGGATGAGGATGAAGTTTATTCTACACTGCTTTGTACATTAGAAATTTCCATGGGGGGAAACCGCAAGATGAGGATGACATGATTGAAAATTTGATTCAGAATCCACCTCCCAGTGTATCACCATTAGAAGACATAGTAAGAGAAACCCAAAACAACCCCTCAACTGATCTCTGTGTGGCCAACCCCACTTCTCTCCGTGTTAAAAATATAGAGTTCAGCCTAGAAAGAACATTGAAAATCAATCCATCCATATCTACTTCCCAAGAAAAGGAGCTATGCAACATACTGAGAAAACATCTAGATGCCTTCGCCTGGAGTTATAATGAGATGAATGGAGTGCACCCTTCAGTATGTACTCGTCATATATACATCAAGGAATTTTGCAAACCAGTCAGGCAGCCTCAAAGGAGGATGAACCCAACACTATTGTTAAAGAAGAACTGCAAAAATTGCTTGATGCAAGATTCATCTATCCCATCTCTAACAGTTAATGGGTCTCCCCTTTGGTGCTAGTGCCAAAGAAAAATGGCAAGTGGAGAATCTGTGTCGACTATCAGGAATTGAACAAAGCCAATAAAAAGGACCATTTTCCTTTACCTTTCATAGATCAAGTGTTAGACGGCCTGGCAGGAAAAAAAGTTTTTCTCCTTCCTAGATGGGTTGAGCGGGTACAATCAGATTCAAATTAGCCTGGGAGACCGAGATAAGACCACTTTAACTTGTCCTTGGGGTACCTTTGCATATTGGGTCCTTCCTTTTGGTTTGTGCAATGCTCCAACCACTTTCCAAAGAGCGGTATTGAGTATATTTTTTGGACTGGTTCATGATGTAGTAGAAATATACATGGATGATTTTACTCCTTATGGCTCTGACTTTCAAGAAGCTTTATCTAACCTAGGAAAAGTTATAGATAAGTGTATTGAGATGAACCTGTCCCTGAATATGGAAAAATGTGAATTTTTGATGACTGAAGGGACTGTGCTAGGTCATGCAATATCTCAACAAGGACTACAGGTGGACCCCAACAAAATTGCCATCATCCAAAGGGTCCCACCTCCTCAAAAGGTGAGAGATGTCAAAGGCTTCCTAGGCTTAGCTGGATATTACAAGAGATTCATTAAAGACTTCATCAAGTTAGCCTCTCCTTTGTTTGGCCTCCTAGGCAAAGATGTTGAGTTCATATGGTCAGAAAACTGTCAAGAAGCCCTAGATACCTTGAAGAGAAAACTAGTGACTACCCCAATTCTCAGAGGCCCAAACTGGGCCCTACCCTTTCACATTCACACAGATGCCTCGAACAAAGCAATAGGAGCAGCCTTAGGAAAAATTGATGAAAAGTTACCTTATGCCATATACTTTATAAGCAAAAACTTATCAAAGGCAGAGTTAAACTATACAATGATCGAGAAGGAACTCCTAGCTGTCGTGCATTCCTTAAACAAATTCAAAGATTATATCACAGGCTATCCAAACATTGTGCACACTGATCCTGTTGCAATTAGATATTTAATAAACAAGCCAGATGTAAATGATCGCATTATTAGATGGTTTCTTTTACTGCAACAGTTTGATCTGACCATTATTGATAAGCCTAGTAAAGAGAATGTTGTTGCTTACTTTTTGTCTAGAGTAAATTTTCCTGCAGGTGAAGAAGGAATGGTGGATGACCAAATTCCAGATAAACACGTATTTTCTATATCATTACTCTCTCCATGGTTTGCTGATATAGCAAACTACTTTCTTCCAACACAGTTCCCACCACACATATCCTCAAAAGAGAAGAGTAAGATAGTAAGGAAAAGCGCCCCTTTCACCTAGATTGGAGGCAATCTCTTCAAACTTGGCCTAGATCAGATCTTGAGAAGACGTGTCAGGGAGGAGGAAGTCTTTGACATCCTCTTGACCTATCATTATGGACCTTATGGAGGTCATTTTGCAGCAAAAGCAACCACCTTCAAGATATTGCAAGCAGGCTACTACTAGCCCACTCTTCATCAGGATGTGAGGAGATACACAAGCCAGTGTGATCAGTGTCAAAGGATGGGGAAACCCACTCCAAAGGATGAAATTCCCATGCAACCTCAAGTGAACTTTGAACCATTTTAGAAGTGGGGCATGGACTTTGTGGGGCTTATAAACCCCCTTCAAAGCGGAAGCAATACATCATTGTGTCCACCGACTACCTGACAAAGTGGGCAGAGACAGAGGAAAAAGTAGCTAAGTTTTTTAGGGAAAACATATTCTACAAGTTTGGATATCCGAGAGAGTTAGTCACAAACCAAAGCAGTCAGTTCACTTCCAGCCTGATTTAAGACCTACTCACACATCATAAGATCAAGCATAGGACTTCCACCCCTTACCATCCAGAAGCCAGTGGGCAAGTGGAGGTCACTAACAGAGCATTGGAAGGGATCCTAACCAAGGTAGTGAGCAACAGTAGAAAACACTGGGCGAATAGATTATTTGAGGCCACTTGGGCCTACAACACAACATGGAAGACCACCACTGGGTTCACACCCTATGAACTGGTCTATGGGAAGAAGGCTTTGATGTCAATAGAGTTCAAATTCAATACCCTAAGGATGGCAGCTCAGCTGGACCTATACCTTAGCCATGCACAGAAGGAGAGTGTCATGCGGAAAGAGTCAATTTTGTGGACAAAACCGACCTCCCTAGAAGCTAAGGCTTTCTAGTGACAAACAAGACAAGTAAACACTACCTTTCTCTAAATATGCATTTAGAATACAAGTAATCAGGTGTTTATAACATACCTTTAGTCCAACGCTTTGTAGTAGTCCAGCCTCGCCGATCCAGATGAGCTCCTCCTTCTCTTCGAAACCTGCATTCACTAACAAGCCAAAAGATTACATAGCACCTGAATAACTTATAAAATAAAACATATTCATCATACAGACCAAGGAGTATATGAAACAAATCATGTATAACAATCTGTTGAGAAAAGTGAGCTTAATTGTATTAAGTGGAAACAAAAAAAACCATTACAACCTGAGCCTTGGTGTTGTGCAGGTCCCTCCTAGGGTCCAGCAAGAGTTCTCCTTTACTTTGATCAGCTCACCCACTTCCAAATAAGGCTAGGAAAGGATGGGAATCTCTCCTCTCAAGCTCTATAAGGGAGTCCTAATTCCAGCAGCATCTACCCTTAGGAATGTTCAGCTTTCAAGCTCCCCTCCCTCTGGCCCAATGCCTGTATTTATAGTGCTTTAGAGGAAGTTAATCAGGTCCACCATCAATGGGATAAGCCCCTCTTTGAATGGGATAGCTCCCCTCTTGATGGGATAAGTTCCTCTTTCATAGGGATACATGAACCATCTGGAGGCACTCAATACACGTCAAACAAACTTCTAGAATGCTCTAGAATCGACCACAAGTAACTTTTTTGAAGTAAAACTCGCGCCTTTTGACCTTTACAGGGGTACGCACCCACCCCTTTGCAGACAGAGCGTACAAGTACGCAGGAAATGTGAACTTGAGGTGCGTACACGCAGGTAAGGCTAAGAGAAACTGCGTACCCAGAGTTATTTGACTTTTTAAGGACTTTCTCTCTTTCTTGGAGTTTGACATGAAGAGCAGAGGTATAAGACTTGCCAAGGAGGATAGTATGACAGTTGATGGAGCCATACTAACTGCAAATAGTCATGGTGACAAATTTTAGTGTAACAGATTGCCCCCTAAAGTGCGAAGCCTGTAGTAGATTAGGGTTTCATATCATCTAGGAAGGGTGAAGTACTTTATCATTTCAAGGATTATCTTGTGGAGAGCCCAGTCGGAACCTGCAAATATTCAACACAAAATACATATATAAGATCATATCATCGCTGAGGTAGGCATTCCCATACTTAGATTGAAAACTTTAACTAACAAACTAACTACTGCTCTGATATTGGAATGATTTCGCAATACATCATAATCATAGACTTTTGTAGACACAGTATGGACACATCCATCTGTTTATGATTAGTCTACTGTATAATGAATACAAAACTCCTCGCAGCCTGGATGGTGGAAACTAGATCCAGGGTCTTCATTTCTACTTCCCGAAATGGTACAATTCTATCCATGCGAATAAATGAGTTGATGTCGAACATGGTAGAAACCACTTGATAACCAGTCGATGATGTAAACTGTTAACAAGTGTGAGAGAGACCACCAGTGATGTCAATGGTTCTCAAAGTACCCAGTACAATCCATGAGATGTGAATGAATGAGTTGATGTCGAACATTTCACAGAGTCCTTTGATCGAAAGTCAATGATGTAAACCATCGTCAAAGGCGAGAAACCTGCCATTGATGCATGCAGATTTCAAGGTACTGAAGATTTCTAGGTCATCTTTCTAGATAATGTGCTGATGTCGATAGAAAGCGACCCATTGCGGGCAAGCCCACAACACGAAATCATAGATCAAGTTGAAGAAATGTAGCTGTAAGGACTGACTCAGGGATGGTCGAGATGGATGACGGGTATTTTGCTGATGAATGGTTTATTTGCAGTGACCTCTTGAACACATAACGACACGACATATGGCTTGGTGAAAATTGACCCAATAGTTAATACCCGGAACCCGTTGAAGATTTTCAAAGTGGTTTAATCAACTGTTAGGCAAAGGATTTCCCAACCCAGGTGAATGAAAAGTGTCGTGTTCAAGAGTGGTGATAAGGCTTCTTCTGAGACAAAGGATAACAAATAGGCTCATTTTTCTCTCTTTTCCCCCACCATTTCTGGAAAGTACCTCTTTATTTTTTACAAGCTTGAGGAGGATAACATATGCTTGATTATAAGCTCATCCTTCGGATGAGTCCAACTTAGTTTAGATTCGAACCCTAAGAAGGAGTGGTCTGTTCCTGTTTGTAATCGAACATGTCCTTTACTGTGAAATTTTAACGAGTCCAGTATAGGAGAAACTCGGCGTTTTTCAATTTTAGAGAGTCTGAAAAAACTTAAGAAGACTCCAGGGTTGACCTTTTTCGTAAATTTGTGTCTCCCAAGCCCGAAAAAGTATAAAATAATACTTGAGAGAACCGCTTGATCTTTACGACCAAGGAGTACTTTCATGATTAGTGTCTTTGACCTGAAAAGTAAAAAGCGATCAAGGACACGTCGTTTTATTTCCAGTATCGAATTTGAAACGACAAAAATCCGGCAATCTTTTCCTGTTTTTACGGTCAGAAAAGGGCTATAAGGGGACCGTCTTTTAATTCCGTTTTAATGAGTGTTAAAGAAACGCTCGGCAATATTTTCATGTTTTAGGAGTCAGAAAAGGGCTTAAAAGATGACTCTGAGGTTTCAATTTTTCATAAGTTTTAACGAGTTCGAAAAAATGATAAAAATGTACTCATATGGCCAACTTTCAATTTAATTTATGAGCAGGAAAAGACGGAAAGAACTCGGTATTTTCATTTGTTTTACGAGAATGAAAGATAGCAAAATAATCTCGGGATTTTCATGAGTTTAACGAGTCTTGAAAATAACTGAAATTGACTCAAGATAGGTTTCATTTTTACAAAAGCTTGAAACAGAGAAAAACTATGCTTCAAAGTAGTTTCATTTTTACACAAGCTTGAAACAGAGAGAAACTGTGCTTGATGCCCCCTAAGCATAACTGCTAGAGCGCATGCCCCCCCAGCTTCATTTCATTCAACTACGGTGGATGAAATGAAGGTTCAAGTGCGAGATCATTTGAAAGACTCGACCTAAACTGTAAGAAAATTATGCAAAACACTGAAATAACTAACCTAAATATACAACTTAACATTTATGAGATCTAATCAAACTCTCGACTCAAGTAGAGGAGGATTTGTTTCATTTTTTAACGAGCTTGACACAGGAAAAGAACTATGCTCGGATTCGGTTTCATGTTTACGCAAGCTTGAAACGAAAAACTATGCTTGTTATAAGTTCACATGCCCCCAGCATAATGACGCAGAACGAGGTACATGCCCCCAAAGCTTCATTGCATTCAATGAGGTGGATGGAATGAAGCTTTACTTTCAAGATCTTGGAAAGACTTGTGGGAGTTGTTTCATTTTTTAGTGAGGTTGACATAGGAAAAGAACTATCCTCAAAACCCTTGTTTCATTTTTTAAACGAGCTTGACACAAGATAAGGAACTATGCTCTTAACTACTCTCTACAATCTACCTACTTAACCTACTCTTGTTTCATTTTTTAACGAGCTTGACACAAGAAAAGAACTATGCTCTAAAAATCCTTGATTCATTTTTTAATGAGCTTGACACAAGACAAGGAACTATGCTCATGACTACTCTCTACAATCTACCTATATAACCTAAATCTACCCGATTCATTTTTTAATGAGGTTGACTCAGTAAAAGGAACTGTCCTCATGGATACCTGTTTCATTTTTTAACGAGGTTGGCACAGGAAAAGGAACTATCCTCGCAACTCCTTGTTTCATTTTCTAACGAGCTTGACACAAGACAAGGAACTATGCTCAAAAAGTTCGCATGCCCCCAGTATAATGATGCAAAGCGAGGTACATGCCCCCCAGGCTTCATTGCATTCAACCAGATGGATGGAATGAAGGTTTACTTTGAATATTTAACTTGAAAAGGGAGTTGTTTCATTTTTAAGGAGGTTGACACAAGAAAAGAACTATCCTCATACCTGATTCATTTTTTAACGAGGTTGACTCAGTAAAAGGAATTGTCCTCATGGACACCTGTTTCATTTTTTAACGAGGTTGGCACAGGAAAAGGAACTATCCTCGTGACTCCTTGTTTCATTTTTTAACGAGCTTGACACAAGACAAGGAACTATGCTCAAAAAGTTCACATGCCCCCAGTATAATGATGCAAAGCGAGGTACATGCCCCCCAGGCTTCATTGCATTCAACCAGATGGATGGAATGAAGGTTTACTTTCAATATTTAACTTGAAAAGGGAGTTGTTTCATTTTTAAGGAGGTTGACACAAGAAAAGAACTATCCTCATACCTGATTCATTTTTAAACGAGGTTGACTCAGTAAAAGGAACCTTCCTCACACCATTGATCATGGTTTCCAACTAGAAGAAAGACATGTCAATGGACACACCTTGATCATGGCTTCCAAAAGGTCTTCATCAGAAGGAAGAATAGTTTTTTGGAAGGAACACATGTCAAGGGACTCAAAAGGGATAAGAACATCGTGTTTAAGTAATCCCATAGAGTTTTCCATGTCAATTACCGGATCTAAATCAAAGGAAGATGAGCAAACAGTGAGAGGTTCACTTACATCGGTAACTGGAAACATGGGACCAGTTGCCACATAATTGACCCGTGGCAGGGTAGATACCACTTTAGTATCAGGAACATTTAGGGGTGTCATATTATTGGTAGTTGAGACAAGACTAGCAAACGAAAGCTAGTCTACAGTCACAATATTTCCATTGTGAGGGAAAGAAATCACGCGAAAGAGTGTCGATACGACAGCTTTCATTGCATAAACATAGTCTCGCCTAAGGAGTAAATTGAAATCCAAGGGACCTCGAACTACCATAAGATCAAAATAGACAGTTTTACCTTCCAAGGTAATGGAAAAATTAGGAAGGATCCCTAAAGGTTCACTAATGGTTCTGTTAAAAGCTTTCAGATTCTGCGTAATAGGCGCAAGCTGAGGGGAACCCAAAGCTTTCCAAACAGTTGAGGATAAAATACTAACAGAAGCACCTTCATCTACCTGAGTACGATGTATGTCCCTACCACCAGCCTTGACAATGATTTGGAAAGGGATGGAGGAAGGAAGACGAGGTTCTGTCAGTTTATTCCAATCAAAGGAAAATACCTCAGTACTTGGAGGGGGTGCTGTAGAAACAGGTAAAATGCCCCCCGGCATAGAAGAATCTGATGTAACAAGAAGAACCTGAGTAGTGTGAAGTTCACTCTCTAAATGGAAAGTGGGATCAACCGAATGTGAAATTGGATCGACCACTTGATCAACTAATGGATCATCAACCTGAGTGACATGAGTTTCACTCTCCAATGGGAGAGTGTGATCGACTGTACTTGAATTTAGATCAATCACTCCGTCAGTTGACGGTAGGTTGGGAGAAATTTTACGGTAACCAGTTGGAAATTCTTGTTGTGGAACAGTAAGATTTTCCAACAATTTTGAGGCTTCATCCATGTGAGGGCAAATGTGAGTTTGATGACTCCCTTTGCATAACTTACAAGGAAACCTAACTTTACCCTTTTTCCCAGGAACCTAAATATCACTGGTTGATGGATCAATGGAAAGTTGATGAGATTTTTCTGACCACACTTCCAAGACCTTTGGAATACCAGGACAATTGACAAGGAAGTGGTCACCCTTACAAATCCTGCAAGGGTATTTGGGTTTACGATGCATGTCGGAATTTTCCTTAACACAACTAACACTTACAACCACTGTTGGTTGGTTGACTTCTTTCTTATCTTGCTTCTTCTTCTTCTTCTTCTTCTTCCCTTTCTTCTTCTTATTAGACACCTGGTTACTAGCATCAAGGCTTTTACCAAGTGAAGAGGAGGAAATGGAGGAAGAAAAATTAGGCGAAGAAGGTAGAGGGTCAACAGAAGGTTGGTGATGTTGAGATGGTGAACTCTGTTGAGGTGAAGCATTCGGTTGAGGTGGAACAATTGGAGTACTTTGGGCCAACGAAGTTGAAAATAACCATATCGGTAATCCTATTGTAAACCCAGGTAATGACAAAGTAGCCATATAAGGAGGACCAACATTTCCAAAGTAAGGAAAAGTACTAGGATTCTCGTTAGGAGGGGTTCCTAGGTTGGTAAATTCCGAAACGTTTGCCATTATATTCAACTTCAGTGAATTTTATTAACAATTTATAACTAAAATTAACAATTCACACCTATGGTCTCTAAAAGTAAAAACAAACAAATTAACACGCACTATCAAATCTAGGAGTCAAACCATACACAAACAGTAACCTTCCGGACCGAAAACACTAGTTGGGGATGAAATCCAACATCGCAGAATTCAGTACAGAAGTGGCAGGTGGAACAGTTACCCCGACAACCTGCTTAATGAATAGACTGGACCAAGTTCCTCCACTTTAACCGTCTCGAGTGAAGTGAACCCCCCAGAAAATCCAAGTGAGTCTAGCCGATGTCTGCTCCAGGTACAGTGGGATCTTCCCTCCACCGTCACCTTGGGTAGAACCCTAAAGATAATAGTCACTAAGGTTACCAACAGCAACAAATATACCTTGGGGAACAGTCTACGATCCGATAGCATGCAAGGGCAGAGTAACAAGCTCAATCCCCTTGCCGGCTCCTTGACAATAATCCAAGGTTTACCGACGAGTGACCCCAGGCTCCTCGAAAATGGTTAATATGAGGTTTACCATTTGTAGTACGTGCATATCTGGTGTCGTTCCCAATGAAGGAGGATTGATTCCCTCACTGGTTCGGACACGATCTCGTGCTTCTCCTTTAAGAGGAGCTTTCCCAGAGTATAAATGTAACAGTTGGATTTATCCTACCGCAAGATAAGCTACTTGTTTGGTTTTACTGTCTTGGAGAGTTAATTACTCTCCTACTCCAAGACACTAGCCTAAGCTATGTTGGTGTATCAGAGCCCTAGAAATGTAAAAATTACTAGATGAATTTTAATTAAGCGCTGTGTTATTAAGGTTGTTATTACTCAAATGGGTAAATGGAGATGAAACCAATGGTGTTATGACCCGACTCAATTGAATGCAATTGAATATGATAATGCAATCATTTCAATTCGATGAATCCTAACTAAAGTAAGGAGAGAGTTTCCATTCACTTCCAACAATGCAAAAAATTGATCACTAAGAGAAAATATAACAAATTCTCTAATGCACTAATTTCATCAAGAAAAACTAATGCAAATCAATTCCAAAATAGTTTTTTTTTTTTTTTTTTTTTTTTTTTTGTGTAAATTCAAATCAAAGAAAACTGATCTAAATCTACGATTGATTTTTCAGAATGTAAACTATGCAATTGTAATCTATGCACAATTCACTTGAAATGTATGCAAATGTAATCTATGCACATTTTTCATTCATATTCTGAAAATGAGAATTCTAATTATGCAACTGAGATCTATGCAAGAGAATTCTCAAACACAAGACGATTCTGATGTAATCTAAGAACCAATCAAGTGCAAGTCGAGAAAATTGGGTGAGAGTTCCAAAGGTCAAAAAATAAAAACACTCAAAGGCGATTAACACTCATACACAATCTAGCCCCCCCCGGCGAATGAGGGGGAAATTTTTTTGCAAAATTGTGAAAAGACTGAGACAAACCTCCAAGTAATGACCAAAGGAAATCAAATTAAGAATTTCTCAAAAAAGAGACTCAAAACACCCAATTGATAAAAGCTTGAAGCAGGAATGCCAATGAAATTAGACAAGATGAAAGCTTCTGACAGGTGAACAGTGGATCTGGGCAGCAAAAATAAGCTATAAACAAAATCTAATAGGAGAAAAAGGAAAAAATGGAAATTTTCTAAGCTTTTGACAGGGGTACGCAGGCAGCCTGTTTGCACAGGTGCGGCCACGCTCTGTGTACACAGCAAAAGTGCGTACAGGTACGCACTGTGCTTAACACAGAGGGTGCGTACTGCTCTCAAAATCAAGAAAAATAAAAACTAACTTAACCCTAAGCTATTCCACCCAAATTCACAGTCAATCAGTCAAAAACTAGAAAGAAATCAGATTTTTCTCAAATCAAAGTATCAAACAAAAGAGAAATCAATCACATCCATGGATTCCCCAGCAGAGTCGCCATTTTGTCATGCGGAAAGAGTCAATTTTGCGGACAAAACCGACCTCCCTAGAAGCTAAGGCTTTCTAGTGACAAACAAGACAAGTAAACACTACCTTTCTCTAAATATGCATTTAGAATACAAGTAATCATGTGTTTATAACATACCTTTAGTCCAACGCTTTGTAGTAGTCCAGCCTCGCCGATCCGGATGAGCTCCTCCTTCTCTTCGAAACCTGCATTCACTAACAAGCCAAAAGATTACATAGCACCTGAATAACTTATAAAATAAAACATATTCATCATACAGACCAAGGATTATATGAAACAAATCATGTATAACAATCTGTTGAGAAAAGTGAGCTTAATTGTATTAAGTGGAAACAAAAAAAAACATTACAACCTGAGCCTTGGTGTTGTGCAGGTCCCTCCTAGGGTCCAGCAAGAGTTCTCCTTTACTTTGATCAGCTCACCCACTTCCAAATAAGGCTAGGAAAGGATGGGAATCTCTCCTCTCAAGCTCTATAAGGGAGTCCTAATTCCAGCAGCATCTACCCTTAGGAATGTTCAGCTTTCAACCTCCCCTCCCTCTGGCCCAATGCCTGTATTTATAGTGCTTTAGAGGAATTTAATCAGGTCCACCATCAATGGGATAAGCCCCTCTTTGAATGGGATAGCTCCCCTCTTGATGGAATAAGTTCCTCTTTCATAGGGATACATGAACCATCTGGAGGTGCTCAATACACGTCAAACAAACTTCTAGAATGCTCTAGAATCGACCACAAGTAACTTTTTTGAAGTAAAACTCGCGCCTTTTGACCTTTATAGGGGTACGCACCCACCCCTTTACAGACAGAGCGTACAAGTACGCAGGGAATGTGAACTTGAGGTGCGTACATGCAGGTAAGGCTAAGAGAAACTGCGTACCCAGAGTTATTTGACTTTTTAAGGACTTTCTCTCTTTCTTGGAGTTTGACATGAAGAGCAGAGGTATAAGACTTTCCAAGGAGGATAGTATGACAGTTGATGGAGCCATACTAACTACAAATAGTCATGGTGAGAAATTTTAGTGTAACAGAGAGATTACTTCAACTCAATGGATTGGATGAATACAGATTGCAAGCCCTTCTCTATACAAAGGTAGTTCAGCTTCAGAGAAAGATATGGCATGACAGAAATATCAAGGACAATAAATTCCAAGAGGGATATTGGGCACTACTCTATGATTCAAGATACAACGATTTCAAAGGCAAGCTGAGGACAAGATGGCTGGGACCCTACACTGTGGAGAAATGCAATGACAATGGTTCAGTTCTAATCAGAACCATTAATGATGAAGCCATCCCCATGCTTGTCAATGGACAATGGTTGAAAGTCTACAAGAAACCCCTCTCCAAGCGAGGGTTTATTAAATATTTGAATAAAACAGTGATGGTAGTGGAGCATGTCTTAGCTTCCACTTCACCCACTCACTAAAGAAAAAAGAGAAAAAATAAGGACTTAAGTGAAAACCTTCATGAGGCGTTTGAGTCCCATCATTGGGTTCAAAACCTCTTCTAAGGCAGCCCAGTGATGTCAAAAAAAGGGAAAAGAATAATATCCCTAGGTGAAAACCTCCCTTGGAGGTGCCCAGGGCAGGAAATTAAGGTGAAAACCTCTATGAGGCACCCTAGTTGTTTTCAAAAAAATAAAAAAAAGAGAAAGAAGAATGAATTTTTATTGCATTGCAGGTTGGTAGGAGGACTACAAGGAGCAGAAGAAGATGCCAAGGGGACCTTGACATTTATATGAACATCCATCTCATCTTCTCCACACCTTCCTCCATCATTTTTCGCATCTCTTTCACCCCACTATACCTCTTCTTCCAAAACTGTGTTTTCTACAGGAGGCTCCTGTAGGAATTGCAGAGAGCCAAAAGTGTCTATAGGGCAGTTTGAGGGACAAGAAAAGCTTCATGAGGAACCTGTAATCCCTCTTACCATCTTCAAACCTCCCTTCCATCATTTCCAAGCCTACGTCACACTCCAAGCAACATTATTATTTTTTTCCCTTTCCAAGAAAAAACACAGAAAAACAGTTTTTCAGTTTTGAAAAAAAAACCAAAGATAAAAGGAGGAAAAGGCACCATTAAATTTACCTGAAGCTTACCTACTATCCCTCCATCATTCATCTCCACCTCTGGCATCATTCTCAAGCTCCAAGCACAGGGAAATTGCTGAAGTTTCAAGGGGAGAAGCAGCTGTAGGCGCTCCTGTAGGAATTCCTATAGCGATTGATCCCATAGAAGTCTAGCACCAGCAACAAGGGACAGCACATCTGAAGGTTGAAAAGGCACATGCAGCTTAGCTTCAGAAAAAGAAGAACCTGCAAAAACACACAACAACACATCAACAAGCAGATACAACATGCATGAAGGAAAATGAAGGCATGCAGCAGAGAAAGTCACAACACCTCACAGTCAATGGCAGCAAATACGCTTGGATTACAGGTAAGTAGCTAAGTCACTCCTCTATCTGAAATTGTGTAATTAGGAATCATATGAAGGCAATGAGATGGTTGAAATTGAAAAAAGGAAAGGTGGCCAGTTAACTTGGCCACCTTCCTTTAGTTGACTCCACTTAACCGAGATATCACCCATACGTGTGCACAGTCAACTCAAGCAAAAGATGTGAAGGACAGGTAGTGGGAGGAAGAGTTAACTCTGATGCATTAATGAGGGGATGATTACAAGGGGGGTCCATGATGACCAAGCAAGTGGGAACCAACAGTCCTAATCTGGGCAACGTACACCTTGCCATCTCGACACTCATAATCGAAAACAACCATAAAAGGTAATGAGCACTCCTCCCCATGCATTCTCACCACCTATTCTTTAGTTTCTCCTTGTAACTCAGCCGCACAACAGTCTTCTTATGCCCCCACAGCCTTGTATCCACCATCCTCCATCAATTTCCTCCATATTTTTTCTCTGGGCATTTTGTACAGGAGCACCTACAGGAAATCTACAGGAGGGACAGGGGCTTCTACAGGAGGGGCAGTGAGTCATTTTGAAGGGAGGAAACGTGATTTTTAGCACAAATTTCAATCTGAAGAGGTAGGGTTCATGAGTGCCCTCTGTTGAATATCAAAATATGAAAGATTTGGTCTCAAATTGAAGATAAAATGAGCCTTTAAGAAGGTAAAGTAAAAAAATAAATAAATAAATAAATAAAATAAAAAAAATATCTTTTAAAAATAAAATCTGTTTAAAACACACACACACACAGTCCCCTTTGTTTTCCTATTTCACTCAAAATTCTTTGTCTCCACCTCCATATCTAGTTTTTTTTTAAATTACAGGCAGTATGACAGGGGGGTTTATGAGAAAAGATCCCACTAACTCCACTAGACTCCATGCACATCCTCAAGTGGTGGAAATTTTTACAAGGGCAAATTGGATGAATTTCTTTGAGAAGTTTAGAGGGTTTGATGATGAAATTGCTAAGGAATTTTCTCTCTCTCTGGTCCCTCACACCAAAACTCATGTTGTTGTAACCATTAGGGGCCTCTCTATTGAAATAACCCCTAAATTCATCAGTAGGGTCACTACCCTTCCTCTTGGGCTGCCTTGGAGTAAGGATGAGAAAACAATTGGCCAGGCTGCCAAGAGGAAATTTTCCAAGATAATGAAACCCATGTGGAAGAAAAAAATGGAATTAGGAGGGATAGTGTACGATATGCCTGGGATGAGGTTAGCTACCAATTGATCAAATACATTTCTTGTGAGGGGAGGCACAACATTGTTAATGGGTATCATTTCAGAATCCTCCAAGAATTGAGATATGGCATGGATACCCCAGCACATCAAAAGCTCAGTATCACTTACTTTCTCCTTCAGTTCCTCATTGCCTCCATCACTAAGGTACAAGAAGGAAATTCACAGCAGCTAGCTCACCATGGCCTAATCAAGATCCTAGTCGAAGAAGCCCTCCATACCCTTACAATCCCTATAGCATGGGAAGTTTTTAGAGATATGACAGCTGAGGATGACATCAAGGCATTAACCTATGATGTCAGTCCTACTGTCAGTGAGGAGGGAGAACAATAGGGAGGAGAAGATGAAGCCAGTGGTGACATAGCAGAGCAAGAGAGGAAGGAGGAAAGAAATGAAATAGAGGAGGGGAGAGTTGAAAACATAGAACAGGAGGTAGAAAAAGAGACAGAGCAAGAGGAGGAAAAATAAACAGAAGAGGGAAAAAAGGAGGCAGAGAGGGCATAGCAAAGAGAAGAGTTCCCTAAAACTTTGGAAAGAGAAGCAACAACTGCCGTCACTGCCCTCGGTACACCGGTCAAGCAGAAGCAGAAGAGGAAAAGAAAAACCTCCATGTATTTCAGGGCAAGGAAGAGTACCCGAATTAAATCAAGCAAACCTCAGCCCTCATCAAAGACTCCCATTAACATTGAAGATTCACCATCTGCCAAGGTGAAAGACTCTCCTTCTAAGACACCCATAACCTGTGAAAGCAGGACTACAAGATATTCTACATGGAAGGAAAAGGTAATTCTACAGGACCCCAAACCAGACATGCAGGAGGCTAAAACAGTCCTACAGGAGACACTGTCCAAACTACAGAAGACACAAAAACTTGAGGAAAAGATAGGAAGACAGCCAGAGGTGAAAGAGGAATCACAAGAGCTACAAGAACCTAACCCCGGCCTAATCATGACTCCTATTATAGACTACTTGAGGGAGGCAAGATAATCCCACAGAAGTTTGCAATTCCACTGCTTTTCGAATTGGAAAAAGAGAGAGTGAGAACACATAGGTGGATGCAGATAGCCAAGTCCAAAGGAGTTGAGGATATTGGCCACATGGAAGACAAACTCGGGGAAATGTGCAGGGAATTGAATGTTCTTAGAGACAGAGAAGCCATTACAAGAAACCACCTTGAAAATGAGAATGAATTAATAAGGAGGCAACTATAGGAGAAAGAGACCCATTTGGCATACACAGCCAGCTTATCCATAGAAGCAATACAATGCAGAACACAAGCCAAATCTTATGGCCTCTATCTAAAGGATCAATGGCTTCAATTCCAAATAAAAAAATTTGGCACAAAGAGGCATAATGTATTTCCAAGACTACAGGCAGTTCACGGGTTTGTGTGACCAAAGCACCTTAGAGGACAAAGAAAATATGGCAGAGTTCTATCTACACAACATGGCCCTCACAGAATTGAATGTGTGGGACCCCAATGCCAAGCTAGGGGATCTGCAATTAATGGCCATGACGTCATGAAATGAAAATATTGTTAATAAAAGAGCAGAATGAACCATTGATGGTAAGAGTTGAGCCATCAGATACTATGGCACTCATCAGCACACACAACCTGCTTGCCAATGACCCCCAGATTGCCCCTAAATATCTAGCCAATCAGGAACAAGCCATTGCACACTTTGAAAATATGCTTAGGCTACTTAGGGATGACTGTGTGCATGCATGCATGAGAAGATGGAACACCCTACCCCATAGCTTGCAGATCAGAGAATACCATTCCTCCATGAGGTTGAAGGAGGCATTGAAAAGAGTGCCAATGCACAATCACTCCATGCAAAGGCTGAAGGTCAACTGGATTGGCCTCAAACTGAGTCCTCCACTCATATTAGGCATGCTGGAAGGCAGAAGAGAAGAAGAAGAGAAGGAGCAGTGGAAGGACATAGACAGAAAGGCAGGATTTTATGGAGAACATGATCAGACCACATCAGAAGCCTATAATGCTAGGGAGGCCATAAGGGCCATGAAAGACCAAGAGATTGACTAGGTTGCTCAGAGGATGAGCAACACCTTCAATAGGGGGTGATGATGAGCCTCATAAATGGGTAATTATATGGGCTCATTTTACCTCCTAACCTAGTCAAATCAACCATTCTCTTAGCTTATTGTATGATTTTATGATTATATTTATGCTTATAGGGTGAGTTGAGTTAGTTATTATGCCATGTGGTCTAACATGTATTTAATGCAGATTATTGATGGATTTCGAGGTCAAAGTCAAGGATCTAGTGGTAAAACTGCAGCGATAAATCGAAGTAGATAGAGGAGATGACTTATAGGAGGGAATCCCCCTCATTTATTGCTCCTCACTTCGAATTTCCCTTCATTCAACTCGGAGTACAAGCAACTGAATCACGCACTAGAAGGCAACCGAGCAAGTGGAAGATGATTGATAGTTATCTCGAGTTTTGGGAACCAAGCCTCCCTAACTTTAAGGAAGATATTGGTAGCTTTAGATGTATAAGTAGAGAGGCCTAGGCCCTCACTAGGGTCGAACTTTTTTTGCTTGTGTAAACTCTGCTCAAATTTCAAGCTTACTATTTTATGACAATTTTATGTAACCTTGTTATTTTTTGATAATGAAGATGGAAACCTTTTTGAGCTAGCACTGAGTTACCTTAGAGGGTTGAAGCTCTTGGGTAAGGGCCCAATCCAAGCATCCAAGCTTCTCTTTACTTGTATTTGTATGCTTTACTTCAATTTATAGATTAGTTTGTTGTTAGATGTATTTCTCTTATGGTTAAGAATAGGTTTCTAACTTTCTTTTGATGATTTAGTAGCTTGATTCCATTTGTGCTTTCTATAGCAGGTTAAGCGGTGATCAGAGAAGATTCAAAAGGCTAGAAACAGTGCCTTGGCCTCTCTTCCTCCCCGTGGGACCATGATTTGAGGCAAAGACTCTCTTGGTGCCCCAAAAACATAGATTTTCCTCATTCCTAGGACTTCTAGTGTTTGCAGCTCTCTTGTAGGTTGATAGTCCAGTTTTGCCTTGCTTTAGAAATTCTTTATAATGTCCACTTCCTGATTTGAAATAGTCCTTTTGAATGCTTTCCTTTCTTATAGCATTTCCTAGCATTTTCTTTTATACATCATAGTTTAGGCCATTTTAACGCAAAACTCTGTTTTTCCTAGGATGCACTCATTTCATTGGTTTGCTTGATTTTCTTGGTTGACTGTCATTTTATATGTAGCAGATATCTTCCAACAGTAGGTCAGCTTACTAGCAATCACACCCTCCATCTGATCCATGCCCTATAGGTCTCCCAAACCTCACCTCAATTCTGCCCTAGTTTCCTTCATTTTTCATAGAACTTCTTCCTCTCTCCTTGAGCAAACCCAATCATCTTTCTCTCTTTTGGTGATTAATGGTAGACCTTAGGTGCCCTAACACCTCATTCCAACCTTCATCCATCTTTTCCACCCATTCTCACACCCTGAAAATAGCGAAAATTGCTCTCGGCCTCCTCCTGTAGGCCTCATGTAGTTTCTTTGTTTTCCTCCTGTAGTTTTTCCTGTAGGATTTATTTTGAAGACCGAGTGTGGGAAAAGCCTCCATAAGGCCACCTAAGACCTCCTAGGGCCCATCCACACCATCCTACATCCTCCCAAACTCCAAAACGGCCCTCTAATGCCACCTGTTCACTGCCACACTCACACACAATAAATTAGATGCATGTTAAATTCACATAAAAATCCAAAAATATGTTTTTTGCATATTTACTTCTAGAAATAGCATGGTTAGATTTTGTTTACTTCCTTGAGTAGGTAATGGCATTTATTTCATGGTTTTAATAGTGTTTTTCGCAAAAATAGAATTAGCTTGTTAATTAGGGTTTATTAAGTTTTGCTTTACATTCTAGTATTTCTCCTTTCTGCAGTCAGAATAACATCTGTAGAATAGTCTTTATTTCCTTTCATCACACATAAAGCTTCTTCTGAAATCTATAGAAGTTGGCTTAAGCTTCTATTGATCTTGTGCTGGCTGACCAAGTGACAACCTGCAATGAGAACTAGTACTTGTGCATATAGCACCGACGCTTCCAAGTTTGTTATGAACTACCAGGTTGATAAAAGTAAATTTGGCATCCCAGGAGTTGCATCATTCTCGCTGCAATACTGGTGCTCACCAGTCACGTGACCCATCGCAGAAATGGGTGCCCAACTCAGAACCAACGAAGGAGTGTAAAGGGGCTAGCCTTGGGAGCCAGCACTAGGGTCATATGACCCAACATACAACTAGGTGCGTGGAGGAGGGGGGGCTCAGCCCCTAGGGGACTGGCCATGGGCCATGTGCGGCCCATGAAAGCATAGGCGTAAGCTCTAAGGCGCTCGATGAAAGTCGCTAAGTTGAGGGGTGCCAGCTCCAGGTCTTGTGGACCACATGTGATCCCACGCACCAGGGGAAAGGGATCTGACACTTGGAACAGAAAATTAGGGCCTAACTCCTAGTTTTATGGGCGCAATGTTACATATGGTGGTTAGTTTGGGGCCAGACCAGTAGGGGTGACGGTTATCCCACACCGTTGGGAACGTGGCGCCCCATATGTCTGTGTTTTTAGGAACTGGGGTGTTAATGGGCAATTTAATTGTCCGAAAAATTCACCCATCGGGCGGGATTGTAAGCCAGGATTGTGCACCAGTTCCAAATTTTGGGCGCTCAAGCTAGGTTTAGGTCGAATTGTAGGATGGTTAACATAGAAATTCATGAAAGAATTTGGAAGCTCATAAAGTTTGGAGTTTTTATCCGAATGGAGCTAAGAAAGAGACTAATTAGGGGTTTTTGGATTTTTTGAATCCATTGGTAACCTATATTTTCTAATTTAACCACATCTACAGGGTCTCTTTGTAGGTTTGAGACAAAAGGTGTATGGATCAGTCTGGGATTGGAAGCAGTTCTGAGAATTTTTTGGGCATGGAGAAGACCTTGTAGGGGTATTCTCAATTCCAAAAGGGTACTACAACAACTGTAACCAACAGAGTTCAACTCAAGTTAACCTTCTCTTATCATGAAGTTTTGATTATATATTTCAATGTGGAATTGAAACATGCACATGATGTTTCTAATTCATTTCATTTGAAGTATGTCATCTTTGAAGGATATGTTTTGAGTTGTTTTTGTTGTGAGAGTTCTTTGCAGGAGAACATTACCTTCTAGGGGCAATAGTCACTTATTTACCTACAACAATTGTTTATGTAGTTCATTGATACTGAATATATGAGTGGTCTAGTCATGTTGATAGGCCCGAAGATGTAGCCGAGGAGGGGTGAACTCTGTCAACAAACTTTATCTTACTCTTCATTATGATTTCATGGATTATGTTCAGCTACATATGGAGACTATTTCATGATTTGAAGAGACATGAATAAACTTGTTATTATAAGACCCAATTTTAAACTTGTGAAGCATTGACACGGTCCTAAATTTTGTTTATTTGATTTTGGAAAAGAGAAAGAAATTAATTAAGTCCAATTTCATATCACTACAATATGAATGAGATTTTGGCCATGTAAAAGAAAATGATATTACCAGCATTAGCTTAGCCAACTCTTTTTTTTTAGTTCATATAGATGGAGTTCATAAGACTTCATTTCTTCCTATCTAGTAGTGAACTACTAAAATGAAAACTATACAGTCACTAGTGATGTGTTATGATGGATCTCTAGATGTATCCCAAAATTTAGATTTAGGGGTGGACTATTTTGATGTACCAGAATAGCTCTTAACATCTGCTCCAAACAAATATTCCTCAAGATGACTTATGTTCATATTCAACTTGCCATATTTTACTTAAATCCGAATGAGATTCCACTATGTAATGAGATACACTGGAGCGATCTTGTTGCCTTGCTTCTATTTTGAACGCATGGAATGGATGTGCAACTGGTAACATTCTCTAAATTATTGTTAGCTTGGACAATGATGGTCTGTGCTGCTAGCTGTAAACAATGATTCCAAGAGAAGAAAGTTAATAAGTAGCATTGATGCAGTTAACTATACCAATTTGAACCTTAGAACTTTAGGCATAAATATTTTCATGCCCAAAGTGAGTCATTTTTCCATGACTAGCTAATTCAGCCTAGTTTTTGATGACTCATACTCCAATAAATTTTCAAAATGTCAATCCTAAGAGAGAAATTTTGTTCTTGCTATGAAGTTACTAGAAGTGGAAAATTGAGGGGTAATTATTGATAAACCAATGTAGCCTAAGTGGTGCAACCCTCGTTTTATTATTGGGTATTGTCACCAAGCAGGTTACTCTATGGATTATGAAACTATGCTTTGCATAAGTTTTGTGGCTTATGAAATTTTTATTTGGAATGATTTCACCAACCATGTATCTATCATGTTCATTGTAATTTCCCTGAGATACCTCATTGGAAAAATATAGATTTTTGTAGCATTTTTGTTAAGTTCCATAGTCATAAAATATGTTAACATCCGTGGGTATAATAGTTGATATGTCTGCTTAGTTGTAACTCATTTCTAGCATCCTTGGGTTTAATGGCCAGTATGTTTCATGGTATGATAGCTGACATGTTTCATGGTGTCACATATCGAGAACTTATGATTATAGTCCTTCTCCCATGCTATCCTAGATACGCATTCTTATAGTATAGAAGAAAAAAATACACCATGTATTAATCATTGCCAACAACGATTAACATCTAAAAAATATCCACAAACATAGAGTGTGGAACACACTTGGTCCCTCAAGGAATGATGTTGCAGGATAAGCACCTTAGTTATGGAAGGGGAACCACTCGAAAGAGGAAACTAAGCCATTTAAGAGATATATGTGTGTGTGTGTGTGTGTGTGTGTGTGTGTGTGTGTGTGTGTGATATACTTTTAAGGGAGGAATCACCCTTGTATTTTGTTGCTTAAGACTAATTGACATTTACCGTAAGTATCAAGAAATCATCTATCACTTGTACTTATCCACCTATCCTGATATCTCTACCCATGACTTCCTCTCCATGTGAATTCCCTTCCTTCATCCATTAAGTTGTTGCACTGTGGATGGAACACCAACTTGAGATATTATAAAACATTAATGTAATATGTAATGTTAAGCATAATCAAGGCTCAATTCTAAACCAATTAGTCAAAGTTGTTTAGATTCTATCTTTCACATAAGAGTTAAGGGTATTAAATTAGATTTACTCGGAGGAGAATCATCTAAAAATTGCATGGTTATTAGATGAATTTTAGATGGAGGTGAATTTAATGTTAGTTAAGACTTGATGTATCAAAGCATTGTTATTAAATGTTTACAAATAACATTAATATATCAAATACTTGTGAAGAGGTTACTTTCTCATTCAAGATGGTGCAGCTCAAATGGGCGTCAATTATATCATATGTGCTAGGGAGAAACATATTTTTTTTTGCGCACTCTAGCTTATTGATCCCATTCACCTAGTTTTTCACATTCATTGGTGACGTATCAATTACCCTCTAAATATATATCATCACCCTAAATTCCCTCTTAATCAAATATTCCTCCCACCATACGCCCATTTTATGATTAACTTGTTAAAATCTTATTAATGAATACAAAACAAATGATGTTGTTAAATAGATCATTGATTATTTATTTATTTATCATACAAAAGAAACACCTCCTATCTTTAGACATCAAGCATCTAATCATGAAATTTTAAAAAATATACTAGTATATGACTTGTACGACTTATCTATGAAGTGTTGATGTTAGTCTCTATTGGGTTTAGTTTACATCAAGTCATTGATCCAAATCTCAAACCTTATAAGAAGGGATTAGGTAGAAACCTCTAGTAAAACATAAAAATTGTTCGTTGTGCTCCTCACTATCGTATCCTTTCAGTATCTAAATGTAAGGATTTTACTTTCAAATTTTTTGAATCAATACAACCGAACTTGGCAGCTATAGTTTAAACCACTATTTATTATGTTTTACTGTTTTCATATATTTTGAATCACATATATATTTAAAAGAAATCTATCATATTATTCAAAGGAAATATATTACGCAATTATAATAATGTACAGGGAGATATAAAATTAGGAGGTGCAGCTTTTCATTATGCTTTACTGTTTTGAAGTTGATATCACTGAGTCTGTGAAGTATGACCTCACACACTTTATTTTCCTTTGAAAATTCTTAATTAATTATTTTTGCTGCAAACGGTTTTCTCATGGTGGGTGAATGAATTTATTTTTCATATTTTTTATTTTTTTTAATAGGGATGGACATGATTTTTTTAATAAAGATTGAAAATTGGCTTTGGAGATGTTAGTTTTCCAAGAAACTCTCCTAGTTTGTAGCTTGGAGATGCCTGGTAACATATAAATACAACTATTTTTGCAGGTTTAATGGAAGGAATGATGGTTTGTTCAAGCCAGATAACCACTTCTACTTTGTTTCACTCCAGACATGCGTGAACACCCCAAAACTACAAGGCTTTAGACCACCAAATGATCACAGTTTAGATATTGGGTGAATATGGAGAATACTAACCACACCAGCAGATGCACAAGACCATGTGATGGTCGGCTGCAAATAGTAAAGAAGCTTTTAAATCTATTCTACTAATGCACAGACAGGATGACAGTTCTCTTGCATCAGATAGAAAGAAACCTGAGTAACCTATTCAGTGATACATTCAACAATCCAACACAGAGATAGGATGACAGCTATCTAGTGCTAAACCTCAAAGATCAAGAATACAGCATATCAAGCGCAAGCTTAGAACAGAGGAAAATGGAAAGTGAGCAGTTAACAGCAAAAGAAGCTTGTATTAGCTTAAAATGAAGACGAGATGCTGCAAGTGACAAAATATCTATAGTCTCCAGAAGTTGAACCTTACATAAAAATGCCAACCACCAACCCTGATTACATCTTGTTTCTGGGTATTTATAGATTTACATTACAAGGGCACTCAGCCATTTAGGTATGGAGGGGTCATGATTGACCACCAATTGCATTTAACTGCCTGAGGGAGTCTTTGACTTTGTTTTCTTGCTTTAGTGGACGAATTCAATCTACTCAGGTGCTGCGTTGTCCTCTTAGGAAGTTGGAGTGCTCATACCAGTGGAGTTCCATAACTGATAAATGCAGTTACAGGGTCGTGCTTTGTCCTTTTCTCCCTTGGCCATGCATTTTATAAATATGGTTGTTGAGGATTTTATTGTAACAGGTACTGGCAAGCTAGTCACCTTCCTCCTTCAGGCAAATGGAGGGGTCAAAGGATGTGGACTGCGTGGGCGAGTGGAAAATATGGATGAGCGGAACGGATGGCCGTCGGATTGGGGAAATGGACGGTGGAGGATATCGGCCAAGGTGGGAGCGGGTTGAATTTGGGTCATTAGGTCTTAGGGGGGCAGATCGAACGGTGATCGAGAGGCAAAGTTATGCTGTCGTTATCGGGCGAGGGCGGTTTAGTTGGGCGGTAACGGTATTGACCGCACCGCTTTCGGGCCATAAGCGGTAAAAGGACGGGACCGCGCGATTCCACTCAACTGTTGACACGTAGCGGCGGATGTGAAAGAAAAACTGCTCTCATCGCGCACTAACATTCAATCACTTTACTGGTGCGATAAGTGCGAAGGCTGTCAGATCTCGACGGAGATGATCTGACGGTGGGGATTTGCTCGAGCGGATTATTATATCGGGTGCGATGAGAGCCATTAGATCGGCGGGGCTCGATCAACGATGGGGATTAAAAAAGGGGTTTATGAGCGCACGGGGTTATATGTGGGTGAGGTTCTATGGTGGATTTATCCCTTTGCGCTTGGGGCTTAAGGGGTTTTGTCGGGTTTAGAGGAAAAACAGAGGAAACGAAGATGAAGGAGAGTAAATGGGGTAAAGGAAGGAAGGAGAAAGTGACCGATGTGGAATCCTTTTGAGCAAAACCAAGCATACCAAGCTTGTATCTGACCTTAGAAAATCGTCGTTATATAGCAAAGCTAACACTGGCTCCTTCTGGGGATGAGATCCTCCCTGTGAATTCTCAAGAACTGTAGGCCACTACCTTCATATAGAAACAGATTAAAAATATTGCCTAGTATTCCATTGGGCATGGAGTCTATTTAAGCCTACACTAAACCTGGTAAAAATAACATATTTACGACATTAAGACCCGGAAACCCTAAACAACATAAATTTTCAAAAATCACTCATTAATTGGGCCATCAAAGACTGCTTCTCCTTCCATACTTTGCAGCATGAAAGTTTTGTTCCCTTGGATCTGAGAAATAATAAAAGGTCTGGTCCATAGAGCATCAAACTTCCCATGATTACCTTTCTTTTCCTTCAGTGCATCCCATTTGAGCACCAAGTCTCCAACTTGAAAACTGTTTATCTTTGCCTTTCTGTCAAAGGATTCTTTGATCCTCTTTTGATGTGTTGCAAACCTTTTAATGAGCTGATCTCTGATTTGATGCACTGTAGCCAGGTCACTAATCCTCCTTGCCATGTCACTTTCCTCATTCTATTCTTCCCGCAAGAACTTTGCCACAAGGAGGGTCAACTGGATTGGGAATACAACCTCAGCGCCATAAACCAGCTTGAATGGAGAGTTACCTATGGATTTCTTGGTGGTCACCCTGTTAACCTACAATGCAAATTTCAGCTTGGAATCCCAGTTCTTGTTGTTGTCTTCCAGCTGCTTTTTGATTATCCTTATCAAGCTTTTGTTGGAAGATTTTGCTAGACCATTACCTTGAGGGTAATATGAGGTGGAATGAACTAACTTAATGCCCATTGAGTCACACATGTCCACCAACTCTTTTGCCCTAAAGGTTGCTGCATTGTCTGTAACCAATTTGTGCGGACAACCAAATTTGGTGAAAATATTTTCTGTCAAGAATTTCATGACCACATGGTGATCAACTTTCCTAGTAGAGATGGCCTCAATCCATTTAGTGAACTAGTTAGTGTCTACTAAGATCCATCTGTGCTGACCACTAGAATGTGGATTAATTTCTCCTATGAAATACAAACCCCACTGCTGAAAAGGACCACTGGCATGTGTTGGTTTCAAGGGTAAAGACTTCAATTGTTGTTTTCCTTCAAACCTCTCGCACCTGTCACAAGATTTTAGAAATGAAAAGACATCAGAAAATAGTGTGAACCAATAATACCCCACTCTGAGGATCTTGTGGGCTGTGGTTTTCCATTAATGATGTCCTCCACAGATTCTGGAATGAAACTGATGCATGACCTCCATAAATTGTTCTTTGTCCAGACACCTTAGAAGGATTCCAAATGAATCCCTCCAGTAGAGCAGGTTCTTATGAATGCAATATTTGGCTGCTCTGAGTTTAATAATTCTGGTTTGGCTTGAACTTAGGCCTGGAGAGACTTCTAGCTTCAGCAAAAATTGAGCTATTGTAGAATACCATTCACAGGAAGCTAGATTTTCAGGCAATGACTGGTCATGCCATGGGTCAGCTGTTTCTTTTGTCTGTCCATCTTCTAAATTTGTGCTTATCGAATTCATGTACAACATCCTGCAATTTTCTTTGGCCATTAGCTTGGTAAGGCCTTGCCCTCTGACAAGCTTAGTGGGCTTCAATTCTATGTTGAATTCAATAAGCTTTGCAATCCATTTAGCCCTTCTTCCACCAGCATCTGGCAGCATTAGGACATCCTTCACTGAAGTAGAGGACACATATGTGATTGCCTTGGAGTGCATAATATATATCTTGAAGGCTTTTAGAGATTTGATAAGAACATATGCCTGCTTTTCGATGATATCATACCTCAGTTCAGCATCCCTTAATGTTTTGTTGAAGAATGCCAATGGATGCTCTGAACCCTCTTCATCTTTCTGTAATAAAACTATTGCAAGGGTGTCACCTGAGGCAAATGAAAATATGTGGAACTCCTTGCTGTAGTCTGGGTTGATTAAAGTGGGAGCTTCCATAATATCCCTTTTGATGGGAGTAGTCTACCTAGGCGGAGGAATGGCCCGGTTTCCGGCACCGCTCGGAAAAACCTCCGGCTCCGGCCGCCGCCAATTCCTCCGCCCAGCTCCGCCACCCTCCTCGAGCTCCGCCCACCGCCGCCGCGCGCTCCGCCCAGCTCGATTCCATGAACTTCCAAAGATTAGCAAACAGCGATCCGTGGCGCAATGGTAGCACGTTTGACTTCAGATTAGAAGGTTGCGTGTTCGATTCATGTCGGGTTCAATTTTGTGAGTTTGCGAGTTCGTTTATTTTTCGCGAGTTCGTTTATTTTTCGCCCAGATGAGGATTGCAGACAGGACAACCAGAGCCAATTTTCTTGAAAAATCCATCAAACTGGTAACTGCGACAACCAGAGCCAATTTCCTTGAAAAATCCATCAAACTGGTAACTGCTAATCACCCATGGTAAAAACAGCCCATCCTCCGGGCTTGCTGCTGTGGTGGTTTACTATGGCCTTCTTCTTTGCAGGCCATGAACACTGGGGGACTTAAATCAAAATTACGTAAGCCTCAAGCTTACGGAAGTTGGGGTTGAGAGCACTCACGAGCTTTATCAGCCGATCCCACCAGCCACTCGAATGGCCGGCCAGAATCCGTGGCTTAGCTTTCATGATAGAAAGCCCCAGCCTCCCACACAACGTATGCCCGGTTGACTTTTGTGCCCGTACGCTCTAATCTCAGCCAGATGGAGGGTTGCTACTCAAGTAGACAGTGGGAAGCAACAAAATATAAAGTCTGCAATCCTCATCTGGGCGAAAAATAAACGAACTCGCGAAAAATAAACGAACTCGCAAAATTGAACCCGACATGAATTGAACACGCAACCTTCTAATCTGAAGTCAGACGCGCTACCATTGCGCCACGGATCGCTGTTTGTTAATCTTTGGAAGTTCACAGAATCGAGCTGGGCGGAGCTCGTGGCGGCGCTAGGCGGAGCTCGAGGAGGGCGGCGGAGCTGGGCGGAGGAATTGGCGGCAGCCAGAGCCGGAGGTTTTTCTGGGCGACGCCGGAAACCGGGCCATTCCTCCGCCTAGATAGACTACTCCCTTTTGATGTCTTCGAAAGATCTTCTTGCTGCATTAGTCCATTTGACTTCTGACCCCTTTTTTGGCATGGAGGTGATGTGTTTTACCAGTTATGCAAAATTTATTTTGCCCAGAAAGGATTGGATGTCCTATTTTGATCTTGGGATAGACAAGGTCTGTATTTCTTTCACTCTTTCTGGGTCAATCTTGACACCTGCAGCAGAAGCAATGTGTCCAAGGAGCTTACCCTCTTCTAAAGAAAATTGTGATTTTTTAGGATTATATCCCAAATCTCCTGCACTTAAGAAACACCTTCTTCAAGAGCTACAGATGGTCTTGATGGCTGTTGGAGTATACTGTTATGTCATCCAGTTAGACAAGGACAAACTTATCCTTCTCTCCTACAAATTCTATATCCATAGCTCTTTGAAAGGTGGCTCCAGCATTCATCAGCCCAAAAGGAATCTTGGAGTACATGAATGTGCCCCAAGGAGTGGTGAATGTAGTCTTTTCTTGATCATTTGGATGTACATCAACTTGTTTATACCCTGAAAATCCATCCAGGAATGACATCACTTTGGCTCTTGAGACTTTCTGCAACAAATGCTCCATCTTGGGCAAGGGATAATTTTCCTTTTTGGAACACTTGTTCAAGTTCCTGAAATCAATGCACAACCTAATTTCTCCACTCTTCTTCCTCACTACTACCAAGTTGGCTACCCACTTTGAATATCTCAGAGGAACTATGATTTTGGCAGCCAAAAACTTCTTGATTTCCTTTTCAATCAGAGGGATGAGCAAAGGATTAATGGGTCTCAGTTTCTATTTGAAAGGGATGGTGTCTTTCTCTAATGGGATCTTATGTTGTATGATCTTCTTGGCATAAGTTTTGAGGTCACTATATTCCCAGGCAAAGACATGAGCAAACTGCTTCATCAAAGTGCAGTACTCAGAACTTTGGGTAGCAGACAAATGGGTAGACAGATTTATATACTTGGGACGATTTGGACTCCCTATGTTATGCCTATGGACTGCAAACTGATCTTCTTTTTGGGCGGACTTATAAGGCACATCATTATGGTCAAAAAGCTTCTCTAGGGGAACTAGGCCTTTAGGTATATGATTGCTAGGAAACTGAACAATGTTGTCTCGGCCAATCCTATTCTTTAGCTGGGGCTAGGGAGTTTCCTCCAAGGTTTCATTCTCTTGATCAATTTGTATTTCGGAGAATTCATCAATGACTTGCAGAAACCTATTTACTTCATCATCATCCTCAAAAAATTTCCAATGCTGAACATTATTAGGTAAGGATGGTCTATATTTTATCTGGACTTCATAGGCCAATCTAGGGGGCATAGGAGGGATGAACATGCTAGCAGACAAAGCAAGGGAATCAACAAGCTGATTTTTTACTGTAGGAATATATGAGATACAAAAACTATCAAAAGAATCTTTGAGTCTCCATACCTCATCTCTGTATGCATTCATCTTTGGGTGCCTTACTTGGAATGATTTGTTCACTTACTGAATGATGAGATCAGCATCTCCAAACACCTTTATATTTCTAACTCCTTTGTCTTTGGCAGCGTTTAGGCCCAATATCAGAGCCTCATACTCTGCTATATTGTTGGTGACCTAAAAAGTTAGCTTAAAAGACAGATGTGTGCTTTCTTGTTTCGGAGATACCAACACCACTCCTACTCCTGCAGTCTCTCTTGAACAGGCTCCATCAAAGAACATATCCCAAGCTTGTGTCCCTTCCTTTTCAATGGCCTGACATACTATTTTCTTGAGCTGCACCGAGGCCTTCTAGGATTCTTCAATTTGAAGGATACATGCCCCAAAGTCAGTGTCCACAGCATAAATAGGATGATTAGTGGGGTTCTTCTCATCACTTATAATATAGGCCAGCTGGGCTTCCCTATACAATCTTCTACTTTCTCCTCCAAAAACTAGGACGGTGGCAAAAGATAAGTCATTTTGTAATGTTCCACCCAACCTCTTAATCGACCTTCTGGACAGTAGCATACCAAACTTTGGGGGGACATCTGCTACCACAATATCCATCATCATGCTCTTCATGGGCAGCTGAGTTAGGGTGATAGCTAAGTCTTTAATCAACCCCAGACATTTCACTTTCCTTGAATCAAAGGAGAATAAATCATGATAAGGTCTGGTAATCTCAAGGCCTAACTCTTCCATGACAGCTTTAGGCATCATATTATGATTGGCCCCCATGTCCAGTAGACAGTTGTGGAGGGTTTTGTCATGAATGGTCAAGGAGACATAAAATGATGGAGAATTATCGTCAACAGGTTCAGTCATTGGGCTAAGCACAATTGCAGGTTTATCATCTTGTAATTTCACATAGTCAGTGCAGGCTTGTGTGGCTTTCAGCTCAAGGGCATCAAGGATAGGCTTTCTAAAGACCTCACTCTTTGCAAGTTCTATCAGTGGTACAGATATTTTCAACTTCTGGACTTCTAATTCAAAACTAAAAAGGGGAAGGCGACTTTTCAAGGCCTCTTACCTCTTGAGTTGGTGCTTTGAGGATGATGGGATCAGCTGCTGGTCTCTTCTATTTTCCGATCTATTGTTCTGTGGGGACAACAGTTCTTTGGGCAAGATTCTCTTTGACTTTACTCGTTCTTGACCTAAAATTATATATTTGCTGGTCTTCAGTCTATAGAACAACTTCTCTATCCCACTCTTGACTGGTCTGGTCCTGGAGTAATGATTCTTCGTAGGCAGCTAATGTCAAAAAGGCAACATTGCCCTTGTCTTCCATGCAGTGAATCTCATCCTCTTCATCGAATTGTTCCTCCTCCATGACTACATTCTGGAAAGGAGTCTTAACCATTTGTTCTTCATTGGCCTCTTTGCCCCTCTGAATGGTCTACAATTGTTCATTTGCTCTTCTGAATGGATTGGGATTTATTGGAGCCGATATGTTAGGCAGCCTTGATTTCGCAAAACTCTACTCAACCTTCAGTTTGGATATTTCAGCAGCCAATGATTCTATCATTTTAGTCATTTTATCTATTTTGGGCTCGGAAGATGAAGCAGAGGAAGAAGAAGCCTCACCTCTCTGCCTTCTTCTATCAGTATGGCCTTTTAGTTTCTCTGCAGCCATGATATTGGATTCCACCTCTAAGGTTGCATCTTGCATTTCAACTAGGGTAGCACATCTTCTTTCTCTTAATAGCAGGCAGAAATCAGAATCAAATGCATTGGCATAGGTGAGTTTGGCAGAGGTGGGGGTAGGCTTTACTTCAGCTGGTATCTTGCTATACATACGATTAAATCTTTTATTAAAATCAAACAATGATTCCCCATTTTCCCTCTTGAGGTTGCCAAAATCAGTATGGTAATATAACAGGTCTTTCTTATCTCCCCAATGCTTCAAAAACACATCATCTAAAGCTTCAATGTCTGTTATAGATCTAGGGGTCAACTCTCTGAACCAATTTCTAGCCTCTCCATCAAGGCTTTGGACAAATACTCTCATCCACACATCATCTTCACTGATATCTAGGTTATCATCATAGCTATAAAAATACTCAAGGTGTTCTTCAGCTGTTACTCCCTCTGTACCAGTGAACTTAGGCATGTATTTCTGATACTCTCCTGTAGGCATGGCATTCAATGGAACAGGCAAGACGAAGGGTCCATACCTAGCAGCGATGATTCTTTCCATTTTGGTAAGTGCTTGTGGGCCTGCCATGACTGGGGTAGATGGAAGAGTATTGGTTGTTTGGATGACAGAAGGCTGGGAAATAAATGATAGGGAAGAAGGAAACTGATGGACTATATGGGAGGCTTTCTTTGGACTGAGATCCAAAGGAGAACTTATTGAACAAGGAGCTTTATAAATCTCTAAAACTATTTCTTCACTGATAGTGCTAGGCTCTATATTTTCCACATGTGCATGCTCAGATATAAGCCTTTATTGAAAAGATACATAAGATTGTTTAGGCTTACCAGATCCTGGTGCTCCTTTCTGTGATGTTTTTCTCTGCTTGACAATCTTCTCGAGGTCAAGTAGTAGGTCAACTGGTGATTTTTGAGGATTTCTCTGAGTATGTCTCACAAAATGAGCCAGAACTATGATGTGGAATCGCCAAAAAGGTTCTTCCTCTAGTAGAGTCGCCAGATAGATGATTACAACCAGAAATGTGTCCAGACTTTGTCTATCATCAAAGTTGGATCTGTGTCGTTCTTCCAGGGAAGCTGAGCTTCAATCTCCTCTCCCCGACAATGGCGCCAATTATGTTAGGTTTCTAAGAAACTCTCCTAAGTTGTAGCTCAGAGATGCCTGGTAACATATAAATTCAACTATTGTTGCAGGTTTAATGGAAGGAATGATGGTTTGTTCAAGCTAGATAACCACTTCTACTTTGTTTCACTCCAGACATGCGTGAACACCCCCAGACTACAAGGCTTTAGACCACCAAATGATCACAGTTTAGATATTAGGTGAATATGGAGAATACTAACCACACCAGCAAATGCACAAGACCATGTGATGGCCGGCTGCAACTAGTAAAGAAGCTTGTAAATCTATTCTACTAATGCATAGACAAGATGAAAACTCTCTTGCATCAGATAGAAAGAAACCTGAGTAACCTATTCAGTGATACATTCAACAATCCAACACAGAGACATGATGATAGCTATCTAGTGCTAAACCTTAAAGATCAAGAATACAACATATCAAGCGCAAGCTTAGAACAGAGGAAAATGAAAAGTGAGCAGTTAACAACAAAAGAAGCTTGTATTAGCTGAAAATGAAGACGAGACGCTGCAAGTGACAAAATATCTACAGTCTCTAGAAGTTGAACCTTACATCAAAATGCCAACCACCAACCCTGATTACATCTTGTTTCTGGGTATTTATAGATTTACATTACAAGAGAACTCGGCCATTTAGGTATGGAGGGGTCATGATTGACCACCAGCTGCATTTAACTGCCTGATGGAGTCTCTGACTCTGTTTTCTTACTTCAGTGGATGAATCCGATCTGCTCAGGTGCTGTGCTGTCCTCTTAGGCAGTTGGAGTGCTCGTACCAATGGAGTTCCATAACTGATAAATGCAGTTACAGGGTCGTGCTCTATCATTTTCTCCCTTGGCCATGCCTTCGGTAAATGTGGTTGTTGAGGATTTTACTGTGACAGGTACTGGCAAGCTGGCCACCTTCCTCCTTCGAGCAAACAGAGGGGTCAGAGGACATGCACTGTGTGGGCGAGTGGACGATATGGATGAGCGGAACGGATGGCGTCGGATCGGGGAAATGGATGGCGGAGATGGATCGGAGAGGATATCGGCTGAGGTGGGAGCTGGTTGAATTTGGGCCATTAGATCTTCAGGGGCCAGATCAAACGGTGATCAGGAGGTGAAGTTATGCTGTCGTTATCGGGCAGGAGCAGTGTAGTTGGGCGGTAACAATATTGATCGCACCGCTTTTGGGCCTAAGCGGTAAAAGGACGGGACTGCACGATTCCACTCAACAGTGGACAAATAGCGGCGAATGAGAGAGAAAAACTGCTCTCATGACGCGCTAACGTTCAATCACTTTGTTGGCGCGATAAGTGCGAAGGTCGTCAGCTCGGCAGAGATGATCTGACGGTGGGGATTTGTTCGAGCGGATTATTATATCGAGCGCGATGAGAGCCGTTGGATTAGCGGGGCTCGATCAACGGGAGGGATTAAGAAAGGGGTTTATGAGCGTGCAGGGTTATATGTGGGTGAGGTTCTATGGTGGGTTTAGCCCTTTGCGCTTGGGGCTTAAGGGGTGTTTCCGGGTTTAGAGGAAAAACAGAGGAAACGGAGATGAAGGAGAGTAAGCGGGGTAAAATAAGGAAGGAGAAAGTGACCGATGTGGAATCCTTTTGAGCACAACCAAGCATATCGAGCTTGTATCTGACCTTAGAAAATCGTCGTTATATAGCAAAGCTAACAGGAGAATAGTTTGAATTTAATATAGATTGAAAATTGGCTCTAGAGAATAGTTTGAAAACATATATTTTTTGGTTAGATGATATTTTTTTTGGTAATCTTTCTGAGGGATAGTTCTTTGCTTTCTTGGCCAGCATGGCCTGGGCATTTTTAGTTGGTCAATTTCGATTTTTCTAGATTTTTTTTTTACATCAATTTTTTTTTTCTATAGAAAATTAAGAAATTATGGACATTTTTGATTCGTTGAATATTTGGCAATCAAATAAATATAAACATCGTTTTTTTTACATCAAATTTTTTCTATAAAAAATTAAACAATTACGAACATTTTTATTTTTATTTTAGAGAAATTAGACTAATAAAACTTTTAAAAAATCACACTAAAAACAAATTAATAAATAATTCCCATTAATACACTATTGTTGGTTAACCAAGTAATCAGTTGTGGTGATAATGTTGCACGCTTTAGAATGACGAGATGGAGGGTTGATGGGGCCTATGAAGTAAACGACTTTTCCTATTTCCACCTCTATAGCATTATAAATGCCCTCTGACATGCTGAGTGACAGCACATGAACAAATGAATGGAGTGTGGAGAGAGAGGGTGACAACACGTGAACAAATGAATTTCCCTCTGAGTGACAGCGTGTGAACAAATGAATGGAGCGTGGAGAGAGAGGACGACAACACGTGGACAAATGAATGGAGCGTGGAGAGAGAGGGCAAGCGCTATTTCCCTCGCATGTCAGAGGACATTTATAATACTATAGAGGTGAAAATAGAAATTGCTAAAAGTAAACTGCCCACTTTTCAAAAGCTCGCAGAGCTTTGACTGGCTGTAAAGGTAGTTCATCCTACCTGGAAGGTAAAATATGTCCGTAATATTTTGAATAGATTTTAACTTTACCAAAAATGGATAAATAATTAATGATGCATTAGCTTTTGCGTGCCACGTTTTTTTAATTGATTTTTTAATCGTTTTGAGTGGTTGACAATACTTGAATAGATTCTAACTTTACGAAGAATGGATTAATAATTAATGATGCATTATTTTTTTAAAGCAGGTTTTTGAGTTGTATGACTTTCTAATTTCGTTTACTTTTCGTGTGATATGAAAGCCACGTTGAGATGGGATTTGATATTAATTATAAATTTTTAAGCGGCGGTTACTAATAAGTTTTTAAATGCAAGTCAATTTTAAACCAGTAAACATTATTATTATTTATGATATTTTAATTTTTAAAGATTCCCCAAAAAATAACGATAATATAAATAATGATAATAACCATTATATTATTAAGAGTATTTTGAATTTTAGTTTATAAAGAAGATTTAATAAAATATATTATCAAATTTTATATAATTAAAATGTAAATGTTTCAATTAAAATATTATAAATTTTAAAATTAAAATTTGATTTTATTAATTTATTAATTTAATTTAAAATTATTAACTGAATTTAGGCTTTTGTGATCTATATTTTATGTGTTGAAATATTTTCGGAGAAATCATATTAGAGATAATTCATCGACGTGTTTGAGACCATTCAGTATGGTTCATCATCAGTACAAGATGATGAATTAGATTATGGCACCAGATTAAGTTTTATTTTATAAAGAAGATTTAATAAAATATATTATCAATCTTATATAATTAAATGTAAATGTTTTAAGTAAAATTTTATCAATTTTAAAATTAAAATACTTTATTAATTTTTTTGTAAACTTGGGAGGAGTATGATGCCAGCCTAAGCCGAAAATACCCACATTATGCAAATAAAATTTCATGTCACTGGTCTCAGGCCTTAATCACCTGATCCATGGTGAAAACCTTCACAAATAAGGTTTAAGGCTTCTTAATTAAACTCCATTATGGAAACGTTTTATTTGACTATACATAGTCTGACCCCTTAATTAACCCTTGAGAGAAACTTTATTCAACATTCATAAACTTTGGTTAATTCTTATACCTTAGAACTTAACCCTCTGGTTGATTTCACTATCCACTCGTCTTAGTCATACCATGATTAGACTTTGGTTAAACCTGACTTGACCCAAAATACCTTTAACTCCGCAATTTCTATTATAACTCTCGTATAATAGAAATATTACATAAACCACACTTAACCTTACCTTTTCACTTTTCCTCGACCTTTGCACATTTATCAATGCTCTCTCATCGCGTTTAGCCACCACCGTTGATTTCACTCCACCAGATCAACGATTGTTGCGTCGTATCACAACTTAACCCATTCATCCGCCAGAACTCAAATCACTTAATGCGCGTTGATAAACTTCTCGGATCCGCTCAGGCCCAAGTCTTATCGACTTTAATATCCGCCGTTGATCTCCTCTATCCAGATCTAACGGTCATCACTCACCTCAATCAACAAAACAATTTGGTGATCCTCCACCGTTGATCAAAGCACACTTGATCCAACGGTCAGTAGTGATATCGGATGGGGATCATGCACGATGTTTAACCGCCCTTACAGAGCCGATAAGGAATATAAATCCTTGATAAATTGTCAGGTCCGATTTCAAAATTAAAGTTCGATCACTTTATGACCTGATATCCGTTGGATATAAAAGGCCATCAAATCTACAATCTATGGGACTTCAACTAGCACACGGATTAAAACAGGATTAACTCTTGCAGTTGACTGTGATCTAAGAGTTTGAATATGAGATCGACGACTAGGAGTGAGTGTGAAACTTCAGCCACGATCAAGAAAATTCGTACTCTCCTACCCCCGCAGTTGTTGATCACCGTCGATCTAACAAATCTGTCGATTTGACGATCCAGATCTATTCCTCTGCTCAAGATTCCGCTCACTCTGAAATACGCTTAATCACAATTTCACTTCGTCATGGTTCCACTCTTCCACAAAACTTGGCGCTTCCACTAAATTTCCTTCTCACCTCCAGATCAACTTGTTACCAAGTTCAACTCTACCAACTCCTTTCTCCGCTTAGAAACAACGTGCCGAGACTTCTCAGATTTCTTTACTTTGCCTTGCAACTATACCTGATTATCCGACATTTGACAGTGCATACGGATCTTTGAATCCACTCCTCTTTTAGTTTTCAAACTCCTTCCAATGGGATCACACCGATCTCGAATAACCCTTCCTACAGAATCAAGTTCACATTACTTCCTGAACCAAACCCAATAAACTCTCAATCGATTCTCCACCATTATCATTGTTGCATACACATTCATTTATATGTCAAAACTCTCACATCCACTATTACAGAACCATATTCAAGCATAGTCACAAGCATTGTGATATATACACACAGTCATTATGGGATTTCCTCCTTATTCACAAATACACGGACAAATCCTTCAGATAACCATACATACAGACAAATCATATACAGACCCTCAACCAATATTAACTTAGAAGATATGAAACTTCTATTTGCTAATTAAAATCTGTATATACATAAACTCAATGGCCTGATTTACATTCAGTTGGCCTTTCTTGTTTCAATGCCTGTAGGCTCACAATCCAACCCTCATGTCTACTAACTCTCTCACTAACTCTCCTTTTTTAAGCCTTCGAGGCTTACAAAATATACACAAAAGGATTATGTTAACCAATTTTGGTTGAGATCCTGAATAATTTCACCTGAATCCTAAATATCCTAATCTAATCCCTAAAATCATGAAACTAACTCTTAGTTCCTCTAACTCACACACTATTCTGAAATCTCTCTTGAAGAGAAGATTTCATTACAATAGCCTCACTATTATACAACCCTCATAAAAACATAAGAAAATAAATAATTAATCACTCTTTAGGGAATCAGGTCCCTTGAAACACAAGACCCTATGCTTACTAAAATGCAATGGCTTTTCTGAGTAGGATGCCCCTGCATCAGACTCTCCAGGTAAGAAAATTTATGACCTCCTGGTCATAAGTCTAGATAATTGATTCCTCATGGATCCCAGACTTTATTTTGCAATCTGTCTTTGCTTGTCAGTTGTTCTATTCCTACTCTTGTCTGCTGTTGTTCTCTAGGTTTCCATACCTTATGCTGCAATGCTCCACTTGTCATGCTTTCATAGTCTGTTGCTGTCTTTCTCTTGTTGTTGCTTCTTTTTTCTCTTGTCGTTGTCTTCTTCTGAGACACTTTCATCATTAAACTTCTTACCAACCCAATTTCTTTATCCAATATATCCTCTTTCTGTTGATTGCCTTCAACTCTTAATTGCTGAATTTTCATTTTTACTGCCACCCTTACATCCTTACCCTCTTGTTCACTATTGTCTTGCACCTTTTCAGTGGCTGCCATATTGTCTTTCAAGACAATTTTCTGCTTCTGTTTACTGTACTTGTCAACTTCTTCTTGACTGTCATTTATGACAATTTCTTTGTCATCCTTCATGAGCAATTTATTCTGGATATTTATCCTCTATTGTTCTAGCTTTCTCCTTTTAAGGTCTAACTCTCTATATAACTCAATGATTTTACTTGGAGTAAAATTTGGAACTTTTACACAATCTCCCCTTTCTTCATTTGCTATTGACCAATCATCAGATGGTCCATCTTCCTCTGCTAAATATTCCTTAACATCTTTCAGTAGATTTTCTTTTTTCTTCTTTCATTTGTTTGTCCACCCATGCCAAATATGTTCCAGTTTTTGCAACAAAATCTGCAATCATAAGACAATTATCAAAATAAAAAATATAAGGCCTTTGTGCCTCTTCTTCCTCTGGCAACCTTTCACTACGTTGCTTTGGTATTTCCTTTAACTCCTTTGTTAGCACATTAGTATGCTGATTCAAACTCAAAGAATTCTTGAGACTGTCAGCAAGTCTCTTTTCCACACCATCTGTTTTAATGATGCCTATCTACAATTGTTCACTCTAGTGAACTGTTTCTTCTCCAATCTCATTGTCATACTCTTCTTCAAAACTTTCATCTTCTGGAAGGTATTCTTCCATGTTTTTGACAGCTTTAAAAGACTGCCTATCTTCTTCCAAACCTGCAACCATACACAAATTATCAGTTTTAAAAACACAAGACCTTATGGTCTCATTTGATGCTTCAGCCATCAAGTCTTCTGGCTGCTCTAAATCATTCATATGATTCAACTCCTCTGTCTCTTCATTACTTTCAAAAATTAATGGTCCATGTTCTGGTTCACATACCAAAACTTCAACACCTTCTCCAACATTTTCCTTTTGCTGTAGCTCAACTCCTTTGAGCTTCTCTGTCTTCAATTTGACATCTATAATTTGTTCAAGCTCCCTCAACTCCTTTATTAACTGCATATTTTCTTGTTGATTCCTCTTCTCTTGTAGCCTCTGCCACTTCACTTTATTTCTCATGACATAACCATATTTCTGGTCCTTCTCATTTCTCTGCAACATTTCCATTAATACTTCAAGCTGAACTGCTATCTCAGCCATTTCTTTATCATATTTTTTGTCACTCATTCTCATGCCATTTGCCTTGGCATATTTATTCTTTCATCCTCCGTTGTGGTCTCTTTTGAAACCTCTACTATGACTATATCTAGTCATCATCCTTTCCATATCTTTGAGTTCCTCACTCACTTCACTATAAGTTGCGCAAGCCTCTGCAACAGCAAGCCTTCCCTACTGCCACTTACCTCACCAAGATCTCCTTTGGACTTGGTCTTTTGGCAAGTAATGGTCCTCTGTCTGGAACCTCTTTGAGCATTTCCCTCTGCTCCTTCTGGTCTTCAACTCATCTGCACTTTAATAACATAATTGTCCTTTTCTTCCAATCTTTAGCTGGAACATTTAGGTTTTGCCACATTCGCTTTCTTTCATAAACTTTTACCAGTTTCCTTCATGTCTACTGAGATATTTCCTCTTTTCCTGCATTCTAAATTATGCAATACAATCTTCAAACCAGTTAAAATAAAAACATATCATCTCATCTCAAGATCTCTGTCTGATCTTGTCCTCCCATTCACCTGCACTTTGAATGGATTGTTCTTTTATCCAACCTTCAGTTGTATCTTCAAACTCTGCCACTCTTCAAGAACTTGCAAAAGTCCCTCTTATAGTTTAACTACTGTAATCCTGCTCTAAATTTTCACTCATTCAATTTTTGCTAATCATTAAAAAAACTTGCATACCATCACCTGTCTTCAGGATCTCACCACTCCTACAAATATGTTTCAACAGATCTTCATGCTTCCACTGCGCAAATTTTCAACATTCAGCTACTGTCAATCAAATTTAGAATCTGATTCTTTCTTTCAATCTCCCAGCTTTATCTTGGTGAAGCCCTAACTATCAGCAACAATTACTCCTTCGCTGAGTTTTCTTTCACTGTTTTGTTCTTTCTCTGAGTTTCTTCAAAAAATTTACATGTTCCTGCTCTGACACCAAATGATGCCAGCCTAAGTTGACAATACCCACATTATGCAAATAAAATTGCATGTCACTAGTCCCAGGCCTTAATCACCTGATCCATGGTGAAAACCTTCACAAATAAGGTTTAAGGCTTCTTAATCAAACTCCATTACGGAAACGTTTTATTTGACTATACATAGTCTGACCCCTTAATTAACCCTTGAGCAAAACTTTATTCAACGTTCATAAACTTTGGTTAATTCTTATA
Organism: Pinus tabuliformis; assembly: GCA_031772625.1. Lineage (NCBI taxonomy): Eukaryota > Viridiplantae > Streptophyta > Pinopsida > Pinales > Pinaceae > Pinus > Pinus tabuliformis. Next base: position 1,256,418,096 of record CM062804.1, read on the forward strand.
CCTTAGAACTTAACCCTCTGGTTGATTTCACTATCCGCTCGTCTTAGTCATACCATGGTTAGACTTTGGTTAAACCCGACTTAACCCAAAATACCTTTAAATCCACTATTTCTATTATAACTCTCATATAATAGAAATATTACATAAACTTCACTTAACCTTATCTTTTCACTTTTCCTCGGCCTTTGCACATTTATCAATGTTGTCTCATCGTGCTCAGCCTCCACCGTTGATTTCACTCCACCAAATCAACATTTGTCATGCCGTATCACAACTTAACCCATTCATCTGCCGGAACTCAAATCACTTAACACACGTTGATAAACTTCTCGGGTCCACTCAGGCCCAAGTCTTATCGGCTTCAATCTCCACCATTGATCTCCTCTCTCCAAATCTAATGGTCATCACTCACCCCTATCAACAAAACAATTTGGTGATCCTCCACCTTTGATCAAAGCACACTTGATCCAACAGTCAACATCGATATCGGACGAGGATCATGCACGACATTTAACCGCCCTTATGGAGCCGATAAGGAATATAAATCCTTGATGTATAAATGTTCGGGTTCGATTTCAAAATTAAAGTTCAATCACTTTATGACTCGATATTCGTAGGATATAAGAGGCCATCAAATCTACGATATGCGGGACTTCAACTAGCACACGAATTAAAACGGGTTTAACTCTCGTAGTTGACTATGATCTAAGAGTTTGAATATGAGATCAATGGCTAGGAGCAAGTGTAGGACTTCAACCATGATCAAGAAAATCCATACTCTCCTACCCTAACAGTTGTTGATCATCGTCGATCTAACAGATCTGTCGATCTGACGATCTAGATCTATTCCTCCGCTCAAGGTTCCGCTCACTTTGAGATCTGCTTAATCACAATTTCACTTCGTCGTGGTTCCACTCTTCCACCAAACTTGGCGCTTCCACTAAATTCCCTTCTCACCTCTAGATCGACTTGTTATCAAGTTCAACTCTTCCAACTCCTTTTTCTGCTTAGAAATAGTGTGCTGAGACTTCTCTGATTTCTTTACTCTGCCTTGCAACTATACCTGATTATCCGACATTTGACAGTGCATACGAATATTTGAATCCACTCCTCTTTTAGTTTTCAAATTCCTTCCAATGGGATCACACCAATCTCAAATAGCCCTTCCTACAAAATCAAGTTCACATTACTTCCAGAACCAAAACCAATAAACTCTTAATCGATTCTCCACCATTATCATTGTTGCATACACATCCATTAATATGTCAAAACTCTCACATCCACTATTACATAACCATATTCAAGCATAGTCACAAGCGTTGTGATATATACACACAGTCATTATGGGATTTCCTCCTTATTCACAAATACATGGATAAATCCTTTGGATAACCATACATATAGATAGATCATATACAGACCCTCAACCAATATTAACTCAAAAGATATGAAACTTCTATTTGCTAATTAAAATCTATATATACATAAACTCAATGGCCTGATTTACATTCAGTTGGCATTTCTCATTTCAATGCTCGTAGGCTCACAATGCAACCCTTCGGTTTGCTAACTGTCTCACTAACTCTTTTTTTTTAAGCCTTCGAGGCTTACAAAATATACACAAAAGGATTCTGTTAAACAATTTTGGTTCAAATCCTAAATAATTTCACTTGAATCCTAAATATCCTAATATAATCCCTAATATCATGAAACTAACTCCTAGTTCCTCTAACTCACACACTATTCTTGAAATCTCTCTTAACGAGAAGATTTCATTACAATATCCTCACTACTATACAACCCTCATAAAAACATAGGAAAAATAAATAATCAACCACTCTTTAGGGAATCAGGTCCCTTGAAACACAAGACCCTATGCTTACTAAAATGCAATGGTTTTTTTGAGCAGGATGCTCCTGCATCAGAGTACATCTTCATCATGTCCAATATATCTCCCCGATCGGGGCAAGAAATTGAACCACTGACTTCCATCAAGAATTTCCTTAACATAGCACTTGATAACCTTCTATCGAAGACCATGTGGCCTAAAATATTTTATTAATTAAAATTAAAATACTTTAAAATGCAAATTTTGTTTTATTAATTAATTTTATTTAAAATTTGAAATCCTAATTTAAATTTAAAACCCTAATTCAAAACCCTAGTTATGGTTTAAATTAGGGGTTGAATGTTTAAATTAAACCCTAATTAATATTATAAATCCAGGTCACTCATTATCAACCTTATTGACTAAGGTTGATAATAATAATAATAATAATATTGTTATGTTGGAATTGTGCACAAATGTTTCCAAAGTTGCAATGTGATGTTGCCACAAAGTTACATTAATAGTTGCAATGTTATAATAAATTGAAATTTATAAAACATTCCAATGCAACCTTACAAAATGTGGGTGAGTGATCAACTATGTTTGAGAATCAACAACCTTCAACTTCGGTCAAACATAATTGCCTATTAATATTATTGATTAATATTAACAATCAAACATGTGATGTCTGAATGGTACAAAAATCTATCCAACGTCGCAATGTTACATTACATGGAAATTTATCCAACGTCACAATATAACATTACAAAATTAGTCAACCACATTTTCTATTGTGGTTGACTATGTTGGACTACATTTGATAGTGAACACATGCTCAACTATGGTAAATGATGGTCTACCATGATCAACCATGGTCAAGAATGGTTGAATATGGTCCATGATGGTAAAGCATGATCAACCTTGATGGTTGAATGTGGTCTACCATGATCAACCATGGTCAACTTTGATAAACCATGGTTGAATATGGTTCACCATGGATGAATTGGGTCAAACATGGTCTACCATGTTCAACCATGGTCAATCAATGTTGACCATCACCAACCATGGCCAACTACATTTAGCCATTTTCAACCATGGTCAACCATGGTTGACCATCATCAACCATGGTCATAATGATTAATCTATGTCTCTATAGTCAACCATGATCAACCATGGTTAACCATTCTTGAATATAGCCAACCATAGTCATTGTCTATTTGGTCAACCACGATCAACCATTGTCAATAATCATTAACCATGGTTAGATTTTGTCAACCATGATCAAGGTCTATTTGGTTGAATTTGGTCAACCATGGTTGAGTATGGTCAACCATGGTCAACAATGTTCATTTAATGTCAACCATTGTGAACCATGATCAACCATGTTCAACCACCATCAACCATCCTCAAGCATGATAAACCATGGTCATAATGGTCAATCAATGTTTCTATAGTCAACTATTATTAACCATGGTTGAATATGGTGATATTTGGTCAACCATGGTCATCCTTGGGTTTATTCATCCCAACGGTTTATAATATTAATCCATTTGATTTATAATATTAATAATCCATGGGTTTATATTATTAATAATATGTTGGGTTTATTAATCCATAGAGTTTTTAATATTAATCCCATGGGTTTATTAATCACTTGAGTTTATATCATTAATAATCCCTTGGGCTTATAATATTCATACTTCCTTGGATTTATAATAGTAATCCCATAGGTTTACTAATCTATTGAGTTTATAATATTAATCCATTGGTTTTATTAATCCCAAGGGATTATAATATTAATCTGTCTGGTTTATCCCTTCAGTTTATAATATTAATCCATTGGGTTTATTAATCCCAAGGGCTTATAATATTAATCTGTTGGGTTTATCCCTTCAGTTTATAATATTAATTCCGGGGTTTATAATCCCTTAGGTTTATAATTTTATCTAGGGTTTATAATACCTTAGGTTTATGGTTTAATATTATATCCCCTAGGTTTATAATATTAATTATAGGATTTATAATCTCTTAGGTTTATAATTTTAATCCTAGGGATTATAATCCCCTAAGTTTATGGTTTAATATTATATCAATTCCTTGGGTTTATTAATATAATGGTTCATATTCCAATGTCACAATGTGACAAAGATTGCTTTAGTATGAAATTCAACCATGGTCAAGCATGTTCAATTATGGTCAAGCATGGTCCAACGTTGCATTGTGACAAGAATTGTCTCAAAATGAAAATAAATCAGGGTCAATATGAAAATCAACCATAGTCAATCATGTCAACCTTGGTCCAATATCTCATTGTGATAAATATTGTCTGAATATGAAAATTAACCATGGTCAATCATCATCAACCATGCTCAACCATGGTCAGTCATGGTAAACCATTGTCAATCATAGTAAACCATGGTGACGTTGTGACAAAGATTCTCTGAATATAAAAATCAACCATGGTCAACCATGTTTATTTTAGGGCTTATAATATTTATCTTAGTGTTTATATACCATGGGTTTACAATATTAATCCCTTGGGCTTAATATTATTCACTTGGATTTTTAATATTAATCTGTTAGGTTTATTTTTGTCTTGAGTATATTAGTTCCTTGGGTTTATAATATTATTAATTCATTGGGTTCATTAATCCTTTGGGTTTGTAATACTAATGCTTAGGGTTTATAATATTAATCCCTTGGGTTTATTGATTTCTTGTTTAAATGATTCCCAGGGTTTAAAATATTAATCCCTTGGTTTTATTAATCCCTTGGGTTTATTAATGCCTTAGGTTTTTAATATTAATTCCTTAAGATTTTAATCATTATGGATTTTAATATGAATAATTCCTTGCATTTATAAATTATAAACCATGGTCCAACATTGCATTGTGACAAAGATTCTCTCAATTTGAAAACCAATCATGGTACAACGTTGCATTGTCACAAGGATTATGTCAAAATGAAAATCAACCATGGTCAACCATGTTTATTTAACGGTTTATAATATTTATCTTAGGGTTATAAACCTTGGATTTATAATATTAATTACTTTGGTTTAATATTACACCCTTGGGTTTATAATTCATTGAGTTTTTAGTATTAATCCTTTGGGTTCATATTCCTAGGGTATAATATTATTGATAGGGTTTATACTATTAATCATAGGGTTTAAGATTGTCTCTATATGAAAATCAACCATGTTCAACCATGGTTAATCATAGTCAGCGATGGGCAATATCTATGGTCACATTATGGCAAAGATTGTCTCGTGGTCCAATGTCACATTGCGACAACCATGGTCATCCATGGTCAACCATGGTCAACTGTGCTCCAACATCATGTTCTAACAAATATTGTCTCAATATTAAAATCAATCATGGTCCAATGTCACATTGTGACAAAGATTCTCTCAATACAAAAATCAATAATGCTCAACCATGCTCAACCATGGTCAAACATCGCATTGTGACAAAGATTGTCTAAATATGAAAATCAACCATGTTTGTTTTAGGGTTTGGGTTTATATACTTTGGGTTTAGAATATTAATACCTTGGGTTTAATTTTATTCCCTTGAGTTTATTAGTGACTTGGGTTTAATATTAATATTATTGATAAGGTATAATATTAATATTATTGATAGGGTATAATATTAATATTATTGGGTTTATTATTGGTTTTAATATTAATATTATTGATAGGATAAATATTATTGTTAGGGTTTATAATATTAATTCTAGTGTTTAACATAAATCCCTAGGGTTTATAATCCATTGGGTTTATAATATAAATTCCTTGGGTTTATAATATTAATAATCCCTTACATTTATAATATTAACCCCAAGGGTTTATAATATTAATCTCTTCGGTTCTTAATATTAATCCTTGAGTTTTTAATATCAACCCATTGCGTTTATTAATCCCTTGGGTTTATAATATTAATAAATTGATATTATTATTATAAATTGTCACTTTGATTGTTATAATAAATTGTCATTATAATTTTCATAATTATTATCCTATTTATAATATAATGATAATAATATTATTAATATTGTATTATTATTATATTTATATATTTATTATAATCATTTTAGTTAATAATATCAAGATCTATTATATTATTGATATTATGAATAATATTATAATATTATTACAGTATAATAATAAGTATTATAAATTATTATTTTAATGGTTATAATTATGATCATATTTATAATGATAACAAGTGCTACATAATAGTGAATACCTACTGCTTAATTTAAATGTAGTTAAATTAAAGTAACAATTATGTATTCAGGATGACAATAAATTGATAATACTTTGAGTAATAGTTAATTTTAAAATCTCTATAAAAACACACTATATAAAATGTTAATTAAATAAGTGAAAATCATAATAGTTTTTGTTTGAGTTTTAAATTGTTAATTTTTTTAATTAAATTTGAAAAAAATAATTATTAATAAACTAAAATAATAATAAAAACATTAAAAATATATAAATATTTTTTAAAATCTAAATAATACATAACTATAACTATTTAATAGCTTAATAAAAAAATCAAATTATAATTGAAATTATGTTTATTCCATAAACTATAATAGAAATTTTAAATATGTTTTATAAAATTTTAAAATAATACTTAAAACAAAAGTAAAACAAATTTTTTTAAACAACGAAAAAACCAAAAAACAACCCAACACCTGCTAAAAAATTGTGAGAGACATGAGAAAGGATTTAGAAAATTAAAAAGGGGCATGACAAAACCTTAAAACTTGTTGAAATTTCTAACTTTTTTTCATATTTACAAGCTTATCATAAATTGAGTTGTCTGAGTTGAGTGTCTTCATTGAAACTCTAACGATGGTAACATTTATTAAGAATTTATTTCAAGATGACAACACAACGGGGTTATCATTTTAGATGAGAGAGGAAAATACAAGTGTCAAAATTGGCAACACTTCCAAATAATCTGATTGTACTCTGTCTTATCAACATTTATTTATATAAACGTTCATTTGGCAAGGACGTTTGTGTAGTGATGGCCCTTCCTATTCTTTGTTGTTAGTATACGTACTGATTGTCACGTGAACAGAGAAGATGTGAGAACAAAATCATAAAACTGAGGTTAGATGACAGTCAAATCTGTGAGATCTATAAAAACAATTATTGTATATATTTTATGCATCTATACACAAATCATAATTACACTAGCACAACCATATTTAATGATATGAATATAATATTAATATAATAAATATATAAATATAATAATAATACTTATATTATAAAATATTATTATTATTATATTATAAATAAGATAATAATTTTAACAATTATAATGGTGATTTATAATAATTAATATTGATATTATTAATAATATAACAAATATTTATATTATTAACAAAAAAATATTAATATTATAAACCCTGGAAATAATATCAAACACAAAGGATTAATATTATAAATCTAAGAGATTATTATTATAAACCCAAGAGATTTATATTAAACCCTAACATTAATAGTATAAACCCTATGAAGAATATTATACCCTAGGAATATGAACCCTTAGATTAATAAACCCAAGGGAATGATATTATAAACACAAGGGATTGATATTATAAACCCAAGGGATTAATACTAAAAACCAGTGGGAATAATATTATAAATCCAAGGCACTAATAAACTGAAGGGATTAATACTAAAAATCCAAAGGAATAATATTAAACCCACGGGATTAATATTGTAAATCTAAGGTATATAAACCCAATGATAAATATCATAAACCCTAAAATAAACATGGTTGGCCCTGGTTGATTTTCATATTGAGACAATCGTGGTCACAATGTGATTTTGGACCATGCTTGACCATGGTAGATTTTCATATTGAGATAATCTTTGTCACAATTGCGACAATGGACCATGGTTGACCATGGTTGATGTTCATATTGAGACAATTTTTGTCACAATGTGACGTTGGACCATGGTTGTCCATGGTTGACCATGATTGAGCATTGTTAACCATGATTGATTTTCATACTAAGACAGTGGTTTCTCACAATGTGACATTCAACCATGATTAACCATGGTTGACCATCATTGAACATGGTTGACCATGGTTGTTTTTCATATTGAGACAATTTTTGTCACAATGTGATGTTGGACCATCGTTGACCATGGTTGACAATGGTTGAACATGGTTGATTTTCATATTGAGATAATATTTGTCACACTGTCACTTTGGACCATAGTTGAGCATGGTTGGCCATAATTATAAACCCAAGGGATTGATATTATAAACCCATCGGATTAATACTAAAAACTAAAGGGATTATAAACCTAGGGGATTAATACTAAAAATTGAAGGGATTATAAACCCAAGGGAATATTATTAAACCCAAGGATTAATATTATAAACCTAAGGTATATAAACCCTAAGATAAATATTATTAACCCTAAAATAAACATGGATGACCATGGTTTACCATGGTTGATTTTCATGTTGAAACAATCTTTATTACAATGCAACTTTGGACCATGGTTTACCATGGTTGATTTTCGTATTGAGACAATATTTGTCATAATACGATGTTGGACCTTGATTGACAATGGTTGGCCATGGATGACCATGGTTGTCACAATGTGACGTTGGACCAAGAGACAATCTTTGTCACAATGTGATGATGGTTATTAACCATGGTTGACCATGATCAATTTTCATAGTGAGACAATATTTGTCGCAATGGACATCGGACCATCATTGACCATGATTGGCCATGGTTTATTTTCATGTTGAGACAATCCTTGTCACAATGTGACAGTCGACCATTGTTGTCTATGGTTAACCATGATTAACAATAATTGACCATGCTCGACCATGTTTGGCCAATGTTGACCATGATTGGCCATGGTTTACCATGATTGATTTTCAAATTAAGAAAATCATATGATGAACCCTAAGATAACTATTATAAGCCAAGGTATATAAACTCTATTATAAATAATATAAACAACCATTCGCACAATGCGACGTTGGACCATGGTTGACCATGGTTGATTTTTATATTGAGACAATCTTTGTCACAATGCAACGTTAGACCATGGTTGACCATGGATGACCATGGTTGTCACAATGTGATGTTGTATCAAGAGCCAATCTTTGTCACAATGCAACAATTAACCATGTTTTACCATAGTTTATTTTCATATTGAGACAATTTTTGTCACAATGCGACATTGGACCATGGCTGAATTTGATTGATTTTCATATTAAGAAAATCATATGATAAACCCTAAGATAAATATTATAAACCAAGGAATATAAACCCTAGGATTAATATTATAAACCTTATGAATAACATTAAACCCTAGAAATATGAACCCTTGGATTGATAAACCCAAGGGATTGATATTATAAACCCAAGGGATTAATTCTAAAACCCCCAAGTATTATAAACCAAAAGGAATAATATTAAATCCAAGAGATTAATATTATAAACCCAAGGTATATAAACTCTAAAATAAATATTATAAACCCAAGGGATAAATATTGTAAACCCAAGGAGTATTAACGCTAAGATAAATATTATAAACCCTAAAATCAACATGGTTGACCATTGTGAGCATGAATGATTTTCATATTAAAAAAACCTTTTCCATAATGCAATGTTGGACTATGGTTGACCATGACTGATTTTCATATTAAGACAACCTTTCTCATAATGCTACGTTGGAAAATGGTTGACCATGGTTGATTTTCATATTGAGACAATTTTATTCGCAATGCGAGGTTAGAGAATGGTTGACCATGGATGACCATGGTTTTCAAATTGTGATGTTGTACCAAGATACAATATTTGTCACAATGCGACATTGGATCATGGTCAACCATGGTTGATTTTGATATTGAGACAATCTTTGTCGCAATGTGACATTGGACCATGGTTGATTTTGATATTGAGACATCTTTGTCATAATGTGACATTGGACCATGGTTGACCATGATTGATTTTCATATTGATAAAATCCTATGATAAACCTTAAGATAAATATTATAAACCAAGGGATATAAACCCTAGGATTAATATTATAAACCTTATGAATAATATCTAACCCTAGGAATATGAACCCTTAGATTGATAAACCCAAGGGATTGATATTATAAACCCAAGGGATTAATTATAAAACCCCAAGGTATTATAAATCCAAGGGAATAATATTAAATCCAAGGGATTAATACTATAAACTCATTGCCTATAAACCTAAGATAAATATTATAAACCCAAGGGAATAATAAACCCGAAAGGATTAAGAGTAAAAACCCAAGGGATTATCAACCTAAGGGAATAATATTTAATCCAAGGGATAAATACTATAAACCCAAGGTGTATAAACCCTAAGATAAATATTATAAACCCTAAAATAAATATGGTTGACCACAGTTGATTTACATATTGACAAAATATTTGCCACAATGCGACATTTGACTATGGTTGACCATGATTGATTTTCATATTGAGACAACCTTTCTTAGAATGTGACATTGGACAATGATTGACCATGGTTGATTTTCATATTGAGACAATATTTGTCACAATGTGACGTTAGACCATAGTTGACCATGATTGATTTACATATTGAGAAAATCCTATGATAAACCATATATAAATATTATAAAACAAGGGATATAAACCATATGATACATATTATAAACACTAAAATTGGATTGAATTTATAAACTCAAGGGATTAATTCTAAAACCCCAAGGTATTATAGACCCAAGATATATAAACCCTAAGATAAATATTATAAATCCAAGTGAATAATAAACCCAAGAGAATAATATTTAACCCAAGGGATATAAACCCCAAGATAAACATGGTTGACCATTGTTGACCATGGTTGATTTTCATATTGACAAAATCTTTGTCACTATGTGACATAGGATTATGGTTGACCATAATTGATTTTCATTATGACATAGCCTTTCTCACAATGCAACGTTGGGCAATGGTTGATTTTCATACTGAGAAAATCTTTGTCACAATGCGACATTAGACCATGGTTGTCACAATGTGATGCTAGACCAAGAGACAATCTTTGTCACAATAAAACATTGGACCATGGTTGACCATGGTTGATTTTCATATTGAGACAATCTTTGTCACAATGCGACATAGGGCCATGGTTGACCATGATCGATTTTCACATTGAGAAAATCCTATGATAAACCCTAAGATAAATATCATAAACCAAGGGATATAATCCCTATGATAAATATTATAAATGCTAAAATAAAGATGGTTGACCATGGTTAATTTACATATTGAGACAATCTTAGGCACAATAAGACATTTAACCATGATTGATTCTCGTATTGAGAGAATATTTGTCACAATGTGACGTTTGACCATGGTTAGCCATAGTTGACCATGGTTGAAAATGATTGAACATGGCTAACCATGGTTGACCATGGTTGTTCATGGGTGATTTTCATATTGAGACAATCTTTGTCTAGTAACAAGACATACATGAAAGGATTTCCCGAAAATAACAGAGCACCCATTAAGGTTTCTTAATCCAAATCACAAGGGCCAAAAGTACATAAACAGATCTGTTATTTAAGATGTAACCATGGTCAACTATGACCAACCATGTTTATTTTACATTTTATAATATCTATCTTAAGGTTTATATAACTTAGGTTTATGATATTTATCCCTTGGGTTTATTATTCCATTGGGTTTATAATATTTATATTAGGGTTTATATACCGTGGTTTTACAATATTAATCCCTTGGGTTTATTATTATTCTGTTGGGTTTATAATACCTTGGGGTTTTAGAATTAATCCCTGGGTTTATAGGATCAATCCTTTGGGTTTATCAATCTAAGGGTTCATATTCTTAGGGGTATAATATTATTAATATGGTTTATAATATTAATCCTAGGGTTTAATATAAATCCCTTGGGTTTATAATCATGTTCAACTATGCACAACCATGATCCTATGTCACATTGTGACAAAAATTGTTTCAATATCAAAATCAACTATGGTTAGTGATGCTTAACCATGGTCAGATATCACATTATGACAAAGATTGTCTCATTATTAAAATCAACTATGGTAAAACAATGTCAAACATGTTTATTTTAGGATTTATAGTATTACTTCCTTGAATTTATAATACTTTTGAATTAATTAATATTGAATAAAATAAAAATCAACTATTATTTAAAAAAAAACTAAAACGGTCAAATAACACATTTATTAAACACATACCTAAATTAGAAAAAATCAAATTTTTATTAGTCTTTATCATTGTTACATAGATAAAATATTTAATCATTTCATATTTAAAAATATGTAAAATAAGAAGTAAATTGATATTAAAACAAAAAACAAATAAAGAAATAAAATAAAATGACAATAAATATTACATCATAACATAATATATTATATTCATACTATAATGTATCATATATGAGGAAGATTTTAATAATCATCTATATCCTCCTTTTAAGATTTTAATAATCATTTATATCCTTCTTTTAAACATATAACAAAGGAATAGTTAACTGAAATGATTAAAATCAATGCAAAAAAATAGATTTATATTTATTAAATTGATTTATGAATATTAAGTTAATAAAAAATAAAAATTTAAGGGTAATTTTTTTAATTAAATAAATAAATAAAATAATAATATATTATTAAAATGAAATAACTATATATATGATTATTTTGGATTTATTAAAAGGAAGGATCAAATTTAATTGATATAGCATTAAAGTGATTTATGAGGAAAAATATTTTATTTTGATACATCACAATGATGTAATATCAATTGATTATTAATTATTGTTTTTTTATTATGAATATAGATCCATTTTAAATGTGGTTCTAACATGAAATAAGAGGGATCAAATTTCTTTACATGCAAACTTCTTTCGAGTGTAAAATACATTGTATAATTTTTCATTGTTTAAGTTGTATTTTTTATTGCTATAAAGAATATTGAGCCCACTTCAAACATTTAGTCATAAAAGCTTGTTTTCCTTTTTATGCTATATACATAATTTTTTTTAAACAATATGTAATAGATACATAGTTGACATTAGAATATTATATTATAAACCACAATGAATATTTTATTATAAACATTATTCAAATATCTTTTTTAACATTTCTTTTTTCTACATATAAATATATATGAAGTTAATATCAACATAAATTAGTTAACATGGATATTCAACTAGTTTATTTAAATAGTGTGTTGAAACATTTTTGAAAAGTATAAGGTTTAAAAATCTCATTTAGAAATATTTACTTCTAATTACTTTACAAGAAATTACTTTACATGCCATGCCTAGCATATTTTTTATTTTATTTTATTATAGCAAACATATAAAGGTTCTCATATTCTAAGCAAAAGAAAATATAGTTAGTATATGGCCAATTACAATTCTATTAGTGGTTTAAAACTTGTTCAAAGTTATATAGAAGTACTACACTTAGAATTTCAATTTTATCATTTAAAAAAGATAATGAATTATTTATAAAAAAAATGTTTTTAGTTTTTTATTTTATTATATTTCAATTAATTTTATTTTAAATTTAGTAGAAATTTATTAAAATCACAAATATAAATTTTAAAATCTATATAATTTAAATATTTAAAATTAAAATTAAAAAATCATTTATATATTCAAAAATATTTTAAATAAATAACCTATCCATATAAATTATACCAGCAAAATTTTATTAAAAAATCAAAACATAAAATAATTAATCTATATATTTATAAATAGATATAGATTAATGTAATCAATTTGGACACTGTATAGTAATTAATTTGTTAGAGACATACATGAATTAGAAAAGTCATATTAATAGATTAATTAATCTGTATGGGTTTATAAATCAATTAATCTATTAATTTATTAGACAGAATTGATTTTTTGTGGAATTGTCTAGCCATCAATTTATTAGACACATACATCAATTTATTAGACAAATACATGAATTAAAAAAGTTGATTTTGATTAGTCTTTGTCTTCATTACATAGATGAAGTATTCCATCGTTTCATCCTTCAAATTATGTAAAAATTAGAAGCGAATTGATATTCAAATATATAAAAATGAGAAGTGAAGTGATTCAAATATTATGAAATTCTTTACAGTATTAAAGTTATGGATATATTAAAAACACTAACTGTGATTGCTTGATTTCAACGCAAACACCTAAAACATAAAAATATTACAGTGAGCCAATTATAACGTCAGTAACGATGATGGGTTGATTTCAATGAAAATGCCTCAAACATAAAATAGTACACTCACCCAATTATAACGGGACCACAGACGTCACACACAATGACTTTTTTCGACCGTTATTTTGTTTAGGCACACGGCCACCCACGAGGAATTGTGTGCTCCACATTCCACGTTGAGAATTTCAATAAAAATACCTAAAACGTAAAATTATTACACTAAGCCAATTCTAACGTCAGTAACTATGATTGGCTGATTTCAATGAAAATGCCTCAAACATAAAAATAGTACACCCAGCCCATTATAACGGACCACAGACGTCACACAGAATGACATTTTTCGACCACTATTTTGTTTAGGCACACGGCCACCCACGAGGAATTGAGTGCTCCACATCCCACGTTGAGAATTTCAACAAAAATACCTAAAACATAAAAATATTACACTAAGCCAATTATAACGTCAGTAACTGTGATGGGATGATTTCAACGAAAATGCCTCCAACATAAAAATAGGGAGGCCTCAAACATAAATAGGGAGTCGTCTAACCAGCATAGGAATTGTTTGGTCAAAAGTGATCAGAATCGGGATAAAATTTTTTCAAAAAATTTTGTAAACATAGTGTTTGAATCGTGTTTTTGATGGTGGAAATGAATTCAGCACCATAGAAAACTTCTAAGACACTTAAAATTTTGAAATTTAACAATTATAATTTGGATTTCCAAAAATCCTTGTCGGATTTTCTTTAAATATGACTAGAATTTCCATAACTTTCCCAACAATTCCTCCTTCTAGTTAGATTACTGCTAAAAATAGTACGCTCAGCCAATTATAACGGACCACAGACGTCACACAGAATGACTTTTTTCGACTATTATTTTGGAGTGCTCCACATCCCACGTCGAGAATGGTTTAACTAAACGAATGTCATAATTGACATTTATATATAAATAATAATGCCTCGCTGCCACTGCACAAGGTCTAATTTATAATTGATTTTTCACAGGGTGCTGAATTCGAATTGAGATATATGCAGTAACAACTATGCCTTGCTCTACTGCACAAGGTTAAATGTATACATTAAACCCCGCTAGTACCGCAAAAGTTTAATGTATGGGAGGATTCTTCATCGGGTTTGTGACTAAAAACAATTGCGCTCTTCAAATCTGTAAATTTAAACATTATATTATCATTTGATTAAATTATAATCAATGGAATTAATGTTATTGATTTATATAGTTGAGCATAACGATTACAGGGCACAGCCTGGGGAGCGCGCTGGCAGTACTTACCGCTTACGATCAGGCGGAGTCGATTGGCAAGAGCTAACCAGTGTGCCATAGGGCATTAAATGCTTGTATGGAGGCCGGCTATAACATCTCTGCATTCCCATGGTCATGAACATGGCAAGCGATATTTAATGTGACTTTTCAGCATTGATGTGACATACCTTTCATCCATGAATGTTCAACATACCTTTTATCCAAATATGGACCATGCCATCGATGCGCATCACAATACTGTCAAGAAATTATCTACCCCACCATCAGACCGTCTGAACGCTACGCTATACAATACAAGAAATATAACATACACATTTAATGGCACCCTCATTTGAATTTGAAAACCCGCCCAAATGATATTTAAATTTCTATAATCGTGCTCAACCGATGTTTGACGGAAAGGTGCACCGCCCTAGCAGGCCATCTCCGAGCTCAGAGTTCGAGCATTCATCCATTCCTGCAATTATCAAGAAAATGTTCAATCTCTTTGCCAATTTTCTCACTCATAGAGATGCCTGAGCTAGAAATTTCGAAGGCGTGGTGAGCTTGCGGGATAGTCCACACACTGATTGCCCAAGTACTTGTTTCCCCAACTTTTGTTTATTGGTTGTTTGTGATTCGAACTGGGATGATTACATAATTTCGTTTGCCCAGATTTTGTTTTTTTGTTAGTTGTGATTCGAACCTAGGCTGATTACATAATTTCGTTTGTCCAGCTTTTGTTTATTTGTTGGTTGTGATTCGAAGCTGGGCTGATTGCATAATTTTGTTTGACCCGCTTTTGTTTACTTGTTAGTTGTGATTCGAACCTGGGCTAATTGCATATTTTAATTCGGCAGAGGTGTTGCCGGATGTATAGCAGGGCACTGCGAGGAAGTTGACATCGGGTGAAAGGGCACTGAGCGAGTTTCAGCATGAGGTAGTTCAGTTAGCTGCAGTTCTGAACGGAGATCATTTGTTGAACAATTTTCCAGACGAGGGAATGTTTGGGAGGTCGATGAAGGTGAAGCAAGCGGCGCAGTATGTTGAGAAGAGCATGGCACGCTTCATGGAGGCAAGTATAGACGCCTTAAACCTCTGGGCATCAGATTTTGCGATCGTCCATATGAAACCTTCGCTTACATCCAAAAAAAAACGAACCCCTGATATGTAGCGCTGCTTCACCTATCAAGAACTGGTGTTAATTGCTGAAGCCCTCCATAGGTACTTGCAGCGAATTTCTGCCCAGGTGTATGGCCTCTGTATTTCTAATATGATTTCTTAAATGGAGTGTAAATTTTTGCCCGTGTTTGGCCTCTGTATTTTTGGGACAAACATAACATGAAAATTTATGTGAGTTATTTTTCCCAACTAATTTGAGTAAAGAGTTGTTTGGTGTTTTTTTGGTTGAGTGTGTTTATTAAAAGTTTTGGTTATTTGAATGGGTTAAATTTCTTTCAAGATTTTTTCATAAAAATTTTGAATTTTTCTACTAACAAAATATAATTTACTATAATTTTTGAATAATTAAATAAAATATATATAAAATTTCAAATCTTAATATTTTATAAAAATAGTTTTACATGTATTCATATTATATAGTTTCATTTATTATTTTAATGTTAAATAATATATTATATTTTTTGATTTAAAATATTTTTTAATATTATGATGGGCATTTATCATTAATTAGTTAGTATGGTTGGTATTAATTTTCTTATTAAAAAAGTATTATAAACTTTGAACATAGCTATTATTTTGACACCATATAAATAATGTGACATTTTTTCACATTACTAAAGCAAAGCACTTTTAATAGTAGTAATTTTGTAAGCAGAATATAATTTGGTTACATATATTTATAATATAAATAATAATTCAAATTCAAATAAAATTTTAAAAAATAAGATTTATGAGTGTAAAATAGATGGTGGGAGGGTGTTTTGTTAAGACATTTCATAGTGCAAAGGTTACTGAAATTTTTATGGGCAAAAATCTATTCATATTAAGAGTTGGTATAGGTACAATTCTTAGAGTAATTTTAACTGTCATCTCGGGACTCACATTAATTGTGTATTAGGTATCTCAGTCATCTCATATCTACACCAAGGTCTATCATCAAGATAAAGTTCTGAATTATTTACAATGTTTAATTAATATTATATTAAGAATACAAAAAATTTGATGCATTATTTGTGTATTAGGTATGTCAGTCATCTCATATCTATGTTTCGAGTCTACAGCAAGACCTATCATCAAGACAAAGTTCTAAATTATTTACAATGTTTAATTAATATTATATTAAAAATACAAAAAAAATTGAATAAATGAATAATAGAATATATTATTTATTAACTACAATTATAAATATGTGGACCATCTATAAATATTAAAAAGATAATGTTTCAAGTTATAATGTGGAACATTTAGAAATATTAAAAAAATAATGTTTCAAGTTATAATTTAATGGTGCCGTTCTTGAACACAATAATTGATATGGAACATTAGTTAATAATATTACTTTTGAGTATGATAATAATTCATAGTTTAAATGGAATATCAGTTAATAATATTATTGTTGAGTATGATAGAATTTAATATTTCATCATTAAAGTTTTGATGTTGAAATTAGTGTAAAGTGACAACAAAAATCAAACATATTTAAATGCACTGTAATTTGTATGGTAATTTGTATTATAAATATTACCAATAAAATAAAATATATCCTATTTTTAATTAATATAATTATTTTGTATAATAATTTTAGTTAACATTTAAATAATATATTTTTGCATAATAAATATTTATATAACATATCATTTTTTTAATATAATTTTTATTGAATTGTAAATTGCATAGCCCCTTGTAAATTATTTTATATTTATGAATCAATGCAATTTTATAATATTGCATTAGTGTCTTTGAAATTAAAGTATGAATTGATTAAATTGCATTAAAAGAATATATATTATGCAACTTTAAAATGTACTTTCTTTTGATATAAATTGTATTAAAAGAATACAGCCAGGCAACATTGTGTATTGATATTTGTGGTTGTTAAAAAAAAGTTGATTCCCATTAATAATGCACAAAAAAAAAAACTAAGCTTTTTTTAGTAACACATGAGTAGCATAGGTATAGTCTAGGTATGGTATTGTGTTATATTGATATTATGAGTATTTTAATAACAATGCCTAAGTGGTATATATGGTTATAGTATTGTATAAAAATAATTTCCTCGATGGGGTGGTATTAAGGCTCTCAAGTGCAACACATAATATGATTGACATGCTTGCAACTAGAATGGTGAAGGAGAAGGAAAACATGAAAATGAGAGCCAAGCTCTCCACTTGTCCGAATCCCATCCAGGTGTGGCGTCCTTACCACCCTCAACCTCATGCTCACCTACCCTCATCATATCGCTTTAAATGTCGGCATTTGGTGGTAGAGGAGTATGAGTACAACATTCTGTTTGTTTACTTCTTCCACCTATTGTAATTTGTTATGGCTTCACTATCCCAAGGACGATTGCTTATGGAGCATAATGACTCTAAGATAAGAAAGGCACATCGCACCCAAGAGTACATGATTTGGGTTTTTAATGACTTTGTTAACATGCGTGCCATGAAACACACTTGTCTTTCCCTAGTTTTTTCACATTCAGTCTTTCTCTCCCACCTATTCGATCCCCTCATGTTTTCACCCCTTTATAAATATATGAGCCTTGTCTCAGGGTGGTGGATTTTAAGCATTGCTTGTTTGAAAGCGAAAGGTTCCCAACTATCGTCTTGTTCCTCGATGCCAAGGTGGGAGCTTAAATACTTGAAGGAAGGCTTGTCTATGCATTACCTAACATCAAAATTTGTTTCTTTTCTCCAATCTACTCATTTATGTGTGTCATCTCTCTTTTGTAGTCTCTCTGGTCCCTGCACGTGTCAATGTTCTTTGTGTTGTCTCTTCACAACATAACTACAAGTCCCTCTTTTGAGTTAGTCGCTTGTTACCTGCTCCTTGACAAGAAATCTATCCAGTCTCCTTGCAAGTCCATTATCCCCAAACCTATTATTCCTCCAAGTGGCCTGTAATTTTGCAGTAGGAATGTCTATCAGATGGTGTAGTTCCAATATGGACGAGAAGTAGTCTGAGAGTGAGTCCCTTTGTGCACGATGGCCCCAAGATTCATCATGTCCTATAGAAAAATTTAGATCCCCTCCAACTATTAGATTATCAACTGAAAATAGTTCCAAATCAAGAAGGTGATCCTAGAAAACAGGGCGATTCAGGCAAGGCCCATACATATTGATAACTCTGAAGGGGATCCCCATCTTAGCAGAGTGTACATCTGCCCCAATAAAACCCTGTCCTCCCCAACAACTGATTTCCTTGATAGTGCGGGTATTTAAACCCATAGCAAGACCTCCAAAACGGTCGTGGGCATCCATTCCCGAAAATCTCCAACTCGACAGAGAGTGTTCAAGGGTACGAGCTATATCACTTGCAAGACCCAAGGTCTCCTAGAGGAATATGACATCCAAAGAGTCGACAACGAGTAACCGACAGAGTGCTAGTTTTTTGTTGGGTCTAGCAAACCCTCTGCAATTGAAGGATAGAATCTTCATGGAGGGGGTTCAGATGGGGTTGTTCTTGCTCTAAGAACCCCAGTGATAGTAGATTGCTTGCCCAAAGCAATGTCTACATCAGCTTGTGCTTGTGCGATTTTGAGATCAGAAGGACGACCTCGAGAGGTCTTAGTAGGAGGGGGGGGATGGAGAATATCTAGTCCAACCTGGTCTAGTGTTGAATGCCTCGATCGAGACTGAGTATTGTATCTTGGGACTAAGGCTGTTGTCAAGGAAGCCGAGGGCTGCGGAGGAGGGGTGCAAAATAGCGCGGGGGGAGTGGGGGGGGGGGGGGCGATGGCACATAAACTGGGAACAGGGGTCTCAATAGGGATATCAGTACCCGGACCCAATAACTGTTTAGATATTGAATTATGAATATTAGAAAAGCATTGTGTGGTGGGTAAGTGAAAGGAGTTCATACCCGATGTATTGGAATCACCCGAGGTCGCCGCAGCAATGCCAGGAACTAGTGGAGGGGGGTGATGAGGCGGTCGACCATGCTTCCTCGGAGTGTTCTAAGCTAGTTCCATTGACCGTAAACCAGGGCTTGATAATGTGCCTATACCTCCAGAGTGAGGAGTAGAAATCCTATGATAATCCTCAGATGCACGAGGATGTTCCTCTTTAGCTGGGTCTCCATGTGACAGAGCTTCTTGATCCTGTGATACCTGGGTAAAATTTCTCACTGACTTCCTGCTATTCCACTTGTTCAGAGGGCAGTCTTTGAAAAGGTGCCCCACCTTGTGGCAGTGCCTACACCTGAAAGGTACCCCCTCATAGTCCAGCATTTGCCTCCTCGCTGCATCCCTCCACTAAATGTTAATATACTCCGGAAGCCCTTCCGAGAGGTCCATGTGTACTAATATTCTGGCATAAGCCATTCTTCCTGTCAAGATGAAAGATTCATCATGAGTAAGGCACAAACCCATGGTGTCCCCAATCTGTTTGAATATCTGCTATGTCCAGAAGTGACAGGGAAGACCCGGAAGTCGTACCCAAATTGGTCCAGCCCCCGCCTTTTCAATCTCTGGATCAAACATCAGAGTCCACCTTCGAAGGAGGACTGGTGCTTGATCAATGTGCCATATTGTAGAGAGGACCCAATTAGTGTGAGCAAGGCTTTTGAAACACAGGGCAAACAATCCCCTCACAAAGGTTTGTACTCGAGGGGGTTCCGACAGATGGTGTCCCCAGACCTCCATCGTCCATTTCTGAAGCCTCTCCACGCTGTAATGTCTGCCTCTAACACACCCTACCAGAACCTTTTCTGCCGAGTCCATTACCTCACAGAAAGGAGTGTCCTTGGCCAGTTTTAGGAAGATTTCGTTGCTGCTCAGAGGGAGGCATTTTTTCCTTTTTGAAATCCCTGTTTGTTTATTGTTCGAGCCTACCGCCACCCTATCCTCATGTCCATCCACAAGTGTAGCCTTGTCCTTCCCTGCCAATGGTCCTTTTGCCCTTAGATTGTCGAAATACCCTGAGATAATGCCTATCCCCGTGAAGTTGCCCTGTGGAGGGTTCCCCGAGTCTAGTGGAGTAGAAAGAATCGACGTTCGACTATTTGGTGTAGGAGGATACCCCTTCAAGGGTTTATCCATCTCAATCCCCGTAGGATTCGAACCCAAATCTGGCCCTAGGGTTTGTGTGTCTAGTGCTCGCCCGCAAATGACCTCCGTTAAGGGTTTCGTGAGAGGTGGAGGGCCTATGTATTCCCGAATGGCCGATGCTTCTAAAGAAATTGAGATAGAGGGTATATGCTTCCGAGTGAGTGAAGGTAGGTCATCGACTACTACAGCAAGTTCGTGCTCAAATGTTAAATAATCATCCACAGTGGATCCGGTCTGAGGCCATATCGGCAGATGTTCCTAAGACACCGAGGAAAAAACATCTTTGACCTCCATAACTGTCAAAAACTTGAGCTGACAACTGACTGTAGGTATGTTGGTGGGGGCCCAAAATTGTCTAGGGGAAAACAAATAAACTTAACCGGCCAAAACCGCAAACAGCTATAGAATAACGTGAGCAAGCCGCAAATGAACCATAGACTGTGATGAGGTCTTCCTCTTGTTGATCTCAGGTCCTAGTAGCAGGTTCATTCCTCGGGCTCAATGCCCTAACCCCAGTCGCCTGTGTCAACCATCATTCGGAGAAGACAAACATCTCTCCGTAAGAAACGCTAGCTATGCGGTCTTGTTTTCAGTTTGAATTCCATATATTTTGTTGTTTGCAAACATCCTTTTTTTTATTATTGTCAAGATTATAAGAAATTTTTGTTATTCAGCACTTTTGATCTATTAAAAAACATTGTTATGGGATCTAAATCTAAAGCAAATTTGCTCCTCTGTTTGCAGATAAGAATCATATCGTGAATTTGTTTTTCTTCGGTTCCAAATGTTCTTTTACAAACTCGCCCTCTGACTCTGTCAAGATTGAAAAGTTGAATTCTGTTTTTCATTTTATATCTTTTAAAAGTACAGAACCAGTAGCCTAAAGATGCTAGTATAATAAACTGATGCAAGAAGGAAACAAATATATATATCCTTATATCAGTATCATATCGAGAAATATATTTCTTTATAGATTGATTCCATGTGTAAATGAAAGTTAGAGTCATCATGAGAATAATGCGAAAGGGCCACTTGGGCTATTATAAATGCAAGTTTTCAAAATTGAACAAATAAACAGGAATAGTTACAATAGAAACCGCAGAAGCGGAAAAACTTCTCTATGTTTATCCAAACAGGAACTAGCAAAATAGTTTAAATTAACCCAGTAAAGACTTGTTAACAATATTTTATTTGCAAGAAACCAAACACAGATTCAATAAAATATAACATCCGTGTACTGGAGTAGTTATCTCGCCCAGGGTATGCGATAGCCAGGGTTTGCGACAGTTGGGGGTCGTTATGCCCAAACAGGGACTATGAACCATGGAAGAGTTCAAGGGTCCCTGGAACGGGGACATAACGGCAAACCCAGTCCAACCCCAAACAAAACCTTGCGAGGAATGAAACCCTCACGTTTAATGTAATTTACAGAATCAGAGGGCGAGTTTGTAAAAGAACATTTGGAACCGAAGAAAAACAAATTCACGATACCTGCAACAGGCCTTAAGTTTTACAAACCAGAACCCTGTTTGAACGATTAAAGCCAAATGCAGTTATCGAAAGACAACATAGCTAGCATATAAATTTGTAAATTATAAACAGAACTTTATGCGGGCCGAGGCCACCTTTTCCAACTAAAAACTCATAAATTTAAGCAATACATTTTAACTGAACAGTTCCAACCCAGAAATCGGGCGAGCTTAACCGGAAGATCAAATATGAAAGTTATATTGACATATTAGAAAAGAGTACAAAGCATGAGGCATGACTCTCATCGTTTTCAACAGGACATACATTTTTAACAGAGAAATATTTCAAAGTGCTACAACTTGAAACCCCGAAATTAAACTCCATGAAAACATGACTAGCTGGAGATACATATTCTTGTGTGATAGGAAGCACAGAGCTTGTACTGAAAACAATGCCTTCATAAGCAAAACCTATCAGAAGAAGAAACCTTTTGAAACCCTAACCATTCGAATTACAAAATGCTGTCAACAAGCCGAGAAGCCATTAGAATACAACGTACTAAGGACCGGATAACACCCTAACCTTCATAAGCAAAACCTATCAGAAGAAGAAACCTTTTGAAACCCTAACCATTCGAATTACAAAATGCTGTCAACAAGCCGAGAAGCCATTAGAATACAGTGTACTAAGGACCGGATAACACCCTAACCCCAAACCCTCCAGCCCGAGGGCGTCAGACCAGGATGAGCTCTTACCCGACATTCCTTAAAGACCAACGTTGAAGGAGCAATTTTCCACCAGGAGCAGCAGAGAGAACCGAGACTGTGAACCGGCATCCTGCAAGGTATCATAGTCATAAAGATATGATTAATGTGATTGAAGTATGAACAGGAAAAAGCTGCAACAGAATGGAAGTAAGTAGGAAAAGCCTGAATGGTTAAAAAAACACAAGTATACCTGTTAATGGAGAGACCGATGCCAGACAGAAAGGCTGGGTCTGCGGAGCCCTTCGATGCATGAAGTCTAGAGGTCGAACCCGATGGAGTGGATGCAGGAAGAGCGGCAATAGAGTAGGCTCCAAGGGACGGTTACCAAGCAATGAGTTCGAATCCCAAGAAAAATCGAGAAATGAATAACCTCGAAACCTTTCCACCGTAGGATCACGAGGGTTAATCCATGCCGTCGAATTGGACAGGAGTTCCAAGAGGAGATACAATGGCCAGATGGACTAACCGAGCCAGGTACAGAATGGTCAGATGAGTTTAATGTCAAACAGTAGTAGCTGCATGCTATGCCATGTGCTGGCACCATGTGCAAATCATCGGAAAAGAGCTGCGAGCTGCGTGGCTCACATGTCAGAAAATCAGCGACTAACTCAAAAGAGGGACTTGTAGTTATGTTGTGAAGAGACAACACAAAGAACATTGACACGTGCAGGGACCAGAGAGACTACAAAAGAGAGATGACACACATAAATGAGTAGATTGGAGACAAGAAACAAATTGTGACGTTAGGTAATGCATAGACAAGCCTTCCTTCAAGTATTTAAGCTCCCACCTTGGCATCGAGGAACAAGACGATAGTTGGGAACCTTTCGCTTTCAAACAAGCAATGCTTAAAATCCACCACCCTGAGACAAGGCTCATATATTTATAAAGGGGTGAAAACATGAGGGGATCGAATAGGTGGGAGAGAAAGACTGAATGTGAAAAAACCAGGGAAAGACAAATGTGTTTCATGGCACGCAAGTTAACAAAGTCATTAAAAACCCAAATCATGTACTCTTGGGTGCGATGTGCCTTTCTTATCTTAGAGTCATTGTGCTCCATAAGCAATTGTCCTTGGGATAGTGAAGCCATAACAAACTACAATAGGTGGAAGAAGTAAACAAACAGAATGTCGTACTCATACTCCTCTACCACCAAATGCCGACATTTAAAGCGATATGATGAGGGTAGGTGAGCGTGAGGTTGAGGGTGGTAAGGATGCCACACCTGGATGGGATTCGGACAAGTGGAGAGCTTGGCTCTCATTTTCATGTTTTCCTTCTCCTTCACCATTCTAGTTGCAAGCATGTCAATCATATTATGTGTTGCACTTGAGAGCCTTAATACCACCCCATCGAGGAAATTATTTTTATACAATACTATAACCATATATACCATTTAGGCATTGTTATTAAAATACTCATAATATCAATATAACATAGTACCATACCTAGACTATACCTATGCTACTAATGTGTTACTAAAAAAAGATTAGTTTTTTTTGTGCATTATTAATGGGAATCAACTTTTTTTTAACAACCACAAATATCAATATACAATGTTGCCTCGCTGTATTCTTTTAATACAATTTATATCAAAAGAAAGTACATTTTAAAGTTGCATAACATATATTCTTTTAATGCAATTTAATCAATTCATACTTTAATTTCAAAGACACTAATGCAATATTATAAAATTGCATTGATTCATAAATATAAAATAATTTACAAGGGGCTATGTAATTTACAATTCAATAAAAACTATATAAAAAAAATGATATGTTATATAAATATTTATTATGCAAAAATATATTATTTAAATGTTAACTAAAATTATTATAAAAAATAACTATATTAATTAAAAGTATGATATATTTTATTTTATTGGTAATATTTATAATATTAATTATAATACAAATTACCATACAAATTATAGTGCATTTAAATATGTTTGATTTTTGTTGTCACTTTACACTAATTTCAACATCAAAACTTTAATGATGAAATATTAAATTCTATCATACTCAACAATAATATTATTAACTAATATTCCATTTAAACTATGAATTATTATCATACTCAAAAGTAATATTATTAACTAATGTTCCATATCAGTTATTGTGTTCAAGAACGACACCATTAAATTATAACTTGAAACATTATTTTTTTAATATTTCTAAATGTTCCACATTATAACTTGAAACATTATCTTTTTAATATTTATAGATGGTCCACATATTTATAATTGTAGTTAATAAATTTATTTAATTTTATTCTAATTTAAACATATAATTTAGTATTTTAATAATATATTCTATTATTCATTTATTCAAATTTTTTTATATTTTTAATATAATATTAATTAAACATTGTAAATAATTTAGAACTTTGTCTTGATGATAGGTCTTGCTGTAGACTCGAAACATAGATATGAGATGACTCACATACCTAATACACAATTAATGTATCAAATTTTTTGTATTCTTAATATAATATTAATTAAACATTGTAAATAATTCAGAACTTTATCTTGATGATAGACCTTGGTGTAGATATGAGATGACTGAGATACCTAATACACAATTAATGTGAGTCCCGAGATGACAGTTAAAATTACTCTAAGAATTGTACCTATACCAGCTCTTAATATGAATAGATTTTTGCCCATAAAATTTTCAGTAACCTTTGCACTATGAAATGTCTTAACAAAACACCCTCCCACCATCTATTTTACACTCATAAATCTTATTTTTTAAAATTTTATTTGAATTTGAATTATTATTTATATTATAAATATATGTAACCAAATTATATTCTGCTTACAAAATTACTACTATTAAAAGTGCTTTGCTTTAGTAATGTGAAAAAATGTCACATTATTTATATGGTGTCAAAATAATAGCTATATTCAAAGTTTATAATAATTTTTTAATAAGAAAAATAATACCAACCATACTAACTAATTAATGATAAATGTCCATCATAATATTAAAAAAAATTTAAATCAAAAAATATAATATATTATTTAACATTAAAATAATAAATGAAACTATATAATATGAATACATGTAAAACTATTTTTATAAAATATTAAGATTTGAAATTTTATATATATTTTATTTAATTATTCAAAAATTATAGTAAATTATATTCTGTCACTAGAAAAATTCAAAATTTTTATGAAAAAATTTTGAAAGAAATTTAACCCATTCAAATAACCAAAACTTTTAATAAACACACTCAACCAAAAAAACGCCAAACAACTCTTTACTCAAATTAGTTGGGAAAAATAACTCACATAAATTTTCATATTATGTTTGTCCCAAAAATACAGAAGCCAAACACGGGCAAAAATTTACACTCCATTTAAGAAATCATATTAGAAATACAGAGGCCATACACCTGGGCAGAAATTTGCTGCAAGTACCTATGGAGGGCCAGTTCTTGATAGGTGAAGCAGCGCTACATATAGGGGTTCGTTTTTTTTGTATGTAAGTGAAGGTTTCATATGGACGATCGCAAAATCTGATGCCCAGAGGTTTAAGGCATCTATACTTGCCTCCATGAAGCGTGCCATGCTCTTCTCAACATACTGCGCCGCTTGCTTCACCTTCATCGACCTCCCAAACATTCCCTCGTCTGGAAAATTGTTCAACAAATGATCTCCGTTCAGAATTGCAGCCAACTGAACTACCTCCTGCTGAAACTCGCTCAGTTCCCTTTCACCCGATGTTAACTTCCTGGCAGTTCCCTGCTATACCTCCGGCAACACCTCTGCCGAATTAAAATATGCAATTAGCCCAAGTTCGAATCACAACTAACAAGTAAACAAAAGCGGGTCAAACAAAATTATGCAATCAGCCCAGCTTCGAATCACAACCAACAAATAAACAAAAGTTGGAGAAACGAAATTATGTAATCAGCCTAGGTTCGAATCACAACTAACAAATAAACAAAATCTAGGCAAACGAAATTATGTAATCATCCCAGTTCGAATCACAAACAACCAATAAACAAAAGTTGGGGAAACAAGTACTTGGGCAATCAGTGTGTGGACTATCCCGTAAGCTCACCACGCCTTCGAAAGTTCCAGCTCAGGCATCTCTGTGAGTGAGAAAATTGGCAGAGAGATTGAACATTTTCTTGATAATTACAGGAATTGATGAATGCTCGAACTCTGAGCTCGGTGATGGCCCGCTAGGGCGGTGCACCTTTTCGTCAAACATCGGTTGAGCACGATTATAGAAATTTAAATATCATTTGGGCGGGTTTTCAAATTCAAATGAGGGTGCCATTAAATGCGTATGTTATATTTCTTGTATTGTATAGCGTAGCGTTCAGATGGTTTGATGGTGGGGTAGAGAATTTCTCAACCGTATTGTGATGCGCATCCATGGCATGGTCCATATTTGGATGAAAGGTATGGTGAGCATTCATGGATGAAAGGTATGTCACGTCAATGCTGAAAAGTCACATTAAATATCGCTTGCCATGTTCATGGCCATGCGAATGCAGAGATGCTATAGCCGGCCTCCATACGGGCATTTAATGCCCTATGGCAGGCTGGTTAGCTCTTGCCGAGTCGATTCCGGTAGCGGTGTTCTCATTCGCAGGGCCAAGGGTACGTAATGCCGTGTAACCATTATTATATTATATTTATAATATAATTATTATTATATTTATTAATATTAATTATATTTATATATTTATTGATATCAATATTAAATCCATATGATTAAAATTTTTAATATAATTAGAGTAATTTTCAATAAAACAGAAAAAAGAAAAACAAATATATATATATATATATATATACCTTCCACTACCACAACCTGTGTAAGAATCTTGTGCCATTCGCATTTGACTGATGAATACATACGACTTGTGCAAAGAAACCCGTTCCATACGCACCTTTCTGTTTTATATACACGTCCTAATCATATATATTTATTTATAAACTTGTTCCATAGGCATCTTTCTGTTTTATATACGATTGGATTAACGTGGTAATCATATTTATTCATGGGCGATGTGTTGAATTGATTCACACGGAATTATATGTTCTGGTATCTCCTTTGTCTGCAGGGTTGCCTATTGACCTTGTTTGCATATACTCGGTCACAATGGATATTGGATGGGTATTGTGGTATTCTGTGCTAGGGATCACCTCCGCCATCGTATTCTTGGTGTTAGATTTGTGGAGGAGGAGGACTTATGGCAGGCTTCCTCCCGGGCCTCCGGGATGGCCGATGGTCGGAAATCTGTTGCAGTTGGGTAACAAACCCATCGAATCTCTCTTTAACCTCGCTACCAAATACGGGCCTCTCATGCGTGTCTCCCTCGGAATGAAAACGACAGTGGTGGTCTCCTCTCCGGCCATGGCAAAAGACGTTTTGATGACCCACGACCATGTCCTTGCAGGCCGAACTGTCATACAATCAATCAAATATGCTTCCTACGACAAGACCTCAGTAGGATGGGCTCAGTGTGGACCTTACTGGCGTATGCTCAGACGAATATCCAATACAGAGCTCTTCAGTGTCAAGAGGCTAGAGAACCTGCAACATTTGAGAAGGGATCAAGTATTGCGAACGATCCACCAAATTCTGCAGGAAGGTATAAAGGGGAATAGTATAAATATTGAAGATACTATGGTCCACTGTGTTGTTAATCTGTTGGGTAACATGGCCTTTGGTAAAGACATGTTCGATTCCCACTCTCCAGCCTTCCAAGAGTTCAAAGACAGTATTTCGAAAATGATGGCGAATGCAACAGCTCCCAATTTGGCAGACTATTTCCCCTTTCTTCAGTGGTTGGATCCTCAGGTCGTTGGACGTAACACAAAAATCCATATGGAAAGGATGTACATTATTATAGACAAATTCATAGAGGACCGTGTGGCCAAAAGAGACAAAATGATGGACGGCAATGATGGTCCCAAGGATCTCTTGGACGTTCTGTTGGACATGAGAAGCAATGAATTTAGTCTCGTCGATATCAGAGGCTACTTAACTGTAACTCATTTTATTACCTCTTGTCAGTGAATGTATTTACTACTGCAATTAACACTGCCGAACCCAATTCCTCTGTTGCTTATTTGGTTGTTGCAGGACATTTTTGCGGCAGGGAGTGACACCACCGGTAAGACGATGGAGTGGGCGATGGCAGAACTCATACGCAATCCCGATAAAATGAAACGAGCCCAGGCCGAGTTGGACCAGGTGGTTGGCAGTAACCGAAGGGTGGAAGAAAGTGACACGGACCGTCTCCCTTACCTGTGTGCAGTGGTAAAAGAAGTGTTTCGGCTCCACCCAGTAGTTCCTCTGCTCCTCCCACATAGAGCAGCTAGGGCTTGTGAAATTGGGGGATACCTGATACCCAAAGATACCCAAATATTAGTGAATGTATGGGCGATCGGAAGGGACCCTGCCATGTGGAATGAGCCGTTGAAATTTATGCCAGAGAGATTTATGGATACTAAGATGAGTAAGCTGGATTTCAAGGGTCAGCACTTCGAGCTGCTACCGTTTGGAGCAGGTAGGAGAATCTGCGTGGGTCTGCCTTTGGCGAGTCGGATAATTCATCTGGTCTTGGCTTCTCTCCTGCATTCCTTTGACTGGGCACCTCCCAATGGCATGAGTGCAGAGGATGTGGACATGGGAGATAAGGTTGGGGTGGTTCTACAAAAGGCGGTGCGCTTGGAAGCAATTCCTACTCCACGCCTTCCACGGGATGTCTATTGACGTACGGTGTCCAAAGTATGGTTGAATCTATGTCAGTTCATGAATGTTTTATCACTCATACTTTGAGACGCATATTTATGTTGGTGAATAGTCCTATATTTATGTTTGTGACTAGTCCCAAGGGATAGTTTATTTGTTTGAATTCCAGTTGTTAAGTATTTCGTTAAACAAGGTTGGAGTTTAGTTTGGATCTTTCTGCCCGATTTTCTCATAAATTAAATATCTATATTTATACATAATGAAATTATGTTAAAATGGATGTATATGAAAAACATTTAAAAGTTTTTAACAGCTTTTAAAATATTATTTTAATCTCATGGTTGGAATTTCTAAATTAGGATTACAACTCAATTTAAATTGTATTTATTGTATAATTAGATAATATATTTTAAAAAAATCATTTGTAAATGGTTGGTTTATTATTATTTTTAATTATGGTTTTATGATAATTTATTTTTTATATATAATTTTAAAAAAAATATTTTTATTATTTTTATTTTTATTTAATAAATAAAACAATATAAAATTGTCAAAATTATGAAATTTAATGAATAAGTTAGTTTTCAAATCTTTATCATGTAAATTTTATATTTTTCTTCTATTCAAGAATTGAGTTATGATTATTTTTTTAGTTCAAGTTAATGAATTATTTTTATTTTATTTAAATTTTCAAAATTATATATAAAATGCAAAAACATAATATAATTTTAAGATCACAATCATTAAATACTAAATTAGTGAAATTAGTGTATGAGATCCTAGAATTTTATAGAAATTAATGTGTAGATTCAAAACTACTTATGAAATTTACTAAATCACAAGACTTGAAGCTACTCTACTCATTTGCAGAAGTTAATTCACCATCTAGAACACAAATCATAGACATACAAAAGGAAACGTCACCCATACACAATATTTATTTAGGGGAAAGTAAGTGCTCAAAACCCCTTCCCATTTGTATTGCAATAATCAGAGAATAGAGATGAAATACATATGCTTGCTAAAGCTTGAAAACACTGTGCAAGTGTATAGTTTATTGCTTCTGCCTGATTGACTGACTATGGCCAACACTTAACCAATTTTTAAGCTCTCCAAGCTCTTATTTCCTTGTGTCATTCCCTTGGGAAATTGGCCCCTATTATTTAGGAATTCCCCACTATAGAATTTCACAATTGTCTTAGGTCCTTCCTCTAACTACATGCACCACCTGTACACATTGGAATATGCTACAACTGATAGTACATTGCCTTGGAATCTCCATCTCAACTTGGTAACTCGAATTCTTTGCATGAAACAATTATTTTGGGTTTATTGATCAGTTAATTGGTTGATCACTAATTGTGGTTGAAGTTCCACTTCCACAACTTGACATCCACTAGTTCTTCTAACAATTGGAACTAGTTAAAATGACAAGAACTCAAATTAACTAAAGTAGATTGCTACAAATTAGCAATCAAACATACTAAAATGAACTTAAGATTCCCCAACTCGAATTAACTGATTTAACTGAGTGGCAAGTGCCATGTCACCTTAGTTAACTACCTCCAAGGTTTATGCTAAAATAGAAATTTGAATTTTCTCCAGATTGACCAAGACCAAGTCAAACTGAGATTTTCTTGTTGCATTTTCAAAACTCTCTCTTAGCAAGAAAGGGGTTATCAACCACCCCTATCCTACACCTGTGGAACTTAAACTTCTCTCTTGACAAGGCCTTTGTCAAAATATCAACATCTTGTTCCTCTGTCGAAATGTACTGCAACAACATAATCCGCCTCTATGCACAATCTCGTAGATGGCAATACCAGATATCAATATGCTTGGATCGATCGTGAAAAAAAATATTTTCAAAGAGTTTGATACAACTCTAATTATCACAGTAAATCATAATAGGATCGATCATCTCACTAAATAAGCCAACAAATATCTTTCTCATCGAGATCGCCTCACATGCTACTTGACTTGCAACCATGTATTCTACTTCCGCCGAGCTGAGTGCCACAAATATTTGCTTCCTGTTATTCCAAGAAACCATTGCAGAACCAACACTGAAAATTCCACCTGATGTACTCTTCTAATATGATGGAATTCCCATCCAATGTGCATCGGTGAAGCCACACAGCTTCACTCGCTCTATCCATCTTTACCAAGTCCAAATTGGGTAGTGCCTCTGAGGTACCGTAGAACATGCTTAGCTTCCCTCCAAAATAATTTGGTTGGCCTAACCATAGATTGGCTCATTTGGTTGACTACAAAGCACATATCTGGTCGTGTGTTAATAGGATACATGAGTAAACCCACCAACTGTCGATACACAGTCACATCCACTTCCTCACTTGAAGTGGCATCCTTTTTCGTCCAGTGGGTCGCTAGAGGAGTCTCCATGGGTTTGCACCTATCCATGCGGAACCTCTGAACTATATCGTTGGCATACTTTCCATGAGAGACAAACAGTTCCCCATCACCTTTCCATACTTACAACATGAGGAAGTAGTGCATGAGGCCCATGTCCTTCATCTTAAACTCTCTTGCAAGGTCTGCCTTGCAAGATCTGATTAGTTTCTCATCACCAGTCCAGATCAAGTCATCAACATATAAAACATTAATAAAAAATTTACCTTCTACCAAAATATGATAGAGGTTTGCATCCGCTTCACTTTTGGTGAAGCTCAAACCAATGATATAACCATTGATCCTAGTGTACCAAGCATGAGGTGCTTGCTTGAGACCATACAACACTCGCTTGAGTTTTCACACATGAGACTCTCGATCAAAAGTCTCGAATCCTTTTGGTTGCTCAACATACATCTCCTCCTCAATAACTCCATTGAGGAATGTTGTTTTCACATCCATTTGGTGGATATTCCACCCTATCTATGTAGCCAAAGCAAGGATTGATCTAATGGATGAGTACCTTGCTACAGGAGAAATGGTCTCCTCATAGACAATCCCCTCAA
Source organism: Pinus tabuliformis (assembly GCA_031772625.1). Taxonomy (NCBI): domain Eukaryota; kingdom Viridiplantae; phylum Streptophyta; class Pinopsida; order Pinales; family Pinaceae; genus Pinus; species Pinus tabuliformis. Next base: position 1,256,451,624 of record CM062804.1, read on the forward strand.
CCTCAGAGCACCCCTTGGACGCAAATTTGGCCTTGTACTTTTCTATGCTACCATGTTTTGCATGCTTCACTTTGAAGATCCATCTCAAACCCACAACTAATTTGACTACAGTTCTTGGGAACACTTCCAAAACACTATTTTTCACAATGGATTTATACTCCTCCACCATTGCATCAACCCATACAGGTTTCTCTACTTCCTCCTCGATAGAGGATGGCTTAATCTCTAATAGCTCAGTAACTAGAGCCATGTATCCAATGTACCAATCTGGTGACCGTCTCTGCCTACATTGATTTGAAGGAACACCCACATTCTCCCTCACATCCTACACAAGTCTCTCAACTTCCCTGATTCTCTTTCTTCCTTATTTGGATTGTTTTTCTTGAGTGTTTATCTCCACTCTCTGCTCCTCAACTTATGGTTGTCCACAACATCCTGAGGCTCCTCCTTTGGAGCTAAAATCTCCTCCTCTAGTGGGATTTGAAGTTCACACTCAAGATAGCACTACATGGATTTGTCTTCATCAAAATTTACATCCCTTTGCCGAAATTTCATTCTAAGTGATGGAAAATACACACGGTAGTCGTGGGGCATTTTTGTGTAACCCACAAATACCCCCAACTCTATTGTCTACTCTAGCTTCTTCTCTGATTCTTTGGAGACATGGCAGTAGACAGAGGCTCCAAAAATTATGAAGTGCGACACATCGAGCTTCGCCCCTGAGAGATCCTCCTCTAGTGTGGTCATGCCAAGAATCCGATAAGGACTCCTCTTCTACAAATAGACCGCTATGTTGCATGCTTCAGCCCACAAGTGCAGAGGTAGGATTTGGTTATGCAACATTGCCCATGTTGCTCCCACAATGCTACAATTCTTCCTCTCAGGCACCCCATTCTGCTATGGGTTGTGGGCTGTTGTTAACTCTCGTCAAATGTCTTCTTTTACACAGAAATTTTTAGACTCATTCGACACGTACTCACCTCCATTATCACTCATGAGAGCCTTCACCTTCTTGCCTGTTTATTTCTCCACCAATGCCTTGAACTCTAAGAACTTGGAGAAAGTCTCATCCTTCTTCCGTATGAAGAAGGTTCAACACTTCCGTGAGAAGTCATCAATAAAGGTGACAAAATACTTGTGCCTAGCAGTGGAGGTTGTCAATAAAGGTCCACAGACATTAGAGTGGATCCTTTTAAAGAATACATGTGCTCTGTTATCCCGATCATGGAGAGTGGCTTTTGTGTACTTCCCCAAGGTACATCCTTTGCATGTATCATGCCTCTCTAGTACTCCTTTGGGGATTTCTGTGGTTATCTATTGCATGATTTTCAAAGCGTCATGATGCAAATGGGAAAGTATTCTATACCAAATTTCATGAAATCTCGACTTTGCACCTTCTCTGCATTTGTGCTCAATGCAACACAATCCTCGACATATAGCTTGTAGATGTTATTCACATGAACCCCGATTTGCTTCACCTGTCTCGTAGCTATGTGTCTCAAGAATAACTTTCCTTTGTTGAAGATCACATCATAACCACGGTATGCCAAAATTGCAACAGAGACAATTTTCTTCTTTAAACTCAAAACAAACATCACATCCTTGGGTCTGAGAGGGGAGCGTAACTCCCTCTAAAAGGTGACTATATCAATCTTGGTGGTATTATGACATCCATCATCTCCCATCTCGATGTGCATCTAGAAATACTTCTCCTCAAAATCACTAAAAAAATCTTTATTCCCTGTCATATAGAATGAGGCATCGTTGTCAAGGTACCACACGCTTCCCATCACCGCGTTGGACATGCATGCAATGAGAGTAAATAACACTCGAATTTTGAAGCCAAAGCTTCACTCACTGCCCCACTTGACGCTTTCTTGCTTGTCTTCTTGTGTGGACACTTCGTGGCATAATGCCCGAATTCATGACAGTGAAAGCATTTGATTTTGGACAAGTCTTTCTTATTTCCCCCTTGACTAGATTTTTCTTTTGATTGGGATTTCTTCCCTTTCCCTTTCTTTGCCTTACTAGCTAAGTCACACTTCTTTTCATCCTCACCCTTTGATGAAATCCCATCTCTGGTATTCTACCTTATTTCCTCATGTACCGAATCAGACCATGATCAGACCATAGGCATTCCAAATTTGGTAGTTTCTCCCTCCCATTCACCAAATCTTGGTAGTTATGCTAGCTCTTGGGAAGGCCTAGAAGGTCTAGGCTTACCAAATGATCCTTTGCTACAGTAACACCAACTTTGCCAAGTTCATCATGACATTGTGTGAACCAACTAAGGTACTATGGAATGGTCTCACTCCTTTGCATCTTGATTTTTCGAAGTTTATCCTTGAGTGCTAACTTCTTCTGGTCACCACTATTCTAGAACAAATCTGTCAATTCCTGCCACATTGTATAAAAAGTCTCTTTCCCGTGGATATTAGAGACAATATGGTCTCATACTCCCTCCAATATGATTCTCCTCGCCTTGGCTACACATTTCTTTGATTTTGCTAGATCCTTAGCATCAGATGGTGTTGGTTTTAGAATATCATTATCAATGAATTCCTTCAAACCATTATCTTCAAGTACTACGTCCATGTGGTCCTTCCATGCAACATAATTCAAGCTTACCTCAAGGTCATACTCAAGCCTTAGTCCAGTGAAAGCCATCTTCTTAGTCCTGAAGAAAACCTGCAACATTGATCTTCAAATTCGAACCTCCTGCAATGACAAATTCGAAATCTCTTCTCGACAATTATTCTAGCTCTGATACCATGTGGAAATTAATGTGTAGATTCAAAATTGCTCATGGAATTTACTAAATCACAAGACTTGAAGCTATTTTATTGATCTACGAAAGTTAATTCACCATCTAGAAAACAAAACATAGACATGCAAAACGAAACATCACACATGCACAAAGATTTATCTAGGGGAAAGCAACTGATCAAAACCCCTTCCTATCTGTATTAACTTATATAGAGACAAAATACATATGCTTCCTCGAGCTTGAGAACACCCTACAAGTGTATAGTCTATCCCTTCTGCCTAATCGACTGACTCTGGCCAACACTTAGGCAATTTTGAAGTCCTCGAAGCTCCTATTTCCTTGTGTTTTTGCCTTGGGAAATTTCCCCCTATTATTTAGGAATTTCCCACTATGGAATTGTGCAATTTCCTTAGGTCCTTCCTCCAACTACATGTACCACCTGTACACATTGGAATATGCTACAATTGATAGTACATTGCCTTGAAATCTCCATCTCCACTGGGTAGCTCGAATTATCTGCATGCAACAGTAATTTTGGGTTGAATGATCAGTTAATTGGTTGATCACTGAGTGTGGTTGAAGTTCCACTGCCATAACTTGACCTCCACTAGTTCTTATGATAGTTAGAACTAGTTAAAATGACAATAACTCAAATTAATTGAAATAGATTGCTACAAATTAGCAATCAAACATACTGAACTGAACTCAAGATTCCCCAACTTGAATTAGCTAAGTTAACTAAGTGACAAGTGCCATGTCACCTCAGTTAACTACCTCCAAGATTTCTGCTGAAATAGAAATTCAAATTTTCCCTAGTTTGACCAAGGCAAAGTCAAATTGAGATTTTCTTACTGCATTTTCAACATATTTGAAAAAAAATAGAATCTCCCCTTTCAACAACAATTGCCTACTATAATTTATGAAGATATACATACTCTATCCATATACAAAATAATATAATTTTAAGATCACAATCAACTTAAATACCAAATTAGTGAAATTAGTGTATGCGATCTTATTATTTAAAAAAAAAAATTGAATCTCCCCTTCGAACAAAGAATGACTACATATCTATATATATATATATATATATATATATATATATATGGTGATGGAAACTTTGCTAAAATGAGAGGGGGTAAATCACTTTAGTACATTCATGGACATAAATTTCTTTTCCTTTCAATGATTAACTTAACTATTAAATCAACATCTTAACACATTAATAACAACAAATTTAATAAGTGAAAAACAAGTAATATGTAAACCAAAACACCACATTAGCACATAAAAAAACATATATGGACACCAGATATAAGTGGAAACCCATAAAGGGAGAAAAACATAATGCAAATGCAAGCTCCTACTCCCTTATTAAATATGATTTTCTGTAGGATCCAACCTACAAGTAGTTTCTACCTCAACTCTTTTGAATTCTTCAACTTGCAAGGAAGCTTCAACTCCCACAATTTTTCTGTAGGCTACAACCCACAAGAGGATCCTACCTCAACATGTTCTTTAACAAGCTACAACTTGAAAGGAGACTACAATCCCCTGATACAAAGAAGAAAATAATGTGTTGGTTACCTGGTCTATGACTTTGCATACCTTCATCTGTATCACTGCCTCTTCTCCCATCTGTTCTATATGTGTCAGGTAATAAACAACTCAAATCAAATCTCACTTTCTCTAACTCTCTAACGATTCAACTTTTCCGAAAGCACATACTTCTATAAATATAGTTTGTTGGCTATTTGTAATCCATGCATGAATAAGAAGTGAAAAGTTTGCCTCTTTGCATTCCAAGGATGTCTCTTCATTTCGAAACTCTTCCAATATTTGAATATTAAAAATAGATAAAATGAATTTCAACACGTGCATTAATATAGTCCACCTTTAAATATTAGAAAAATAAAAGTTCTAATTAGATTTTAATGAGCTTTATATATAAAACATATGCGAGCTAACATCTCGAAAAAATTGTTCTACACATATTTTCTTTTTCCATAGCCTTGCACCACAATATTCTTCATGCCTTTGTCATGCATCACAATAATGTCATGTCTTTTCCTTTTCCTTTTCCTTAGCGTTGCATCACAAGAGTGAGTAATCTCTTCTCCTTTACTCAATAACATACTCACCCAAATCATCATGACAACATCACTAGCAGCACAGCCAACATATGCAACCAATTACACAACATATGCAAGCACCATCAGAACTCCTTCACTTCAACAACATATAAGAGCTCCAAGAAAGCATAAGAATAAAAACCATAACAACCATAGCATAAACATAAGCATAATACACATACATCAACTATGCATACATCAATTGACATAACGACATCACAAACATAACAGACTCAACAAGTATGCAACCAACAAATATTACATCACTTGCAGCAACTCATAACATGAGCTTATGCAACTAAAAAATTACATCACTTGTGACAACTCCCTTTGCAACATACATATCAACATAAGAATCACCATCTAACTAGGCCATATCTCTCAGTTGCATCTTCTCACACACACTTTTGTCAAGCAAACATAACAACAAGTATTACAATGCCTATCTGTTGCTCCTTTGTTGGAAGGCCTATCTTGTCGCTCACAAGCATACCTATGTTCTCTGACAGGTAACATACTTAGTTGTACATATGGTGACCACACTTCTTGTTCCTCTTTTTCCATCAAGCATACCAAGTCATCAAGCAATCAACTTTGCACTATAAAGCAATCAACCTTGCGACAATCCACTAAGCAATCCTCTTTATCACTATGACAATTTCATCAACATACATGACACACCTCATCAACATGACTATAACAATATGACTAACTCATTAATCGTCAAACAACCCAAACTGCATTAATATGGCAGATCTCATCATCATGACACACCTCTTTTGAGATTAATGCCAACATTGACAATATAAAGTTACTATCATTAATTAATTTGGGTTCTGAAGAAAAGATATATATAGAGAGATTTAATACCACTTAATTATAATTTCTATAGTTTCATGTTGTGATTTCACAATTAAAAGTGATTCCAACAAAATAATTACATATCAATGAATAAATATAATAATAAAAAATATGAAAACAATGAAAAAATTGTATTCATTCACATAATCTATATACTTCTATCTTTTTCTTATAGAATAATAATAAATTAAGTTTAATTTTTTTTTTAAATTCAAAAAATTAATATATTCACACTATGCATATAAAATTCAACATTAATTATTCAAATTATTAAAAAAATTTGGAAGATTGTTCAAAAAATTATTAAAAATCTACATTATTTGAAATTCTTAAAATTAGAAGATAAAATTACAGAGAATTCCTTCAAACATGAACAAAAAAAACTATACAATAAAATTAATATGAAAATATATTGTTTAGAAGATTATATATATATATAATGATTTTGTGATAAAAAACCCTAACAATAAATTCAATATGGCTATAATGTTGAGCACTAAAAGAAAGGAGAACCACTTCCATTTCAAGTATGTTGGATAATTGTGATATGCCCATATAATCACCATGGCAGCCATGAAAGTCAATGTTGGTTTACAAGACAAGATTCTCTTATCATAACAAAAACGATCATAAGAACTACAATTATCATAAACATGAGAACTCCTAGTTATGGATACCAATGTTTTAGGTGGATTGTGGTATTTTGTTTTTTTTAATGAAACTTGGGTTTCTTAAATACAGAATTTTCTCTTCTAACTAGTTCCGTCGACACACTTATAGTCATGGGATTTCAATAATTCTAAGAAGAAGCTACTATATTCCCCTTCAACTTTATGGCACCCGCTCAAAAACAGATATAAGCACTTAAAAGTATAGATATTTTAGATTCCCATTGGAAAAAAACATACATATATTGAGCATAGATGTTTAAATGATTTTGGATATTTTAGATTCCCATGGAAAAAAAACACACATATATTGAACACAGATATTTAAATGATTTGGATGCTGAAGATTATAGATATTTCAATTTCCATCGGATAAAACACATTCAAATTCAAATAAATATGGCTAATTGCAATTATTCCCACCAAAATATCCAACACCAATGACGATGGCCAAATGTCCATGAAATTGACCTCCAAAGACCATGAATGTACCTTTGGATCAATGAGAGTTGGTATTTGTTGGACTTATCACAACCAATGAATATCACCTCCCGGTATAATTAAATGATAAACTTTCTTTTGAAACAAGTGTTTAAGTTTTATTTTTCTTTCTCAAGCTATTTATTAAATAACACTAATGTTATAGGATATGTTGACGGGATAGTGTGTTTTATGTTTAGTTAAAATTTAATAGGCTAAATTTTAATTATATTAATGGTTGGTGTAGTTTAGGTTGAGTGTGATTTTTAGATGAGGTTAATGATTTAAATACTTTTACATTGCAATTTTTCAAATTATAAATCAAAATTCATATAATTTTTTGGAAAATTCAAATTACTTAACAAACAAAAAAAATATAATAACATTCAAATATCTAATAAATAATATAAAATAATAAAACTTAATACTTACCATCATTCAACAAAGAAATACATTGGTAAGCAATTTACATGACTTTAATTTAATTGATTTTTTTTATTAATATAATTTACATTTTTTTTAAGAATTTGAAGATGGAATTGATTAGTTAATAACGATTATGATTTTTTTTTACTGGTTTGAACTGGGATATTGCATAAATAATCTATAGAACGTTGAAGTACACATTTGACAAATACTTTTTGTTTGTCACAATTCATGCGATATATTCAACATTGTATCAACACATTCCTTTATAATAAAAGAGTATTTACATTAAAAATTTACTTAGTTAAATGTAATATTTATATTTTTATATTAAATATTCTAATCAAACATATAACATTATAATTTTAAAAAATATTAATATTTATCATTCTTATTTATTAAATTGTTGGAAAACATCAGGAAAAATTATAATAAAAAAAAATTAAAGACATTAATATGAATTTTATAATACATCATCATTATTAAATATGGGTATGAAATTATAATATATTTTTATTTTAATATAAGGAAATATAATTTTAGGGGGAAACTCATTTGGTGATTAAAGTAATATGAAATTTGTGAAATCCGTGAAATCTAAGGTTCAAATACTTTAATTGTGACCTAGTTTATGGGGGGAGGATAGGTCATACACCCCTAGAAGTTTACTAGTAGTTACGTGTCAGGTAGGTTGTTGCTCCTCTGGGATACAAAAGAAAATAGTTTTATTTTAATCTTATATTATTTAATAACGATTTAGATTAAATTTATAATATCAAAATATATTATTATCCCTACTACTCATAAGATATATCGCAATCAATTTGCGTTAACCCTTTAATTAATTATTGGTTGAACAAAAACTAAACAAGCAATTTCTAAAGTGAAAATTAGAAAACAAGAAAAAAATTAATTTTTTTAATTATATTTATTTGCATTTTGATTGGTTAATGGACCTTGGGTCTAATTTTGTAATGATGTTTTTGTTTCTTTTTATTGTAATGCAGTGTATTATGGTACGAATATGTGATGGCAGACCTTTATTTGGCTTCAAATCTTACGCGTAAGTGAGTAAATGATGTTTCCATAATTCCAAAGCATACATAGTTCCCAAAGTAGTCGGGGCCGATTTAATCCTTCCTATTTGCAGCAGATTTGCAGCTCATTGTTCCAATTGTCGACTAACTGATGGCCCAAGTGCATTTTCAAGGTTGTTGAATTAATACAATGTATGATGAGATTTAATACAATGTCCATGCCATTGGATTTGGCATACTTAAAAAGAAAAGAATATAGATTCCACGAATTCTAAAGCAAATCGAATAAATTTGTATGAAGCATAATTAAATCACAACTAATATTAAATGAAAAAGCATGAATGTATCTTCCATCATCATGCGAAGGAGAGTGGGCCCAAATGGAGCGATCGGGAGGTTGATTTTGACTTTAACATTGGAGGGCGGGCCCCTCCTTTTGTGTTTAAAAATTAGTTAATTATTTTATTGGCATAATAACTAATAGAATTTTCCCACGTCGCAGTGGTTCATTCACCCACATGTCAGTGGTATTATTTATGTCAAGTACTAGTCAGAGTCAGGGTTATCCATCAAGCAAACCACTTCTGTTTTTTGGGACTAAACCCTGAGCTCTGATCTAGTCGAGGTCGGTGCTCTTCGTTGGTGCATTGACCTAGATGACCCAACCACATTTCTAACCTCGATTATATATATATATATATATATATATATAATCTTATTTGCACAAAAAATAATAAAAAAATTCCCAAGTAGCAGTGGTTCAGTGACCAATGTGGCAATGGCAATATTTAGATCAAGGAGCAGTCAGATTCAACGCTCTCAATGGCCACTTTCATTGTTTTTGGGCCTGAGCCCCTACCTTTGACCTAGTCGAGGTCAGTGCTCTTCATTGGTGCATCAACCTGCTTGAATGGGGCACATTCCCAACCATGACTATATATATGAAATTTATGTTTCTATTCTCCACATTGCAATAACACATTAGCCCATGCGCAGTAGCCATCTGAAAGGCCTAGCAGAGTGGGGCATATCCATGAGCGGGTCCAGCTTTAGCTTACCACTTGACATGGTAGGATAGCATTGCGAGAAGATCATCCATCATTTAGGTAGTATCGCCTCAGTGGTCCTTGTGGAAGTAGTTAGTTCAAAGCTCAGTTGGGGTCATCCCTATCCATTAGCGCAACTAGATTTTTTATTTCTGGTCTTTATCCCCTACCTTCGACCCAGTCGGGTTCCATTCTTATCGTTGGTACATCCTAGTCGGCATTGGTCCTCTTACTTTGTACATTAACATGCTTGATGGCGGGAAGGTCTCAACTTTGACTACCCCCTTATGCCCAACACTTTTCTCATTTTTTCGTGTCAAGAAATCTTATTGCTTCTAGCTTAGTGCTTCTTCCACTGCATAATGATAGGGTTATCCATGGCTGTCCAATCTGGAGTTACCACAACTAGTTCATGGTAAATTTGGATACATAAGTGTTATCTAAGATGTGACTTTGTGCAGGGTTTGAATGAGCACTTCGCTGGATTTATGTTGTGGTGGCTTTTACCACAGTGGTTATGCAATCAACTTCTTACTACAGGGTCCATTGGTGCTATCCTTCTAGAGCTTATGGAAAGGAAATTATTTCGTAGCCCACGGGGTTCTCAGAGAGTAGAGAAGGCCACACAAAGATTGGCATTCATAAAGGGCATGGGAAATACATTTTCAACGATTAACTATGGCCTTGAATGTTATGGACAAGTGTGCATTGGATGCATTGTTTGCATTTAAACATTTCTACATTGGGGACAGGGAATTCCACACATGTCTATGCAGGTAATATTTCAACGAATTTCTTATAAGAACTTAATGGCTTCTGTAGAGCATTTTGTTTAGGTGATATGATAGCAAGTCAAGTCAATTCTGACACAATTTGTAGGGTAGATTTGTCAGCCATAGGAATTTCAACAACAATGAAAAGCAAATCAATTCCTCATCTATATACAAAAGCCTTCATGTAAATTTAGAGTTTTTCTAATCTGCCACTGCATTCTGTAACATAGAATTGTGACCCTGATGAATTGGCAGTCTGGGTTGATAGTCTCTCACCAACATAACCTATTGATTTCAATAAAGCAAATATGTTAATTTGTTATATTTAGGCCCTTTTTTCCCCACTTAAGGGTCTAAATATAGGCAAGAATAATTTTAGGCATATTAATTGAGTATGATTTGGATCACAATTGAAATTAATATGGCGTTGAGCGAGGTAGCGAGTAAATCAAAGAAGTATAAATTCCATTGTAAGATTGGCAACTGTGATTTGGCTTTCTTTTGATTTCGCTTTATTTGTGTTAATTGCATATTTCACCTTCTCCTTTAATGAGGGAAAATTTTAAGAACCACCCTAAATTTATATGTATAATAAATGGTTGAAACCCCATGATACATAGGAAAAATGGGAGGCGATTTTATCACTAATATATATAGATATATATATATATATATATATATATATATATATATATCTATATATATATGTTTTGGCGAATCTTTCACCAGATTATATTATCTTGTAAGATCTTGGAAAATCTTTTACTGAATAATAAAACATTGTGAAGTCTTGGCAAATGTTTTGTTAAAGTTTGAAACCATATATGATAATAATAAAACATATTCATTAAACTGTAATATACTAACATACATGTTTGGAAAAAAGAAACATAATTTTCACTTCCTACAAACAATGTTGCAAGTTTTAGTGGCCATGTTTGTCATGGTAGGAGAGATTAATGTTTTCTCTACCACTTTTGTCAAGCTACCACTTTTGCCAAGCTATCAAATTTCTTTCTTATTCCATAGACTCCAATTGGGAGATAAAAAACCACATAAAGTTTGTTTACCCCAACAGGCCAATAAGTAGAAAGCCCTAACTATATAATATAATGAAGTAGTAGGTATCCCAAAGGCCTGAAGGGGATCTAATGGAAAGAAGTGATCGTTGTCAGAAGCCTTCCAAGCAATATATAAATATATAAATGTAGATTTATTATTATTTTAATTGGAAATCTTCAATTAAATAATAAAATTTAATTATGTCTCTCCCAATCTAAATTTCTTATTAGCATAATTCACTACCTTCATACCATTTTTAACAGCATTGTAACATGTGGTTTAGTTTCCTTTTTGGTGCACAATCTCCGCTTTTTAGGACAATATGGTGCAGTGACCCAACCCCTACATATCATTACGAGAAACTAAGAATAGCAGAGAAGATGAAAGGTTGTACAAACTAGCATATTTTTCAAACAACTAATCCAAGATCAATACCTTAACTTTTTCATGAAGATATCATATTGAGAATGTTTGAAAATGGTGGGAAATGTGGGCAGCGACTATCTCTCTTCTGCGAGGGTGATGTGGAAAGAATTAATATTTCATTGTTTTGAATTTTTTTTTGTTAAATCAGAAAAACCAATATTAATGGAGATATCGGTATTTTTTTACTAAATTTTGTGAAGTGACTAAATGTAGCTTTAACCATTCACCTTAAGATTTTTTTATAATATAATTTCCTAAGTCTATTTAATATCTTCATTATCATAAAAACCAACCTATATCCATCTTAAATCCACATCTAGCCCTCTTAGAGGGATAAAATCTATGGTGATAGAATTTCCCCTTTAAATAGTCTATGCTCACATGAATACCATGGGTCAATACCATGGATTATCATAAATTTGGAGTTTAAAAACTACTATTAGTAATCTATAAAAATTAATAATTGTTGTTGTTGTTGTTGTTGTTGTTTTTTTTTTTAACCAAGTTAAAATGTTTAAGTGACATTAAATTACAAGATCCATTTTTACTCTTAATCTACCAACCCCCGAGAGGGATCAAATATTTTTCACTTCATGTTAGTTTGCATATCACGATATTTGATCCAGAGTAAAATGGATCTATGCTAGTTTAATTCCCTCCTTTGAATAGGGGGCATTCCATGTGAATACCATGGGTCAATACCACGTGCCATCTTTATTTTTATTAATATTAATATTAGGATTAATAATGTTTTTTTGCATGGTATTAATAATAATTTGGCCCATGGTATTTGGCCCATAGGCTTCACCTAAATATAACACATTTTTTGAGTGTTCATAAATATAAGGTGGCTTATAGAGTAAATATAAAAAATGTTTTATTTATTTGCCATACCTCTCGTTTATTTATATTTTTACTAATTTACCATACCTCTTTTATAAATATGGTATTTGGCCCATAGGATTCAATTAAATAAAACCTCTTTTATGAGCCTTCTTAAATAGAAAGAGGGTTATGGACTAAATATAGAAAGAGGTTTTATTTATTTACCATACCTATAGTTTATTTATATTTTTATTTATTTACCATACCTTTGAAGTGTAAAAAGAGGTTTTATTTATTTACCATACCTCCACTTTATTTATATTTTTATTTATATACATGGTTGCGTGTTCATAAATATAAGGTGACATGTGGAGTAAATATAAAAAAATGTTTTATTTATTTACCATACCTCTCATTTATTTATATTTTTATTAATTTACCATACCTCTTTTATAAATATGGTATTTGGCCCATAGGATTCACTTAAATGAAACATCCTTTTTGAGTCTTCTTAAATAGAAAGAGGGTTATGGACTAAATATAAAAAAAAAGGTTTTATTTATTTACCATACCTCTAGTTTATTTGTATTTTTATTTATTTACCATACCTCCACTGTATTTGTATTTTTATTTATAACTATCATAAATACGTTTTTTTGAAAATGAGGGCGAATGGAAGATTGTAGCTCCTAATTTCAAGGGCTAAATTTACTTTTTTTACCCTCTCCCTTAAAATAAGGTGGTCTAACCTCCATACCTAATTTTTTTATAAAATAAATTTGAGGCAATTTGTAACAATGTACTATGATACAAAATATTCACCCAATAATTTAGCCCAAGGGTGAAAATTCATCCCTAAAATTGTCCATGCCTTTAATGCATTATTTATTGTTTGCACAAATTCCATATGAAATTTAAATAACAACAACTCCTTATACTTGTGCTTTAATATTTCCATTTATTTTGTTTAGAATTTCCATGTAATGAAAACATAAATATTTGAGCCAAATCAATCATAGCACATGCATCAATGCGCAATCTCAAGGGAAAAATATTTGACAATACTCCCACACTTGCAGTGATAGAAAACATCAATGGCCCAGGTACAATTTTCCAAAGGAAGTCAGTGATTGGGACTTTTCTCTATTTTCCAAGTTGTTTCACTATTCATTCCTGACTGATTGGGCAACGAAAATATTGCAACGTTAGCATAATTAAGAAAAGATTATAGTTTTAGGGCTTTGTATTTCCATTTATTTTTTATGCCTGGAAAAATTGTTATTATGAATATTATTCAGTACTACACAAATAATATATTCATGGTAATAATGATGAAAAAATATAAAATATTTTGAGCTCTGGATTATATTACAATGTTCACTAAATTTTATGTAATCTTATGCATTCAATGAAATTATTTATATCTTTAACACTTGATAAGTCTCATTGCAAAAGAAATCGAATGGTAAGTCTCTAAATGTTTATGACTGTTACAATTCATTTTGTTATGAATACTTTAGATAACATTTCAGCATTGCCAATAGTTTTCATGGGTTGAAAACAACTGAAGGCATTGGCAAAATGTCTTTGAAAGGACACAAACTTTGTGAACTCATGTGCAATTGAATTTGTACTGACATTGTCAATAAGGTATGTGACTGTTTCAATTTGTATTTTTTCAATATGTAACAGATACATTGGTTGTCTTATTTTATTAACCCTTTTGTTTCCTTATGGTTGACTTTGTGTTGTGAGGAATCTATCTATGTAAAATCTCATGAGTTTTCCTTTCGCTATTGAAAAAGTAATTTAAAAAACATATGTGAATTTAGCATTTTAAACAGGTTTTTTCGCTTTCACTATTCATTGTCTGCACTCAGGCTTGTGAATAGGAATATTTTCCATATTTTTTTCCATTTGAGTGTTACAGTTGCATTTAAAAATACTATAAACATTAAGTAATATGAATACGTAATCTAACTAGCTTTTAAAAAACTTAGAGTTAGTGTCACGTACGACGGAGAATATTGCTAGACAACCAGGAAAAAATCAGAAAGTTATGCCATAAACAAATTTGAATTTCCTAGGAAGTGCATATTCCTTTAGATGTTATAAGAAATTTCACATTATAACTAATATATTTAACCTACTAGGGAACAAAAGCTAGAGAAAGACTAACCAACTTAGTCCATTCACTAGTCATTATTTTGCTTTCTTGAAGATTTGTATTTATTTTGTTATATGTCAGAAGTCAATAGTTTCGCAGATAGAAACTAATATGCCGAATTAATTGTTCTCTTTTGCATATGTGTTTTGCAAATACATTAAAGTGGAAATGTATAATTGGTTTCATTTTGCATTGTACCGTTCCTTTTTTTCATTTTGCTAACCAATTTCAATGAAAACTTTAATGGGACAACTATACAAAAATTCCTAAAATAATTATTGTTGACATTTGGCAATCGAAAAGCAATGCAACAATCATGAAACTATTAACAATGTCTTGAACACAAATAATCTTTTCACACTTCAAGCATTTTCATACACCCCAGGTGATTGTATTTTCAATGCAATTGAAGAGCTTTTGCATTTCCGCTATACATCGACTGAATTGTGAAACCACACAATTGACCACTTTTTGATATGTCTTGAACAAGGCCAGATAGAAGCAATAGAATCATTTAATTATGAGCTAGCACTTGATTTCCTATATCAGCTTCATGGAATTCATGACGTTGAAACATATTTGAAGAGGATGTGTCTCCCTACTTCAAATGGTCTTATTGACAATGAACAAGGATTATGGGAAGATACATTTTTCATACGTTGGTGGGACAAATGGTTGAAGTTACCAATAACAATCTGGCCAAGCACAATTTTTTTTTATCTTGCCTTCAATTCAAGCAAAATAACAAACCCATACATATATTGCTCCATGATGAGAATCCTCTTAATGATCATTATGAACCATTTTTGTACAAGAAAATAGGCCAAAGCATTGTAACATGCAGTGAATAATTTTCTCCTTCTTGTAAAGATATTCAAATAAATTGCAAAGAAATCAATGACAAAATGCAAGCCCATGAATCACATAATATGACAAATCCTATATCCATTTGTGTAAATAGCATGTTCTCTACACTTTTCCATTTGATATCGCCTATCTTTGATACAAGGTCCTTGAGACTTTACATTGTCCAATCATTATAATGTGTAGTGCACAAGATGCATTGCATTGTTTACAAAATATCTATCAAATGATGTCATAAAAAGTAAAAAAAGAGTTGCAAATTGGCAAGCATACCTTATTAATATGGAAATTCCACATGAAAAAGGCATGGTTCAAGGTGGGCCATTTTGTTTGCAATGGGCAGTGATAATATTAAAAATGAACATACAAGAGTGGTCCTTTCTAACTAGAAGCATTGTCATTTATTTCCAATGCAACAATTGTTGAAGCCAAACATATCGCTTCGTGTCAATTCACTACATACTCATTATGCACCTTTTCCATTAATTGAACATAACAATTGATCTGAAATTGATTACTAGTTAATGTTGTGCTAGTATCATTTCCAGATATAAAATTTCCTTTACTTTGGTTTTCTTATCCATAAAGAGTTTATCCATGAGCATGTGATTGTCAATTCATCTAACCTGGTGAAATTTAGTGTTTTGCATGAACTTAAAATCACGACCTTAAATGGATGAACAACAACATATAAAAATATAGAAATCAAATATAACAGAGGTCAATACACAAATTTTAGTTGAAGGAGTTCACCCCTCCTGGGCTACATCTCCTTGGTCCAGCGTCACAGTGTGGGCCTTTGTATTAGCTTCAATAGTGCTAAATTGTTGTTACATGCATCCAATGCTCTTGGAACCTATTCTAATGAGTTTAAAACATTCAAAACATTCAAATCTATCATAAATGACTATTTTTTTACTAAATTTGGTTACCAACTGCTTTGGGAATTGCCTCCAACACATGGTGGCCCTAGGGTTCAAAAATATTCAAGTGACCAAAAATACATGTAGATTACCTCTTCTGCCTCTGCAACCTACTCCAATGAGTTCCTAGCATTCCAATTAGAAAAAGATGGCTATTCATTTTCAAAATTTGGCTAAGAATTTCCTCAGTTATGGCAAAACCAATTTTTCCTACATTTCCTCCACCAAATCTGGAAGAATTGCGAGTTAAATTTCCAAAAATAGGAATTCCGACATAGTTGGTGGTGCCGTCGAAACTACCGCTAGACTAAACTCCAGTTAAATTGTTGCTTAATTAACATTAATCCTTAATTAAGGTAGATAAGCACAATTTAAGTTTTAATTTTCCGCCCTTGGTTTGCACTGAAGGTTAAATATATGAAGGTTGGCATGGTCTTCAAGTCTTTCCTCTGTGGTGTAGTGGTAACAAAGATATTTGGCAGGGCAGTAGGTCTAGGGTTTAAACCCCGACCCCACCCCATTACACATTCCTTTTGTTGTTATAAAACCTTTGACATATTAATATGAATTAAACCTTGGAAAAATGCGGAGCGGAGTTTAATATTAAGCCTTTGCCAATGAATAAAAATAATATAAGTAGTTTAAAATAATGTAGTTTGGAATATATATATTGTGAAATATAATATGGTTTAAAAATGATATAATATATATATGTGTGTGTGTATATATATATATATTATTAAAAATATATAAAATAATATATATAACCAATTTCAAAACTTAACCAATATTCCACAATTATTCATTCCTTGGAGGTCATTGGAAAAATCACCTCTTCACAAACCATCTGACGAATCTGAAGATGAAACTTGTCACAGTGTCACTGGTTGAAACTAGAATATTCTCTGCATGCTGACTGTGCATCCAATCAACCCTAGTCAAACTTTGACTTTTGAACCAAACTTTCAGAAGCTCTAACTTTTGCATACAATGTCGGTTTTTTGAACCATTTGCAAAATTGGAATCTTGCTGACAAACTCTATCTGGTAATTTAGGTTTGAAGCAATTATGAGCACTTTCACCTTTTTAGCTAAAATATTGATTCTTGATCATTCCTCCCCACTAGAAGCCTTTTGGACCTCAAAATATCTCTTGATCACTGATTATGTTGATTAGGGGGCTGTTCCCTCATCCTTCTTGTCTTTACCCATTGAAAATTTCCTAATTTCATCATTTGGAGCTTTTCCTAAAAATCATTTTTTTCCTTGATTCTGACAGCCATCTATTGTTGTCTTTGACACCGCCATGCTACAATACTTTTGATTTTGCAGAACAACAATCTAATTTTGTAGAAAACATCTTGTTGCTACCTTGGTCAACAGTCAAAGGAAACTTGGAATTTTTCTCACCTTGCACTTTGTCTCTATGGCGATTTTTAGCTGCTTTTGCTTTCTACTTGAGTCGACTGTTGCCCAAGTTTCTTCGCCATTGTAATGTGCCTTTTGGAAACCGGAAATGAACATTTTTGAAACCCATACCTTCTTTTCCAAGTTGCTTTGTCCTCTTCTCTTTGACCTTTGCAACTTCTTGCACCGACAACTTGTTTTCAACACTGCTCAACACTAATGTTGGCTGCAAATGTTTTTCACCTTCTTTGAAAGACAACCTGTTATCATTTTGAAACAACTCATTACAAACACAAGCATCTTTATGAAAATTATGATTCAAAACATCTCTTTGTTTGATCATCAATAATGTCAAGTTCTGACTTGCATTCACTAGCCTCTTCACTTTCCCTACATTAACTAAAGAAATGTTTAGTTTCTTGTGATGAGCTCTCACAATATACTTCACCCCATCTTTAAGAAAATGATATTTGTGCTCATAGCGATGAAACACCGCTTTCCTATCATACAAATATGGACTTCTCAAGATAATTCCATAATGTCAAGTGGAACCACATCTAACTCGACTTCGTCAACAAAGTTTGCAGTAATAGAAAATCTAAAAATGCATTTCCTTGAAACCTATAAATTGGCATCCTTAACTATCGAACCCAAAGGTTATGGTTTATGATGTGGTATGGTTTCAAGTTTAAGCTCTCTAAATAAGTCTTCTAAAATCATGTTTTCTTGTGATCCATTATCAAAGAGTGCATCAATCTTGGTATGATTTGAGATTACTTTGACAGTGAACAACTCTTCCCTTTTGTCTTCATTTGGAGTGTTGCTGTGACTATTTGAGGAACTAGTACTTTCAACATGTTGACCTTTCAAACCCATAGCTGTAATTTTTGTCTCATCTCTTGAATCTGACCCTAAGTCTTTTTCAACTATAGCAACAATTTTTCCCTTCTCTTTGGCATTCAATCTATTTGGTTTTAATTCTGGATGAAGTTGCCAACAGTAGTCTTCATCATGGCTAGTCTTTGAACAATTTTTTCATGTGAGTTTTTCCTTCTCTTTTTTGATACTTGCATTCTTCTTTCCCTTCCATTTTCCTCCCTTCTCCTTTCCCTTACCTTCACTTTCACCTATCTCCTCTATGTTTTGTTTTCCCCTTGCCTCAAGATGCATGGCTTGCACACATACTTCATCTAAGTTGCTTGGGTTAAACATAAGGATAGCATGCTGCAAATAGGAATGTAAGCCTCCAATATATTTCAATAGTGTGTCTTGTGAATTCAAGTTTACTCCCAACAATAAATACCTTTTTCTGAACTCCTGTGTATAAACTTGGACTGTTTTACCTTTAAGATGCCTAAAATTTTGCCAACTCATAATGGATTTTTGCATAAAAGCTAAAGGATAAAATTGTATTTTAATTTCAGAAACAAATTCAACCCAAGTAATGGATATATTACCATGGATTATCATTTCCTCTTGAGTCTTTGTTTCCCACCAAATTAGTGTAGCTCCTTCTAGCCTCAGTGAATCCAAATGGATCTTTATGTGATCTTCTTGAAGGTTCTGAATTCTACAATATACCTCCAACTATCTAATCCAGTTGTCCAACTTTTCTGCATTCACTTCTCCATTGTACATGGGAAATGGAATTTTTCGTTTTGCGGTTTTGGAATGAGTATAGGCAGTGACGGTAGTGGAAAATGATGCTGTGTGAGATGGTGAAGATGATGAGGATGGTGGAGATGGAGGTGGCTTTCCACCATTCCCTTTGGAATCCTTCTCATCATTTTTGTTCTCTAAGATTCCTTCTCCATGTGGAGGTTTAGAACTCTCTCCAACCATTCTAGTGTTCCCCTCTTCATAGAGGACTTTAACCATCTCAATCAAATTATAGAAATATTTCTTGAATTATTCCTCTTCTGAAGAGGGACCTGAAGGCTCTCTTTCTCCAGACATAATGGCTATGGATTCAGGCTTAGAATTTTGTACTAATTGTACCTAATCAATCTCAATTGAAGATAAAACTTGAGGAGCTTCAAGTGCAACAAGAATTGAAACTTTGGGTGTTGGAGATTATGGCCTTGTGGCTCTCCTTCTTCTGGGCATTACCTTAGGAGTTGCAACCAATAACTTCCCTTATCCTTTCTACAACTTTAACCTTGTAAGCATCACAATTTTTCAACCATTAAACCCTCCAAGCAAATCAAGCAAGAAAACTTGTGCTCTGATACCAACTTGATCTGAAATTGATTTCTAGTTCATGTTGTGCTAGTATCATTTCCAGATATAAAATTTTCTTTGCTTTGGTTTTCTTATCCATAAAGAGTTTATCCATGAGCATGTGATTGTCAATTCATCTAACTTGGTGAAATTTAGTGTTTTGCATGAACTTAAAGCATGAAATTAAATGGTTGAACAAAAACATATAAAAACATAGCAAGCACAAATAACAAAGCACAATACAGAAATTTTTGTTGAAGGAGTTCACCCCTCCTGGGCTACATCTCCTTGGTCCAGCTTCATAGTTCGGGCCTTTGTATTAGCTTCAATAGTGCTCAAATTGTTGTTACAGGCATCCAATGCTCTTGGAACCTATTCCAATGAGTTTAAAACATCCAAATATATCAGAAATGACTATTTTTTTACTCAATTTGGTTATCGGCTGCTCTGGTAATGGCATCCAACCCCTGGTGGCCAGAGGCTTTAAAAATATTCAAGTGAAAAAAAGACATATATATTACCTCTTCTTCCTTCGTAACCTACACTAATGAGTGTCTAGCATGCCAATCAACCAAAAATGACTATTGATTTTCGAAATGTGGATAAGAATTTCCTCAGTTATCGCCAAACCAATTTTTCCTACATTTCCTCCACCAAACCTGGAAGAACTACGAGTTAAATTTCCAAAAATAGAAATTCTGCCATAGTTGGAGGCACCATCGAAACTGCCTCCAGACTAAAATTTAGTTAAATTGTTGCTTAATTAATGTTAATCCTTAATTAAAGCGGGTAAGCACAGTTTAAGTTTTAATTCTCCACAAGTTAAATACATGAAGGTTGGCATGGTCTTCAAGTCTTTCCTGTGTGTTTTAGTGGTAACAAATATATTTGGTGGGGCGGTAGGTCTAGGTTTCAAACTCCGACGCCACCCCATTACACATAACTTTTTCCGTTATAAAACCTTTGACATATTAATATGAATTGAACCTTGGAAAAATGATCAGGATTTAAACGGTAATGCAATAAATTACAGAGATAACCATAAACACAAAGATGCAGTGGAAATAATACTTCATTTCATTAATTCAAAACACTAAAATATGCTTACAAACAGAATTGGAAATAAACCAGCTAGGGCGATGGTAGCTTATCTCTGAGAAGAGATGTGGCGGCTACATGCCTCTAAATTGTGTTACAATGAGGCTCTAAGGCCTATTTATTATTGAGAAACAATGGAAAACCCTTAACATCCCAAAACCTAACCCTAGAAGATGAAACGCCAAACTGTTGGCCCCGTTTGGGTAAATTGGTACATCAACTTCCCGGGGTCATAACTTTGGCATACGATCTCCGTTTGACGCACACAATATCTTGTTAGAAAGATCTATCCAAGAACTACAACTTTGGGAAGAGCAACATCAGTCCATAGACCCATGTTTATCCAATTTTTCCCAAAAAAAACGTCGTTTAGGGCCTCAAAACAGCTCCAGAAGTTTAGGACTCGAAAAACTACTAAAAATAGTAAATTGTGCTACAATTACGGAAATTGAAAAACCTTAAAGAGACAATTGTGAAGGTCCAAATGGGATAAGTGGGTGGCCACCAACATCCACCTGGATCATTCCTGCCCCCTTAGGAAGCAATGGTCCCCATTGCGTTGAGTTCCTCCATCTGTTGAACTTGGTCCTTGGTGAGCTGTTCTGCAATCTTGGATGTGTCGAGTAATGGTGGGAAGCATGGTCAAGGGTGTTACACATTGAAAAATTAGTGCAAGCGAAGGAATGGAGGAATGTTGTGCTCCAAAGTATTATTTCCCGCAGCCTTAGTAATGGTGTAAGGACCATGTTGGCGTGGTCAGAGCTTCTGACGGGCTCTTGTAAGGTGTTATTTCTATAGATGCAACCAGACTTTGATGCCCACCTGAAGCTTGTTCGGTACCCCTGTGGGTGAGGAGAAGTTGTTCCTATGTTTTTTCATGACCGTATTCCTTTGCTGCTACTACTGCATGGAGGAACCCTTCATGGGGGTCATGGATGTGGTGATGATCTTCCCCTTACTTTGGGAATGAATCAGACAAAAAATGAATTTGCTAGTCTTGGAAATGAGCTTGTTGCCTTTCTTAGTAGAGATCAAAGAGGTGGCGGAAGGTGGGGCTACCTCTGGTATCTTGTATAATGAATTATCTAAATAAATAATGACAGTGTGAGGCCTTGACTCATACACAACATGTCGCCTCCACAAGTATGGCTGGCCTAATAATACATCACAAACATCCAGAGGTGTAACATCACACAATACCTCGTTTGTGAAGGGCTTGATGCTGTAGGGAAGGCAACACTACTGGTGAATTTTGAGATCTCGTCCTTCATGAAGCCACCTAATACTGTATGACTGCGGGTGTGGTGTATTCGGTAGGCCCAATCGCTTCATGACCTCTGCTGAAACGAGATTATTTTGGCTACCATTGTTGAGAATGAATTGTAGCGGTGAACCCTTCACCCACATCTGTGAGTGGAAAAGACATTCCCCCTCCTCTAGATTTTCAGGTTCATTCTTCTGGATCTTGGCGATGGAAACAGTGACTCTAGGTTCCGCATCAATGATCTGCTTCGCTTTTCCATTCCCCTTGTCAGGTTCTGACTCAGGGTCGGAACATGCATCTGATTCTGAAGCCTTCAACTCGGCCACCAACGACTGCTTGGTCCGACACTCACTTGTGTTATGAGTTGGACTCTTGTGGAACTCACCCCACTTTCTTATGTCCTTCTTCGACTTCATGGTGTTGTTCTTTTCTTGTGGCTTCAATAGGTTTTCTTGGGTCACCCCACCTTGGATTTGTTCTTTGGTCTTCGAATTTGTAGATCCAAAGTCTTGCTTCTTCTATTTGAACTTTTGCTCGATTTTGACAACGTATCGATACGCTGTGCCGAGCGAGGAGATGTTCAAGAACTCCACCTCTTCCTAGATGTATCTCTGTAGGTAGCCATGGTATTTGAGTACCAAATGCAGCTAAGAATCCTTTGATACCCAACTGTGTGTGAAGGGTATGAAAAATGTTTGTGAACTCTGACACATCTTGGTCCCTTCCTTGCCAAAATGTGGTCCATTTGATGTATTTGTTCTCATAGCATTTGACAGGGTAGTACTGCTCCTTGACGGCATCACAGAATGAATCCCAAGTGGGCGTGGCTGAAAATAGTGAGCCCGTACTTTCATTCTTCTGCTCGCAGTAGGTTTCCCACCAGTCCTTGACGTGGGGGGCTGCTTTGAGAAGAGCAAAAACACTCTTTTCCCGACTCGAAAATTCATGAACAGAAAAATACCCATCTAGTAGATTTAACCATTTATCTATGGCATCTGCATCTATTTTACCCTCGAAGATGGGGATTTCAAAATTAACTTGTACCTTAAATGGTGTGGTGTTTCCAGAGTGGTTGTTGGAAGCCGATGCATCGCCTCTGGGTAGCCGCTGAAGGATCTGGGAAACATTGTCCATCATCGTGCTCCTTTGTTGCTCGAGGGCTTCTTCGAGCAAGATTTTGATAGGATCTCCTACCCCCTCGTCTTTCTTTTCATCCTTAATGGGAAGCCGTTGGGATTTGCGGGGCTGGTCTTACAAAGGTTCGACCAGTTCAAGCCCTAACTCCTTATACCTTGACCTTGTTGGGGACATGCAAAGAAAAACAGAGACAAAGCAAACCGCTCTGATACCATTGATCCAGATTTAAATAGGAATGCAACAAGTTATAGAGATAACCATAAACACAAAGATGCAGCGAAAATAATACTTCATTTCATTAATGTAAAATACTAAAATATGCTTACAAACAGAATTGGAAATAAACCAGCTAGGGCGATGGTAGCTTATCTCTGAGAAGAGATGTGGCGGCTACATGCCTCTGAACTGTGTTACAATGAGGCTTGAAGGCCTATTTATTGTTGGGAAACAATGGAAAACCCTTAACATCCCAAAACCTAACCCTAGAAGATGAAATGCCAAACTGTGGGCCCCATTTGGGTAAATTGGCACATCAACTTCCCAAGGTCATAACTTTGGCATACGATATTTGTTTGATGTGCACAGTATCTCGTTAGAGAGATCTATCCGAGAACTACAACTTTAGGAAGAGAATCATCAAGCCATGGCCCCATATTGCTCCCAATTTTCCTAAAAAACGTTGTTTAGGACCTCAAAACGGCTCCAGAAGTTTAGGACCCAAAAAACTGCGAAAAATAGTAAATTGTGCTACAATTACGGAAACTGAAAAAACTGAAAGAGACAGTCGTGGGGGTCCAAATGGGATAGGTGGGTGGCCACCAACATCCACCTGGATCAAAAAATGCAGAGCAGATTTTAATATTAAACCTTTACCAATGCATAAAAATAATATAAGTGGTTTAAAATAATGTGGTTTGGAATATATATATTGTGAAATATAATATGGTTTAAAAATGATATATATATATATATCTATATATATATATATATATATATATATATATATATATATATATATATAGATATATAACACCTTTCAGTGATAGGATGGAGAACATTTGGGTAGGAACTGAAGCTTTGCTTCCTTCAATGGCGATCGCTCCTATTCGGCTTGCAGGGACTTCCTCCCTGGCTCATAATCGATTTCTCGGTGGAGATAGCATGTCGGCAGGCGCACCCTCTCCCCGGAGAATAGAACCACGTCAGGAAGAGGTAACAACTAGTTTTATTCATATACAAGATGGGTTTTTATGGCTTAAGACACACTTTCTAGCTCTCGAGCTTCCCGGCGGGGGCACTGTCCTCCTGTTTGCCTTGTCTGAGCATCTATCACGACTTCTCCTGCCACTGCTCGGTGGACTGGTGGATAGAGCACTGAGAAAGCCAAGTTTTGTGGATGACATACTATTTCCTATCCTGCATCTGCCTCCCCCTGTCATCTGTTTGTCCACTAACTGGATGCTGCGTGCGGGGTTCCGGGAGCTTGGTCTTTATGCGTCCGGGTTCCAATCTGCTCTGGATATTTCCTGTGCGCGGGAAAGGGTACTGTCTACAGAGGGCCACATTTTTCCTGGAGCTATGACAGAGCACTCAAATAATGACCCTAATGAGCCAAATCTGGAAGTAGCAGGAAGCAGAAAATATACAAAAATCTGGGATGTAGTGTGTCTTGTTGGAAGTTTGCCCATTACAACGGATTGTATCCCCATCCTGCCTGATGCAACTTGCGTAGGTGAAGAATGGATAAACATTTTCATCAAAAAGACTGGGGGCAGCCATCATTGTATGAGGCTTCGAAAGGGGTTGAATATACAGGAACTAAAGAAGGTAATACGGAACCAAATTGGGATCCCCACCATTTACCAAAACCTGATTTTCTCTGGTCGCTGTCTACAAGACCCCCTCACTCT
This sequence comes from Pinus tabuliformis, assembly GCA_031772625.1. Taxonomy (NCBI): domain Eukaryota; kingdom Viridiplantae; phylum Streptophyta; class Pinopsida; order Pinales; family Pinaceae; genus Pinus; species Pinus tabuliformis. Next base: position 1,256,477,116 of record CM062804.1, read on the forward strand.
TCAGGACTATGGTATAAACAATGAATCAACCATTTTCCTAAATCTGCGTCTGCGTGGAGGTTGCAATGGAGACAGCTCAAAAAACTCTGGCTCTTTTCATGATGCAGTCAAAGGAAAAGGCAAACTGCAACAGAAAACAACACCAGCACCTGAGTTACCAGGTCCCTATATAGTGGAACAAAAAATGGAATCCCCTTCGCTCCAAGTGCATCTACCAAAGGTAACTGAACTACATACAGAACTATCCAATAAAGCTGTCATTTGTAGATTCAATGGTTACTGGCCAAAATCCAATGATCTGCATCATTGGATTTACAATACATGGACAACAAACTGTGATATACATTTATGCTCAAAGGGTTTTTTCATTGTTGGCTTCAGCTCAGCCCAAGATAGAGACAGTGTTATCAATCAGGGGCCTTGGTTTTGGGGCAATGCTGGCCTCTTCATCACTCCTTGGTTTGATGAATTTGATGCAAACACTATGAAAATTTCCACAATGCCTGTTTGGGTGAGGCTCCATAACCTCCCTCTACACTTTTGGCATTACAAAGTTTTATCAGCTATTGGGAATTCCCTGGGGAAATTCCTAAAAATAGATGAAGACAGAGTCAGCAAAGGAATTGTCACTTTCGCCAGAATTTGTGTGGAGGTGGACCTGAGTCAGGGACTGCCTGATCACATCACATTGAACTACAACAATTCATTGAGGAATCAACCACTCGACTATGAGAATACTGCTTTCAGATGCCGCAGCTGCCTGCAAACTGGACACCTCCAATATAATTGCCCGCTGACCAGAAAGGACACCAAAGGAAAAAAGAAACAACAAAAAAGGCCTAAAGGCTGGCAGCACACTGATCTGATGGAAGAAGAGGAGGACTTGCAGTCAGAACCGCCAGAGAACCAAACGGAAACTGGTTTATACACGGGTCAACAAATTAATCAAGATGATTCTACCCCAGATACTCATATGGAGCCAAAAAATATTCATCAGCAACCAGAACCTCAGTTGGAAGTTAGTGGAATAAAAAGAACTCATGGTTCGGATGGATCTGAATTCGATAAAGAGATACCTTTGAACAAACCGGAAAACTAGGTGGCCAATATTCCACCCACTTCCTATTCGGAGGGTTGGAGGAGGTGGAGAAGAAAAAGGGCAGAAAAGCATAGGCTTGCTAATAGTTATTTTGTTTTTTTGTAACTTTTTTGTCCCCTTCATGGATAGTATCTACATATGCTTATAGCATCTACTACATGTAATTTTGTCATATGAATAAAATTACGGATTTTTTCCTCGGGAAAAAAAGGAAAAAGAAAAAGAAAAAAGAAAAAAGAAAAAAGAAAAAAGAAAAAATGTATATATATATATATATATAGTATTAAAACTATATAAAATAATATATATAACTAATTTCAAAACTTAACCAATATTCCACAATTATTCATTCCTTGGAGGTTATTGGCAAAATCACCTCCTCACAAACCATCTGGGGAATCTGAAGATAACACTTGTCACAGTGTCACTAGTTAAAACTGGAGAATATTCTCTGCATGTTAATTGGGCATCTAGTCAACCCTAGTCAAATTTTGACTTTTTGACCAAACTTTCAGAAGCTCTAACTTTTGCATACGATGTCAATTTTTTGAACTGTTTGTGGTATTGGAATCCTGGTGACGAACTCTATCCGGTTGTTTAGGTCTGAAGCAATTCTGAGCACTTTAATTTTTTTAGCTAAAATATTGATCCCTGATCATTCCTCCCCACTAGAAGCCTTTTGGACCCCAAAATATCTCTTCATCACTGATTATGTTGATTAGGGGACTGTTCCCTCACCCTTCCAGTGTTTACCCATTGAAATTTTCCTAATTTCATCATTTGGAGCTTTTCATAAAAAGTAAATTTTTTCCTTGATTCTGACGGCCATCTATTGTTGTCTTTGACACTGTCATGCTGCAATATTTCTAAATTTGCAGAACAACAATCTAATTTTGCAAAAAACATCGTGTTCCTACCTTGGCCAAAAATCAAAGGAAACTTGGATTTTTTCTGTCCTTGCACTTTGTCTCTATGACGATTTTTACCTGCTTTTGCCTTGTACTTGAGTAGACTCTTTCCCAAGTTTCTTCACCATTGTAATGTGCCTTTTGGAAACGAGTAATGCACATTTTTGAAACCCATACCTTCTTTGCCAAGTTTCTTTGTCCTCTTCTCTTTGACCTTTGCAAATTCTTGCACTGGCACCTTGTTTTCAACACCACTCAACACCAATGTTGGCTGTTGCAAATGTTTTTCACCTTTTTTCAAAGGAAACATGTTATCATTTTAAAAAAACTCATTACAAACACAAGCATATTTATGAAAAGTATGATTCAAAACATCTCTTTGTTTGATCATCAACAATGTCAAGTTCTGACTTGCATTCACTAGCCTCTTCATTTTCCCTGCATAGCTAAAGAAATGTTAGTTTCTTGTGATGAGCTCTCACAATATAATTCACCCCATCTTTAAGAAAATGATATTTGTGCTCATAGTGATGAAACACCACTTTCCTGTCATACAAATAAGGACTTCTCAAGATAATTCCATAAATGTCAAGTGGAACCGCGTCTAACTTGACTTCATCAACAAAATTTGCAGTAATAGCAAATCTAAAAATGCATTTCCTTGAAACCTGTAAATTGGCATCCTTAACTATCCAACCCAAAGGGTATGGTTTATGATGTGGTATTGTTTCAAGTTTAAGCTATTTAACTAAGTCTTCTAAATCATGTTTTGTTGTGATCCACTATCAAAGAGTGCATCAATCTTGGTATGATTTGAGATTACTTTAACAGTGAACAACTCTTCCCTTTTGTCTTCATATGGAGTGTTGTTGTGACTATTTGAGGAACTAGTACTTTCAACATGTTGACCTTTCAAACCCATAGCTGTAATATTTGTCTCATCTCTTGAATCTGACCCTAAGTCCTTTTCAGCTATAGCAATAGTTTTTCCCTTCACTTTGGCTTTCAATCTATCTGGTTTTAATTCTTGATGAAGTTTCCAAGAGTGGTCTTCATCATGGCCAGTCTTTGAACAATTTTTGCATGTGATTTTTTTCCTTCTCCTTTTCGATACTTGCATTCTTCTTTCCCTTCCATTTTCCTCCCTTCTCTTTTCCCTTACCCTCACTTTCACCTTTCTCCTCTATGTTTTTTCCCCTTGCTTAAAGATGTGTGGCTTGCACACATACTTCATCTAAGTTGCTTGGGTTAAACATAAGGATAGTATGCTGCAAATAGGAATGTAAACCTCCAATATATTTCAATAGTGTGTCTTGTGAATTCAAGTTTACTCTCAACAATAAAGACCTTTTTCTAAACTCTTGTGTACAATCTTGGACTGTATGACCTTTAAGCTGCCTAAAATTTTGCCAACTCATAATGGATTTTTGAATAAAATCTAAAGGATAAAATTGTCTTTTAATTGTAGAAACAAATCCAAACCAAGTAATGGATATCTTACCATGGATTCACACTTCCTCTTGAGTCTTTGATTCTCACAAAACTAGTGCAGCTCCTCCTAGCCTTAGTGAAGCCAATTGGATCTTTATGTCATCTTCTTGAAGTTATAAATTCTGGAGTATACCTCCAACTGTCTAATCCAACTGTCCAACTTTTCTACATTCACTTCTCCATTATACATGGAGAGTTCGAATTTTATGTCCAATTTCATTAATAGAATTTTTCCTTTTGGGGTTTTGGAATGAGTATGGGCAGTGACGGTAGTGGACGATGATGCTGTGTCAGATGGTGAAGATGATGAGGATGGTGGAGATGCAGGTGTCTTTCCACTATTCCCTTTGGAATCCTTCTTATCATCTTTTTTGTCCTCTGAGATTCCTTTTCCATGTGGAGGTTTAGAACTCTCTGCAACCATTCTAGTGTTCCTCTCTTCATAGAGGACTTTAACCATCTCAATCAAATTTTAGAAATATTTCTTGAATTCTTCTTCTTCTGAAGAGGGACCTCTAGGCTCTCTTTCTCCAAACATAATGGCCATGGATTCAGGCTTAGAAATTTGTACTAATTGTACCTATTCAATCTCAATTGAAGACAAAACTTGAGGAGCTTCAAGTGTGACTGGAATTGGAACTTTGAGTGTTGGAGATTATGGCCTTATGGCTCTCCTTCTTCTGGGCATTACCTCAGGACTTGCAACCAATAACTTCCCTTCTCGTTTCTGCAACTTTAACCTTGTAAGCATCACAATTTTGCAACCATTAAACCCTTCAAGAAAATGAAGCAAGAAAACTTGTGCTCTGATACCAACTGGATCTGAAATTGATTGCTAGTTAATGTTGTGCTAGTATCATTTCCAGATATAAAATTTTCTTTGCTTTGGTTTTCTTATCCATGAGCATGTGATTATCAATTCATCTAACTTGGTGAAATTTAGTGTTTTGCATGAACTTAAAAGCATGAACTTGAATGGCTAAAAAACAACATATAAAAACATACAAGCACAATAACAAAGCTCAATACACAAATTTTTGTTGAAGGAGTTCACCCCTCCTAGGCTACATCTCCTTGGTCCAGCTTCATAGTTTGGGCCCTTGTATTAGCTTCAATAGTGCTCAAGTTGTTGTTACATGCACCCAATTCTCTTGGAACCTATTCCAATGAGTTTAAAACATTCAAATCTATCATAAATGACTATTTTTTTACTCAATTTGGTTACTAGTTGCTATAAGAATGGCCTCCAACACTTGGTGGCCAGGGGCTTTAAAAATATTCAAGTGAAAAAAAAAACTCATATAAATGGCCTCTTCTTCCTCTGCAACCTACTCCAATGAGTTCCTATCATGCTAATTAGCCAAAAATGACTATTCATATTCGAAATTTGGCTGAGAATTTCCTCAGTTATCACAAAGCCAATTTTTCCTAGATTTCGTCCACCAAATCTGGAAGAACTGCCAGTTAAATTTCCAAAAATAGGAATTCCGCCATAGTTGGAGGCACCACCGAAACTGCCTCCAGACTAAACTCCAGTTAAGCATCTACTTAATTAATGTTAATCCTTAATTAAAGCGGATAAGCACAATTTACGTTTTAATTCTCCGCCCCTGGTTCGCACTGGTAACAAAGATATTTGGTGGGGTGGTAGGTCCAGGGTTCAAATTCTGACCCCACCCCATTAGACATACCTTTTGCCGTTATAAAACCTTTGACATATTAATATGAATTGAACCTTGGAAATATGCGGCGCAGAGTTTAATATTAAACCTTTACCAATGCATAAAAATAATATAAGTGGTTTAAAATAATGTGAATTGGAATATATATATTGTGAAATAAAATATGGTTTAAAAATTATATATATATATATATATATATATATATATATATATATATATATATATATATATATATATATAGTATTAAAACTATATAAAATAATATATATAACCAATTTCAAAACTTAAGCAATATTCCACAATTATTCATTCCTTCGAGGTCATTGGAAAAATTACCTCTTCACAAACCATCTGGCGAATATGAAGATGACACTCGTCACAGTGTCACTGGATGAAACTAGAGAATATTCTTTGCATGCTGACTTGGCATCCAGTCAACCCTAGTCAAACTTTGACTTTTTGACCAAACTTTTAGAAGCTCTAACTTTTGCATACGATGTCGGTTTTTTGAACCGTTTGTGGCATTAGAATTTTTATGATGAACTCTATCCAATTGTTTAGGTTTGAAGAAAATCTAAGCACTTTCATTTTTTAGCTAAAATATTGATCCATGATCATTCCTCCCCACTAGACGCCTTTTGGACCTCAAAATCTCTCTTGATTACTAATTATGTTGATTAGGGGACTGTTCCATCATCCTTTTGATCCATGATCATTCCTCCCCACTAGAAGCCTTTTGGACCCCAAAATCTCTCTTGATTACTAACTATGTTGATTAGGGGACTGTTCCCTCATCCTTCCAGTCTTTACCCATTGAAATTTTCCTAATTTCATCATTTGGAGATTTTCATAAAAAGTCAATTTTTTCCTTGATTCTTTCTTTGATTCTGACCACCATCTATATTTGTCTTTGACACTGTCATGCTGCAATATTTCTAAATTTGCATAACAACAATATAATTTTGTAGAAATCATCTTGTTTCTACCTTGGTCAACAATCAAAGGAAACTTGGAATTTATTATCACCTTGAACTTTGTCTCTATTGCGATTTTTGTCTGCTTTTGCCTTGTACTTGAGTCGACTCTTGCCCAAGTTTCTTCACCATTGTAATGTGCCTTTTGGAAACCAACAAAGAACGTTTTTGAAACCCATACCTTCTTTGCCAAGTTGCTTTGTCCTCTTCTCTTTGACCTTTGCAACTTCTTGCATCGGCACCTTGTTTTCAACACTGCTCAACACCAATGTTTTCTACTGCAAAGGTTTTTCACCTTTTTCCAAAGGCAACTCGTTATCATTATGAAACAACTCATTACAAATATAAGTATCTTTATGAAAAGTATGATTCAAAACATCTCTTTGTTTGATCATCAACAATTTCAAGCTTTGACTTGCATTCACTAGCCTCTTCATTTTCCATGCATTAACTAAAGAAACCTTCTGTTTCTTACGATGAGCTCTCACAATATACTTCACCCCATCTTTAAGCAAATTATATTTGTGCTCATAGCGATGAAACATCACTTTCCTATCATACAAATATGGACTTCCGAAGATAATTCCATAAATGTCAAGTGGAACCACGTCTAACTAGACTTCATCAACAAAGTTTGTAGTAATAGAAAATCTAAAAATCCATTTCCTTGAAACCTGTAAATTGGCATCTTTAACTATGCAACCCAAAGGGTATGGTTTATGATATGGTATGGTTTCAAGTTTAAGCTCTTTAACTAAGTCTTTTGAAATCAGGTTTTCCTATGGTCCACTATCAAAGAATGCATCAATCTTGGTATGATTTGAGATTACTTTGACAGTGAACAACTCTTCCCTTTTGTCTTCATTTGGAGTGTTGTTGTGACTATTCGAGGAACTAGTACTTTCAACATGTTGACCTTTCAAACCCATAGCTTTAATTTTTGTCGCATCTCTTGAATCTGACCCTGAGTCTTTTTCAGCTATAGAAACAATTTTTCCCTTCTCTTTGGCTTTCAATCTATCTAGTTTTAATTCTGGATGAAGTTGCCAATAGTGGTCTTCATCATGTCCAATATTTGAACAGTTTGTGCATGTGATTTTTTCCTTCTCTTTTTTGATACTTGCATTCTTATTCCCCTTCCATTTTCCTCCCTTCTCTTTTCCCTTACTCTCACTTTCACCTTTCTCCTCTATGTTTTGTTTTCCCCTTGCCTCAAGATGCATGGATTGCACACATACATCATCTAAGTTGCTTGGGTTAAGAATAAGGATAGTATGCTTCAAATAGGAATGTAAACCTCCAATATATTTCAATAGTGTGTCTTGTGAATTCAAGTTTACTCCCAACAATAAAGACCTTTTTATAAACTCGTGTATATAACCTTGGACTGTTTGACCTTTAAGCTGCCTAAAATTTTTCCAACTCATAATGGAATTTTGCATAAAAGCTAAAGGATAAAATTGTCTTTTCATTGCAAAAAAAAATTCAACCCAAGTAATGGATATTTTACCATGGATTCTCATTTCCTCTTAAGTCTTGGCCTCCCACCAAACTAGTGCAGCTCCTTCTAGCCTCAGTGAAGCCAACTAGATCTTTATGTCGTCTTCTTGAAGGTTCTGAATTCTGCAGTATACCTCCAACTTTCCAATCCAATTGCCCAACTTTTTTTCATTCACTTCTCCATTGTACATGGGAAGTTCGAATTTTATGTCCAATTTTAGTAATGGAGTTTTTCCTTTTGGGGTTTTGGAATGAGTATGGGCAGTGACGGTAGTGGAAGATAATGTTGTGTGAGATTGTGAAGATGATGAGGAAGATGATGAGTATGGTGGAGATAGAGGTGGCTTTCCACCATTCCCTTTGGAATCCTTCTTCTCATCTTTTTTGTCCTCTGAGATTCCTTCTCCATGTGGAGGTTTAGAACTCTCTCCAACCATTCTAATGTTCCTCTCTTCATAGAGGACTTTAACCATCTCAATCAAATTATAGAAATATTTCTTGAATTTTCCTCTTCTAAAGAGGGACCTCCAAGCTCTCTTTCTCCGGACATAATGGCTATGGATTCACTCTTAGAAATTCGTACTAATTGTACCTATTCAATCCCAATTGAAGAAAAAACTCGAGTTGCTTCAAGTGCAACTAGATTTGGAACTTGGGTGTTGGAGATTATGGCCTTATGGTTCTCCTTATTTCGGGCATTACCTCAGGAGTTGCAACCAATAACTTCCCTTCTCGTTTTTGCAACTTTAACCTTGTAAGCATCACAATTTTGCAACCATTAAACCCTTCAAGAAAATCAAGCAAGCAAACTTGTGCTTTGATACCAACTTGATCTAAAATTGATTGCTAGTTAATGTTGTGCTAGTACCATTTCCAGATATAAAATTTTCTTTACTTTGGTTTTCTTATCAATAAAGAGTTTATCCATGAGGATGTCATTATGAAATCATATAACTTGGTGAGATTTAGTGTTTTGCATGAACTTAAAGAATGAAATTAAATGGCTCAAAAAAAGCATATTAAAACATAGGAAACGCAAATAACAGAGCTCAATACAAAATTTTTTGTTGAAGGAGTTCACCCCTCCTGGACTACATCTCCTTGGTCCACCTTCATAGTGTGGGCCTTTGTATTAGCTTCAATAGTGCTCAAATTGTTGTTACATGCATCCAATGCTCTTGGAACCTATTCCATTGAGTTTAAAACATTCAAATCTATCAGAAATGACTACTTTTTTTACCCAATTTGGTTATCAGTTGCTCTGGGAATGGCCTCCAACACCTGGTGGCCCTAGGTTTTAAAAATATTCAAGTGACCGAAAACACATCTATATGGCGTCTTCTTCCTCTACAACCTACTCCAATGAGTTCCTAGCATGCCAATTAGCCAAAATGATTATTCATTTTCAAAATTTGGCTGAGAATTTCCTCAGTTATAGCAAAACCATTTTTTCCTACATTTCCTCCACCAAATCTTGAAGAACTGCCAGTTAAATTTCCAAAAATAGGAATTCTGCCATAGTTGGAGGCACCACCGAAACTGCCACTAGACTAAACTCCAGTTAAACTGCTACTTAATTAACGTTAATCCTTAATTAAAGTGGATAGCACAATTTAAGTTTTAGTTCTCTGCCCTTGGTTCACACTGAGGGTTAAAAACATGAAGGTTGGCATGGTCTTCAAGTTGTGCTTATGTAGTGTAGTGGTAATAGAGATATTTGGTGGGGTGGTAGGTCCAGGGTTCAAACCCTGACCCCACCCTATTACACATTCCTTTTGTTGTTATAAAACCTTTGACATATTAATATGAATTAAATCTTGGAAAAATGTGGAGCGGAGTTTAATATTAAACCTTTGCCAATGCATAAAAATAATATAAGTGGTTTAAAATAATGCAGTTTGGAACATATATATATATATATATATATATATATATATATAGACACACACACACACACACACACACATATATATATATATTGAGATATAATATGGTTTAAAAATGATATATATATATATATATATATATATATATATAACCAATTTCAAAACTTAACCAATATTCCACAATTATTCATTCCTTGGAGTTGATTGGCAAACTAACCTCTTCAAAACAAATCTGGTGAATCTAAAGATGACACTTGTCACATTGTCACTAGCTAAAACTGGAGAATATTCATTGCATGCTGAGTAGGCATCGAGTCAACCCTAGTCAAACTTTGACTTTTTGACCAAAACTTTCGAAAGCTCTAACTTTTTAATTCGATGTCGGTTTTTTGAACCGTTTATGGCATTGGAATCCTGGTGACAAACTATATCAGTCATTCAGGTCTAAAGCAATTCTGAGCACTTTCATTTTTTAGCTAAAATATTAATCCCTTATCAGTAATAGATACAATGTACATTGTCAAATTATACCAATAGGAACAACGTCCTTACACACCAAACATGGACCCATGCCAACATATGCACATAGGCATCAAGATGCATTTCAATGTGCCATGGTGCCAATAAAAATACAAAAAAACAGTAAGATCAATGTCCTTAGATTAAAACAACTATCATGTTTAGAAACAAAGAACCATAAATAATCATGAAAAGAAAAATTGCAAAGTTGACATTGTTACTTGTGCAAGTGTAACATCGTCCTCCCACATCTACCCAAGAAACTGGCCAGCCTGGGTAAACATGCGATGAGAGGCTACTATGATATGATTCAACCTCCCATGTAATATTAAGGAAATGGAATCGATAGAAACACAAAACATAGACCTCCCTCAGGTGCTTCACTTTCTCCTAGGAACTAATCCAACACTTTAAGTGCCCAACCCCTTAGTTAACCTAGAATTTAGATGAATTAAACCCAAATTTGCTCCCATAACAAGGCATGCATGTGACTGTAACCCTGTAGTTTCTCTCACAGGCTTTACTGCCAGCGACCAAAGACCCAATTTTTCAGTGTTATGCCAGGGACTCCGAGATTTGAGCCACTTTTTCAGGCCTATAGCCCAAGTCACTACCTATAATTGAACCAACTCTTCAAATTAGTAAAATAACATGGAAATGATAGTACTAAAGAAAATACTTCTTCAAGACCTTAATTGGACCCCTACTAACCATGACAGGCATTTTTTCAAACACTTAGTAAATATGAAACTTACACGTGTAAGTAACAGATCTAGGCATAGGGATCTCATACTTATCTAAGATTCACTATGAAGCATTGTCTCCTTATCACACTAGCTTCAATTTCATTCATTATGTCATAGATACATTGGTCATTCAATAACAAGCAAGAACATGATGAAAGTCACTCATGGCTGCTATCATAAAACATGTAAATAACCAGCATAATAGGGACAAAAATACCAATGAAATCGCAACCATATAAACCATGTATAATCCATCATAATTCTCATAGAGATACAAGGAGAAATAACCTTTCATTAATCATGCAAAATCCAAATGCAAGATGGGACTCCTACATTCCACCTGACCATAGAATGGATGAGCCAAATCTCTCTTCAAGCATTCACCCATGTTCCATATTCCAAGCATGAATGTGGGATTTCATACAACACATCAATTAAAAACTATCAAGGGCTTCTAGAGGCCATCCACCTCAAACCATCAAATAATGATTCCACCTCATGGTCAAACATCACAAAACGATCATTAGATCAGTCTCTATCCAAGCCTTCCAGGGCTCTAGAGCATTTGTCCAACCAAGGCTCCAGGACTAGTAACTCAACCCATAGCTTTTACCGGGCTCCAAAGCATTTGTCCAACCAAGGCTATTAGACTAGTAACTCAACCCACCAAGGGCTCCATAACATTTTTCCAACCAAGGCTCCAGGACTAGTAACTCAAACCAAGTTGTTCCAGGGCTCCAGAGAATTTGTTGAACCAAGGCTCCATGACTAGTAACTCAACCCAAGCTAAGGAATCATGAGAACCAACCAAAAACACAACAATGAAAATAAACCCACAATCAGCACGGCTCTCTAGGAAATGGAAAGGCTAGGCAATCAACTATCAATCTCGGCCATCCTCCATGACAATAATAGATCACAACCGAAAATCCACATGCATATGCCATGCATGTGAAAACTAATGAAGGAAACGTACATGCAACTCGGTACCTGCAAGAAAATATGACGTAGTTTTTGATCCCGATGCCTTCTCGTGCTTTCCTTCTCTTCTTTTTATTTCTTTCTCCTCGAATCCAAGTATGCCACACCCTCCAAGAGTGCTCCAAGAAAAAACTAAGTCTCCAAAAGTATGAGAGAGAGAGAATAATGAGAGAGAGCTCCAAAAATGAATTGACCAAGTCTGCCCATTGATCCTTAGAAGCCTTTTTATTAATGAGGCCTCTATTTTCTTCATTTTCCATTGTTTTCCTCCTCACTTGGAACCTGTGATATTTTACCTTCCTTTTCTCCTAATTTTCATTATTTGCATAAATAAAATGCCAATTAATGCCTCATGTCTTTCCAAAACCTTAGTCATTGCCTTTGCCAATTTCCATAGCCATAATAAACCAAATCAACACCCATTAGGATGTTTCTCCCACCATTCAGGTTGGAATATGTGTCCCATCGACTGTGGCCTTATATATTTTTTTACATGGAATTTTCACCAGTGTTGTTATAGAACCTCCCCCTTGGGGGAACACCGTCCTTGGTGTTTAATGCCACCTATAACCAACAAGACTGTTGAAAACAAAACATACTGCCCATGGAGCTTTATAACATAGCTCGTTGAAGTATTTATAATGACCACTACTAAAACATATAAAAAAATACCATTTACTGAAGATTTATGGCACAACGCATTACAGTATTTACAATAATAACCACATATACTTATGCTTATTTTCTTCAACCAGAAAATAACCATATTGTTTATGGAGTGTTATAAACTAGCTCAATACAATATTTCTAATAATATACAAAGATACACATATGCACATTTGCTCAACCAGAAAATAAAAGGATAAAATGTTTGCATCTACAACAAGGGAATCCAGAGGCTCACACCTCCACCCTCAAAGTAATACTAGGATTCACCTCCTTCCCAAGAAGTCCAAAATCCACTGCAAAATAAAATTTGCATCCAATGTCCAGCGCTATAATCCTATGACACTTTTCCTCTCGGTGAATAGTTATCGACTCATTGTTCTAGGGTGTACTCCCAATGTGCATTTGATTCCATTTGGAAATGCTAATAACGAAAACAAATCCATCCCCGGTCTTCCCTTCTCTTTTACACAATCCCTCAAGCAATCCATTCAACCCCTTCCATGCAATCACTCACCTTCCCAGCTCTGTTGGCACCCCCATCTCGAGTAATCCATCCCTTGGCAAGGCTTCCTCGCATCGGAAGATACAAAAACCAAGCCATATACCTGCGTCAATACCATCATGCCGGTCATAGCATGCTCATGGAAATCAATGGACACTATTGGGTACCAGTTTCCCACAATGGCCCTACTCCTCAAGTACTTTAGTAGCATACTACTACATCTTCCAATTTCTTTCGTTGTTTCTACCAATTCTTGTAGTCGATTTCAATCACCTAACCAACATTTTCATGCTTCCTATACCAAGAACATAACTTTCATTAGATTTAAAATAAATTGAAATAACTTCAAATCATACCTCATTGGCAACTGTCAATAAAGTACACTTGCAATTTTGTTCGCTTCCTGTCACAACAAGTCAAACTAACATATTTGACCAAATCAACATGTATAAAAATATATCATCAAGTTAGCTCAAAACATAACCATCATAGTTAAAATCATAAATCACATGTAACCATCATAAACCTGAATCGTCAATCACATGCATAATAAAATTGAAATAATATATCGATACGTATCTTCTAATCGATCCTTACTTCTACCTTTGTTTGTATTTCCTACGCACATCGGATCGGTTGCCACACCCGTCAAACACCCATTGCCTTCTCCTCAACTAGGTGCACATTGTTGAATCGAATTAATCACTGTTAATTTGAATGAAGCACAACCATTAATTTTCAACCCTGGGTAGGTATGTTTATTTCAAAGGAGTATGCACTATCTATGCAGATACACTTCAGCCAAGAGTAAAAACAAAAGCCAGAAACAAATTTAGTTGAATTTAATTACAGAAAGTAACACTCATGCAGAAATAAAAAACATTCTGCAGAAATGAAACCACACTTCATGTTAACAATGGAAATGCGCGCCACACACCATACCACTAACTAAGTGGGTTGACTGAATATTATGCTCAAATCAATCCTGTGTGGCAGCATATCAAAAATTATGGAAACAGAAATAAACCCATTTTTCAAATTACGTGGCGACAGAAATAAATTCACACTTACTAAAAGGAACAATAATTAATATACCAATATTATATTGTTGATGTTGCAATCCCTGCTAAAGAGGAGGGCCCTTCCTCCCTAGCAGGGCGCAGAGATGAAATTCGAATTAGTTAAGGTCCCAACACCACATCTATAAACACATCAACAATGTTATTCTTTGTATTAAAATGGTTATCAATTACAGAAGAAAAATGATGACATTGTCTATCCTTGTTTACATGAAAATGAGTCCCCTTTATAAGATCTACATGCCCAAAATAAGAAATAAATTAGTCATGAGAATATCACGATTCTCATGTTGATCAATATCGAGAGAGCATAGAAATTGTTACAACATGTTCCAAATACAAGGTCTATTTCGTTTACATCATTTCTCAAAATCACAACTGCCTTGATTCCTTAACCACCCATAGTTAATATAATCTTTATGACAATTCTCCTATGGAATAGTACACACGGTCCTAGATAGTTGCGATGTAGTCAACATCCCGCAGTGTAACAATTCGAGGTCTAATAGAAATGCTTGAGGTGTAGCAACAATTCAGAGTGTAACAGAAATGGTTTGAAACAACAAGTACTCAAAACCCCTTTGTGAATTTTCACACCGATGTTCATACTTTGGTCGTGGACTTTGGAGGATCACATGAAATAAATAGAGCCAGAGAAATTTTTCCATATTTGCATCAGTTAGCCATCAAAAAGATATCACCTCATTCATATTTAACAAAAACGGAAAATAATATGTCATAAAAAAAAAGATTCTTATAACTAGGAAAAAGGTAATTATGATATAAAGTGCACAGGTTTAGAGGCGAAATGGTCAAGGATGGGGGGGAAAGGTGTCTAAAATATGCACAAAACCTGCCCCCAACATCTCCCCCAATCTGAAGCAATATCATGTCCTCATGAAAAATACTTCAGAGCCTGCTGTTATACTTCATATGTAGTTCTGTCATATTATAGGCGTTAGCAGTGTCCTCCTCAATAGACTTGTAGCCTTGAGTGTCCATCAACTTATGTGGCCAATATTCCTCCTCACAATCACACAATTGATACTAAGGCTTGTACTCCTCCACTGGCAGCCAAATCAAAGGATACTTAAACTTGAGTCCTATCCAAAAGGTGCCCAATAGATCCACAATCCAGGCATACTCTAGGACCTGTGCAACAAGAACCACGAAATTTCGAAAACCAAATGGGTCCTCTCTTGTAGTCCTGCACTACTAACCTCTGTGCGTTTATGACACCCTGTTAGTTCACAACTCTTCATCTACACAAAATTTTTGAGACAAAGCTTCACAATTATTCTCCTATAGATGGTTACCTGTTTCTTGACATCTGGAATACTAAAAAATTTGTTAAAAATTTTCTTAATTTTGCGGCCATACCCAGTTCAGCCTGGATCATTAATGTTGCTTTATCTTCATTCGCAGCTACTGAATTCATAGCCATGCGCCATTCTATCTAATTTTTCATAAAAGAAATAAAGGTGCACAACTTCAAATTTCCAATGTAAGAAAGAACACACGCAACCAGGTGCGTAATAGCATGTTCACAAATTATATTATGAAGGAAAAGCTTTCAAAACAAACTTTAATCATGGAAATCACAGGAACAAAAAACGTTCAAAAATATTCAGGTATAATTACCCAAATATGGTCTATTTTCATAGATCGTCTTCAACTGAAACAAGAAAAATCATTCCCACAGAAAAACTCGGTAGGATGGAGAGAGTCTTCTACAACCTAAGATATTTTAGGGTGAGTTCACACAGCTTGTGTTTATCATGTGTTAAATCCTAAACCTGCTGCTACAACAGCTGCAACGACTCTTCTTTCTTCTTCGTAGTTGCCTCTTTTCCCCATATTTCCCATTTTTCTGCCAATTCCTTCTTAGCCCATTTATCCTTGAGTGAGTTTACTACTTTCTGGTGTGCCGTCAGCAATATCTCTCCTTCCTGCAACAACAATGCCTGTTGTTGCCACTTCTACAACTTTGATGTCAATAAAACTTTCTCCGAACACCATCCTGCTTCAGGACCCTATGTTCCTTCACATGCAGTATCACTTGGGGGTGTAACAGCATCCCAAGGATTGATCTGCTCCATTTCGTTTGTTGGTTCTTATGTAACAACAATGTCATTAATTGTGTAGCCTATTCTTTTTTTCCTTGGGTAACTTTTGCCTCTAGGACTGGTTCTTGTGTAACAACAGTGTCATTGGCAGGTTCTTGTGTATCAATTACTAGGTCGTTGTTTATGGGATGTTGCATTTCAGCTGTCGATTCTTGTGTATCAACATTGACGTCAATGAGTTCTTTTATAATAGCTTCCGAGGGTTCGGTTCGAGTTTCCCTCAAGATGGTGGTTGCAACACATAATTTGTATCCGGTTTCTGCTAGGTTTATTGTGCATACCACACACACAAGATCTCATGCAGAATTCGCCCTCATTTTGTCCACTATTTCTTCCAGGGTATCTAGGCCTAAGAACCTTGCTTCTACTCTACTTCCTTCTAATTGTTCCCTTAATTTTTCATTTTCTTCTTCTAACTTTCTTATTTTAAGCAACAAAAACTGAGTATCATCCTTACTTGGCTGAGGGACTTCTTCCAGATGGGGTTGTTCCCCTTCTTTCTACTTCCTCGTGTCCTTGCTCGGTGCTTTGCTGGATGAAGGTGAAGATTTCGACTGTGAGCTAACTTTTACCCTTTGCTTCAGTATCCTACCCCCTATCGACTTCTTCAATGATCTTTTCTCGATCCTACCCTCTAAATATTGGCCTCGTTCTCTAGTCTCCATTGCTTCCTTTGGGGCATCAGGGATTTTAGTTTGCCTCTTCTTGGAGGTCCTTGTCTTTCTACTCATATATTCTTCCCAAGTTCTACCTTGTCATTCCAATGTGTCCAATACAATCAATTTAATAATACCGTGATTGGTGACACAAGTTTCTAGGTTTGCAACATTTTTTATAGTCGTAGACATGTGTCTAATGTTTTCTAGCAAGAAATATGGAAGGTTAACCAGTTGTTTGTGCCACAAGTGGTTTAGCAGTGAAAAATGGTAGCTCAACAAGATCATTTCCTTTCCTTCGTATGTAATGTATTTTATAATTTACAGGGAAATGTCTCCCCAAGGTTGAGGGAGTAACAATTTGTCGATTCCCCTACCCTTCTTCTCCAATTGTTCCTCTCCTCAAAGGAATTCTGCCTTAAGATAGGGGTCATTTCTTTTTCTATAGAACCACCATTTCCCCACAGTCTGTAGTGATGTCACACGGACAATCACTTCTTCTGTCGCTTCTAGCTTTAACCCCCAAACTTCCATATGTTTTTTATGCAGGTTCCAAGTGAATTCCATGGCCACTGACTCCTCTGATCCATCGAGCTATTTGAAGAAATCAAACCAGTCTTCTTCCTTAAAGACCTGGCATGCCCTAGGGAAATTATCCAATGCTTCAATCAAATTGGGCTCTTGTTAGACTACTGCTCCTCCCATCTCTATCCCAACAATATGTACTATGCTCTTTCTTTGAGAATTTTGGAACGAAGGGGCAATGCTTCGCTGAGGTTGATGTTAGGGCAGTGAAATAGGAAATAAAATGAGTATTTCGAGTTAGGGAGGATTGTACAACACATGGTACGGTTTCATTATTGTTATGGATCATGGAGATCTGGTATTAAATCCGTTTTAATTCTTGGCATTGTTGGGTCCCTATAATACTAGTGATTACCCCATTACTATTATAGTTGTACCCCTTATTAATATTTTTGTGCCCCTATTATCCCCATATTTTTATTATTGTGCCCCATAGAATCCCTCTATTGTTATTTTTGTGGCTTTATATTATTATTGTTAGGTCGACTAGGGTATATTGTGACTCCTTAGACTCCTATATATAGAAATGAGGTTTTTTCATTTGAATCATCGAAGAATTGTTCATTTATGTAATGTAAAGGAGGTTTTCCCCTCAAAGAGGCTGAATTTTAAGGCGTTGATCTATCTTTTCTATCTTTTTCTTGAGCTGGTTTCATAACATTTGGTATCAGAGCTTTGGATTTTAGGGTTTTGCTGCTCCAAACAGGTCATCGTGGAATTTTCACTATAACTTTGTTTCTACGATGTTTCAAAGGATAAAAACAAAACCCATTTGAGAAGACATCACGCTGAATATCGGGTCCGAATTTCAATGCTTTTTGCGCTATAGTTGCGACGATATGATCTAAGGAAGTTGGTCTTTTTGCAGACTCCTGAATTACATTCCAAACAGGTGACCTGGGTAAAATGGTCATAACTTTCTCTCTGAGCATGGGATCAAAATTTAGTAAGAAGGTATAGAAGGAGGACAAATTGTAGTTTCTTTTATGTATTTTTCAGAGCCAAAGGTCGAAACAGTGACCCGTGGCACGTCGTACAAGTTTGCTCTACTGAACTAGTCTATAATCAGGTCACTGTGGGAGATTTCACATAAATATTCCTTGGATAATCCAATTTGGATCAAACTGGTGGCATTGGAAAGGGGAAACATAGGGCTACTACAGGTTTCAATTTCAGAACTTGATGATTTGAAAGTACAGAGATACATCAGAGGCAATATCGAGCTCCTACCAAGTGAAAAAATGTGTATAGATTTTTTTAAATTTTTGCTTAAGCTTGGTTTGAAAATTTATTTTGAATGAATTCAAAGGGCATAGTAGAGAATTATTATCGTTAACTGATGCCCCAAGGAAAGAAAATGCAAACACCTAGTAAGCAACCTGAAAGCTCTAGCATGACTCATGAAGAAGAGGAAGAAATGCTACATGATATATCAAAATTACAAGACCAGGTGCAACAAATGTCACTCTCACAAAAGCTAATAGAAACTAATATAAAGGGTTTGGAAGATAATATGGATGATTTGAAGATAGATTTGAAGACAGATTTGAAGAGAGACATGGCAGATTTGAAGACAGATTTGACAAATTTTCTATAAGAAATACTTACTAATGGTGAAAAGGTAGTAAAGGAAACTCATGATGCGAACAAAAGAAATGTTAATCATGATTTCATAGACTCTAATGTGGGATCGAAGACCCACCATATTCCAAAAATCGATATGAGGAAGTTTTATGGCAAGGATCCCTCAACATGGATATTACAGATGGAGCAATTTTTCGATTTCAATAATGTGCAAAACACACAAAAGGTACGCATTGCAACTTTATAATTGAAACCAAATCAGTTTGTATGGTATCAATGGCTTTGCTCTCATAAACAAATTACCAATTGGGCAATTTTTACGAAAGAATTGACAACACATTATGAGGATACAAAAAGAAACACTTTTTTTAGCCAATTGATAAGTCTCAAACAAAAGGGTTCAATAATGGAGCACATTGAGGAGTTCCAAAAATTGAACATAAGGGTAAAAAATATTCCAGAGGAGCATAGGATTGATGTGTTCATAGGGACTTTAAAGGATAATATCCAACATGATGTTCACCTTTGGGAACCTGATTCATTAGAGAAGGCATTCAGGTTAGCAAGAAAAATGGAAAGCAAAATTATGGCAACCAGGAAGTATACCACTCACAACTATAAAGATGGAAGTATTGTTGCCCCTAGTCTTCCACAAAATATAAGGTTGACACCACAACAATTGGAAGAAAAAAGAGAAAAAGGGCTTTGTTACGGTTGTGATAGCAAATACACTAAAGGTCATAAGTGTGCTGAGAAGAAATTATTCTACATAGATTGTGAAGAGGAAGAAGAAAAGGAGCAAGAAAGGTCAAAAGAAGAGGATACACTCCAAGAACAAAGCCTAGATAAAGAAGAAATGAATCCGACCATATCTTGTAATGCATTGGCGGGAACTACCACTCCTCAAACCATCAAGATAGAAGGACAAATCAAGAAGGAAAAGGTAATAGTGTTGATTGATTCAGGAAGTAACCATAATTTTATTCATTGTAAGGTAGCTAAAGAATTGAATTGCTTCTTATATCCAGCACCAGAATGTCAAGTGATGGTTGCAAATGGAGAAACAATAAATTGCTCTGGAAAGTGCCATAATATCAAGCTATCCATGGGAGAATATGTATTGACTAGCCCAATGCTTACCATTCCAATGGGAGGTGTTGATGTTGTACTAGGAGTCCAATGGCTATAATCCTTGGGTACAATAGCTTTTAATTTTCAAGAACTTTTCATGAAATTTTCTGTGGAAGGAAAGGAAGTTGAATTAAGGGGTACTGTAGGGAAACCAGGAAAGATAATTAGCTCTAACGGTATGACAAATCTTCTAAAAAAGGAACAAAGAGTTGTAATTGCACAATTATGTTCACTAGATGTTTCCACATTGGAATCATCTATTTCTCCAGATCTCCAAAAAAATTTGGACAATCATTCAAAGTTATTTGAGACTCCAAAGGTCTCCCACCTATTCGTGATCATGATCATGCTATTCATCTGATTCCAGGAAGTGTTCCTCCAAACACCAGGCCGTACAGATATCCCTATGCCCAAAAGAGTGAAATTGAACGTATGGTTGCAAAAATGCTAGAGGCTAGTATAATTCAACCAAGTCAAAGTTCTTTCTCTGCTCCAGTGGTATTGGTGCACAAGAAGGATGAATCAAGGCGCATGTGTCCGAATTATAGGGAGCTAAATAAGCTCACTATTAAGGATAAGTTTCCCATTCCTGACATTGATGAATTACTAGACGAATTGCATGGATCAATTTACTTCACCAAGTTGGATCTTCATTAAGGATATCATCAAATCAAAATGAAGACTGAAGACATTCCGAAAACAACATTTAAAACTCATGAGGGTCATTATGAATTTTTGGTCATGCCTTTTGGCCTTACCAATGCACCTTCAACATTTCAAGGTTTGATGAATTCAATTTTCAAACCATTCCTTAGAAAATTTGTGTTAGTATTTTTTTTATGTTATACTAATCTACAACAAGTCTTGGAAGGATCATTTTGAACATGTTGACAGGGTGCTACAACTATTGGAGGAGAAACAATTATATGCAAAAAGATCGAAATGTTTCTTTGGAGTATAAGAGGTGGAATATCTGGGTCATATTGTATCTCATGAAGGAGTTAAGGTAGACACTAGCAAAATTAAAGCCATTAAGGAATGGAAAATCCCCACATCCATAAAGCATCTGCGAGGATTTCTCAGGTTGACAGGGTATTATCGCAAGTTTGTTAAGAATTATGGGAGAATAGCAGCACCTCTAACAACATTATTGAAGAAAGATGCATTTTCATGGACTCTAGAAGCAACAAAGGCCTTCGAACATCTTAAAGAGGCAATGTGCCAAGCACCGGTCTTAGCTACACCAGACTTCACAAAAACCTTTATTGTGGAATGTGATGCTTCAGGAAATGGAATTGGTGCTGTTTTAATGCAAGATGAAAGACCCATTGCTTTTGAAAGTCGTCCAATCAAGGGAAAGTTTTTACACAAATCTATTTATGAGAAGGAAATGTTGGCAATAATCCATGTACTTAAGACATGGCGACCCTACCTAATGGAAAGACACTTCAAGGTAAAAATGGATCATGATAGCCTTAAATACTTTTTAGAACAAATATTATCCTCTGAAGAGCAACAAAAGCGGGTCACAAAGATGTTGGGTTATGACTTTGAAATCATCTACAAAAAAGGGAAGCAAAATGTGGTGGCAGATGCACTCTCAAGAAAGGATGAGGATGTGGAAGCATTGTTGTGCACCATTTCCATTATCCAACCAGATTGGATAAACGAATCAAGGGAGGAATGGAAGAATGACGAAGAAGTGTGGGCACTTATTCAAAATTTACAACAAGATTCCAGTATGTCTAATACATTTAGCTGGAAAAATGATTCGTTATGGTACAAAGATCGCTTATATCTCTGTAAGAATTCCTAGCTAAAACAAAAGATTCTTATGGAATTGCACACTTCTCCCTTAGGAGGGCACTCAGGATTTTTAAAAACTTACCACAGGGTTAAGAAGGATTTTTTTTGGGATGGCCTTAAATCAGATATTCAAAAGTTTGTGGCGGAATGTTTGGTTTGCCAACAAAATAAAGTTGAAAAAATTAAGACACCGGGTCTATTACATCCTTTATCCATTCCAAGCCAACGTTGGGAGGAGGTTTCAATGGATTTTATCACAGGTTTACCAAAGTGTTGTTGGGAAAAGTATCTATTCAGAACGCCCCTATCCCACTCTAAGGTGTGATAGTGCCTTAGCAACAAACAAGGAAAACTACTTGAGTATTCTTCTTTATGAAATGTAAATGAGGAGAAAGGATGTAACTAACCTGTGTCTTTCGCTAGTTTGTTGATCCAATCATTCCTCTCTTCAATAGCTCCCAGCTCCCTGCTCCCTTACCGGCCCAGCTTCACCGAATTCCTGCAAGATCACAAGAGAGAGAAACTACACGAAGATATAGATATACATTCATAAAAAGCTCAGGATCAGATTAAGCTGAACATGCAAATATAACAAAACATCATTGATACACAGCATGTAGGAGAAACTCAAATAATTTTATTGATATGATAAGAAAGTCCAGGAGGAGATAAAACCAAGTGAGTCCCGATCCAGCATCTACCTCCCAGCAAAGGAATCCCTTCCTCTCCTCCAACAAAGCATAAATCACCCAATGTACTAATCTCAATCTCAAACCAACAGCAATTCTCTGCAAAGTACAAAATTCCAGCCTCTGGATCTCTGGGATGAGGGATCCATATATAGATGTAAGCAGAGAGGATGAGTCAGCTTATGTTTTGACTTGTGGCTTCTCTCTGTCAGTTCTTGCTTCCACTTGGAGGCTGAGAGCCTCTTACTCATCACTGGTCGAATTCATTGAGGCAAGTGTCATTGAGGAAGATTCTGGGAGCTTCCAGTGTCTGTACACCTCGCGGAATGATACTTCCATTTGGCATTTCTCGCTCAGCGCACCCTGGTAATGCATTTAGGTGCGTTGCAACGCACCTAGCTAGTGTACTGGGGTGCATTGCAACGCAGGCAGCTAGTAGAGCATCTGAATTGATCCTGAATTGATTGTTTCTGATTAGTTTTTGGTGGAGAACTTCTGGGAGAAGTTGTCATTGGTTGACCTTGTTCCTTTAGGGGCAGGAACAACTCTTTTAGGGACTTTGGATCCCTTGGATTATGGACATTTCATGCTCAATGCTATAAGGCAAAAAAATGTCTATAACAGTTGCCCCCTAAAGTATGAGGCCGTTTATCGGGTGAAATGCTTTATTAGGAGGATCCGAAGTTCTTTCAATGCTGGGAGGAGATCTGTAATAAGATACAATACAATACATTATTTTTCATATTGTTTTCATGATCTAGCTGAGGCGGGCATTCCCATGCTCAACTTTATAAATTCATTTTTGTGTACATAGGACAGACAATCGTCTGATGGTAGACTGATGATTCTGATGAAATCATCATCCTTTTGGTAAGATGATTATCTGTTCTGCAATGTTGTACATGTCAATGTCTTTATTTTTCCTGAATATATATCGCAGCCTAGATGGATGAAACTAGATCCGGGGTCTTCAATCTCGTCCGATCTTCACTATAAGTACAAGTTGATCCATGTGAGAAATGTTCTGAAGTCGAACATGGAAAGACATCGCTTGATTACCAGTCAATGATGTAAACTGTTAACAAGCGCGAGAGGAATCATCGATAATGATAATGACCCTCAAGGTACTGCAGTACAATTCATGTGGTGTGAATAAAGGACTTGGCGTCGAACACCACGCAAAATCTTTCAGTCAAAGGTCATTGATGTATACCTGTCGTTGGAAGTGAGAAACTTGCCATTGAGGCATGCAAGCTTCAAAGTACTGAAGGGGGTGTTCCTAGATCAACTTCTTGGATAATGAGCTGATGTCGACAAGAAGTGATCCGTCAAAGGAGGGCCTTAATGTATCCCACATCAGTGGCACGGAACGGAGCAAATGATTTTGATGGAGGTGAAAACGATCTGATGATATATGGTTCAGGGTGGCAGTCATGAAAGAATGAAGTATAATGTATGGTAGTGGATGGGACACGGTTGACTTCTCTAGATGACTTCTCATGAACATATCGGCGACACTTATATGATGGATTGGTAGCATTTACCCCGAAGATGGATGGTATGGCGAGACCATGGTGATGCGACCGGTGAATGAAACAACCCAACCCGACTCAGGCACGGAGTGGAAGTGTCATGTTCAAGAGCGACTTGCTACCAATAAAGGTTCTTTGAGTTTCTTCCCAATTTTTCCCCAGTCATTGCTGACCAGTACCTCTTTATTTTTGTCAAGCTTGAGGAGGATAACATATGCTTGTTCTATAATTTTCCCTTCGGGCAAACCCATCGCTATGTTTTAACGAGCCTAGCGATAGTGAAACTCATTCTCGTCTAAAGACAAGTTTGTCGCTATTAATGTTTTTAACGAGTCTAACGACAAAGATAACTCGGTCCTTTTCATTTTTAGAGAGTCTGAAAAGGTACGTAAAGTTAACTCCGAAATTCCTTTTTCATCATCTAATCCCTTAAGTCCGAAAAAGTATAAAACAATACAGAAGGGATGAATTTTCGATAGTTTTAACGAGCCGAACAAAACAAGCGCTCGATCTTTTTGTGCAATAATCCCTCAGGTCCAAAAAGATTAAAATCTAGAGGAGGGATAGCATTTCCGGTCGCTTTAACGAGCTGGAAGGCCAAAACTCGGCAATCTTTTCATATTTTACGAGTCAGATGAAAAGAGCTTAAAGAAGACTCATCTTTTGAGGAACGAGTGATAAAACGGGTAGCAGCTGATTCCAGGTAAGGGTTGGAATTTTCCAATCACGGCAGTGTCACAAGGATGGCTAGTGAAATCACTCTTCGCAGTTGTTCCTCAAAATGGGTAAACAATCAAATGGAGGTGAATGATCGGCCAATGGAAAAGTGGAGGTGACGGTGCAAACACGACCAAGGATTTAATGGCTAATAATATTACATTCACGGTGGTTATTTACCACAGGATAGTTCATTTTTTAACGAGCTTAAACGCGGATTGAAACACTTGCTCGGTCTTATGTTTATTTTTTAACGAGCATGAACTATGTGCTAAAACTGCTCGATCTTATGTTTATTTTTTAACGAGCATGAACTATGTGCTAAAACTGCTCGATTAATCCAGTCATATGATAAGAATGTCTCATTTAAGATTCCATTTTTTATGGAGCTTGCACCTTACAAAGCTTTGCTCAGGAATCCTTTCTTTATGCAAGTTAGGAAACGGCTAACCCAAAAAACAGATAAATAACCGCTCTTGGCTTGCACTCCAAAAGGTTTGCATGCCCCCAGGTATAAAGTATGATTTCAAGGTTACCCCTCAATTTGCAGATAAAACATTTTTTCTACCAGGAGAGGCCTACCTCTTTCAGGTTACCAAAGATTGTCTCATTTGCGCAGCAAACAAAACACTTCCTCGGTGATGTCTACCGAGATAGACAAAGGTGAGTGACAACGAGCGCCAAACACATAACTTTGACAAAAGAATATTATTCTAGAACAACCCCTCTTCCAATCACGGATGGGGTACGGACTAGTCATATTCTCCCGCAGAAACCTACCCTATACCCAAAGTTTTTTCTACCGAAGCAGACCAGGACGCATGCCCCCTGGGTTCCAGTCATATCCTTTCGAATCACTCGCGCTCATCGGGAGGACGGACCGTGGGTTGAGACATTTCTTGCGTGAAGAGACCATTTAGGGATGGTATATGACTATTTGCGATGCGTGATCCGAGAAATGAAAGCTGGTCCACGAGCTTGACCACTCTTCCTTCGTGCAGAAAACACATTACTCTAAAGAGTGAGGAGACGATGGCTCCCATGCAATAAATATAGTCTCGTCCAAGGAGTAGGTTATAATCCAAGGGTCCTTGAATGACCATCACGTTCATTTGAACGGTCTTCCCTTTCAATGTGATAGGCACATTGGGGAGGATTCCTAAAGGTCGACTGGTTCCTTTATCGAAGCTTGTCAGGTTTCTCATCTCAGGCAAAAGCGATGGCGAACCAAGCACTTTCCAAGCAATAGAGGAAAGGATACTCACAGATGCCCCCTCATCAATGATGGTGCCAACCATGACCATTCTGTATATTTGAACGATAATTCGGAATGGTATGCTTGCTGGCAAACGGGGTCTGCCTAGTTGGTTCCAGTCGAAGGATACAACTAGGTTGCTTGGTGGTGGGACCGAGTAGACGGCCGGGTATCGCTCTGACGAACTTCCTTCCTGCGATAAAGGAATGGGTGGATTGCCCCCGTGTTCATCGGAGTCTGTGTTGATGAAAAGAATCTGGATGGTGTCATCCTTATCCTCTTCAGTGACTGTATCATTCGAAGATAAATCCTCTGAAGGCAAGACTGGGTCAACTGCCGCCTCGACCTTTTGACTTTCGTCTGGTATGGATTCAGTTGGTTTATCCTCAATGATAGACGCTTCATCTGACCACTTGAGCGGGCCAGCTGGATTCTCAACTAATGAAGGACTTGGCAAGAGTTTTTTATATCCAGGAGGAAGTCGTAACGGTGAAACCGGATGATCTTCCAAGACTCTTTTAGCCTCGTCTATGAAGGGACAACGGTGGAGGGCATGGTTTCCTTCGCACAGTCTACAGGGAGGTCTAGCCCTCCCTTCTTGTCCTGGGACTTCACTTTCGCTAGTTGACGGTGTGCTTTCAACATGGCTATCAGAGGTTGACGCCATCGGATTGTGCAAACGGGGAGACCAGACCCTTAGTATCCGAGGGATGCAGGGACAATCTCTGTGAAAGTGGTCTCCCTTGCAAATGACACATGGCGATTTAGACCTGGTTAGTGCAGTGTGTGGATTTTCGTTAGACGACACTCGTTTGCCCCCAGTCGCTTTTGGCTCTTTCTTCTTCTTTTCCTTCTTCTCTTTAGGAACTTGACTTTTGACTTTGCCAGCCCCATCAAGCGAAGAGGAAGGAGGAGAGGAAGAATTAGAGGAAGTAGAAGGCTGGTGGGTAACTCTGGACTGGTCTAACTGCTGATTCGACTGTTCAGGAATGGTGGTGTTCTGAACGACATTGGTTGAGAAGAGCCAGACCGGCAAGCTAATTGTCAGTCCTGGAAGCGACAATGTGGCCATCTGGGGCGCACCAACATCTCCCCAAGAGGAGAAGGGACTAGGATTTCCACCAAGGGGAATTCCTTGGTTGGTAGGCTCCATTTTCTTAACCTAAAGATCAACGCAGGAAAAGGGTATGAATATTCCGTTTAAAATAAATTTTAACGACGCTTGGACACAACTTGCTTTTTCAATTTTAAAGAGTCAAGAAAAAGCAAAAGATGACTCTAGTCTCCTTCGATTTTTAATGAGCCTGAAGTGACAAGTGCTCAGATGGACCTTTTCCGTTAAGGATTCTGAAAAGGAACGAAAGGGACTGCTCTGGAGTTCTAGGTAGAGGGTGTGCCAAACCAATCGCAAAACTGCAGAATACTTTTTAAGGTACGGTCGGTCAATCTTCCCGAATGCTGTGTTCAGTGCATTGCAATCAGTAGGGCGGCCGACACGGCTTCCTATGGATAAAGGTTTTATGCCTATAGGGGTCTCCCAATATATACTCAACGGTACGTGGGAGCACAATTCGTACTGGCACTTATTGTCTCTCAGGAGGAAACACCCAACCATCAGTGAGGCAATAGTTACCAGGTTTTACGACGCCGGAACACGTCTCTAGCCTAGACCTCTATGTTGTGCGTTAAGTTACAAAGCATTGTTAAGTTCATTCAATTTATTTTAGGTTGATCTTTCTTAGAAGTTTGCCTTTTTGGATCACCACGAGATGTAGATACAATTCCTAAATGCAGTCTAAAGATGATAAGCAAGCTTTTATCTCTTTTTCAACAATGAAAATCCTAGCTACAAGGGAAAAGAAAGACACAATCTTTTCTTAAAGAGCATAGAGCACACTGTAAATGCACTTTTCCTAAATCAAACCATACAAACTATCAATATGAAAATGCACAAATGCATGTATTTGTTTTCACTTTCTTAATATTGATGCCTAAAAAGAAAGTTGTTGTACAAATTTGAATTCGATTTCAAGTGAAAACACAAACAAGTTTCTTTTTGAAATAAAAAAGACGATTACGACACTTTATGATTTTGAAGTAAACACTTGTTTTGACACTAGAAATTCACAAATTCAAACCAAAAGACAAAAGTAAAAGCGCAATCAACTGTCAACAGCAAACAAACTTACTCCTAAGATCAAAACGACACTTACGACAGGTCTAGATCTAAGGGCGACAATATGACTAGTTTACTTTTGTAATGGGAAACTGCAAATGATGTAACAAATACACAAAAACAAGTACAATTTCTTTTATACAACTGAGGCGGAATTAAGGCAAAGAAAAGGGCTTTTCAGATAGGTACACACACTGATAACAGGCTGCAAAAATCAGAGATAAAACTGAGCAAAAAGAAGCAAAGAACCACAGCTGCACAAGGCAAAGGCTGATCAACGCACCCCCAACACAGAGAAACTGAATTGCAGCGCAGGTAGCCCTCTCGAGACCTGCGTTGAAATGCAGAACCTCTTCACAGAGCCTGCGCTGAAGTAGAAACGAGAATTGTCTCTGGGTTCTGGGTCACGGTTTGCAGTTTAATCTATGGTTTTTGGCCGGATAAAAGCTATCAACTAGGTACAATTAGAAGGATGATTTAAAGGAGGACTAAGATCTATCACAAAGGGAAGTTAGAGCATTTGTGGATCAGGTTTTCAGATCATAAACAGGTCCAGTGAATGGACTAGAGTAGCAGATCTCTACTTTGCATTTGTAAATGGCAAATGCAGTTCGATTCGCCACTCCTAAGTTTATGAGGAGAACAACAATAGAAACACAAATAAACTAACTAGATACGATCCCCAGCGGAGTCGCCAATTTGTTGTTGGGAAAAGTATCTATTCAGAACACCCCTATCCCACTCTAAGGTGTGATAGTGCCTTAGCAACAAACAAGGAAAACTACTTGAGTATTCTTCTTTATGAAATGTAAATGAGGAGAAAGGACGTAACTAACCTGTGTCTTTCGCTAGTTTGTTGATCCAATCATTCCTCTCTTCAATAGCTCCCAGCTCCCTGCTCCCTTACCAGCCCAACTTCACTGAATTCCTGCAAGATCACAAGAGAGAGAAACTACATGAAGATATAGATATACATTCATAAAAAGCTCAGGATCAGATTAAGCTAGACATGCAAATATAACAAAACATCATTGATACACAGCATGTAGGAGAAACTAAAATAATTTTATTGATATGATAAGAAAGTACAGGAGGAGATACAACCAAGTGAGTCCCGATCCAGCATCTACCTCCCAGCAAACGAATCCCTTCCTCTCCTCCAACAAAGCATAAATCACCCAATGTACTAATCTCAATCTCAAACCAGCATCAATTCTCTGCAAAGTACAAAATTCCAGCCTCTGGATCTCTGAGATGAGGGATCCATATATAGATGTAAGCAGGGAGGATGAGTCAGCTTATGTTTTGACTTGTGGCTTCTCTCTGTCAGTTCTTGCTTCCACTTAGAGGCTGAGAGCCTCTTACTCATCACTGGTCGAATTCATTGAGGCAAGTGTCATTGAGGAAGATTCTGGAAGCTTCCAGTGTCTGTACACCTCGCGGAATGATACTGCCATTTGGAATTTCTCGCTTAGTGCACCCTGGTAGTGCATTTAGGTGCGTTGCAATGCACCTAGCTAGTGTACTGGGGTACATTGCAACGCAGGCAGCTAGTAGAGCATCTGAATTGATCCTGAATTGACTGTTTCTGAGTAGTTTTTGGTGGAAAACTTCTGGGAGAAGCGGCCATTGGTTGACCTTGTTCCTTTAGGGGCAGGAACAACTCTTTTAGGGACTTTGGATCCCTTGGATTATGGACATTTCATGCTCAATGCTGTAAGGCACAAAAATGTCTATAACACCAAGTCCGAGGGAAAGAGTGTCATCATGGTGGTAGTTGACAGACTTACCAAATATGCACACTTTTGTGCATTATCACATCCATTTAAAGCCAGTACAGTTTCTACTGCATTTATGGAAACAATTCAAAATCTACATGGAAACCCAAGTGATAGAGATCCCATTTTCGCTAGAAATTTTTGGATAGAGTTATTTTCTTGTCCTGGTACTCAGTTAGCTCATAGCTCATCTTATCATCCTCAATCTGATGGGAAAACTGAGATAGTAAACAAATGTTTGGAAGGATATCTTCGTTGCTTTGTATTTGATAAACAGACACAATGGGTCAAGTGGTTGCCTCTGGCTGAATGGTGGTATAACACTTCCTTCCATACAGCAACAAAAATGACCCCATTTATGGCACTTTATGGGTATCAACCACCATTCATCACATCATATTTAAGAGAAAATTCTAAGGTTCAAGCAGTGGAAAATTACATGGAACATCAACAACAAGTCCTCCAACTCTTAAAGGATAACTTCGTGTTGGAACATAATAGAATGAAACAACAGGTAGATCAACATCGCAGCGAAAGAAGTTTTGATGTAGGTGATTGGGTATTCCTACGACTACAACCATATAAGCAAATGTCCCTCAAGCAAGCTAAGAAGGATAATAAATTATAACCAAAGTATTATGGTCTGTACAAGGTGTTGCAAAAGATTGGTACTATGGCATACAAATTGGAGCTTCCTGCAGCTTCTCGATTGCACCCAGTTTTCCATGTTTCATGTTTAAAGAAGGTTATAGGTGACAAGTTCCTAGTTCAAATAATATTGCCAGAAGTTGATGAGGAAGGAAAAATTATATTGGAATCGGAAGCAGTCACAGAAACAAGAACTCGACAGCTACGAAATCGATCAATTTCGGAGTATCTTATCAAGTGGAAGAACTTATCTGCTGAAGATTCCACATGGGATGATGAGAATTTTATACAGAAGAATCCAAAACTACTCAAGCGTTGAGGACAACACTTTTTTGATGGAGAGGGGCATGTTGGGTCCCTATAATACTAGTGATTACGCCATTACTATTGTAGTTGTACCCCTTATTAATATTGGTGTGCCCCTATTATCCCCATATTTTTATTATTGTGCCCCATAGAATCCATCTATTGTTATTTTTGTGGCTTTATATTGTTATTGTTAGGTCAGCTAGGTTATATTGTGACTCCTTAGACTCCTATATATAGAAAGGAGGTTTTGTCATTTGAATCATCGAAGAATTGTTCATTTATGTAATGTAAAGGAGGTTTCCCGCTCGAAGAGGCTGAATTTTAAGCCGTTGATCTATCTTTTCTATCTTTTTCTTGAGTTGGTTTCATAATAGGCATGATTTAAATAAAGGGATAATGATGACAAAGTTTTAATAATGATTACCGGTTTTAAATTTGAGATCATATATTATGATATGATTCATCCCCTCCCGCAAGTTTAATGTGAAGTTGTTCCTCAACCGTCTAAAGAGATACCATATTAATTTCCATGATTTTTAAATAGAGGGCGGAAGTGTTATACCTTTGTATGACGTACTTGATGTGATGTGGAAAGAAAGGATCAATAACAAGAATCAGTCATATAATTAATTCCAGGGATCATGTGCTAGTTGTATGAATTTCTCCCGCAGTATAGCACTGATGAATACTCTCTCTTTTATATATTGTGGTTGACAATTTCACTGATGTGACTGCTTACAAGTTGAAAATTGATACACATGCAACAACAGACCCAATTTCCACGCTATTTCTACAATCATTTCTTATTTACATGATTCTTTAAAATACTTACAAAAATAATTTAAAGAGATAACAAACATATTCTAATACAAATTGTAACAACATAACAATATAGTATGCATGAGTTATTTAATGTTGTTACAAAGGAAAAATAAATGTGCAACAACTGCCACATAGTGGTTTTCAACTGTCACAATCGGTCTTTATGCATCCCATAAGAGGTTTTCATAGTCAGATTTTTATTTATATGTTTTTATTGCTCTTTTTTTTATTGCTAGGTGTAACAATTGTCAACAAAAGTTGGTTTTCAGTTGTTATGCTTATTAGAGAATTAAGAAATTGGTAGCACAAGGGAATTTTCCCCTACCTTTGTAATCTGAAGGTCAGAATCTATGACAGTGCTGATGAATGATTCGTTTGAAGCAAGTTTGTGATATAGCGGAAGACGATGCCCATTAGCAAATGATGTTGTCCTAACACTGTTAATGGTTACTAAATTTACGATCCCATTGTCGAAGACTATGTCAACTTCATAAGGACCTAGCCACCTGGTGCAGAGCTTCCCTTTAAAATCCTTAAATCTTGAATAATATAATAGAGCTCAATCTCCTTTTTGAAATTTATTATTTTTAATGAATTTATCATGCCACCTAGCTCTTTACTATTGGACAATGTATGTTTGCTAAATGGTAGCTAACCATTTCTCATGTAGTTCATTACGTTGATTCAACCATTGTTTCTGTGTTCTTGTTAGATCCAAATTTACTTGTAGTGTTGTTCTTAATGTCTTAATTTCAAATTCTATAGGAAACAAAGGATTTTTACCATACACTAATTCGTATGGTGAGAACCTTGTAGTATTCCTCCATGTAGTCTGGTATGCCCACAACGCTTCTAGAAGTTTATCAGCCCAATTTCTTTGATGGCTAGCTACGATCTTGGTAAGAATGCCCTCAATAACCTTGTTGGTGCTTTCTACTTGGCCATTTTCTTGCGGATGATAAGGTGAAGTGATTCTATGACAGATTTTGTATTTTTCAACCAAGTTTTGAATCAAATGAGATGTAAACTGGGGTCCTCCATTTGTCACTATTTCTCTGGGTACTCCAAAGAAGACAAAAATATCTTCAAATAAGAAGTCTAAAAAAACCTGCCTTGCAGCTCTAATTAATGCTTTCACCTCAACCCATTTTGTGACATAGTCTATGCAAACGAGAATGTAGGATATATGTTGAGATGATGGGTTAATTGGTCCTACAAAATCTAGGGCCCATTTATCAAATGGTTCTAAGACTATTTTAGGTTGCAACAACATCTCATATGATTTGAGTGGTTGACCCATTCTCTAGCAGCTGTCACATCCCTTCACGAATTTCTTAGCATCATGGAATATTGTGGGACAATAGTATCATGTTGAGAGCACCTTGTATCCTATTTTCTTATCTGCAAAGTATCCTCTGCAAGGTTGCTCATGAAAAGCTTAAAGGATATAAAAAATTTCATCCTCACTTACACAATGTCTAATCTGATGGTTTGGCCCAGTGTGATAGATATTTCCTTCTATCCACGAGTATCTAGGACTTTGTTGGACAATCCTTTTCTTTTCCCTGTAGGATAGGTGTTGCGGAAATTTTCTTGCAACAAGATAATTAGCTAGTTCTGCATACCACGATTAGTGAACTGAAATAAAAAAAGGATATTCATTCGGAAAATAATCTTCAATAGGCATGCTTTCATTACAAAAATTCAGCCTAGAAAGAAAATCATCCACCACATTGTCTTTCCCAGGTTTATCTAAGATAGTTATATCAAATTCCAATAACAACAATAACCACCATGCAATCCTACCATTAGTCACTGGTTTGTTCATCAAAAAACAAATGGAAGAGTGGTAATTGTGTACAAACACTTAATATCCTGTGATGTAGTGCCGAAATTTATTGATGTCATGCAATACTGCAAGGAATTCCTTCTCGGTCACTGTGTAATTGAGTTCAGTTGGAGTCAAGTTTTTACTTATATAATAAATGGAATATGGTTTCCTGTCCTCCAGATAGCCCAAAACATCTCCCACAACAGTATCAGATGTGTCCGTAGCTATATGGAAAAACAGATTCCAGTGCAGACCCAACAAAACAGGAGTTGTTGATACACAACCTTTTAATTTCGCAAATGCATGCTCCCGTTTTCCTGTCCATACAAACTCTGAATCTTTCATAAGAAAATAAAGGAGATGCAATATTTGAAATATTTTCTATAAACCTCCTATAGTACCCTGCATGACCCAAGAAACTACATACCTCTTTTTATGTCTTGGGGATTGTGATTTTCAAGATTACCTCTATCTTAGCAAGGTCCACTTTAATCCCGTTAGCTGAAAGAAGATGTCCCATCACAATCCATTCATTCATCATCATGTGAAATTTCTCAATACTCAAAGCAACATTAGTTTGTTGATCCAGGTGGATATTGGTGGCCACTTGCCAAGTCCACTTGGACCCCCACCATTGTTTCTTTTAGCTTTTCAGTGTCCTTAATTATAACACAATTTACTATTTTTACCAGTTTTTCGGGTCTTGAACTTCCGGAGCCATTTTGAGGCCCTAAATGATGGTTTTTGGGAAAACTAGGAGTAAGCTGGGTCCATCTTGCTAGTTCTCAGATAGATCTTTCTAACGAGATACTCTGCGCGTCAAACAGAGATCGTATGCCAAAGTTATGACCTCGGGAATTTGATGTACCAATTTACCCAAACGGGGCCCATAGTTTGGCGTTTCATCTTCTAGGGTTAAGTTTTTGGATGTTTAGGGTTTTCCATTGTTTCTGAACAATAAATAGGCCTTTGAGCCTCATTGTAACATAGTTTAGAGGCATGTAGCGGCCACATCTCTTCTCAGAGATAAGCTACCATTGCCCTAGCTGGTTTATTTTCATTGTTGTTTGTAAGCATATTTCAATATTTTACATTAATGAAATGAAGTATTATTTCCACTACACCTCTGTGTTTATGGTTATCTCTATAATTTGTTGTGTTCCTGTTTAAATATGGATCAATGGTATTGGAGTGGTCTGCTTTTCTCTGTTTTTCTTTGCATGTCCCCAATGAGGTCTGGATATAAGGAGTTAGGGCTTGAACTAGTTGAACCTTTGCAAGACCAGTCTTGCAAATCCCAACGGCCACCCATGGCGGATGAAAAGAAAGATGAGG
Source organism: Pinus tabuliformis (assembly GCA_031772625.1). Lineage (NCBI taxonomy): Eukaryota > Viridiplantae > Streptophyta > Pinopsida > Pinales > Pinaceae > Pinus > Pinus tabuliformis. Next base: position 1,256,512,132 of record CM062804.1, read on the forward strand.
GGGCACGATATCCTATCAAAATCTTGCTCGAAGAAGCCCTCGAGTGGCAAAGGAACGCAATGATGGACAACTTTGCCCAGATCAGTTCAGCGGCTACCCAGGGGCGACGCATCGGCCTCCGATAGCTACTCTGGAAACACCACACCATTTAAGGTACAATTTAATTTTGAAATCCCCATATTCAAGGGTTATATAGACGTAGATGCCGTTGATAAATGGTTAAATCTGTTAGAGGGTTATTTTTTTGTTCATGATTTTTCGAATCGGGAAAATATTATTTTCGCTCTTCTCAAAGTAGCCCCCCACGTCAAGAACTAGTGGGAAACCTACTGCGAGCAGAAGGATGAAAGTACAAGGTCACTATTTTCAGCCACACCAACTTGGGATTCATTCTGGGATGCCATCAAGGAGCAGTACTACCCTGTCAGAAGCTATGAGGATCAATACATAAAGTGGACCACGCTGCACTAGGGAAGGGACCAAGACCTGCCGGAGTTTACCAATATTTTCCATACCCTTCGTACACAGTTAGGTATTAAGGATTCAAAGCAGAATTTGGTACTCAAATATCGCGAATGCTTGCACAAGTACATCTAGTAAGCATATTATCGATGTGGAGCCCAACGCCACCGTTTCCACCACGAAGATCCAGAAGGAGGAACCCGAAGATCTAGAGGAGGAGGAGTGTCTCTTCCACTCCCAGATATGGGTAAAGGGCTCACCGCTACAGTTCATTGTTGACAGCGAGAGCCAAAATAACCTCATTTCGGCAGAGGTCGTGAAGCGGTTGGGCTTACTGACCACAACACATCCACAACCGTACACCATCGGGTGGCTTCACCATGGACGGGATCTTCGCATGAGCCAGCAGTGTCACCTTCCATACAACATCAAGCCCTTCATGGATGAGGTATTGTGTGACATTACACCCCTTGAAGTTTGTGATGTATTATTAGGACAACCATACTTGTGGAAGTGACATGCTGTGTATGAATCAAGGCCCCATGATGTTATTGTTACTTTGGGAAATAAGTTGTATTAAGGATATCGGAGGTAGCAGCGCCTACCACCCTCTCTTTGATTACTGCAAAACAATGCAGTAAGCTCATTTCCAAAACCGGGAAATTTGTTTTCCTCATGATACACCCTCAAGGAAAGAAGAAGATGGTGGCCATGACCTCCAGACAGGGCCCCTCCGCACGACAAATACAAATGGACAAGGTCATGGAGGAGTATGAGGACATCTTCGCCTCCCCAGCAAGGGTTCCTCTACATTGTCAGGTAAAGAACTCCATCTATCTGACCCCAAGTGCACTGCTGCCCCATGGACCAATATATTGGTGCTCCATTATGGAGAATGATGAAATCAAGAGGCAGATCTAGGAGTTGCTGCAGAAGGGTCACATCCATCTGAGTTCATCACCCTGTAGGAGCTCGATCGTGTTGGTACAAAAGAAGGATGGGACTTGGAGACTTTGTATTGACTACCAGGCGCTGAACAAGATCACTGTCCGTAATAGGTACCCAATCCCATGAATTGATGACCTCTTGGACCAACTAAAGGGGGGGAAAATATTTCTGCAAGACCAATAGGTACTAATCGAACCCTCCGATGTGTGGAAGACTACCTTCAAAGCCAAGGAGGGCCTTTCCGAATGGTTGGTTATGCCTTTTGGCTTGAAGAATGCTCCTGCAACCTTCATGAGGCTAATGGATGACATCTTGCGGCCCATTCACCAAATCATTTGTAGTGGTATACTTGGATGACATCCTGATCTTTAGCCAAAGTTGGGAAGAGCACCTCCACCACATCCGACAGGTTCTCCAAACACTGCGGAAACACAAGTTATGTGCCAATTTGGAGAAATACACTTTTGGCATGACCCAGGTTCAGTATCTGGGATACATTATTGATGAACAGGGGGTGCATGTGGATCCAACCAAGATCCAAGTCATTTGATATTAGTCATTTCCAACCACTTTGACAGAGCTCCGCAACTTTCTAGGTCTTGCCAACTTCTACTGTAGGTTCGTGTTGGGATTTTCTCATATCACTTAGCCCTTGAGTCAAGTCACCAAGGGAGGAGCAAAAGCAAAATTATTTTGGTCTGAATCTCAATAGAAGGCATTCACATAGAGTTGAAATATCTCCTCTGCACGACACCAGTTCTCGCATTACCAAACTTGCAACAACCATTTGAGGTCGAGAAATATGCCTCTGACTTTGCTATTGGGGCAGTCCTTACTCAACATGGGCATCTAGTGGCATATCACAGTGAGACACTTACGGACACAGTCTGGAAGTATCATGCTTATGACAAAGAGATGTATTCCATTGTGCAGGCCAACTGACAATGGAAGCATTACATTTTGGGGAAGGAAATAGTCATCTACACAGACCATTGACCCCTATAGTTCATCTAGACCCAAGGGAAATTTCAGAATTATTTCCATTAGAAGTGGTCCACATACCTGCAAGAGTTCCATTTGAATATCAAGTATAAGAAGAGTAGCACCAATAATGTTGCAGATTGCCTCAATCGACCACCGATCTGTTAGAAAATTATATATTACAGAGCAATGGAACACATAGAATATTGCATAAATATAAACACATAAAACACATAAAACCAGATAGACACAGATATACGTGGTTCAGCCAGTTTGGGCTACATCCACCCCAAACAGCCAGTCCTTTCTTTCTATTATCTAGCAAAATTAAGAGACACAACCTACAGTAGATCCGTTGTAATATCCTTTGTTTTCTCTCATAGTCTCACCTCTATGTTTCTCACTCGGAGAATACACATCTATTATACAGCCTCAATACAATGCCCTCATACAATGAGAGTGGTTTGCCTTCTAGGGAAAAAAACCCTAAACTAAACATAAGTTCTACTGTCAGATCATCTGCCTGATGAGCGGCCCAAATTGACTAGAAATTACTATACTTTTACAAGGCAATTTTACATATGTTTTTAGCTTCGGGGTTGCTGCCCCCGAAACCCCAGCTGGGGGACTGCTAGTCCCAGACCCCCCAGCCGGGGGGATCATCCCCCCCCCTGAAACCCCCATGAGGGGTACAAGTCCCCCCCGCACCCCCCTGTGTGGAGTGGTGTACAAACTTCCTGGCGTATACATTCGACTGAAACAAAGACCTCTAAATAATCATGCTCCACACCCAACAATCTCCCACTTGGAGAATGATTGTAGTAACTCCACCTCTGCTTCATTTGTTGGACAATGACCTCTCTTTGGACCTGGCTGTTTCTCATCTTCATCGTCATTCTTGAAGACCAATTGAAGCTGAGCATATTCTCAGTTTCTCCCTGGTTACAACTTTTGTTAGCATATTTGCAGGATTATGGCTAGTGTGTATCTTTTCCAACTTCAACTCTCCATCTTCAAACATTGATAGTACGAAATGGTAATTGAGTTGTATGTGTTTAGTCCTAGAATGAAATGTTGAGTTCTTTGCAAGATGAATGGCACTTTGGTTATCACTGTATAACGTGCCCATATCATGCTTCTTACCAAATTCACCCATAAACCTTTGTAACCAAATCATTTCTTTACTAGCCTCTGTAGCAGCAACATACTCTGCTTCTGTTGTTGAAAGTGCAACAACACTTTGGATTTTTGAAACCGAACTGACAGTGGTTCCATCTACAATAAATACATATCCTGTAGTGCTCCTCCTTTTATCTCTGTTACCTACCATATCTGCATCAACATATCCCTGAAGAGAAATGTTTGAACCACCAAAGCATAATGCTTGATTTTTGGTAGTTTTCAAATATCTGAGATTCCATTTCACTGCCATCCAATGTTCTTTTCCTAGATTGTTCATGTACCTGCTTACAACTTCTACTACATGTGCAATATCAGGCCTTGTGAAGACCATTGCATACATTAAGCTTCCAATTGCTGATGCATATGGAACTTTAGACATATAATCCATGTCTTCATGGGTCTTTGGGCACATTTCCTTACTAAGTTTGAAATGGCTAGCAAAAGGTGTACTAACTGGTTTTGCATTGTGCATATTAAATATTTTCAACACCTTTTGTATGTACTCATTTTGAGACAATGTTAATTTGCGATTTTTCTTGTCTCTAGTTATTCTCATACCAAGGATTTGTTTTGCAGCTCCTAAATCGTTCATTGCAAATGAATTTGCCAATTTTCTTTTGAGCACATTTATTTCCTTCATGTTAGACCCTACAACAAGCATGTCATCCACATACAATAAAAATATAATATAGCTGCCATCATTTTGCTTTTTCAGATAAACACAATGATTAGAGTGAAATCTAGTATAACCTTTTTCAGACATAAACTTGTCAAATTTTAGATGCCATTGCCTTGGAGCCTGTTTTAAGCCATACAAGCTCTTCTTCAACCTGCACACTAGTTTCTCCTTCCCTTTCACCTCATATCCTTTTGGTTGCTGCATATATATCTCTTCTTCCAAATCCCCGTGGAGAAAGGTTGTCTTTACATCTAACTGCTCAAGATGCAAATCTTCAACTACTACTAGACTTAAAATAGTTCCGATTGAAGTCATTTTAACAACAGGAGAAAATATTTCGTCAAAATCGATACCTTTCTTCTATGAAAACCCCTTCACCACAAGTCTAGTTGTACCTTTGTTTTCCTCCATCTTCTTCCTTCAGTCTGTAAACCCATTTATTCTTTAATGTAGTTTTTCCTGCAGGCAACCTGACTAAGTCCCAATTCTGGTTATGCATTAAGGAGTCCATCTTTCAACCTGCATTGCTTCTTCATAACATTCGGGTTCACCAGAATCAGTCAACAATAAATAATATAATGAAGGAGAGTATCGTTCAGGCGGTATACTTATCCTGGTAGATCTTATAACACCACTTTAAGGTGATTGGGGTTCCTGTTGCTGTTGTGGTGGTTTTTGTTGTTGTGGTTGTTGATTATTATTATTTTAAGGCACCTTTACTTTTTTAGTGATCTCATCAAGAACTGTGTATTCCTTGTTTTCTTTTTTCTGTTTCTTTTCCTGCAACTGATTATTATACAAGACCTTTTCATTGAATATTACATCTCTGCTCCTAATGGTTTTGTGATTTTCATAATCATATAAGTGATAACCAAAATCATTAACACCATATCCAATGAAGGTACATTTCTTTGGTTTTGCCTCAAGCTTTGTTGTATTTTCTTTATTAATACAAACAAAGGCCTCACAACCAAAAGGTTTTAAAAAAGAGTAGTTTACCTTTTTACCTGTCCATACTTCCTCTGTAGCACCACCATCCAAGGAACTTGAAGGCCCTCTATTTATTAGATAAACAGAAGTATCTATAGTATCTGCCCAAAACTGTAAAGGCAATCCTGCATGCAATCTCATGCACCTTGCACGCTCCATGATTGTTCTATTCATCCTTTCTGACAAACCATTTTCTTGTGGTGTTCTTGGAACTGTCTTCTCTCTGCGAATTCCATGCTCTGAACAATACCTATCAAACTCTTTACTGCAATATTCACCTCCATTGTCTGATCTAAGACACTTCAATTTCTTTCATGTCTCAATCTCAACCAAAGCTTTCCATTTCTTGAAAGTATCAAATACATCAGATTTATTATTAATACAATAAATCCAAGTTTTTCTAGTTGCATCATCAATAAAAGTAACACAATATCGAGACCCACCAAGAGATGATACCTGAGCAGGTCCCCATACATTTGTATGCACAAGCTCCAATTTTTCACTCTTCTTTTCTTTCCCAACTCTAAGAAATATAACTCTCTTCTATTTTTCATAAATGCAATTCTCACAAAAGTCCAAATCAACATTCTTCAAACCCGGCAAAAAATTCCTTGAGTGAAGAATCTTCATCCCCTTCTCACTCATGTGTCCGAGCCTATGATGCCATAATGCTGCATCTGCTTCTTTGGAAGTTAAAGCATTAACATAATTAGAAATACCATTGCATAAATACAATGTACCAACCTTTTCGCCTTTTGCTATTACCAGGGCTCCTTTGGTGACCTTCCAATCTTTATCTGTGAAAGTTGTCACACAACCTTAACCGCCTAACTGCCCTGTTGAAATAAGATTTTTCTTTAGATATGGAAGATGCCTTACCTCCTTTAGTAGCCATTGGTTTCCATTCTGCTGTTTTAAAAGAACCTTACCCATTCCAACAATTTTACAGGGTTTATCATCACCCAAATGGACTTGTCCAAAATCTCCTTAAACATAGTCATGAAAATATTTCTTATCAGGTGTGGCATGGAATGAGGCCCCTGAATCTACCACCTAGGAATCAGTAATATTTTCGAAAGAAAGAATCAAAACATCCTGTAACACCTCACCTGTCACGTTTGCTTCATGATTGTTTTCTTGTTGTGCATCTCCTTCTTTTCCCTTCTGAGATCTACATTCTGTTAGGCCCCTATACTATTAGTGTAACCCCTTATTGTTATTAGTACAATCTCCTTATTATATTGTTGTACCCATGTAGTCCCCGTATTGTTATTATTGTACCCCATAGAAGGCCACTATTGTTATTATTGTGCCCTTACATTATTATTGTTATGTCGGCTTTGATTGTATTATGACCCCTTAGACTCCTATATATAGAAAGGAGGTCTTGTCATTTGTATCATCCAAGAATTGTTCATTTGTGTAATGTAAAGGAGGTTGCCCCCTTGAAGAGGCTGAATTCTAAGGCGTTCAAATATCTTTTCTTTATTTTTGTGAGCTGGTTCCATAACATTTGGTATTAGAGCTTTGGATTCTAGGGTTCCGCTGCTCCAAATAGGTCATCATGGCATTTTCGCTATAAATTTATTTCTCCAACGTTTCAGAAGCGAAAAGAAAAACCCATTGCAGATGAAATCGCATTGAACCTTGGGTCCAAATTTTAGAGCTTTTCGCACTATATTTGCGGAGATATGATCTGAGGAAGTTGGTATTTTGGCAAACTCCTAAATTACATTCCAAATAGGTGACCTGGAGAAAATCATCATAACTTTCTCTCTGAGCATCAGATTGAAATTTCGTAAGAAGGTACAGAAAGAGGATGGACTGTAGTTTCTTGTATATATATTTTTAGAGCCAAAGTTCGAATCAGGGAGGTTTCCCCCTTGAAGAGGCTTATTTCTAAGGCATTGTTCTATCTTTTCTATCTTTTCGTGAGCTGGTTTCATAACATTCCTAGATCTAGCACCAGAGTATAAAGTGATGGTTGTAAGTGGAGGAAACATAAATTGCTTTAGAAAGTGCCATAATATCAAGCTATCCATGGGAGAATATGTATTGAATAGCCCAATGTTTTCTGTTCCAATGAGTGGTGCTGATGTTGTACTAGGAGTCCAATGGCTACAATCCTTGGGTACAATAGCTTTTAATTTTCAAGAACTTTTTATGAAATTTTCTTTAGAAGGAAAGGAAGTTGAATTAAGGGGTATCACAGGGAAACTAGGAAAGATAATCAACTCTAACGGAATGACAAAGCTTCTAAAGAAAGAACAACGAGGCGTAATTGCACAATTATGTTCGCTAACTGTTCGCACATCGAAATCATGTATTTCTTCATATCTCCAAAAAGTCTTGGACAATCATTGCAAGGTATTTGAGACTCCCAGAGGTCTCCCATGTATTCATGATCATGATTATGCTATTCATTTTATTCCAGGATGTGTTCCTCCAAACGTCAAGCCTTATAGATATCCATATGACCAAAGGAGTGAAATTGAACATATGGTTGAAAAAATGGTAGAGGTTGGTACAATTATCCAACCAAATTTTATAAACAAAGGAAGGTATGAATGGAAGAGAGGCGAAGCAGGGTGGGAAATCATTCAAAAGTTGTCAAATATCCCAGTTCCAAAAATATTGCCAGAACTTGACAAGGAAGGAAAAATCATATTGGAACCTGAAGCATTTACAGAACCGAGAAGTCGACAACTACGAAATCAATAAATTCCAAAGCATCTCATCAAGTGGAAGAACTTACCTGTTGAATATTTCACATGGAATGACAAGAATTTTATACAAAAGCATCAAGAACTACTCAAGCATTGAGGACAACACTTTTTGAAGGGGAGGGGCATGTTAGGCCCCTATACTATTAGTGTAACCCCTTATTTTTATTAGTACAGCCCCCTTATTATATTTTTATACCCATGTAGTCCCCATGTTGTTATTATTGTACCCCATAGAAGCCCACTATTGTTATTATTGTGCCCTTACATTATTATTGTTATGTTAGCTCTGATAATATTATGACCCCTTAGACTCCTATATATAGAAAGGAGGTCTTTTCATTTGTATCATCAAAGAATTGTTCATTTGTGTAATGTAAAGGAGGTTTCCCACTCAAAGAGGCTGAATTCTAAGGCGTTCAACTATCTTTTCTTTCTTTTTGTGAGCTGGTTCCATAACACAGTCTTTCTTTAGGTGTCCTTTCTTTCTGCATTTCCAGCACACTATCCCCGATCTGGACTTGGATCTCCCTTTCCTTGATTTACACTGATATCCTGAGCTCTTTCCTCTTTCCAATTTTCTTTCCCTAGACTCTGCACTTAAATCATTACCCGATGTCTCATCAGATCTTTTCCGTTGCATTTCCTTGCTAAGGATAGCACCGACAACATCATCAAACTTTAAATTACTAGATCCAGAAACAATGTTACTAATGGCCATTACTAAACCATTCCAACTTTCTGGAAATGAGCACAAGAATAACAGAGCTCTAACTTCATCTTCAAAGTTTACCCCTACAGAACTTAACTGACTTGTAATTGTATTAAGATCATTTAAATGGTCTGCAACAGATCCACCTTCCGACATCTTCATATTAAATAACTGTTTCATAAGAAATACCTTGTTTGAGGAAGGCGACCGACATTGCGAGGCACAACCATACTATTCCAAGTGCCTTTCTATCGAGAAGGTTCCATTCTTCATCTGTCATACCCGCTGGCATATTTGTTTTTCCACCTAATGGTAGGTACAAATATTTTTGATACAGATAAGCTTCCATCTACATCTTCCACAGCAAGAAGTTTTGGCCGTTAAATTTATCGACCCTAAACTTACCATCTTCAGCCATTGCTCCCACTCGAACCAGGAACTCTTCTCTCCTGCGAGTTTTTCAGCCAAATATACCTTCGGCTCTGATACCAGTTGTTAGAAAATTATATATTACAGAGCAATGGAACACATATAATATTGCAAAAATATAAACACAGAAAATGCATAAAACCATAGAGACACAGATATACGTGGTTCACCCAGTTTAGGCTACATCCACCTTGAACAGCCAATCCTTCCTTTCTATTATCCAACAAAATGAAGAGACACAACCTACAGCAGATCCACTGTAAGATCCTCTTTTTTCTCTCACAATCTCACCTTTCTGTTTCTCACTCAGAGAATACACATCTATTGCGCAGCCTCAATACAATGCCCTCATACAAAGAGAGGGGTTTGCCTTCTAGGGCAAAAAACCCTAAACTAAACATAAGTTATACCGTCAGATCGTCTGCCTAATGAACGGCCCAGATTGACTAGAAATTACTATACTTTTACAAGGCAATCTTACATCTGTTTTTAGCTTCGGGGCTGCTACCCCCGAAACCCCCGCCGGGGGACTGTTGGCCCCCAGACCCCCCAGCCAGGAGGGATCGGGCCCCCCCGAATCCCCGTGGGGGGGCAAGTCCCCCCTCGCACCCCCCCCGCGTGGAGGGGTGTACAAACTTCCTAGGGTATACATTCAGCTGAAATAAACACCTCTAAATAATCATGCTCCACACCCAACACAATCATGGCGTTAACCACTGTGCTCAACTCTTGTGGGCATGAGACTTCTGACTAGCCACTTCTCTACAAAAGCAACCCAGAATTCAGCCACCCATACCAGACACTCTTGGAAGGTCAGCATGTTCTAGATTTTCACCTCTAAGATGCCCTATTATGCCACCTGGATCACCTTTGTGTTCCTTCAAGCGAGCGTGCCAAGATGATTTGGGAAGCACACTACAGTCAGGCTGCTAGACATTTCGGGGTCGATAAAATGGTGGCAGTACTGCAGAAGTATTTCTATTGGACGAATCTTTGACAAGATGTTGGGAAGTACATCAGATCGTGCACTGCCTACACCATTGCCAAACCGACCATCAAGAAGCAATGCCTCTATACCCTGCTGCCTACTCCTAGTCAACCTTGGGAATCCATCTCCATGGATTACATGTCAGGCCTTCCTTCCACTAAGCATGGAAATGACTACGTTTTCGTGGTTGTCGACAGGTTCTCAAAGATGGCCATTATGGTTGCCTAGAAGAAGAATATCACAGCAGAAGCCATTACTAAACTCTTCTTTGAACGAGTGTGGGTACACTTTGGGATCCCACAGTTTATCATCTCAGTTCGGGACAGCAGGATCCTCAGTACATTTTGGTCCAGTCTTTAGTCGATGCTCGACACCAAACTCACTAAGTCCACATGCTTCCATCCTCAAACCGATGGCCAGACAGAGGTTGTCAACAGGATGATCGTACACATTCTGCGCATGTATAACTCAAATCATCCATGCACATGGGACAAGAGTCTCCCCTATGTTCAACACAACTACAACCGGGCTCTCCACAGCTCGACTAGCCACAACCCTTTTTAGGTGGGCTTAGGATTCCAGCCATTATGTCCCATTGATGTGGCCATTCCATTTGCAGCTACTCATGCAGATTCGGCTCATGTCCAGTCCGAAACAGATAAGGCAAACAACTTCATTGAGCACATCCAACATATTCGCCAACAGGTCCATGACATTCTTGAGAAATAAAATGGCAAGTACAAGCAGCGACATGATCAACATTGGCTGCCACACAAGTTTCAGGTGCACGACAAAGTCTAGTTGCATTTGTAAAAGGAACGCCTTACAGGAGCCTATCGGAAACTTAGACCACTATGATATGGTCCTTACACCATTACCAAGGCTGTGGGAGACAATGTATTTGAGCTCAGCATTCTGGTGGGCTCCAGTATTGTAGCAATAATGCTACAACTCTTGGAGCTTCCTTCTCTAATTTTATCAACCAGGTAGTTCGTAACAAACTTGGAAGCGACGGTGCTGTATGCACAAGTACTAGCTCTTGTCGCAGCTATCACTTGGTCAGCTGGCACAAGTCCGCTAGGGCTCAAGCCAACTTCTATATGTTCGCAGAAGAAGCTTTTTAAGTGATGAACGAAAGCTATCTCAAAGGAAATTAACCTACTTTGCAAGAATGAACTGAAAGCCAACAAATCATGGAAACCCTAGTAAACCCTAATTTGACCAGCTTAATCCTTACAATGCAATGGTGGGAATGCAACTTCTAAAAATGATGCCATTACTTCTAGTGAGATGAGATGCATGAGTCTAAACTACTTTCATCTGAAGAGAACATGTTTTTGTATTTTTGCTCAAGTGGTTGGAGTTATTATGACTGTGCTTCTTACTGGGTCTTGACTGTGCAGGGGTAGTTCAAGGGGAGGAAGGCTTGGAAAAGGTCAGGAGGACTCTGAGAGGTTCCAGGGGATCCCTAACATCATTCCACAGAAGTTCACAACGTTCAGATGCCTGGAAACCGTGTTTGCAAGCTTCTACAGGATGTCTGCAGGGGATCCTACAGGAAGCTCGGGATTTCTACAGGAAGTCTGCTAACTTCTACAGGAGGTTCTGCAATTAGAGTTTTGGGTGATAGAGGAGTGAATGAGCTGTATGGTTGGATAGGTAGGATGAGAGGGGAGCTTGTGATGGCTTATGGACAGAGATATGAGATGGAGAGGGGGTGTGTAAATCTGGTTGGTCAATAGAGGGGTGGAGGCAATGGAAGGCCGAAAAGATAAAACAATGTGGATAATAGAAGAGTTGGTGGGCAAATGATCTAGCTGGCAGGTAAGGAGATGGCTTAGGCAGGGCTGAGAAGGATGAGGAAATGATAAAGTGGTGCTGCGCAGTGTAAATGGAACAAATCACCTCTGTCTTGAGTATCACCGAAATGTCATCAATCTACTCTCACTGTTTTATTAAAAACCAAAGAACAGCAATGTAAGTTAAGGGAGAATCGTGCATGGTGCTGAAACAAAGAGCTACTCCACAAAATCTAAGTGCATGGACACTCCTACAACTGAAATTATTGCGTTAAAGCTTGCATGAACATATAAAACAGTGTTTTTGGTAGTTGGCACGGTCTGCACTTCCGGTCCCCAAACAGAGGTGAAAGTGAGTGTGCATTCAACCTTTTTTCGAACTCTGATTAACTCCAATCCTTACTCTAATCTAAACTACTGAAAGCAACTTTGTTCATAACACTAACCTATGTAACCACACCAAGAAATCTGAATCAGCAAACTGTGTTTCCAAGTACATGTAAAGGACAAGAAATATGATGCTGAAGAAAAGACAAGTAAAAATACAACGAAAGGAGGCATATTTCTGTCAGGTTGGGCCCAAACCTGAGAGCTATAGCTCCTCTAAGAACTCAGAATTGAACTCAAATCTGCCTGCCTTTTATTAAAAGATCATAATCATAAGTCTAACAACATGCCAAAACTGGCTTACAAAGAGCAAAACAGAGCTATAGCTCGTGATTCAAAATCTGCAACAAAGGTTCAAAAGTCCCCATCGAAGGCTACAGCCTCAAGATTTATACATTATGAGGGCCAAGCTGACCTCCTAAACTAGTGGGGCTTGGCTGTCCAACTAAAAGTAAATTTTTGTTCCTTTAGAATCCGTTGGCTGCCTTCTAGCTCGGTGGTGATAACTGTTGGAGCTCGGAGTTGGGGTGGAGATCATGAGGAAGATCATTCAAGGCTGTGGACAACCTTCCTACAAAACCGCAATGCCACCTTGGCTGTCTCCTTGCCTTCATCTGCTTGGTTTTGCTCCATTTAATGTCAAAAAACCTGAAATAAACATGTATTAGCCACATAGGCATAATGACTGCCCTCCTTCCTACAAATAACATGAATATACTAAGAAATGATGCATAAGTGATAAAAAAATGAAGGGTTGAGCAAGGTAAGTAGGCCAAATGAGCCCAAAATGTTACCAAAATTTGGGGCTCATCATCACCCCCCAGCTAAAATATTTGCTCATCCTTGAGCAACTAGTCCAACTCTTCATCCTTCATTGCCTTTACTGCCACCCTTACATCCCAAGCCTCTGTAGTAGTGTCCTCCTTGCTGATATGAAACCCAACCTTTCTGTTCACCTCTTCCCACTGTTCATTATCATCCTTCTCTGTGCTGCCCTCCATTAATCCTAGCAGCAGTGGTGGGCTTAGTTTGAGGACAATCCAGCTGGCCTGGAGGTTTTTCATGGATTTCTTATAGAGGGCTACCCGCACTAGAGCTTCCCTCATCCGAGCTGGGGTATGATACTCTCGGATTTTCAGACTGTGGGCCAATGTATTCCATCTGCGAGTGCATGCTTGGACAGCGTTGTCTCCTAACATACTCTCCATGTCCTCAAAATGAGCTATGGCTTGGGCCTGTTGATCCATATATATCAATGAAGCTTGAGGGTCAGTGGACAAATGTTGGTGTGCCGAGATTAGTGCAACTGGATCCCCTGGTTCTGGTCTGATGAGAAATGGCTCATTCAATTCTCGGTTCATGACCGCTTTGGCTTCTGCTGCTCTTTTGTCCTCATGGTTCAGCCATGAGGCAAATGCCATTAATTGCATATCTCCCAAGGCCGTATTGGGATCCCATGAAACTACATTAGGCAGGGCCAAATTATGGAGGTAGAACTCCGCTAATTTGGCCTTATCCTCTGATGAGCTGGTGCTGCATACTTCAGTGAATTGTTGCGAGTCTTGGAGCTGAGAGATACCTCTTTGTGCCAAGGTATTGATTTGAAATTGTAGCCATTGGTCTTTCAAGTACAGGCCATAGGATTTGGCCGGTTGCCTGCATTGTATAGCATCCATGGCCCAACTGGCCATGCAGGCCAATTGTGCCTCTTTCTGTTGCAGCTGTTGTCTGAGAGCTTGCACCTCAATTTGTGCTTGCTGTTCTACTTCCTGTAGATGTGTGGTTGGCTCCCCAAGACCGGTGTGCAGTTCATTTTTGCCTTGTTATTCTGCTGTGGTGTCATTGGAGGGTGTACCTGTTCCTGTCCTTAGCTCCTGTAGCTGCAATCTCAGCTTTTGGTTTTCCTCCTGTAGGAACACTCATTGGCAATTTGCCACGTGTTTAGCCATGGACAATTCATTTCTGGCCTCCTTGAGCTGCTCCTGCAAGGGACCTATGTCCGCCACACCGTTTGACTTGGCTATTTTCATCCACGTGTGTGTACGGACTCTTTCTTCCTCCAATGCAAAAAACAGTGGCACAGTAAATTTCTGAGGTATAATTTTTCCAGCCTCTAAAAAGTTGTAATATGAACTCAGACTTGGCTGAGGGCTGGGCTCTGGTATATGCTCTTTCTCCACTTCTTTTGGTGGCTCTACTTCGCCCTCCCTCGGTGGTGATGAGGGTGTTTCTCCTTCCATTCTCTCAGTTTCTTTAAGCCTGGCTAAGGTTTCCTGTAGAGCATCCTTAGCGTCCTGTAGCCGAGCTTTTGTAGTCAATTGATCTAACATTTCTTTCCAGGTAGTTTTCTTCGGGCTCCCCCTCTCATAGGTGACTGATATCCTCGAGGGGGACCTCTCCTTGGGCGAAGTAGGGGCATCTTCGATAATGATTGGGCTACTGGACGGAGGCTGTGGCTTGCCCGTCTTTATTCTCACACTTCCTCTAGCTCTAAAATATAGAGGGGTCTCCCTCTTTCTCTTCTCCTTTGGCTTAGGAGGTGTGCTGAGGGTGGCCAGCACAGCTGCTACCTCCCTTGCAAGAATGTCAGCTTTCTTCTCCTTGGGTTTCGCTTTTTCAGGGCTTCCTGTAGAAGACCCTGTTTTAGTTAATTTCGGGCTTCCTGTAGAAGACCCTGTTTTAGCTGATTTCGGGCTTCCTGTAGAAGCCGGTTTCGGTTTTCCTGTAGAGACAGGTGGAACCACTTTAGATTTCTTTGCTGAGGGTGTTTTACTTTTTGACTTGGTTGCGGCTGCCGACGTGGTGCCTTTGCTGATGTGGACCTGCTCAGTTTTGTCCACTCTGCTTTGTAATCTTTTTTCTCTGGCTGTCAAAATGGGTGTGTCATCCTTCTCTTTGGCACCCTTTTTCTCTTGTTTCTTCTCTTGCTTTTTCTTCTGCTTTGTGGTCGTGGTCTTCTGGCCTTTTTCTTTCTTCCCTTCGGGCACTGACTCTTTCTCCTCACTGCTAGATGAACCGACCTCTTCGGTCAGCATCTTTATATCACCATCCTTGGTCAAATTTCTGAAGGCTTCCCATGAGAGAGGAAACTTGTATGTGTGGAGCGCATCCTCCACAAGGAGTTTGATGAGTCCATGGTGGGCTACCTGGTCTGGTGTGCCTTCTTTCCACTTGGTGGCACACTCAATCAGAGACTGTAGTAGAAAGTAGGGGAGAATGAGTTTGTTTTCTATAGGTAGGTCCATCTGGTGCCTTAATTTCGTGAGTAACCGAAAATGGTACCCATATACAATGCTAAAGCGGCCTTCGCAGGTGATGTACTTCATAATCTGAAGGCTAACTTCACTCCACAGTGGCAGTAAACTAGTTCTACGAACCCCATTTTTATCTTCTGAGAATTCCGCCTCTGGTGGAAAGAAGTCTTTCTTAGCCTGTTGGCCCAATTTCCTTTCTTCTTTATCCCATGGTAATCCCATTGGGAGCTCAGTAACTCGGCTGATGAATTGTGGGGTGAGTCTGAGACTCAAACCCCTGAAGTTAACGGTGGCCAATGTTTTGGATTTCGGCCTCAGAGCTTGCAAAAAATCCTCTGCCACCTCGTCGTCATAGCCCTGCAATTTGTCACAGAATGATATCCATTGCGCTCGCGTGAAGAGCTCCACCACCTCAGGATTTTCTCTTAGCTTTGAGGAGTCGGTTGGTTCCCTTCTGATGAACCCACCCGGCATGGTGAAAAACCTGCGACGTTAACTGGAGGTGGCGGGTGCAGAAGAAAATTGGCTAATTGGGACAGGGCGTAGAATTACGCCTCTACCACGCATACAATTCACAAAACTTATCCCCCGACGACCTTAAAACGGCTTAACTATAACTCACATCCTGTAGGACGACAATTCATGCAACAACAGACAATATTTGCAAAATTTTCTTACGACCAGACTGTAGACGTCGATTCTGCCACCCTCAAAACTAATTGCATGGAAGGTTCAGGCTTACCTTTTGAATCCGCCACCTTTTGACGTGAGGAACCCTATTTCCTGTAGAAACAGCTTTCCTGTAGAAGCAGCGCGCAAATTCCGGAAGATACTGTAGTGGGTCTGCGCTCCCTGTACTGCTTAACAGGCGTTCGAACGGCCAAAGACTTGGAGTGTCGAGCTGCAGAGGGATCCGGATGATCACTCGACTTTCAAACGGTGAATGATAAATGCGTGGGGTGGCAATCTAGCCGAATAGATTTGAATTCGGCGGAATCTGTGGCGCGGGGGTGAGCTGTCCCTGCTGGACTGTTGGACGACGTCACTCCATCATTCGTCTGCGAGTTCCCTTACTGCCGCATCATTCCCCGCAGATCCTCCGCCGTCACTTCTGTTAAAACTTGTTTTTCCCAACTGGATGGCTCTCACGTGTGCATTGCCCGTTCCTTTTTGGCACGACCACCGTTCAAACATCCGACTAGACCACTGACTGGTCGACGTGGCCAGTCGAATGGCCATACGACTGCTCAACCCATTCACTTTACACTTCGCAAACATTCCAAAGTAAAATTCATGCAATTCGATGGAAGAAAGGGCGAGGCACTTACCTGTGCGGCCGCGACACGATCCTTCAGGCCTTTGGACGATGATGAGTCGATTTGTTTGCTGCTGCGTGATTGCACAGGTTCGGAGGTTCCTCTTTACAGGCCTCTGACGATGAATTTGATGCTTCGTCTGCATGCGCCCGCGTAATCTTTGCATGTTGCAGGCGGTGGAATGGTGTGCACTCTAGTTGGCTTAACTGCTACGAGACTCCTGCAGGATGTCCTGTAGCAGTTTTTCCTCCTCGGGTGCATGCTGCATGGTGAAGACGGTGGCCCCACGATCATGCTCACAGGGCTCTTAGATAGCTGGGATGGGCATGGAACGACATCTCAGCGTTTTTTCATTAACAAAAATTGCTTTCTCTTGAATCTCAATGATCTGCCTTGATTGTGCAGGTACCTTCATTGCATGTCGACAACGGTGGTAGAAGGAGGTGACAGCAGTGTGTAAGGGTGAAAATAGTAGCTTGCATGCATCCGAACCGAACCTTGGTCGTTAGATCTCCTCATATAATCAGTTCTGGGCCGTCCAAAACTTCTACAGGAAGTTTCCTGTAGAAATACAGAACTTGCTGTAGAAAGTCTGTACTTCCTGTAGAAAGTCTGTAACTTCCTGTAGAAAGTCCGTGACTTCCTGTAGAAGACTAAGCTGTGATGAAATCGTGCCCATATCTTGGTGAAGATGAGTATTCTTGGAGGAGGTGCTGGTGAGGTCCCCTGGCAGCGTGATCCTTGACTTTGAGTTGAGAGACCTCCTCTCCTTCATAGAACACCTACAACCTGCATGCATTTCCACATTATAAACTTGTTGTCCCTGTCTTTTTTGCTTATTGTATTTTTTTTTTATTTTTTTTTTGAAAGATAGCAGGGGCGCCTCAATGAGGTTTTCACCCTTGCCATCTGCCTTAAGCGCCTCAGAGAGGTTTTCACTCAAGGATCTTTTTTCAAATCTCTCTTTTTTCTTTTTTTCTTTTTTTGAAAGACAATAGGGGCGCCTCGATGAGGTTTTCACCCCTACCACCTGCCTTGGGAGCCTCAGAAAGGTTTTCCCCCAAGGATCTTTATTTTTTTTATTTTTATTTTTTTAGATCTTTCAGGGTATGCCCAAAGCAGAGGCAGAACCCTTCTCTATGACCAACACTGATTTCTCCATAGTTTTGATGAACTCTTGTCTTGAGAGAGGTTTCCTGTAGATCTTCAGTCGATGCCCATTGACAAGCATGGGGATGGACTCCTCATCAATGGTCCGAATAAGAACAGATCCATTGTCATGACATTTTTCCACTGCATATGGTCCCAGCCATCTCGTTCTCAGCTTCCCCTTGAAATCTTTGTGCCTGGAGTCATACAACAATGCCCAATCTCCTGGCTGGAATTGCTTGTCATTGAGATGTTGGTCATGCCACACCTTTCTCTGAACTTGAACCACTTCTGAGTGAAGGAGGGCCTGCATTCGGTGCTCATCCAGTCCATTCAGCTGCAATAACCTTTCTTGTTGTGCATGGCTGAGATCTAGGTCCAGCTAAGCTGCCATCCTCAAAGTGTTGTATTCAAATTCAATGGACAGCAAAGCTTTCTTCCCATAGACCAGCTCATAAGGTGTGAAGCCGGTGGTGGTCTTCCAGGTGGTGTTGTAAGCCCATGTGGCCTCAACTAGGCGATCTGCCCAATCTTTCCTACTGCTGCTCACCACCTTAGTCAAAATCCCTTCCAATGCTCTGTTGGTGACTTCCACTTGCCCATTTGCCTGAGGATGATAAGGGGTGGAAGTCCTATGCTTGATTTTGTGATGAATTAGTAGGTCTTCGATTAAGTTGGATGTGAACTGGCTCCCTTTATCGGTGACCAACTCTCTTGGGTAGCCAAATTTATAGAAGATGTTCTATCTTAAGAACTTAGCCACCTTTCCTTCTGTTGCTGCTTTGATTGCTTTAGTCTCTTCCCACTTTGTCAGGTAGTCGGTGCACACAATGATGTAAGACCTTTGCCTCGAAGGAGGGTTGATTGGACCCACAAATTCCTTACCCCACTTATCAAATGGCTCAAGAGTCACTTGAGGTTGGAGAGGCATCTCATCCCTTTGAGTCGGTTTCCCCATTCTTTGGCATCGGTCACATTGGCTGATATACCTTCTGACATATCGATGAAGTGTGGGCCAATAGTAGCCTGCCTGCAGGATTTTGAAGGCAGTCCTCTTTGCTGCAAAATGTCCTCCACAAGGCCCATCATGACAGGTGAGGAGGATATCAAAGACTTCCTCCTCCCTTACACAACGCCTTAAGATCTGATCAGGGCCAAGCTTGAACAAGTTGCCCCCAATCCAAGTAAATGAGGCAATTTTTCTGATGATTCTGCTCTTCTCTCTTGAAGATAGGTGCGGAGGGAACTGTGCTGAAACAAGGTAGTTTGCTCTATCAGCAAACCAAGGAGAGAGTACTGAGATAGCAAACAGATGTTCATCGGGCATCTGGTCATCCACTGTTCCATCCTCATCTGCAGACAAATCCAATCTAGATAAAAAGTCAGCAACAACATTTTCTTTACCTGGTTTGTCAGCAATGGTCAAATCAAACTCCTGCAACAAAAGTAACCATCTAATAATACGAGCATTCACATTTGGTTTATTCATTAAATATCTAATTGCAACATGATCCGTATGTACAAAGGTTTGATAGCCAGTGATATAATGTCGGAGCTTGTTTAGTGCATGGACCACAGCCAAGAATTCTTTCTCGGTTACAGTGTAATTCAGTTCAGCTTTGGATAAGTTTTTGCTAACAAAGTAAATGGCATATGGAAGTTTTTGTTCAACTTGTCCTGAAGCTGCCCCTATGGCTTTGTTTGAGGCATCAGTGTGGATGTGGAAAGGTAGGGCCCAGTTTGGACCTCTCAAGATTGGGGCAGACACTAACTTGTCCTTTAATTCATTCATAGCCCTCTGACAATCGTCAGTCCATTTAAACTCCACATCTTTTGCGAACAGGCCAAACAATGGCGAGGCTAGCTTGCTGAAGTCTTTAATGAATCTCTTGTAATACCCTGCTAATCCTAAGAAACTCCGAACATCCCTTACCTTTTGGGGAGGTGGAACCCTCTTGATGAGAGAAATTTTGTTAGGATCCACTTGTAACCCTTGGCAAGAAATGGTATGGCCTAGCACGGTCCCTTCAGTCATCAAGAATTCACATTTTTCAGGACTAAGGGACAGGTTCATCTCAATGCATTTGGTTAGGACTTTTCCCAGATTGGACAATGCTTCCTGGAAGTTGGACCCATAAGGAGTGAAGTCATCCATATAGATTTCCACCGCATCATGGACCAGCTCCGAGAAGATGCTCAAGACAGCTCTCTGGAAGGTAGCAGGAGCATTGCATAGCCCAAAGGGAAGGACTTGGTAGGCAAAGGTACCCCAAGGACAAGTGAAGGTGGTCTTATCTTGGTCTTCCGGGCTGATTTGGATTTGGTTGTACCCTCTAAACCCATCTAGGAAAGAGAAGAACTTCTTTCCTGCCAGTCCATCCAACACTTGATCTATGAAAGGTAGAGGGAAATGGTCTTTCTTGGTAGCTTTGTTCAGTTCTCGGTAGTCCACACAGATTCTCCACTTCCCATTTTTCTTGGGAACCAACACCAGAGGGGACACCCATTCACTATCTGAGATGGGGTAAATGAATCCGGCATCCAACAGTTTTTGCAATTCTTCCTTGACGATGTCCTTAAGGGCTGGATTCATTCTCCTATGGGGTTGCCTAACCAGTTTACAATCCTCTTTGATGTATATGTGATCGGTACAGAACGAAGGATGGACTCCTTTCATCTCCTTATAGCTCCAAGCAAAAGCATCTAGATGACTGGCCAACAGGCTACACAACTCCTTTTCCTGGGAAGGAGATAGGGAGGAGCTGATCTTTAACGTTCTCTCAGGGCCGAACTCCACATTCTTGACTCTGGGAGTGACAGGGTTAGTTGCAAAAAGGTCCACTAAGGTGCTGGCTTGGGCATCCTCCACCAATTTCTCTAAGGATAGTGCACTGGGAGGTGGATTCTGGATCAAGGTCTCAATCAAGTCATCCTCGGTTGGGGGGTCTCTTCCAGAGGTGTCTAGGGTGCACAAAGGTGCTGAGTACACCTCATCCTCTTCTCCTTCCTCCAACCAAAGTGGTAAGTCATGCTCTAAGGAGGGTTGGGCAGGAGGGTATAGGACTAGCTGCTTGGACATAGGACCATTTTTGATGGTCATGTTTCCTGCACGGCAACTTATGTAAGCATCTGCAGTGGCTAACCAAGGCCTTCCCAAAATAAGAGGATATCTAGTAAGATTTGCCTTTGGTTGCAGAACCAAGAAATCTGCAGGGTATTCCCAAGAGTCGACAGAGACCAAGACATCCTCCACAATCCCTTCGGGAGTCACGGTGGAGCGATTTGCTAATTGCAGGACTGTCGAGGTCTTCCTCAGGGGACCCTAAAGGTTGAGTTTGAGCATGGTATCCCTGGTCATCACATTAATGGCAGCCCCCAGATCAATCAAGGTGTGAGGTATAATGGTGCCATTGATGTGGACATCTACTACAGGACTCCCAGGATCTAGTACTTTGGGCAGATGACTTGTCCTAACATAAGGTCAGACAGTTGTCCTATGACATTGATGGTTGAAGCATTTCTCTTTCGTCTGCCTGGGTGTTTGAAACACTTCTATTTAACCAGTTTGTTGTATATTGGCACATCCTTGATGGCTTGGAGAAGTGGAATTTTCACACACAACTGCTTGAGCTCTCCCAGAAGCTCATCCTCCTCTGGGTTGGGTTGTGTGGTGGCTGTTAGTCTCTCAGGAAAGGGTGGAATAGCCTTTGGTTCACTTTCTTGTTTGTCTTCCTCATCCTCTGGGGGAGGAGGTTGGCGATCCGGAAGAGCCTTTCCAGATCGAAGATTGATCTCCTGGATCTCCACAGCATAGGTAGGGCATGATGTTTCCCCAGTTTATACTTGTTGGGCCTGTCTATTGTTGGGGTTCGGGTTCGGTTGAGCAGGCATTTGAGGTTTCCTTGGAGGAGCAGGAGGTAATGGTTGAGGTTGAACTGGTGGTGGAGGCAAAATGGCGGGAGGAGTGTTGTACTGGGGCCTCCACCCCGACTGAGGTGCATTCCACTGAGGCTGTGGCTGGGCATGTGAGTGATATGAATGAGTAGTGGGGTGAGTAGGGTACTGAGGTGGATAAGACCATGGAGGAGGCATAGACCAGGAAGGATGAGCAGGGGGACCCCAGGAAGGCATAGGAGTAGATTGGTTGGGGCTGTAATAAGCTTCGGGTGCCCCTTGCATCCCCTGCTGGTAAGGTCTAGGTCCTTGTGGCCTCCTTTGGTTGAGGAAATAGAGAGGTTCAGTGGGGGCTTATGTCCCTTGGTACATGGCTTTAAGCCTAGGTAAGGTTGGACATTGATTTGTGGGATGGTCCTCCTCACAAACGAAACACACTTCAACCGAATGCAATGGGCATTCGTTCTTAGGGTGTCTCCTTGTACATCTAGGGCAGAAGATAGCCAAGGCCCTCTCAGCTTCTTCCTTCTTCTGCTGGATCCTGAATGTGTCAAGTTGCATGGCAATGGTCTGTCTCACCTCACTCTTGAGATCTTCTAATTGATTTGCAAACTCATGTTTGGAGAAAGGAATACCAGCTGAGAGGAGGTTTCCTCTACCTCGTTTCCGGGCTGCCCTAGAGTGGTTCCTAAACACAGTCTTGATGTCCTCATAAGGCAGTTGGTAAATATCTCCTCCAGCTAACATGTGAAGAGTATCTAAGAGGTCTTTAGGGACTCCTCGAAGCAGGACCAACTTGAGGGATTCAGGGTCAAGTGTGCACCTGGCCCGTTTATAGCTAAGTTGGAACCTTTCCTCATAATCCTCTAAGGACTCATCATTTCCCATGGTCATCCGAAAGATTTCTCCCTTGGTTTCCTTGGACCTACAGTAGTCCCGGTACTTGGTATTGAAAGCTTGCTGCATTTGAGCCCAAGTGGTGATACTATTCCCAGGTAAGCCCATGAACCAGCGTAATGCTGCATCCTTAAGAGTTGAAGGGAAGAGTTTCAGCTTCTGCTCATCTTCAGTATAGTCATAGGTTCAACAAAGGACAACAAACTCAAACAGGAAGGTATCAGGATCTTCAGTAGTCATTCCATGGAAGTGAGGTAAAGCGGAAGGGCTAATGTTCTTCATTTTCATGTCTCCATTGGTTTCTCGGATGGGAAAGGCACCTTCTATTCTCTCATCTTCTCCTCTATCGTCAGCCATAGCTTCAGATGGGATGGTCTCTAATCCTTCTTCTGCTATAGGATCGTCGTATATCTCAGGAGGTTCACCTATAGGTTCTTCTGGATCACTGTCACCGAAGAAGAGAGAAGGGTGACTCAGTGATGTGGTGGGGGTGTTGGGTAAGAATTTGCCTGTTTTATCTCGATTCCTACGAGGCATGAAATGGAAAGACTTTTTTGATTGCTTTTGTTTTTTTCTTTGGTACCTGCAAAAACTGAAACAAATTGATCTACAACTAACTATCTTGCTGAAATGAAAATGCAGAATTGAAATGAAAGCAGAAAAGAACTAGTCTACTTTGCTCAAATGGAATTGCAGGAATGGAAATACTAGTCTACGCTTGCAGAATTGAAATGCTAATCTATGCTTGCAAAATTGAAATTGCGGAATTGAAATGCTAATCTATGAAAGAAGGAAATGTCTATGCTACTTTTGCAGAATGGAAAAGAAATAAACTACTTGGCAGAAGGCGAGAGTAGGAAAATAGAAGAAAATCAACAATTACTAATACTCTGACGCTTCCCCGTCAACGGCGCCAAAAAGATGGTGGGCTCCAGTATTGTAGCAATAATGCTACAACTCCTAGAGCTTCCTTCTCTAATTTTATCAACCCGGTAGTTCGTAAAAAACTTGGAAACGACGGTGCTGTATGCACAAGTACTAGCTCTTGTCGCAGTTGTCACTTGGTCAGCCGGCACAAGTCAGCTAGGGCTCAAGACAACTTCTATATGTTCGCAGAAGAAGCTTTTTAAGTGATGAACGAAAGCTATCTCGAAGGAAATTAACCTACTTTGCAAGAATGAACTGAAAGCCAACAAATCATGGAAACCCTAGTAAACCCTAATTTGACCAGCTTAATCCTTACGATGCAATGGTGGGAATGCAACTTCTAAAAATGATGCCATTACTTCTAGTGAGATGAGATGCATGAGTCTAAACTACTTTCATCTGAAGAGAACATGTTTTTGTATTTTTGCTCAAGTGGTTGGAGTTATTATGACTGTGCTTCTTACTGGGTCTTGACTGTGCAGGGGTAGTTCAAGGGGAGGAAGGCTTGGAAAAGGTCAGGAGGAATCTGAGAGGTTCCAGGGGATCCCTAACATCATTCCACAGAAGTTCACAACTTTCAGATGCCTGGCAACCGTGTTTGCAAGCTTCTACAGGATGTCTGCAGGGGATCCTACAGGAAGCTCGGGATTTCTACAGGAAGTCTGCTAACTTCTACAGGAGGTTCTGCAATCGGAGTTTTGGGTGATGGAGGAGTGAATGAGCTGTATGGGTGGATAGGTAGGATGAGAGGGGAGCTTGTGATGGCTTATGGACAGAGAGATGAGATGGAGAGGGGGTGTGTAAAGCTGGTTGGTCGATAGAAGGGTGGAGGCAATGTAAGGCCGAAAAGATAAAACAACGTGGATAATAGAAGAGTTGGTGGGCAAATGATCTAGTTGGGAGGTAAGGAGATGGCTTAGGCATAGCTGAGAAGGATGAGGAAATGATAAAGTGGTGCTGCGCAGTGTAAATGGAACAAATCACCTCTGTCTTGAGTATCACCGAAATGTCATCAATCTACTCTCACTGTTTTATTAAAAACCAAAGAACAACAATGTAAGTTAAGGGAGAATCGTGCATGGTGCTGAAACAAAGAGCTACTCCACAAAATCTAAGTGCATGGACACTCCTACAACTGAAATTATTGCGTTAAAGCTTGCATGAACATATAAAACAGTGTTTTTGGTAGTTGGCACGGTCTGCACTTCCGGTCCCCAAACAGAGGTGAAAGTGAGTGTGCATTCAACCTTTTTTCGAACTCTGATTAACTCCAATCCTTACTCTAATCTAAACTACTGAAAGCAACTTTGTTCATAACACTAACCTATGTAACCACACCAAGAAATCCGAATCAGCAAACTGTGTTTCCAAGTGCATGTAAAGGACAAGAAATATGATGCTGAAGAAAAGACAAGTAACAATACAAAGAAAGGAGGCCTATTGCTCTCAGGTTGGGCCCAAACCTGAGAGCTATAGCTCCTCTAAGAACTCAGAATTGAACTCAAATCTGCCTGCCTTTTATTAAAAGATCATAATCATAAGTCTAACAACATGCCAAAAATGGCTTACAAAGAGCAAAACAGAGCTATAGCTCGTGATTCAAAATCTGCAACAAAGGTTCAAAAGTCCCCATCGAAGGCTACAGCCTCAAGATTTATACATTATGAGGGCCAAGCTAGCCTCCTAAATTAGTGGGTCTTTGTTGTCCAACTAAAATTAAACTGCTGTTCCTTTAGAATCCGTTGGCTGCCTTCTACCTTGGTGGTGATAACTGTCGGAGCTCGGAGTTGGGGTGGAGATCACGAGGAAGGTCATTCAAGGCTGTGGACAAACTTCCTACAAAACTGCAATGCCACCTTGGCTGTCTCCTTGCCTTCATCTGCGTGGTTTTGCTCCATTTAATGTCAAAAAACCTGAAATAAACATGTATTAGCCACATAGGCATAATGACTGCCCTCCTTCCTACAAATAACATGAATATACTAAGAAATGATGCATAAGTGATAAACAAATGAAGGGTTGAGCAAGGTAAGTAGGCCAAATGAGCCCAAAATGTTACCAAAATTTGGGGCCCATCACATTCCCCCATTCCTTGGCCTACACCGAGTGTTCAATGTGGACCACCTTCAACTATACTTTCCACCATTACTAGACACATTCGACATTGCATAACAACTCACACCCATAGAGTTAAATCCAGATTGCATGGAACAAGCTAAAACCGATCGAATCATGGAAACACAAATCAAGAACACTCACCAGCAAAATATCCAACTGTATCAAGTTATCAAAGTAGGCCAACTCCTTCACCAAGGCAAGTGGCTCACCAGGGACCAAGTTCAGCGGACGTTTCCTCATCTCATGGAGGAACTCAACGGAATGGGGACCATTGCTTCCTAAGGGTGAGGAATCATCTAGGTGGATATTGGTGGCCACCTGCCAGGTCCACTTGGACCCCCTCCATCGTTTCTTTCAGCTCTTCAGTTTCCTTAATTGTAGCACAGTTTACTATTTTTAGCAGTTTTTCGAGTCCTGAACTTCCAAAGCTTTTTTGAGGCCCAAAATGATTTTTTTTGGGAAAACTGGGAGCAACATCAGTCCATTGGTTCCATGGATCATTGTTCCTCTTCCAAAAGTTGTATTTCTCATATAGATCTTTCTAACGAGATATTTTTTGCATCAAACGAAGATCGTATGCCAAAGTTACGACCCCGAGAAGTTGATGTACCAATTTACCCAAATGGGGCCCACAGTTTGGTGTTTCATCTTCTAGGGTTAGGTTTTTGGATGTTTAGGGTTTTCCATTGTTTCTCAACAATAAATAGGCATTCTAGCCTCACTGTAACATAGTTCAGAGGCATGTTTCCGCCACATCTCTTCTCAAAGATAAGCTACCATCGCCCTAGCTGGTTTATTTCCATTGTTGTTTGTAAGCATATTTCAGTATTTTACATTAATGAAATGAAGTATTATTTCCGTTGCATCTCTCTGTTTATGGTCATCTCTGTAATTTGTTGCGTTCCTGTTTAAATCCGGATCATTTGTTCACATTGTTCTAATACTTTTTCCAAATTCACTAATGTTGTTTCGAAGGCGTCCCCATAGGGTGTAAACTCATCCATGAAAATTTCTAGATAGTCATTCAACATATCCGAGAAAATTCCTAGTATCATCCTTTGGAAAGTTGTTGGTGCATTACGGAGTCCAAAAGGAAGAACCCTGTATGTGAAAGCTCCCCAAGGGAAGGTAAAGTTCGTTTTATCTTGGTCTTCCGGGGAAATCTATATTTGGTTGTACCCACTAAAAACTTATAAGAATGAGAAAATTTCCTTTTTGGACAGGGTATCAAGGAGCTCATCTATAAATGGCAAGGGGAAATAGTCCTTTTGAGTGGCTTTGTTAAGTTCTCTATAATCCACACAAACCCTCCACTTTCCATTCTTTTTGGGGACAATGACAAGTGGAGATACCCATTGACTATCATAAGTGGGATAAATGAAGTTGGCATTTAAGAGTTTATGCAATTCTTCTTTGACTACCCCTTTTAACGCAGGGTTCATGCGTCGTTGCAGTTGTCTCACTGAATTGCAACCATCCTTCAAATATATGCGGTGAGTGTACATTCTAGGATGGATACACTTCATATCTGTATAATCCCATGCAATCACCTTTTTTTACTTCTGTAATAGTTGTAACAACAATCTGTTCTACTCACTAGTCAAGTTTGGAGTCACATTAAGATATTTTCCTAGTTCTATTTCAATAGGATTGATGTTAATACTTGGAGCGATCTTCATCTGTTCAAGGTTCAAACCTTCTATAGAATCTTCCTCCCTGAAGTCTTCAATGGAAGTAAAATACAATGAATTACTAATAAAACCACGTATGATATTATCTTTCATTTCATTCTTAAAGTACAGTGCCTTCCCGAGGGTGAGAAGTGGCTGTGAGTGATTTGACTCGGGTTAAAATTCATCCCACAAGGGGTTCCCCAAATTTGTATCTAGTTTTTTTGGGGGATAAAGGCTAATATTCTTAGTGGCTTGACCATTTTAAATCATCATAGACCCTGACCTACATCCTATGAATGCATCTAAAGTGGATAGCCATCACCTTCCTAGGATTAAAGGATGCCCCCCCAAGTTTGATTTAGATTGTAAAATAAGGAAGTCAGCGGGATATCACCAAGAATCTACTGTAATCACTATATCTTCTAACATCCCCTCAGGTTTGACATGGGACCTATCTACTAATTCCAACATCGTAGGTGTGTGTCTCGGTTTGTGTAACCCTAAGGTGATGAAGAGCTCTTTCTTCATTACATTATTGGCTATCCCTAAATCAATCAATGTATTGGTAATGTGCATGTCATTGATGTAAACAGTGACCATAGGATTTCCCAAATCATTATATTTGGTTATAAGGGGCTTCTCAATCATCATCTCAGACAACTTTCCCATCACATGAATAGTAGCAGGGTCCTTAGGCTTCCTTCCAAGTTTTTTAACGCACAGATCCCTTACTGTTTTTGCATAAACGGGCACATCTCTGATAACCTGTAATAGAGGAATCGGTATGTGTAAGTTTCTCAACTCCTTAAGAAAATGTGATTCCAGGTGTGAAGTCATACAAGTTTTTGCTAGCCTTCGAGGATATGGAGGGTCTTTAGTTGTTATAGTCAAATCGTTTGTTACAGGTGTATTATATTTACTTTACCTGGTTGTTGCAGGTACAACAATCCTTTCCAAATCAGTTTTTACAGGTGTGACAACAATTTCAAAATCTGTAGGACCCCCCTGGGTGACTCACATTCTTCTTCGATTATAACAGGGGAGAGATTTGGGTTAACCATTTTCCCTGACTAGAGATGGATTTTGTTATACCCGGTAGGAGTGATACAATAAGTCTGAAAGGTAGTTGAGGGTTCAATGTTTTGGGCCGCCTTATTGTTCAAGTTAGGGTTAGGTTTCACAGATAATTGTGGTCATATAGAAGGTGTAGCAACAAGGATTTGAAGAGGTAGTAGTTGTAATTGGTGTTGTACTGGTATTAAAATTGGACCAGGGAATTTCCTCTCCAATTTTGAGTCCAAGGATATGCTTGTGATGGAGGGCACTACAAAGGTGATGAGGGAGACCATTGATTCCAAGCTGAAGGATATTGTGTCGGAGGAGGGGCGAAGTACTGCCATAGAAATTGTTGAACATTATATGTATTATTCCATGGATTGAAAGAAGAGAAGTATTGAGGCATACTTGGGGGTCATGATTGCCATGGTTTCTGTTGGAATTATGACACAGGTGCGGCTCTATGGCACAGGTGTTGTCCTTGATGGCAACTCACTCAGATGACAGATCACAGTTCAGGCTCACAGAATGAAGGAAAAAGATATATACGTAGGTTCCCCTTGACCAAGTTGCGTATATACACGAGTTCGATGACCAAAAGGCGCATATGCGTATACATGCACTTTCATGCAAGGAAAGGCGCATACATTTGGTTTTGGTCCATGGTATTTGGACCCTGGTATTGTGATCCATGGTATTGGTCCAAGGTATCTTGTCCGACATGTTGACCCCAGGTATTTGGTCCAAGGTATTGGTTCTAAGTGGTTTTGGACCATGGTATTGAGTAAGGCCTAAGACTATAAAAGGAGGAGAAGGTCATTAGACAAGGGCACTCAAGTATTGAATTTCTAATGAAGAGAAAGATCTAGAATACTAGTCATTTGATAATGGTGCATAGTTGGATTTGAATCAAGGAGGAATCTGAGCTTGAAGAAGGATAAGTCCTATTGATGGGTCAAGATCTTAAGGCTTGAAGAGAAGTATCTTTGTGTGGTTTTTGATCCTTTATTTGAATAATTGGCACATGTCGTAATCTGTAAATCTGATGATCTGGGTATAACTAATGTCTGAATAGTGGAAAAGGTTAAATCATGTTTTACAAATCTGTACGCAGGTTCTGTATAGCAAAGGCGCGTATACACTTTGTTTTAGTATTTCAAAACTGTGTATACATAGGTCCTCCTTGTGAAAAGTGTGTATGCACGTTGGTTCGACACATTGAAGTAGCATACACTTCATAAAATATGTTTTAGCTACTTCTGTTTACTATTGCAGTGTTCTGGGTTCTGGTTACTGTTACTGTGTTATGGTTGCAACATTCAGAAAAGTGATTTTTTGATTCAGTTTTGGCTGGTGCAAAGGAGATGTGTTGATGTAGAGATATTTGATGTTTGATTGATGTTATTGATGGATCCAGTCTGAAAATTAATGAAACGTGGTCCCTGGAAGAAAAGAGAAGGTTGTAGCCTTCTGTAGGTCAGCACCTACGTACTAGTACATTAGCTAGTACAAGAGCTAGGGGGTTGTAGCTCCCTTCCAGGAGAATCTGGAGAATGAGAGAAGGTTATAGCCTTCTGCAAGTAGAATCCTGCACACTGGTATAAGACTGCACCAGTGCAAAACATTGTAAAAGAAATATAGAGACGATTGTAGCAAGTGGTTTTCACCCACATTGGGTTTCCACCTTATATCTTGTGTTCATGTGTGTGATTTCCTGTTCTGTTTACTGCATCTGATTACTGGTTATATGGTTCTGATACATATATTAAAGATCAACTAACTAAATTATATGTTTGCAAGGTACACGCTGGTTTCTCTAATCACAGTTGCATATACACGCAAGTTTCATTAACAGAAATAGCGTATATAAATCTGTTTATGGAAATGAAATATTCTTAAATTGCTAATACTCATTCACCCCCCCTCTCAGTATTATTTCCAACAATTGGTATCAAAGCATGTTCTTCTGAAGAAGCTTGATCGCTTGAAGAAAGATCCATCATCATGAGTCACTACGAAAGAGAGGGATCCATTAGACCACCGATCTTTGATGGGAGCAACTTCGTCTATTGGAATGTAAGAACCACTGCCTATCTTCAATCTCTTGGAACAGATGTTTGGGAAATCGTGGAACGAGGATACACATTTCCATCAGCAATTCCTACAGATATGACAGGTAAAAAGCAGTATGAAACAAATTCCAAGGCAGTCAATGCATTATTGGGGAGTCTGTCACAATCAGAATTTGTCAAGGTTATGCAGTTCAAAACCGCTAAAGAAATATGGGACAAGATTGTTCTAAGCAATGAAGGAGACAACTAGGTAAAACGTGCAAAGCTACAATCTCTTAGAATTTAATATGAAACTCTCAAAATGAGAAATGATGAAAGTATAGCTAATTACTTCTTACGTATAGATGATATTGTTAATCGCATGAAAGACTTGGGTGAAGAGATAAAATAAGTTACTGTAGTTGAAAAGGTTTTAAGATCCTTGTCTTCTAAGTTTGAATCAAAAGTTTCTGTCGTAGAAGAAAAGCAAAATCTTCAGAGTATTACTATGACACAGCTGCACAGAATCCTAATTGCTTTTGAAATGACAAAAGGGGTCCATCAGATACGAGAGAAGCCACATTCAAAGGTTCAGGAAGAGAAGAACTCAATGAATCATGACATAATTCAGAAGGAGAGGGAGAAGCAAACTTTGTCAAGAACCTTCAACGGGGTATTGGAAGATTCAGAGGTAAGTTACCTTTCAAATGATTTGCGTGTGGAAGAATCGATCATTATGCTGCCAAATGTCCTCATAAAGATAAGCTTGATAAAGGTAAGGAACCAACAAAATGGAATAGAAAACTGAATGTAAGTAAGAAGAGCTATTATACATATGAAGATAGTGATGGTTTATCAAATAGTGATGAAGATGAAGATGGTAATGACTATAGACTTCTGATGGCTTTTGAAGACGATAATTTCTTGGATGCTTAGATTAAGATGGTATCTATGAAGAAATTTCTAAACTTAAAATTTGTTTAAAAGAAAAGAGTATGATTGTAGATACTCTGAAATTCCAACTCGCTGAAAGGGAAAAACAAAATGAGAAGCTAGAATGTGAAATTGTGGGTCTAAGAAAAGATATTGAGAAAAAAAAAAGCACTCAATCTTAGATTTGCGAAAGGATCAAAAACTTTAGATGAGATTATCAAAGTGTAGCATTCTCCTTTGATAAAGGTAGGTCTAGGATATATTGAAGAAACATATCAAGCACAGAAGCCATCAACCTCCAAAAGCTATCTTGATGCAGCAAGGAGAAGTGAACAGGTTGACAATCGTCAGCAAAGGCATAAAGAAGATCATTGGGTAAATCGGGTTCAATCTACTTCAGTGATGAAGAGAAGCTATAACCAACCACAGGTAAATCAGTCTCAATTTGCTTCAAAAATGAATGTCAATGGAAACTACAATCATCAGGTCAACAGATTTGATAATCGCAGGAATTTCTTTCATGGCCAATGTTTTTCATGTCATAACTTTGGACACAAAGCTGCTCAATGTGTTGCTTACAAGACCATCATGACTAGAGAAGAACGAAATCAAAGGAATGTGACTGGGATCATGAAAAGGACCTACAATAAATTTTTAGCTCTTGAAAATGAAATAGAATGCTCTATCTGTAACAACTTTGGTCATGAAGATTCTAAATGTAGGAGTAAATTTCGGAAAGCATCTCAGAAGGAGCAAGCTTCATTAGGCCCCAAAACATGGAGAAAGAAAGAACCACAAGCAAAAAGATGTGGAATACCATTGTATGCAGAAGGACAAGAAAATTAGTGGTATATCGACAGTGGATGCTTGAAAGGCAAGACAAGTGATAAAGAAAAACTTCAGTCATATAATGCCTTAGAAAAGGAAAAGAAGGTCTCATTTGGTAATGACACTCCTGCAGTCATAAAAGGTAAAGGTTCTATTCTCTTAAAAGAAATTGTTAGAGCTAGGAATGTTATGTATGTTGATGGTCTAAAGCATAACCTATTGAGCATCAGTCAAATGTGTGATCAAGGAAATGAAGTAGTATTTCTATCAAATGGATGTGTTGCTTGTGAGCTTGATACAGAAGAAACAGTGATCAAATGTGTAAGAACTCCAAACAACTTGTACATACTCAAGGGAGGACAACAACAATGCTATCTAAGAACAAATGATGAACACTGGCCATGGCACAGAAGACTGGGGCATCTAAGCTTCCCTCAAATAAGAAAAGCATGCAGATACTAGGCGGTTCATGATCTTCCGGATATCCACATTCCAGAAAATACAATATGCAGATCATGTGAATTTGGTAAGCGAACCAGAATACATTTCCCTGAAAAGGAAGGATCAGCGAGTAAGCCTCTTGAACTTGTTCATACTGACTTATGTGGACCATCAAGGAAAAAGTCACCTTGTGGAGAAGAATATTTTATATTGTTCATTGATGATTTTTCAAGAATGTGTTGGATAGGACTTCTAAAGCACAAAGACGAAGCTTTCAAAAAGTTCAAAGCCTTCAAAGCCTTGGTTGAAAATGAATTAGATTGGAAAATCAAATGCCTCAGGTCTGATCGAGGAGGGGAATTTACCTTGGATGAATTCTTCGACTTCTGTGAAGAACATGGAATAAGAAGGGAATTCTCTACCACAAGAACTCCTCAGCAAAATGGAGTGGTAGAAAGGATGAACATAACTATTCAAAAAATGGCTTGTGGTATTCTAGATGAGTCTAGAACTCCTGCAACCTTCTGGGGTGAAGTTGCATTCGTTTCCGTGACTATTCTTAACAAAACAAACGTTCGGGTAAACAACACTCAAACTCCTCATGAACTTTGCTATGGTAAGACTCCTACTGTAAAATACTTCAAAGTTTTTAGAAGCAAATGTTACATCAAAAGGACTGATGAAAATCTTGGTAAGTTTGAACCTAGAGCAGATGAAGGCATTCTCCTTGGTTACTCTTCCCAAAGTAAAGGATATAAATGT
Organism: Pinus tabuliformis; assembly: GCA_031772625.1. NCBI lineage: Eukaryota > Viridiplantae > Streptophyta > Pinopsida > Pinales > Pinaceae > Pinus > Pinus tabuliformis. Next base: position 1,256,545,711 of record CM062804.1, read on the forward strand.
TATAATAAAAGACTTGCAAAAATTGTTGAAAGTATTGATGTTGTGATTGATAAAGCAGGCAAAAATCCAAAGCAGGTAAAAACTAAAGATTGTGAAGAACATGATGATTATCCTTCCACATCAAATCAGACTAACTCTAAAGAAGAAGAAACTAATGAAGCACCAGAAGAACAGACAACGGTAGAAGAAAAGACTCCATCCAGGTATGTCCAAAAAAATCATCCAGAGACTCAAATTTTGGGATAAAAAGAGGTAGGTGTGCAGACAAGAAGATCTATTACGGAATCCTCAAGCTATCTTGCATTGCTTTCCTCCATCGAACCACAAAATGTAAATGAAGCATGCAAAGATGAATTTTGGGTCAAGGCCATGAATGAAGAGCTTGAGCAGATTGAAAGGAATAATACTTGGGAATTGGTTCCTAGACCTAATAATAATAATGTCATAGGAACCAAATGGATATTCAAAAACAAGCTAAATGAAAATGGAGAAGTTATTAGAAACACTGCCAGATTTGTTTCTAAAGGGTATGCTCAACAAGAAGGTATAGACTTTGAAGAAACTTTTGCACTTGTTGCGAGACTTGAAGCCATAAGAATGTTTCTTGCTCTTTCTAGTTTTCAGAATTTTAACATATACCAAATGGATGTAAAATATGCTTTTCTTAATGGGGACGTAAAAGAAGAAGTATATATTGAGCAAATAGACGGATTCGTCCTTGGAAATGATCCAAAACTTGTATGCAGACTCAGAAAGGCCCTCTATGGTCTAAAACAAGCTCCAAGGGCATGGTATTACGTCTTGACAAATATCTACATCAACAAGGTTTTTCAAAAGGATCAGCTAATAGCAATCTATATATAAAGATTGATAATGATAAATTGCTAATACTTGTTGTGTATGTTGATGACATCATTTTTTGTAGCAATGAAGAAGCCATGAGTCAAAACTTTGCTTTGGTAATGCAAAAAGAATTTGAAATGTCCCTGCTAGGTGAGCTCACATATTTTCTTGGTCTACAAGTTCAACAAAATAAAGATGGCATCTTTTTGTCACAGACCAAGTATCTCAAGAAGATCTTGAAAAAATATGGCATGGAAGAGTCTAAACCAGTATGTACCCCTATGGTAACAGGATGCAGCCTCAGCGTAAATGATGAATCAACAACAGTACATCAACTAACCTACAGATCCATGATTGGCAGTTTGCTTTATCTAACAGGTACCCAACCAGACATCATGCATGCAGTGGGAATAGTTGGAAGATTCCAAGAAAATGCAAAGGAATCACACCTTCAGGCAGTCAAAAGGATCTTCAAATATCTTCAAGGAACTTAGAATTTTGGTTTATGGTATCCTAGGGATACAGATCTTACACTTCATGCATATACAGATGCAGATTGGACAGGAATCGTGGATGACAGAAAAATCACTAGTGGTGGTGCATTCTATATGGGTTCCATATTAGTGTCTTGGTTCAACAAGAAACAAAGTTCAATTGCATTATCCACAACTGAAGCAGAATATGTGGCTGTTGCATCTTGTTGCACACAACTTCTTTGGATGATGCAAACATTGAAAGACATTTAGATCACATGTACTCCACCCATCTCCATTCTATGTGATAATACAAGTGCAATCAGTATTTCAAAGAATCCAGTCATGCATTCCAAGACCAATCACATACCTATTAAATGTCATTTTCTCCGTGAATAAGTGCTTGAACAAAAAGTCAAACTGGAGTATGTTCCCTCCAAGGAACAGGTGGCTGATATATTCACCAAACCTCTGCCCAAAGAGACATTTGAATACCTCAGACAAAATATGGGGGGTATTTGATGCATCATCTTGCCGTTGACATTTATCCGTTTCAGAGAACAGTGGTTGTACGTGAGTTTCGTGAAGCGTATCCGCGTACATACGCAAGTTTCTATAGATACAACCGCGTATATGTTAGTTGAAGAATATCAGTGAATGAAAAGAGTATGATATGGGTCTGATAGTGATCAGCTCACATAGGTTCAGGGGGAGCATATACTTCTAATTGTTGGCATTATCTTGGTACAGCTTCAAATTTGTTTCTGATTCAGATGGAACAAGTGCAGAGGGAGATCATGGTTGCTGGTCTGGATGGTGATTGACAAATACTACTGATGATAGTTGTTGATGACTATCATAGTCTTGCCTTTGATATTTTGTCTCTATGTCATGTATATATTTTATTATCAAGGTCATGTAACAACCTATTTTGTTTCCCCACTATGCTTGGGATGGATGATGTAATTTTCTTGTTTTATCATGTATAAACTTTTGGTGTATCCCCACTTGGTTGGGAGATGGATATATGTATGAGCCTTTGGTGATAGGAAAGTCATTTATGATGTATAGAGTCATGTTCTTCTTAAAACATCTTTTTGCAAACCTTGATTACAGTCAGGGGGAGCATGAACAACATACTTCAGCACATCAGAGATTTCAGCATGTACTAAGGGGGAGCATAACCCTTTGCCCTTGATGACAAAGGGGGAGATTGTTGGCATTATGACACAGGTTTGGCTCTATGGCACAGGTGTTGTCCTTAATGGCAACTCACTCAGATGAAATATCACAGTTCAGGCTCACAAAATGAAGGAAAAATAGATATACGCAGGTTCCCCTTGACCAAGCCACGTATAAACGCGGGTTCAACGACCAAAAGACGCATATGCAAATACATGCACTTTCATGCAAGGAAAGATTCATACATTTGGTTTTGGTTCGTGGTATTTGGACCCTAGTATTGTGATCCATGGTATTGGTCCAAGGTATCTTGTCCGACGTGTTGACCCCAGGTATTTGGTCCAAGGTATTAGTTCTAAGTGGTTTTGGACCATGGTATTGAGTAAGGCCTAAGACTATAAAAGGAGGAGAAGATCATTAGGCAAGGGCACTCAAGTATTGAATATCTAATGAAGAGAAGGATCTAGAATACTGGTCATTTGGTCTTGGTGCATAGCTGGATCTGAATCAAGGAGGAACCTGAGTGCTTGAAGAAGGATAAGTACTATTGATGGCTCAAGATCTTAATGCTTGAAGAGAAGTATATTTGTGTGGTTTTTAATCTTTTATCTGAATAATTGGTGCATGTCATAATCTGTAAATATGATGATCTAGGTATAACTAATGTCTCAATAGTGGTAAAGGTTAGATCATCTTTTACAGATCTGTACGTAGGTTCCATATAGCAAAGGCATGCATACACGCTGGTTCAATATTTCAAAACTGCGTATACATAGGTCTTCCTTGTGAAAAGTGAGTATGCACGCTGGTTCGACACATTGAAGTACAATACACTTCATAAAATATGTTTTAGCTACTTCTGTTTACTATTGCAGTGTTCTGGGTTTTGGATTGGGTTCTGGTTACTATTACTATGTTCTGGTTACAGCATTCAGAAAAGTGATTGTTTGATTCAGTCTTGGTTGGTGCAAAGGAGATTGGTTGATGCAAATATATTTGATGTTTGATTGATGTTATTGATGGATCTAGTCTGAAAATTAATGAAATGTGGTCCCTGGAAGAAAAGAGAAGGTTGTAGCCTTATGTAGGTCAGCACCTACATACTATTACATCAACTAGTACAAGAGCTAGGGGGTTTTAGCTCCCTTCCAGGAGAAGCTAGAGAACGAGAGAAGGTTGTAGCCTTCTGTACGTAGAAGCCTGCGCACTAGTATAAGACTACACTAGTGCAAAAAATTGTAAAAGAAGTTTCTTATTAAAAGAAAGATAGAGACGATTGCAGCAAGTGGTTTTCACCCACTTTGGGTTTCCACCTTATATCTTGTGTTCATGTGTGTGATTGCCTGTTCTGTTTACTGTATCTAGATTACTGGTTATATGGTTCTAATACAAAGATTAAATATCAACTAACTAAATTATAAGTTTGCAAGGTATACGCTGGTTGCTCTAATCACAATTGCATATACACACAAGTTTCATTAACAGAAGCAGCGTATATAAATATGTTTATGGAAATGAAATATTATTAAATTGCTAATACTGATTCACCCCCCCTCTCAATATTATTTCCAACAGTTTCCTGGATCCATTGAAGTAGGAATAATGAACCTCCTCACTTGATTCCTTAAGCATGACTTTCAATCTGGGAAGCTCTGGGCAATGACACATGGAATTCTCTAGATCACAAATGTTGCACAGACCGATGTTGTTTACCCTACATTCTTTCCGGGAATGCTTGTCTTTTCAAATTGGGTAGAACATGGCTAAATATGCATCAACCTCGTCCTGTGCTTTCTTCACTTGTGCCGTCATTATTAGAGCAGACAGGGTACTGAGAATATCAGTTTTAAGATTCTCGAACAAGTTTTTTATTTCTTCCCTGGTCACAAAACCATTTGCAAATTTATGTATCTGGGCAGAAGCATCTCGTACCATGCTTCTCCCCTTTGAAGATCCTCTAGAGCATCTCATACAAAGCTTTATTGTCTCGGCAAGTGGTTCCTGAGATATGTCCCCCTTCCTTAGTAGATTCAGGGTATCAGGGCAGTCATCTCTCATTCCCCTTATGAATATGGTCTTCAAGATTTATTGATTTAAGTCATTGTGTTGGAATTGCTCCACATAGTCCTCCAAGCTTTCTTCCTCCTTTTGTGTCATCCTGAATATTTCTTCCCTCAAATCCCTGGTTCTGCAATAATTCTGATACTTAGATAGGAATGTCTCTTTCATGTAGCTCCATGTCCGAATGGTAGCAGAGCCTAATCCCATGGACTATCTCAATGATGCTCCTCTTAGAGTAGCAGGGAATAATTTCAGCTTCTGAGCATCTGAAATATAATCATAGATCCTGCACAAGACATCAAATTCAAAAAAGAAGTTGTTAGGGTCTTCTACGATCATTCCTTGAAAATATGGGAGAGATGACAAAGGAATATTTCTCATGGGAACCTCGCCCCAGATATCCCCCATTGGAAACTCAAAGGTGGTAATGGTGGCATCTATTTTAGTGTTGTTGTTATTATTGTCCCCCATTGTTGATCCTCTTGATCCTTGCTGTGACGGGTCTTCTTCAGACCATTTTGGTGACTGTCTTGTGGGTGAAGATTTATTAGTTGATAGCTTAGGCTACTTCAGGGATGGCTGTTTCATTGTGCTGCACGAATCAGGATAATGATAATTCAATGGATGCTTTTCCATCTTAGGGTCCTGGTGTTCCCCATCAGTTTCCTCTTGACCCTCATTCATAAGGTCCTGATCACTAGCCTTCCACTACTGCTCCTGATTTGGATACTTAGTTTTGGGAGTGGTTACACTAGTTTTAGGATGATACGATCTGGAGACAGTGGAAGCAGATGCTTATGTTCTTATTATGGGAGTAACAAATTTTTGTGGCCGTGTTTTCCTTATGCCCCTCTTAGAATTTGACTGTTATTTTTCTACTTTTGAGATCAACTCATGAATAAATGCTTTCCTCCCCAAATCTGTGCTTTTCTTATTTCTTTTATGACCCATTTTTCCTGTAATTTATTAGAGTGGTTGTACTTTTGGATTTCTATTATTCCTACACTTTACACATGGACCCTATAATTATTTATTCAAGACCTAAGTGCCTCATATTATACAATGGTGAGCCCACTCAAGTATATTAGAGTGATGTGCAGGTTCTTACCTCTTGTCTTATTGCCTAGCACCTGTAAAGCTAAGAACACATGTAAAGAATCAAGGAATTCACGCAACCTAAGTATCATAGTGACCATAGTGGTGAGCCCGCCTAGGTATATTAGAGTGATGCATAGGCTCTTACCTCTTGTCTTACCGCCCAACACCTATACACTAGAAACACTCTGTTAATAAAACACACTTGGTTGATTGCATCATCAACCACCTTCCCCGACAACGGCGCCAAAATGTTGAATCGATTTAATCACTGTTAATTTGACTGAATTGTAACCATTAATTGTCAACCCATGGTAGGTATGTTTATTTCAAAGGAGTATGCACTATTTGTGCTAATACACTTCAGCCAAGAGTAAAAATAAAAGACAGAAACAAGTGCCACTAAACTTAATTGTAGAAAGTAAAACTCATGCATAAATCTAAAACATTCTACAAAAATGAAACCACACTTCATCTTACCAAGGAAAAGGCATGCCACACACCATACCACTAACTAAGCCGACTGACTGAATATTACTCTCAAATCAATCATGTGTGACAACATATCAAAAATCTGGAAACATAAATAAACCCATTCTGCAAATTACATCGTCACAGAAATAACTTCACACTTACTGAAAAGAACAATAATTAATCTACCACTATGATACTATTGCTGCTGCAATCCCTGCTAAAGAGGAGGACCCTTCCTCCCTAGCAGGGAGCAAGGACGGAATGTGAATTAGTTAAGGTCCCAACACCATGTCTGTAAAAACATCAACAATGTTATTCTTTTTATTAAAATGGTTATGAATTACAGAAGAAAAATGATGACATTGTTTGTCCTTGTTTACATTGAACTGAGTCCCCTTTATAAGATCTACATGCCCAAAATAAGAAACATATTAGTCATGAGAATCTCACGAGTCTCATGTTGATCAATATTCAGAGAGAATATAAATCATTACAACATGTTCTAAATACAAGGCCAATTTCTTTTACAACATTTCCCAAAATCACAATTGTCTTGATTCCTTAACCACCCATAGATAATACAATATTTACGACAGTTTTCCTGTGGAATAGTACCCTATGTCCTAGATAAGAGCGATGTAGTCAACATGCCACAATGTAACAACAATTCGAGGTGTAACAACAATGCTTGAGGTGTATCAGCAATTCAGGGTGTAATGACAATGGTTTGAAACAACAATTACTCAAAACCCCTTTGTGAATTATCATACCATTGTTCATCTATTGGTCGTGGACTTTGGAGCATCACCTGAAAGAAATAGAACCAGAGAACTTTTTCCATATTTGCCTCAGTTAGCCATCATAAATATATCACCTCATTCATATTTAACAAAAATGGAAAATAATATGTCATAAGAAAAATGGATTCTTATAACCGTGAAAAAGGTAATTATGATATAAAGTCCACAGTTTCAGAGGTGAATTGGTCAAGGATGGGGGGAAAAGGTGTCTAAAATATGCACAATACCTGCACCCAACACACATATACATAGTGTGAAACACACACATATGACCACACATGACATACAACTCGATGCAATACATGCACCTACACCTGACATACAACACGCACACCTACACTTGGCATACAACACAACATAATCCATCTACACCCGATGTACAACACCACACGATACATGCACGTACATAATGCACATACATAATAGCACATACCCTCAACACAACATGTATGGCATGCACACAATACCATACATGCACCAATACCATATGTACAACACGTATGCAGTACCACCTGTACCTAGCACTGCATATCCAACATGTACATATCATCATTTGTACACAACACCGCATATCCAACACACATAGAACACCATATGCATAAAACATCACATATCCATCATCCACATAGTACAATATGTACACAACACCATATGTCCAACATGTACATAACACCAGATATACCCAACACTAAATATGGAACATTCATACAACACTATCTGTACTAACACCGTGTACATAATATTTCATAAACAACATGTACACACACTACATATGCACAATACTACATGCGCATAATAATCTTAGTTGAAACATGTACAACATATGCACAACAGTAATGCCACACATCTGAAACCACATTACCTCTCCCAAGCATTCTTGCTTCTAGCGTCTTATCCATGCTTGTCCTAGCATTTCGCAGACCACACTTCTTTCATTTCGCTGATGTATCCCTTGGTATAAGTTGTCCATGACATAGAAATAATATAATCACATAATATCAAGTCATAACCACATGATATTGACCTCATATATTTGTCATGACTACTCTCCCACTTGATTCCTGATGAACCAGGAATATCTTCATGCCATTTTTCTGTGTATGCAATCATTCCTCCACAAGAACGACTCGTGATGACCTTGTTGGGAAATAACATAGATACATAGACGCATACATGCATATACATAAACATTAGCATAAAACAATCATGATCCACGATGACCCTGTCAGATAACAATGTACATACATACATATATGCATATAATCATTTGCATAAAGAAATCATGATCACAACATAAATACTAGATATCGAGGTCAAGGTTAAGAAAACTCCTTTTAATCGTGCACAACATTGAGAACCACCGTTCCCAACTTAGTCAATCCATCTGAAATCTTAGGTCCCTTTACCTTACCTTTTATGGTTAACCTTCTTCTTCCTATTCTACCATTTTCCATTTACACCACTGGACCCAACCAGTTCAACTAGTTGTTATATTCTTACCGTCCGCTGTGCTTGCTCACACACAAAGCTTCATCTGAATCTTACATTAACTTTCAGGTACTACACAACTCTCCTAAGCTCCATCAACTTTCCTCTTTCCAAAAAAATTCCCAAGACTCAAAACATAAAAGGAAAGACAAGAAACAACTAAGAAGAAAACCATGAAAGTCAAAAAAAATATGACACCACAACAAAGTGTCAAGACCTTGCACTAGACATAAACAAAACCACAATCAAACTAAAAAATTCACAAAAGAACAAAAGCAAAAGATTGGCAAAAGACACCGTGAATCAATCCCCATGGTTTCTAAGGAAAGCTCAACCTTAGCCTTCTTCAAGATTTCTGGAAATTTCTTTTTGCATGTAATCCCCTGCATCATACTCCCATAAACACATAATTGTTAGTGTATATATAACATTACAATACACCAGTTACCTTACCTTACTATGCTAAGAAATTTTCTTGCAACTAAACACATCCACACCATCTCTTAAGGGACTCCAATTCCCTTGAGAAATCCTCCTACAACTAGATACTAGCTAATATCCCTGGGTAAACATGCGACGAGAGGCTACTATGATATGATTGAACCTCCTAGGTAACCTTAAGGAAAGGGAATCTACGGAAACATAACAAACACACACACACACCTCCCTCGGGTGCTTCAGGACCCCCAAGAACTAATCCACCACTCCAGGTCCCTAACACCTGAGTTAACCTAGAATTTAGATGAATTACACCCAAAGTCGCTTCCATGACAAGGCATGCATGTGACTGTAACCCTATATTCACTCTCACAGGCTTTCCTGCGAGCGACCAGAGACCCAATTTATCAGTGCTATGATAGCAAATCCAGGATTTGACCCACATTTTCAAGCCCAGAGCCCAGGTCACTACCTCGAACTGAACCATCTCTTCAAATTAGTAAAATAACATGGAAAATGTAGTACTAAAGCAAATACTTGTTCAAGACCTTGATTGGACCCCTACTAGCCATGACAAGAATTTTGTCAAACAATTAGTAAATATGCAACCTACATGTGTAAGTAACATATATGAGCATAGGGGTTGCATACTTATCTGATATTCGCCATGAAGAATTGTCTCCTTATCACATTATTTTCCATTTCACCCATTAGGTTATAGATACATTGATCATTCAATAACAAGTAAGAACATGATGAGAGCCACTCATCGTTGCTATCATAAAACATGTAATTAACCAACATAATAGGGACATAAATACCAAAGAAATCATAGCTATATAAACCACGTATAATCCATCATAATGTTCATATAGATACAAGGATAAATATAATTTAATTAATGATGCAAAATATAAACCTGGGATGGGACTTCCTTGTTCCACCTGACTGTAGAATGGCTGATAAAAATATATCTTCAGTCAGTCACCCGCGTGCCATATTCCAAGCATGAATGTGGGATTTCATAGAAATAAACAATTAAAAACCATATAGGGCTTCCAAATGACATCCACATCAACCCATCAAACCGTGATTCCGCCTCATGGTCGGACATCACAAAACCATCATCAGATCAATCTCTATCCAAGCCTTCTAGGGCTCCAGAGTGTTTGTCCAACCAAGGCTACAATACTAGTAAATCAACCCACATTTTTTACCGGGCTGCAAAGCGTTTGTCCAACCAAGGCTCCATGATTAGTAACTCAACCCACTAAGGGATCCAGAGTGTTTTTCCAACCAAGGCTACATGTCTAGTAACTCAACACAAGTTAAGGAATCATGAGAACCAACAAAAAATACAAGCAATGAAAATAAACCCACAATCACCATGGCTATCAAGGAAATGACAAGGCTAGGAAATCCACTGTCAATCCCGGCAATCCTCCATGCCAATGATAGATCACAACCAAAAATCCACATGCATATGTCATGCATGCCAAAACTAGTGAAGGAAACATACATGCAACTCAATACTTGCAAGAAAATATGATGTAGTTGTTGATCTCGATGCCTTCTTGCACTTTCCTTCTCTTCCTTTTCCTTCTTTCTCCAAGAATCCAAGTATTCCACACTCTCCAAGAGGGCTCCAAGAAACATCTAAGTGTCCAAGAGTATGAGAGAGAGAGAGAGAGAGAGAATAATGAGAGAGAGCTCCAAAACTAAACTGACCAGGTCTGCCCACTGATCCTCATAAGCCTTTTTATTAATGAGGCCTCTATTTTCCTCATTTTCCATTATTTTCCTTGATTTTCCTCCTCATATGCGATCTATGACCTTTCACCTTCCTTTTCTCCTAATTTCCATTATTTTCATAAATAAAATGCCAATTAATGCCTCATGCCTTTCCAAAACCGTAGCCATTTCCTTTTCCAAATCTCCTTAGCCATAATAAATCGAATCAACACCCATTAGGATGTTCCCCCCACCATTAATCTTGGAAAACGTGTCCCATCGACCATGGCCTTATATATTTTTTTACATGGAATTTTCACCAGGGTTGTTACACCAAGAAAGATACCTTGACAATTTACCTAGCCAAGATAGAAGACACACTTGAAAAGAAATGTTCGTCTGCTCTTGCATGGCTTCCCAGTATACTTTGTCTTGTATGGTAAATCGAGTGTGTTCCTACTTCCAATGCCAAAAGGCATTGGGTTCTTCTTAACAACATTCCTCCTCTATTATCCTTTTGAGCTCAGCAATTTTCCTTTCATTTAGAGGACTTTTCAATTGTTCTTCAATTTGTATCGAGGACTTCAGATCTTTTAGATTTGTTAATTTTGCTTCGGCTCTATCTAAGTCTTTGATTTTCTGGAGCATGGTTGAAATCCTTAGACTTGTGATGTAAGGCATTTCAATCCTTTTTGACTTACCATCTGAGGTTGGGACTGTGATGAAGTAGCCAGCTTTATTATTCGTCATTCGTATTGAACCATGGGCTTCAACTGCGGTTAGGAAGATATTACCCAAAATGCAATCAATGGGTATATTTGAGACTGCAAACTTAAGCTTTATACAATGTTGGTCAAAACATATAGAAGCTTTTGGTACTTCATACCTGAGTGTTTTATTTCCTAGACCAAAAACTTTCCTTTCTGCATAAATCCAATATTTTGCTAGGATAACTTTTGAATTCAAGATATTTACATCTGCACCAGAATACAATAGCGTAGTTAGTGAAAACATTTCTCCTTGTATACAAAGATTTACCTTTACATGGTGCTGCTGATATTCAATTGCCGTGATTCTCATCTCTCTGGATCCTAAAATAGGATCTTTTTGTCCTTCAATGATTTCTATATTTGGATTTTGGTAGGAGGTTGTAGTGTTCCAATCTTGGACACTTTCAGGTTGCTTTCCTTTTTCTAATTCTGCAATTCTAGATTTTAAACCAGAAATTTCAGATTTAAGATGATGTATTTCTCTACTTACCACCACCAAGGTGAGTGAGCGAACCTTGTCATGTGGTTGATGTTTCTGGAATGATTTGGTATTCTGCTAAAATGAAGAATCAACAAATAATGGCTTTTTGACAGTTTTTTTAGAAGAACTTGATACACGTAGTTTATCCATGAAAACTGCAGTAATTCTTTCCTTCATATCACCTTCTTCCATGGCTCGAATTTGAGAAAGAACCTTGAATTCTTCTTCTTCAGTATGAGACATCAACAGCTTTTCCTTCTGTGGTACTAAATGCATTTCTTCAATAGAGGATTCACTGTAAAAATCAGAATCAGAATCAGAATAATGTGGGCATTCACAGTTTTCTAAGTCTGAGCATGCACAAGCTTGCATATGTGCATGTAAATCTTCAACAGATGATTCTACTGAAGAGCTGAAGGAGTCAGCAGATGACTCTTCTAGTTCTTGTTGCTGTAAATGTTCTGTGATTGAAATATTTGCGCAGTGATTTGTCTCATGATTTTTGGACCCACACTTTCTGCATTGTGTTTGGGTCTCTATTTTGACAGCTTTATCATGTCTGTTCGGAGGCTGATTTTTCTTACCTCTGTTTTCCTTTGATTTTTCACCCACTGAACATCTATTGGATGTATGCCCCATCTTGCCACAAAGCCAACAAGTCAGCTTATTCCATTTTTCTTGTTTGGATGTATGCAGGTGTATATTCGAAGGCTTACAATAATGAGTCCTAGGCACATACTTGTAATGTCCCTTTTTGGTCTTTGTAGGAACTTTTCTTCTTGAGGATCGACCTTTATTGCTATAGAATTTGGTAGTATGCTTATATTCCTTTTTGGCTCTCTTTTTGGCTTTCCTCTTTTTAACCAAAGGATCATCAATGGTTAGACCATATTTACTGCAGATAGATTTACTATCTGGAAGCCTTGACAATTTTTCTAAGGATCTGTTTACCTTAGAACTAGTGTACAAACTGACCAATGTTTTTGTAATGAGAGAATAAATTTCTCCCTAGGTATACGATTCAAAAGGTAATTGAGATACTTCTTGCAGTTTAATACAATCAAAAAATCTAGATGGCAGGGCTGCAAGGTATACCTGTTTCCATAATAAATTTTTAGAATCTTTCACTTCATATATTCTTTATAACCAATCTCTATGAAAGTCTTCAAATTGTGACATTTTGCTGCATTTGAGGTTCATTAATATAACCTCATTTTTGTCGGCCAACTCTTCTTCACATCCACACTAGTGCTCTAAGATCATCGAAGTCAAAGCTCCGATCATATCACTTTGAACTGATCCATCTGAATTATGAAAGGTATTTCCTTCTGCATGTTTAAGACATTCTTCTTCCATCTTAGCTATTAAAGCCAGGGATGATTTATTTTCCCACCATCTGAGAAGTGTTCCAGTGAAACATTGTATGATGGTCTTACATGCTTCAATTTCACTCTTTCGTGTGAGAAACATTAGCTTATATTCAAAAAAAATTACATCAATTAGTTGTCTGATTTGACCAATGCTAAGATTATCAATATTCCATTCCTTGTGGGATTCTGAGAAGAATGTATGTGTCTCTGGAATCTTTCCTTTTCCAGCCAAATCAGGAGCCGGTATTTATTGAACCGATTTTCTAAAAGTTCATAGATAGGAAGGACCTTGGCTGTTGTTTCTTCTTCCTAGAATAATGATGCCAGAGAAATGTGTTCTGATAATTCTTCTTTTTGTGAAACTACAGTTTCTTTGGGAAGCAAGAATGGAAACCTATCCACTGGTTTGATAGAGTCTTGTATCTTTACACTTCTTTTGTGCAGAAAGGAATCTGGAACTAGTTTGTCTGTTTTTTATACTAACATCTATCCTACCTTTTCTGCCAGTTCGCTTATTATTCCCTTAGTAAAATCAAATTGTTCTACCATTTTTTCTCCTACTTCTTCTATCTTGTTCAAAGATTCTCTAGTGCATCCTCTAACAACTGAAAATGTATATTGTACATCATTAAAAAATTTATTTACATCATTCAAAGAAACTTGCACAACATCAAATTGATCTTTAATCCCTGCTGATTTTATCACATTAATTTCCAGACCCTTAATGGTTGTGTTAGTCCAGTTTAACTGTTCAATGGTCTTTTGTATTCTGCCATCCATTCCCTAGGCATTATCATCTTTTAATACTATAGGAATGGCCTTTGCAAAATTTTGACCTTCTCCTAAGACAATACCTTTATAAGGAGGGAAAGCGGTTACTGTCTCAACCTTACTACCATCTAAGGCTGACCAGGAGTGAAATAATGAAGTAAAAGCCTTATCACCTACCATCATAACACAATTTGTATGTCTCATGATTTTCCAGGAATAGAAAGATATCCAGGAATTTGTTTCTTCCATATATTGTTTCCATTCTTGAGATAGTTTAATCTTTTCTTTAACAGTATGAGTAAGACCAAAAGATTCAGCTTCTGGATGAGTGAGAATATCCCAATTTAGCATGGATTTCATCCATGCACCTTCAATTTTATGCTTGGGACAACCATCCATTAATGTAAATACTTTTGCATTTCCATGACGACTGGTTTTTTATACTCTTCTAGAATTGGGCCAAATCTTGAATCAGGGATAAGTCCATTTTCTTGCTTTAGAAGCCCAAGCCCATATCTACGCTTTGCTGGCCTCATGGTACTGAATATTGCTGTCAGCCTTGGGTCTTGATTATCCTAAGTAGTGATTTCATGCATCATCAGGATGTGTTTAGCTTCATGGGTAAATGGTATATCTGAACACTTTGGATTTGGACAAGGATTCATAGAAGTGGTAGGTGGAGCTTCTCCTGTCCTAGGATTATGATTTTCATGCATGACAATATCAACAAGATGACTAAGGTTAACAGGGAAATGACACTCCGGACACTTGACTTCAAGAGAGGAAAAATTTACGGGTCTATCTGAGTACTAACCTTGATAGTGAGTCTCATCGGATACCAATTGATTTACATCTGAGTCTTGCCTAAGGCTGTTGGTATCTGAGTACTAACCTTGAAAGAGTATACCCGTAAAATTGTAAAAAGCTTAAGTTTGCAGTCTCAGATATACCCGGTGATTGCATTTTGGGTAATATCTTCCTAGTCGCAGTTGAACCATGGGGTTCAACTACGGCTAGGAAGATATTAACCAAAATGCAATCAACGGGTGTATTTGAGACTGCAAACTTAAGCTTTATAAAATGTTGGTCAAAACATATAGAAGCTTTTGGTACTTCATACCTGAGTGTTTTATTTCCTAGACCAACAACTTTCCTTTCTGCAAAAATCAAATATTTTGTTGGGATAACTTTTGAATTTATGATATTTACATCTGCACCAAAATCCAATAGTGCAGTTAGTGAAAACATTTCTCCTTGTATACAAAGATTTACCTTTACATGGTGCTGCTGATATTCAATTGCCATGATTCTCATCTCTCTGAATCCTAAAATAAGATCTTTTTGTCCTTCAATGATTTATGTATTTGGATTTTGTTAGGAAGTTATAGTGTTCCAATCTTGGACACTTGCAGGCTGCTTTCCCTTTTCTAATTCTGCAATTCTAGAATTTAAACTAGAAATTTCATATTTAAGATGATGTATTTCTCTGCTTACCTCCCCCAAGGTGAGTGAGCGAACCTTGTCATGTGGTTGATGTTTCTGGAATGTTTTGGTATTCCGCTCAAATGAAGAATCAACAAATAATGGCTTTTTGACAATTTTTTTAGAAGAACTTGATACATGCAGCTGATCCATGAAAGCTGCAGTAAGTCTTTCCTTCATATCACCTTCTTCCATGGCTCAGATTTGAGAAAGAATCCTGAATTCTTCTTCTTCAATATGAGCCATCAACACCTTTTCCTTTTGTGGTAATAAATGTGTTTCTTCAATAGAGGATTCATTGTAAAAATTAGAATCAAAATCAAAATAATGTGGGCATTCACAGTTTTCTGAGTCTAAGCATGCATAAGCTTGCATATGTGCATGTAAATATTCAACAGATGATTTTGCTAAAGAGATGAAGGAGTCAGCAGATGACTCTTCTAGTTCTTGTTGTTGTAAATGTTCTATGATTGAAATATTTGGGCAGTGATTTGTCTCATGATTTTTGGACCCACACTTTCTACATTGTGTTTGGGTCTCTATTTTGACAGGCTTATCATGTCTGTTTAGAGGCTGATTTTTCTTACCTCTATTTTTCTTTGAATCTTCACCCACTGGACATCTATTAGATGTATGCCCCATGCCACAAAGCCATCAGGTCAGCTTATTCCATTTTTCTTGTTTGGATGTATGCAGGTGTATATCTGAAGGCTTATAATAATGTGTCCTGGGCACATACCTGTAATGTCCCTTTCTGGTCCTTGTAGGGACTTTTCTTCTTGAGGATCGGCCTTTATTGCTATAGAATTTGGCAGACTGCTTATATTCCTTTTTGGCTCTCTTTCTGGCTTTCCTCTTTCTAACCAAATGATCATCAATGGTTAGACCATATTTATTGCAGATAGATTTACTATCTGCAAGGCTTGACAATTTTTCTAAGGATCTGTTTACGTTAGAACTAGTACACAAACTAACCAATGTTTTTGTAATGAGAGAATAAATTTCTCCCCAGGTATACGATTCAAAAGGTAATTGAAGTACTTCTTACAGTTTAATATAATCAACAAATCTAGATGGCAGGGCTACAAGGTATACCTTTTTCCATAATAATTTTTGAGGATCTTTCACTTCATATATTCTTTGTACCCAATCTCTATGAAAGTCTTCAAATTGTGACATTTTGCTGCATTTGAGGTTCATTAATATAACCTCATGTTTTTCAGCCAACTCTTCTTCAAAGCCACACCAGTGCTCTAAGATCATCGAAGTCAAAGCTCCGATCATATTCCTCTGAACTGATCCATCTGAATTATGAACGATATTTCCTTCTGCATCCTTAAGACATTCTTCTTCCATCTTAGCTAATAAAGTTGGGGATGATTTTTTTTCCCACCATCTGAGAAGTGTTCCAGTGAAACACTGTATGATGATCTTACATGCTTCAATTTCACTCTTACCCCTGAGACACATTAGCTTATATTCAGAAAACATTACATCAATTAGTTGTCTGGTTTGACCAATGCTAATATTATCAATATTCCATTCCTTTGGCGGTTCTGGGAAGAATGTATGTGTCTCTAGAAGTTTTCCTTTTCCAGCTAGATCAGGAGCCGGGTATTTATTGAACCGATTTTCTAAGGGTTCATAGATAGGAAGGACCTTGGCTGTTGTTTCTTCTTCCTAGAATAATGATGCCAGAGAAATGTGTTCCAATAATTCTTCTTTTTGTGAAACTACAGTTTCTTTGGAAGAAAGAATGGAAACCTGTCCACTGGTTTGACATGGTCTTGTATCTTTACACTTCTTTTGTGCAGAAAGGAATCTGGAACTGGTTTGTCTGTTTTTGATACCGACATCTTTCCTACTTTTTCTGCCAGTTCACTTATTATTCCCTTAGTATAATCAAATTGTTCTACCATTTTTTCTCCTGCTTCTTCTATCTTGTTCAAAGATTCTCTAGTGCATCCTCTAACAACTGAAAATGTATATTGTACATCATTAAAAAATTTATTTACATCATTCAAAGAAACTTGAACAACATCAAATTGATTTTTAATCTCTGCAAATTTTATCACAGTCATTTCCAGACCCTTAATGGCTGTGTTAGTCCAGTTTAACTGTTCACTGGTCTTTTTTATTCTGCCATCTATTCCCAAGGCATTATCATCTTTTAATATTATAGGAATGGCCTTTGCAGAATTTTGACCTTCTCCTAAGACAATACCTTCAAAAGGAGGGAAAGTGGTTACTATCTCAACCTTACTACCATCTAAGGCTCACCAGGAGTGAAGTAATGAAGTAGAGGCCTTATCACCTACCATCATAACACCTTTTGTTTGTCTCATGGTTTTCCAGGAATAGAAAGATATCCAGGAATTTGTTTCTTCCATATATTGTTTCCATTCTTGAGACAGTTTAATCTTTTCTTTAACAGTATGAGTAAGACCAAAAGATTCAACTTCTGGATGAGTGAGAAGATCCCAATTTAGCATGGCTTTCATCCATGCACCTCCAATTTTATGCTTGGGACAACCATCCATTAATGTAAAAAACTTTTGCATTTCCATGACGGCTAGTTTTTTATAATCTTCTCGAATTGGCCAAACCTTGAATCAGGGATAAGTCAATTTGCTTACTATAGAAGCCCAAGCCCATATCTAGGCTTTTTTGGCCTCATGGTATTGAAGATTGCTGTCAGCCTTGGGTCTTCATTTTCCAAGGTAGTGATTTCATGCATCATCAGGATGTGTTCAGCTTCATGGGGAAATGGTATATTTGAACACTTTGGATTTGGACAAGGATTTATAGAAGTGGTAGGTGGAGCTTCTCCTATCCTAGGATTATGATTTTCATTCATGACAATATCAGCAAGGTTATTGAGGTTAACAGGGAAATGACACTCTGGAAACTTGACTTCAAGTGAGGAAAAATTTACTAATTGTGCAAATTCAAATAATGAGATGTGTTTACAGGAGCTTGAACTACAGGAACAAGCAGTATCTACAAGTTCAGGATTTTTGTACAATGGTGAACTTCTACACATTTGATCTATTCTTCATCTATCAATAATTGATCTTCGAGGAAAGGAAAGAATAGCAGAAGAGGGTTCTTCTCTAATGTCAACAAAAGTAATTTTCTTTATGGCAGGAGGCTTTGGATTGGATACTACCCAGTGTTCTGGGAAATTAAGATCTTCCCACTTAATAGTTTGGTGTTCAATCTTTTGATTTCGAGAATCTGTCAACACCACTACACTTGTTTTTGACTCTTTGCTAGGGGCATGTAAGACCGCAGGATAAATGGTGTTTGTATGACAGAAGCAACCTCTGGTTTGTATAACAATATTGTGTCTCTTTTTGGCCACATCAAATCCAATTGTGTGGATTTGTAACTGAAGAATATTTTCAATTGTTTCATCGAAAACATATACAGAGAAATTAGGATAACGATCGAAATAAACAGGGCCATTGGATAGAGGAGCTACAATCCCACCTATCAATAAATCAACGTATTTGTTATGGGTCAGATCTCGAACAGTGGCTAAGACAAATGTGTTTAGACCCTGTTGCGTTAAAGAATGTATACCAATGCGGATGCATCCCAAATTAAGATACTAAGTTTTTAATCTTTTTGCCTCGACTTGGAGTTGTTTGGAATTTAAAGGAGGAATGGGTTGTAAACAGTCAGAATTTTCTTGAATCTGACTTATAAATTCCTTAATAGAAATTCTAGTTGCGGCTTTTAAATGAAAAGAAGACAAGTCTGAGTAAACTTCAGATGCATTTATTCTGGGTAACTGCCATCTAGCAGAAGGCTATGTTTCTTCATATTCTAATTCAACAGAATTTAAAACATGGCTAGATGCTGATGCGAACATATCCCTAATGGGATTATCATGAACAAACGATTCTTTCTCTTCTATTTCGCGGAAAGAAATAGACTTTCTATAAGGCTCCATTTGGATTTTGAGTATTTCTAAGTACTAACCTTTGAACCAGGCGTTACTGGCTCTGATACCAATTTTACATAGGGGCTTCAATGAAGCTTGCAACAACAACACAACTGCTAGGCCTTTCTGAGTCTCTTCTCTCCTCTTTCCACTTATTCTGATTTACATGAACCCATACACGAACCTACTAGCAAATTTCTCGCTATGTCGACCTCTTCAATGGCATCCTCACCTTACACAGTTTGGCGTTCCTTCTATGCATTGGTGAACCTCTAGCAAACCTCAACATAGAATAACTTAAGTAGATACTACCTTAGCAACTCATTTATAATTCGCAAGTACTCAAATGTGGAATAACACTCTCTTATATTAATTTAGCAAATGGATTACAGATGATTACATTCTGTTCATTCCTAAGATAGACTGTGTTCACATTTACCAGAATTTTTCTACTCAACTAAGAGATAGCTTACTGGAGGCTACCTGGCGAACTCACAAACTCAGTCTTTGAAAACCAACAATTTCATAGATAGACTTTCTAAAGATCTGGCCACTTTAGGTTCTCACCTGTGCCAAACACACAGATGCACATGCTTCTCAGATCACGTAAGACTTTGATATCTCTTTGTGATGCAAGCATATTAGACTACAGTCCGCAGTTGCAGAGCAGGAAAATCTCTCGGCTCTAAAAACACTTCAAATTCCAAATTCCTCGAATGAGCCTTACTCCTTTTCTTATATAGCAAAGGGAGGGGAGAAACATCGGACCATCGAGTCGACAAACTTGGTACTAAAAGAATCTATCAGATCATGAGATGTGGCTCAAAGCGCACCAAAAGAAGGAGAAGTGCTCCGTGTCTCATTACTGAAGATTATTACAAATCTACGAAGAATAAAACTTTACAAAGTGCAAGATTTTTTAACAGGAAAAGCCCATGGGAAAATATAGTCACAAATTGTCCTTGTGACTGGACGACAAATTTACACTGTGGAGACTTTTATGGAAAAGTCCACGGGAACCAAAATTTTAAAAGATTGTAATTTCAGGAAACCGAAATTTTTTATACATATTCTCATCCCAAGCATTGGTAAAAATCCTTCTTACAATCATGGGCGTATTTAATATAATTTTATGCTTAAGAGAATAAGCCATTGGTGATGTCTATTCATGTATTCTTTTAATACCTCGTTATCTCGGAGAAGATATTGATCTGGGAGAGAGAACATGTCTTTGACGGTTTCATAAGGAGAATGGAAGCATTCACGGATATTGTGCTCAAAACATATATCACAACCCATTCTTACATATGATTCATGGTAAACAAGATCTATAGCTATTTTGTTCATACCATAATCATTCCACCAATGTCACATCCAATCACTTTGTTGGTTTCGCTGCATGATTCCTGTGGTCCCAAACTCTATTTTGGTGTAATGGGTTTCCTCTTTGCTGTCTTTATTCAATATGTCCCACCATAATCTTTTGTAGATGCCGAAATCATAGACTATGTCTGGAAAGATGAGGTTGGGGTCCTTTCCAGGCCATAGTGCTGCATTATGTGTTGTAAGAGGCCAAGAAGTATTCGTCATTCGATTTATTGAAAAATATCTTTCATAGACCCCACTTCTACTTCCCCCATGTGACCATATCATGGTTAGATCATGAAAGTCATGAAGAAGAGCATCTTGTGCCTGTCTTGCAGCGTCCATACTTCTGGAATAAACCATATCGTGGATCCATCTGCTCCCTTTTGGATACACTTTTCTTTCAGGTAGTAGGTGTAATATATCAATGCGTGCTTGAAGATTGGCATCTAATACTTTCATATTTCTTAATTTCTAGGTGGGCTTCCAACTTTCTTTGTATTCTGACCAACTAAGATTATATGGAATTGTTCTTAGTACTTCTTTTTATTGGTTTTGATCCCATTCTGTTATTATTACCATCACATGTTCAGGTGGATGAATAAATTCTCTACTAAGAAAATCTAGCAGATGATTTTCTTTCCCTTTAATATGCTCCACTTCGAAATCAAAGTTGGCAAACAAGGCCTGCCACCGAGCAAACTTAGCTTCTCCCAGCTTTTTATTATCTTTGGTTAAGACTTTTTTCATAGCCGAGGCTTTAGTCCTTTAGCAAGAATTTTTTATTTACAAGATTTACTTCAAATTTATTTATACAATTCCAAGCGGCTTTAACTTATTTCTCTATAGTAGAGTAATTTTGTTCCACTTGGATTCCAGGTTCCTGAAGCAAACTGTACAATTTGTTCTTTACCTTCCTTTTTCTATTTGAGGATGCCTCTCCATCCAATATTGCTTGCATCTGATTCTATGATCTTGAAAGCATTATCATCAGCTACATAAAAGATAGGCAGTGTTTTGACTTTACCTTTGATTCGTTGGACAGCTTTAGTATGAGCCTCGGTCCATTGAGGCGGATTCTTCTTGAGCCTTTGATTTAACAAACTTTTGTCCTTTGCACAATCTTGATAAAAGTTACTCACATAATTTAGACATCCTAGAAATCTCTGAAGCTGGGTCTTATCAGTAATAATGTGAGGAATTTTTTCAGAGAATTCTAATGCATGTTTTTGCAAGGATATTTTGCCATTGAATATGGTGTGGCCAAGAAACTTTACAGAGGTTTGGAAAACCTCTATTTTCTTTTTTCTTAAAACCAAACCATTTCTTTTTACCAACTGTATAAAGGTATGCACATGCTTGAAGAGATCTTGAATATTCTTTGAAAAAATTAGGATTTCATCAATATAGACCAGGATCCAATCAAAGTAAGGTTTGAAGATGGAATCCATCACCTTCTGGAACTTAGAGGGAGCATGCTTCAATCCAAAAGGCATTACCTTCCTATTCATAATGTCCTCCAGGCACGCTGAAGGCTATTTTGAACATATCTTCTTCAGAAATGGCAACCTGCCAGAATCCTGACTTTAAGTCAAATTTTAAAAATAGTTTTTCTCCTCCTGTCCTTCCTATTAAATCTCCTTTGTGGGGGATAGGATATGTGTTATCTGCAAGAACAGAGTTTAGAGGTTTGTAATTAATTACAAGTTTTGGGATACCTCTAGCCTGTTCTGAACTTTTGTATACATAGAACCCATAACAATTCCAAGGACTGTTGGATTCTTTAATTAGTTTTCTATTCAAGATTTGTTTTATCTCCTTTTCACATAGATCCCTATATTCTTTATTCATCGGGATTTCTCTGCTCTTGCATGGATTCCCAGTATATTTTTGACTTTTATGGTAAATCGACTGTGTGCTGCTTCCGATGCCAAAAGGCATTGGGTTCTTCTGAACAACATTCTTCCTCTATTATCCTTTTGAGCTCAGTAATTTTCCTTTTGTTTAGAGGATTTTTCAATTGCTCTTCAATCTGTATCGAGGACTTTAGATCTTTTAGATATGTTAATTTTGCTTCGACTCTATCTAAGTCTTTGATTGTTTGGACCATGGTTGAAATCCTTGGACTTGTGATGTAAGGAATTTGAATCCTTTTTGACTTTCCATCTGAGGTTGGGACTATGATGAAGTAGCCAACTTTATTATTCGTCAATCGTATTGAACCATGGGTTTCAACTGCGGCTAGGAAGATATTACCCAAAATGCAATCAATGAGTATATCTGACTACAAACTTAAGCTTTATACAATGTTGGTCAAAACATATAGAAGCTTTTGGTACTTCATACCTGAGTGTTTTATTTCCTAGACCAACAACTTTCCTTTCTGCAGAAATCCAAAATTTTGTTGGGATAACTCTTGAATTTAAGATATTTACATTTGCACCAGAATCCAATAGCGTAGTTAGTGAAAACATTTCTCCTTGTATACAAAGATTTACCTTTACATGGTGCTGCTAATATTCAATTTCCTTGATTCTCATCTCTCTGGATCCTAAAATAGGATCTTTTTGTCCTTCAGCGATTTCTATATTTGGATTTTGGTAAGAGGCTGTAGTGTTCCAATCTTGGACACTTTTAGGCTACTTTCCTTTTTCTAATTCTGCAATTCTAGATTTTAAACCAAAGATTTCAGATTTAAGATGATGTATTTCTCTACTTACCTCCCAAAAGGTGAGTGAGCGAACATTGTCATGTGGATGATGTTTCTGGAATGATTTGGTATTCCGCTCAAATGAAGCATAAAAAAATAATGTCTTTTTGACAGTGTTTTTAGAAGAACTTGATACACGTAGCTGATCCATGAAAGTTGCAGTAAGTCTTTCCTTCATATAACCTTCTTCCATGGCTCGGATTTGAGAAAGAATCTTGAATTCTTCTTCTTCAGTATGAGCCATCAGCACCTTTTCCTTTTGTGGTACTAAATGTGTTTCTTCAATAGAGGATTCACTGTAAAAATTAGAATCAGAATCAGAATAATGTGGGAATTCACAATTTTCTGAGTCTGAACATGCCCAAGCTTGCATATGTGGATGTAAATATTCAACAAATGATTCTACTAAAGAGATAAAGGAGTCAACAGATGACTCTTCTAGTTGTTGTTGCTGTAAATGTTCTGTGATTGAAATATTTGGGCTGTGATTTGTCTCATGATTTTTGTACCCACACTTTCTACATTGTGTTTGGGTCTCTATTTTGACAGCTTTATCATGTCTGTTCAGAGGCTGATTTTTCTTACCTCTATTTTTATTTGATTCTTCACCCACTGGACATCTATTGGATGTATGCCCCGTCTTGCCACAAAGCCAACAAGTCAGCTTATTCCATTTTTCTTGTTTGGATGTATGCAGGTGTATATCTGAAGGCTTATAATAATGTGTTCTAGGCACATACCTGTAATGTCCCTTTCTGGTCCTTGTAGGGACTTTTCTTCCTGAGGATCGGCCTTTATTGCTATAGAATTTGGCAGTCTGCTTATATTCCTTTTTGGCTCTCTTTTTGGCTTTCCTCTTTCTAACCAAAGGATCATCAATGGTTAGACCATATTTACTACAGATAGATTTACTATCTGGAAGCCTTGACAATTTTTCTAAGGATCTATTTACCTTAGAACTAGTGCACAAACTGACCAATTTTTTTGTAATGAGAGAATAAATTTCTCCCCAGGTATACAATTCAAAAGGTAATTGAAATACTTCTTGCAATTTAATATAATCAACAAATCTAGATGGCAGGGCTGCAAGGTATACCTGTTTCCATAATAAATTTTTAGAATCTTTCACTTCATATATTCTTTGTACCCAATCTCTATGAAAGTCTTCAAATTGTGACATTTTGCTACATTTGAGGTTCATTAATATAACCTCACGTTTCTCGGCCAACTCTTCTTCAGAGCCACACCAGTGGCCTAAGATTATCGAAGTCAAAGCTCCGATCATATTATTTTGAACTGATCCATCTGAATTATGAATGATATTTCCTTCTGCATCCTTAAGACATTTTTCTTCCATCTTAGCTATTAAAGCCGGGGATGATTCGTTTTCCCACCATCTGGGAAGTGTTCCAGTGAAACACTATATGATGGTCTTACATGCTTCAATTTCACTCTTACCCCTGAGACACATTATCTTATATTCAGAAAACATTACATCAATTAGTTGTCTAATTTGACCAATGCTAATATTATCAATATTCCATTCCTTCTGGGATTCTGGGAAGAATGTATGTGTCTCTGGAAGTTTGCCTTTTCCAGCCAGATCAGGAGCCAGGTATTTATTGAACCAATTTTCTAAAGGTTCATAGATAGGAAGGACCTTGGCTATTGTTTCTTCTTCCTGGAATAATGATGCCAGAGAAATGTGTTCTAATAATTCTTCTTTTTGTGGAACTACAGTTTCTTTGGGAAGCAAGAACGGAAACTTGTCCACTAGTTTGACAGGGTCTTGTATCTTTACACTTCTTTTGTGCAAAAAGGAATCTGGAACTGGTTTGTCTGTTTTTGATACCAACATCTTTCCTACTTTTTCTGCCAGTTCACTTATTATTCCCTTAGTAGAATCAAATTGTTCTACCATTTTTTCTCCTACTTCTTCTATCTTGTTCAAAGATTCCCTAGTGCATCCTTTAACAACTAAAAATGTATATTGTACATCATTAAAAAATTTATTTACATCATTCAAAGAAACTTGCACAACATCAAATTGATCTTTAATCTTTGCAGATTTTATCACATTCATTTCCAGACCCTTAATGGTTGTGTTAGTCCAGTTTAACTATTCACTGGTCTTTTATGCAATTATGCAACATGGGCACTCCTTGGATGAGGAACTAAATTTCACATCCAAAGAGTGTTTCATCTCAAAAATTGAGTAAAACCTTAGGGAAACAAATTGAAATATAAGTTGACAAAGTAATTTTTTTCCTTTTTCCCTCTAAAATTTGATGATGTAATATAATATTATTTTATTATTTTATAATATTCTTTAGGAGGCCCATTTTAGACATCAACATTTCTCTAATGGTATCCCGACCTTAAATCTATGTTGCAAAACATTGAGACCCCTCTCAATTGACCAAATAGATCATCAATCCTCGGAAGTGGGTACTTATTATTCACAGTGGCTTTGTTTACCTGCCTGTAATCGATGCGAAAATGCAATGATTTATCCTTCTTTTCAAAAAACAATGCAAGGGCTTCCCATGGTGGAATGATACCCTTTTTCCATTAATTGTTTCATCTACAACTTTAATTACATGAGCTTATGAATGCTCATGTGATAGGGAGCCTTTGATGTTGGTGTTGTTCCTGGAATCATCCCAATGGTGAAGTGAATCTCATTGTTGGGAAACAATCCTTACAATCCTTCTAGAAATACATCACTATACTAGTTTAATACCATATAATATTCAAGGGGATTTGTGTTAGCCTCTCTTTCCTATGAGATTTAAATGGCATAAAGGGCACAACACCTCTTGCTACAATGCCTTACTCACACCGATGATACCACTCTAGTTGTTACTGGACTTTTGATTCCTTGTAGTGATATTGAGTCACCTTCATCGTTGAGACATTCCAACACTTTATTATAGCAATCAAGCATGTTTCTATGAACTTCCATCTAATCCATGCCAATCAGAATGTCATACAATCCTAATGGAAACAAATTCAATTTAAATACTATATTGGCGCCTCCAATTTTTATAAGGAAAGACTCAATCATCTCTAATATCCTCCTCTTTGCACTAGTGGCTAGCTGAATCAACCATGGTTCTTCATTGACTTTGTTTGGCAATTTGCATTTTCCACAATATTATGACTCATATAGTTAAAATTTGATCTCGGATAAATTGAAACTGAAGAGTTCTTGACCATACCTTCCATTTGAATGATTATTGGTTGTTGGTGTACCTATCTATTTTCCAATGCAATGTATCCTTTGGGGATTCTCTTGGCCACGTCATTCACAATTAATCCCACATGTATGTTTTGCAACATTGCACCATATTTTTGAAACCTGGGGCAATCTCTCCTTAAATTGTTTTCTCCACGCTCCCAACACTGATAGGATCATTTCATCATTTGATTCCCTGATTTCCAAGGTTCATTTCTACTAACTATTGAGTTTTTCTAATATTCACCTTTGGTGAAGTTATTAAACCTTCCATCCTTTCCTCCTTGCTTATATCCTAAGGTTCTCTACCCTCCTTTTCCTTTCTTCTCCCATTCATCCCTAACTTTGGTGTTATGCTTAGACTATTCATAGCAATGTTTCCTCTTTCAAATAACCTCCTCTAGAGTCTTAGGTTCATCGAATTCTATTATGTCTTGGTTGCTTATGGTGATCCGCTAGCATACCTCTGGAACTTGGCCTTCTCTTCCTTGATATAAGGTACATACCTTAGTAAGTCCAAGAATTTTTTTGTGTATTCTTCAAGTGTCATCTGCCCCAGTTTGTGTTCATAGAACTCCTTGGCTTTGTTGTCATAATATTTTTCAGACAGGTGCTTAGCATGGAAATATTTTTCAAACTTTATCCATGCCAACTCTCTTTCCCTGATACCTTCTATATTCTTTAAATCCTCCAACCATATATCAACCTTTCCCTTTAAACTAAAAAAACCATCCCTACCTTCATGTTCTTAGTATATTCATACAAATTGAAGTACTTCTTAATTCCCAAAGCCAATCCTCTGCATGTTTTGATTTCTTTAGCTCTCCATCAAAGGTTAAGGGTTTTTCTTTCTTGAATTATTCTTTCATGGGATTATTATAACCTTCCTTTCATGATGATCTCTGAATCAAATTGATGATGCTAATTAGATTTATCTTAATTTGGTTTTTAAAGTTAATCTTAACTTACATCAAATTATTATAAAAGATATCATTTAGATTAATTTGAAAATAAAATAAAATTATACTAATTTTTTATTATTAAATATAGCTACAGTAAACTATATCTTTCATTATATATGTGTGTGTGTGTGTGATTTATTTGATTAAAAATAAAAAAGACGTAGCTACCTTTACCAAATGTAGTATATTATATTTAATTATAGTTTTATGATAATGATACTTCACCAAATAATGAGGGTGAGGCTAAGACCTAAGACCTATATACTGGAAGTTTTTATGGACTAATGATTAAATCTATCTCGCAACTTTCTTAGAAATTGAAAATAGTATCTGAATTGGTGATGCATATTATAAGAATAATATCTAAATTTATGTTACTAGCACAAACACATTAAAAATATTAACGTGGTTGATATAGACAAAGACTTCATTTATACCTACCAGTAATAGATATATAATAATAATAATAATTATTATTATTATTATTATTATTATTATTATTATTATTATTAATTATATAATAATAATAAAAATATTAAAAAAACTATTACAACAAAATATGATTATTATTTTAAAATTATTATTACTATTATAAATTATTATTATTATTAAGAGTATTGTTATTAGTTAATATTTCCACTATTATCAATTAATATTATTATTAAATAATTAAATAATAATAAATATTAAATAATTATTAAACCTAAGGGAATTAATATTATTAATCCAAGGCAATGATTAACCCAATGGAATAAAACTAAAAACCAAAGAGAATAATATTAAACTCAATGTATAAATATTATAAACCCAGAATATATAAACCCTAAGATAAATATTATAAGCCCAAGGGATTTATATTAAACCATAGGATTAATATTATAAACCTTAAGAAGAATATTATACCCTATGAGGGTAGCCAAAAACCCTAGTTTTACTCTAGTGCGATTATGAGGTTTCACATGCACCCGGGAGCGATAACTGGTAGAGGGGATCGTCACGAATGTTAGCAGACAAAGGGTTGGTACACTAGGTTAAATTATATGCAGCAATTTGGCAGTTTATGGTCTCAAGGGTCCTCAAGGTCAACATATTGGGGTTCGAATGGTGGAGGACGTGTTCACAACATCATAGGGTGATCAGGTGCTCAAGTTTATGCTCAAAAATCAAAGTGTGAGAATCTTTTTAAACTTAGCTTCAGATCGAAGGGCTTATCATTTTGAATCCAACGGTGTAAATGACACTCAAATCCGAGCTCGTATGCAAATGTTAGAGAAAGTCAAAGTTCATCTTTGACTTGTCTACATGGCAGGATTGGACGATGTGGCAAAGCCCTTAAAAAAATGAGGAGGTGCCAAGTGGCAGACTGTCATTGGCACCCACATATCACAAATCACAGTCGTAGGTGGAAAGGCATTATAAAGTCATCACCAGAACAGGCTGGGATGTGATGTGATAAGGAAATCGCAATCGGCGAGGGGAAGGTATTACGGAAATCGGCCCCCGGCACGTTGGGTTGTGATGCAATAACGCAATTGCATATCGCAGGAAAAACAAGGTCGTAGACTTTAGGACCCCGCTTCTCTGCCAATTGCGATGAGCGATAAGTTCCCGGACGTGATACATTTATGAGCCACCATTTAAGTTCCCATCTGGTCCGCCGATATTGCATCGCACAATCATCGCTTTGTTTACAAGACCATCTGCTAGGTTTTTACGTCGATTGCAAAATGTGATAGTTCCCTGATGCGATGCCACTATAGGTTATGATTTAATATCTCGTCAGGTATGTGATATCACAATCACAAATTGCCCATTTTTATTCACATACCATAAGAGCCTGCAGCACTTTCCGATTGCAATTTACGATATGGCCGACAGGTTATGGCTCGTGACGTGGCCAAATTCTCACTTAGTTAGCAGATTTTGGAGCGAATTTGAGGGATTCTGTTGGTTTTGAAGCAATTTGTGGAACAATTAGGAGAACTAGGATAAGTCATAATGTCTTCAGTTCTTATCCAAATTGGATGCAAAAGAGGCTAGATAGCCATTTTTTAGTATTCTGGACTCATTGAGATAGGTTTTAGAGGCATTTGAGTATTTTAAACACACTCTTGTTGTAATTTTGAGCATAATAGAGAGGCCCAAACATTGGAAGCTGGACCAAGGAGACGTAGCCCAGGAGGGGTGAAATCCTCATCAAATATCTGTGTTGTGTGTTATGTTTTTATGTTCTATGTTGCTATTTTGTTGTTGTTCAACATATGTTTTATGTTAAATTGTTTATAACATTTACATAAGAAAATATCATGGGAATCTGTTAATTAAGAAAACATGGTGAAACCTTAAGGACTTGATAAGAAAATGATAAGAATCTTGGGTTTTATTCTGAATGGGGAATTAGCACAACATTACTAATCTGCCCCATTTCCAATCAATTTGGTATCATAGCATTGGTTTTTTCTTACTAGAAGTGCTTTGTGAAATAAGGATTCAATTGTTTGCAAGTTTGTGTCATGCTAACAAGGTTAAAACTCAAAAGAGGAGAAGGGAAGCCGGTTGAAAGCCCTATAGATGGCTCAAAGGGAATAAGAGAAAGGTTATCAAATTCCTACAATAGTACATCCTCAATCTGCAGAAGTTGCAGTTGAGTCTTTAGAGACCATGTCTCCTGAAGAAGAACCTACAAACATGATAGAAGATGAGGAGACCTTTAGAAATTCTTTCTTTCATATGACACAGATGATGAAGGTCCTCTATGAAGAGAGGAATAGCAGGTTGCAAGGAGAAAGTTCCAAACCTCCCAGAGGAGAAGGCTCTTCAGGAGGAGGTAATGGAAAAGGAGGTAATGGGAATGGAGACAAACCTCCACCCTATCCACCATATTCTTCATATTCTTCTTTGCAAGTATCTTCACACTCTTCCACTAATACAACCCTTACTCATACTCATCATCACTTCAAAAGGAACTGGTAAATCACCTTTTCTAAAGCTTGATGTTAAATTTGAGTTGCCTATGTACAATGGTGAATTTAATGCAGAAAAGTTGGATAATTGGATTCGTCAGTTGGAGGTATATTGTAGAATTCAAAACCTTCAAGAGGATGATATCAAAATTCAATTGGCTTCATTAAGAATGGAAGGTGAAGCACTTGTATGATGGGAATCAAAGACCCAAGAGGAGATTAAGAAACATCATAAGATATCTATTACTTGATCTGATTTCATTTTTGCTATAAAATTACAATTCTACCCTTTAGCCCATATGCAAAAAGCTCTCATGAATTGGAAAATTTTCAAACAGTTAAAAGGTCAAAATGTGCAAGAGTATACTCAAGATTTTAGGAGAAGAGCTCTTTTGCTAGGAGTAGACATGTAGTCACAAGATACGTTGTTGAAATATATAGGAGGTTTGCAGAGCTATCTTCGACACACCATTCTTATGTTTAATCCCATGAATCTTGATGAGGTATGTGTTCAAGCTACACACCTCGAAGCAAGAGGGAAAAATGTACAAGAAGAATGTAAGAAGAAGTCATTCCAGAGTGCTGGAAAAGGAAATAAATGTAAGGGAAAGCAGAAGAAAAATGTTTTTGTTAAGAAAGAAAGGGAGAAACCCTTGTGCAAGAATTGTTCCAAAGAGGGCCATTATGAAGCGCATTGTTGGAAGATTCATCCTTAATTAGGACCGAATAAAGTTAACAATAAAGGGAAACAGAAAACCAACATTGTTGTACAAAAAGACTTGGGTTCTGACTCATGTGATGAAACCAAGATGCAGCCACAGTCACTAAAGGAAAAGTCATGGAAAAATAAAGCAAAGAGGAAGTCGTGGCTAACACCAGTGCAGCAAATAACTCCAACAATGTTTCATACCCATTGTAGAAATCTTAATCTATATTTAGCAAGCGTGGGTCAAATGAAGCGACTGGTCAATTCCAGCAAGATTTTTTTGCTCCTTATGATCAAGCAGAAGAATGACACAGAGCATGAACACTTTGCAGGTTGTGACGTGAAGCTGAAAGCTAAGTTGGTTCATGTGGTCAATCAATATGGGGAGATGTTTCAAGAACCAAAGGGATTGCCACCAAAAAGGGTAATTCAACATGAAATTCAGCTACAACAAGACTGTCCACTCCCAAATATTGGTATGTATTGAATGTCAATTCTGTAAAGTTTAGAAATTAAGAAACAAGTCCATGAATTGTTAGATAAAGGTGTAATTTGTCCCTCTACTTTTCCATGTGGTTCACCAACTGTTTTTGTACCCAAGAAAGATGGAACTTGGCGCATGTGTGTAGATTATCGAGCTTTGAACAAAATTACCATAAAGAATCGGTACCCGCTACATAGAATAGATGATTTTCTAGATCAGTTGAAGAATGAAAAATATTTCACTAAATTAGAATTGAGAAGTGGATATCATCAAATTAGAATAGTTGAGGAGGATATTTGGAAGACTGCTTTTAAGACCAAACAAGGATTGTTTGAGTGGTTGGTTATGCCTTTTGGTCTTTGCAACACTCCAGCTACATTCATGAGAGTTATGAATGATATTTTAAGATCCTTTCTTGACAAGTTTGTAATTGTCTATTTAGATGATATTTTGATATTCAAAAAATCACGAGAAGAGCATGTCAAGCATGTGAGGAAAGTGTTGGATGTCTTGAAAAAAGAACAATTATTTCTGAATATGTCTAAATGTGAATTCAGGAAAACTTCCTTAGTGTATTTGGGCCATATAGTTGGAGGAGGGGAGCTAAAGATTGACACCTCTAAAGTTTTGGTCATTGTCAATTGGCCAATACTCAAATCAGTCACAGAAGTAAGGAGTTTTGGGGAGCAATGCAGTACTGGAGGAAGTTCATTTCGAATTTCTCTTCCATAACGGCTCCACTACATGCTTTGACCAGCGTGAAGGTTTTCTTCTAGTGGGGAGGGAAACAACAAAAAGAATTCGATGTTTTAAAACAAAAGATCAGTTCAACCCCATTTTTAGCATTACCGGATTTGAAATAACCATTTGAAATAAAAACAGATGCAAGTGACTACGCCATGGGTGCAGTTATTTTATAGCATGGTAAGCCCATTTCATTTCATTCTGATATTTTTAATGGTGTTGTTATTAATTATCCTACATATGATAAAGAGCTTTACACATTGGTGAGAATTGTGAAGAAATGGAAGTATTACTTGATGGGAAAAGAAACCATTATTCACACCGATCATAAACTTTTTCAATATCTGCAATCTGAAACAAAATTGCAGCAATTAAGGCACTTTCATTGGATGGGATTCTTACAGCAAGTCCACCTGGTAATCAGGTACAAGAAATGTATTTATAATAGAGTTTTTGATATGCTTTCTAGATCTGTTGTTAATGTAGCCA
Source organism: Pinus tabuliformis (assembly GCA_031772625.1). Taxonomy (NCBI): domain Eukaryota; kingdom Viridiplantae; phylum Streptophyta; class Pinopsida; order Pinales; family Pinaceae; genus Pinus; species Pinus tabuliformis. The sequence continues at coordinate 1,256,578,780 of CM062804.1, forward strand.
TTTTACTCAAGAATAATTTTGTTTTTCCTTAAAGTTATGTTGAACAATACGCACATGATGCTGAATTTCAAGAGGTATATGAAAGCTTGAGTCAAGGCCACCAAGTTGAGGAATTAGACTACCATGTACATGGTAATTTGTTGTATCATTTGGGAAAACTTTGTGTTCCATAGGGACAGAGAGTAAATGTCACAAGGCAAGCATACACTTCTCTTATTTTTGGACATTTCGGTGTAAGTAAAAAAATGGAAAATCTTCAAAGATATTTTTATTGGCATCGTATACTTGAAAGTGTGTCACGTTTTATCAGAGGTTGTTCATTGTGTGCAGTCAGTAAGCCTAGTAATAGGAAACTAGGATTGTACGCACCACTTCCAGTGCCTTCACTTCCATGGGAGAGTGTTTCTATGGATTTTGTAGGAGGTCTTCCTTTGTCAAGAAAGGGTCATGATTATTTGTATGTAGTTGTGGATAGGTTTAGCAAGATGTGCATACTAATGCCTTGTAAAAAACAAATTACAGCTCAACTTTTCTTTCAAAATGTATGGGTTCATTTTGGATGACATACTTCTATTGTAAGTTATCGTGATTCCAGATTTGTTGGGAATTTTTTGTCAAATTTATGGAACTTGATGGACACCAAGTTTAAAAAAAGTACAACCTTACATCCGCAAACAGATGGTCAAACTGGAGTGGTTAACAGGAAAATTATTCATTTTCTAATAGGATATTGCAGTAAACATCCTAAGTTGTGGGATGAACATTTGCATTATATTAAGCATGCTTACAACTGCGAAAAACACTATTCTACTCTAACTTCACCTTTTGGGGCATGTATTGGTTATTTGCCTAAATCGCCTTTGGATTTCATCTTTGAGAAAGATGTAGTTGTAGATGGACATAGAGACATAGATAGAGCAAAGAAATTCATTGAGAAAATTCAGTTGATGCACCAAACATTTCAAGAACAACTAGAATAGAGTCAAGGCAAGTATAAGGCATGTCATGATAAGCGTCGTGTGGATCATTAGTTTTAAGTAGGTGATGAAGTTTGGCTATACATTAGCAAGGAAAGGCTTCAACGTGAAGGTAAAAATCTGAAACCAATCCGTTATGGTCCATTTAAAATTCTAGAAAAGACTGGTAATAATGCTTTCAAGCTTGAGTTGCCTTCATATATGTAAATTTATTCCATTATTAATGTTGAAAATTTGAGATTGTATAAGCCTCCTTTGATTAAATATCAAGGAGAAAGTGTACAGATTCCATCAATTGAATATTTTTCTCCAGAATTTCCATATGAGCTTTAACAAGACACCATACCTGACAGAAGAATGAGGTCATCGAAGAGGGGAAATTTTGATTATCTTCGAGTGGGTCTCAAAGGTACAAATCCATCCAAGGCTAAATGGATTGAAGAGGGGAAGGTGAGGGAACAGTACCCTCATTTGTTCAATAACTTAATATAATCTTTTGGGGTCCAAAAGGCTTCCAGTGGGGCGGAGTGATCAGGTACTCAAGTTTATGCTTAAAAACCAAAGTGTCAGAATCTTTTAAAACTAAGCTTTAGATCGAAGAGCTCGTCATTCCGAACCCAACGCTGTGAACGAAACTCAAATCCAAGCTCGTATGTAGAAGTTAGACAAAGTCAAAGTTAATCTCTGACTTGTCTACATGGCAGGATTGGATTATTTGGCAAAGCCCTTCAGAGAATGAGGAGGTGCCAAGTGGTAGACTATCATTGGCCCCTGCATATTGCAAATTGCAATCACAAGCAAAAAGACATTATAAAATCGACTCCAAAACAGGTTGGGATGTGATGCGATAAGGCAATCGCAAATCGCAATTGCAATCGGCAAGGGGAATGTATTACGGAAATCGGCCCTCAACAGGTTGGGTTGTGATGCAATATCGTAATCGCATATCGCAGGGAAAATAAGGCCGAAGACTTTAATACCCTAGTTCTCCAATGATTGCGATGAGCGATAAGTTCCCGAACGCAATACATTTGTGAGTCGCAGTTTAAATTCCCGTCGAGTCTGCCGATATCACATCGCACAATCGCCTTTTTGTTTACAAGACCATCTATCGAGTTTTTACGCCGATTGCGAAATGTGGTTGTTCTCGGATGTGATGCCACTATAGGTTGCGATTTAATATCCCGTAGGGTCCACGATATCACAATCGTAAATCACCTGTTTCTATTCACATACCATAAGAGCTTGCAACACTTGCTGATTGCGATTTACAATACGACTGACAGGTTATTGTCTGCGGCGCAGCCAAATTCTCACTCAGTTATCAGCTTTTTGGAGCGAATTTGTGGGATTATGTTGGTTTTGGAGTAATTTGTGGAACAAATAGTGGGAGAACTAGGAGAATTCATAACTTATTCAGTTCTTATCCAAATTGGATGTAAAAAGAGGCTCGGTAGCCATTTTTGAGTATTCTGAACTCATTGAGACAGGTTTCAGAGGAATTTGAGCATTATAAACACACTCTTTTTGTGATTTTGAGCATAATAGAGAGGCCTAAGAATTGGAAGCTAGACCAAGGAGACGTAGCCCAAGAGGGGTGAATTCCTCATCAAATCTTTGTGTTGTCTGTTATATGTTTATGTTCTTTGCTACTATTTTTTTTATTTTTCAACATGTGTTTTATGTTAAATTGTTTATAAAATTTACATAAGGAACTCTCATGGGAATCAATTAATTAAGTAAAACATGGTGAATCCTTAAGCACTTGATAAAAAAATGATAAGCATCTTGGGTTTTGTTCTGAATGGAGAATTAGCACGGCATTACTAATTTGCTCCATTTCAAATCATAGGGACAATAAAATGGAGTGCATGCAAACATCGTTTGTATGGACGAGGAGACTGTGGATTCTTCTTCTAATTCTATGGAGGCTTCCCAAATATGGGTGGAGGAGCCACATCAGCACCAAACGGTGGTTTCATCGGCGACGCACCATGCACCGGAAGTCTAGGTTGAAGCATATAATTTGGAGATGGATGATGTGGAGGTTTCCCTAAATACTCTAGGGATTTCCCACCCGGGCTCATTGGTTAATGAGGAGTTTCTTCATTTATAGGAGGACCAAGCTCACCCGATACTGAATATACCATTGCCATCAAGGTTACAATACTGGGAACTTGATCAACAGGGTCTGGTGAAAAATGTATAGGGGGCATCTTTCGTGGCGGTTGGGGGCACGAGCGGTCTGGGGACTCACACATATGGCTTTGTAAATCCTAAGTATAATGTACCAGGCTCATTAAGAGATGACCCCAAAGCTCGAGACCAACTCCTGATGCACGCATATCAAGATGTTTTGATGGCATCACTCGTCAGGAACTGGGGATTGAGGATAATAGAGCTTCGAATTTAGATGATAATCAGTCGACAGAGGATGAAAAACACCTTGTAGATGACACACAGAGGTCTGGGGGGAAGAAAAAAACAAAATTCACCAAGGTAGGTGCATGAGCGAGGGCATCTGTTGGTTTCTGGTGAAGGAATAAGCATGGCCCAAGCTGCATTTACTAAGAGTAATGTGCTAGTTGGAAGGGTTCATGGCCGAAACTATACCCCTGCGGGGTTAAAGCATTGGACTGTGGAAATTTGGTGACATTTATTGGACCAATTGTCAACGGTTATTACCATGAAAAGAGGTTGGTTCGCACTCATATTTCCACAACCAGACCAAGCAAATTGGGTTCTATCAAAATATTGGCATATCGAGATGACACTGGTGCTACTCAAGAGGTGGACGCCACTCTTCGACCTTGAGAAGGAGAAATTGGGGGTGGGGCTGATATGGGTTAGACTCCTAGGATTGTCATTACAATTCTAGTCAAAGGAAATCTTCAGGTGCATAGGGGATGACCTTGGCATCTATCTTGACTATTGTAGAACCATCATAGAATCAAGATGTGTAGCCATCACCAAGATTCTGGTACACCTGGATACAAGAGAGGGACTAGTGGAGAGTTATCGGCTCCAACTTGGGGAGATTATTAGATGGCAGATCCTTGATTATGAGGGGATCCCATTTTGGTGCAGGCGGTGTCATGAGGTGGGACACCTGTATAAAGATTGTCCGCTAATTACCAGGGTGCATCCTGAGCCCCCAAAAAGATTTGTTACTACGGGTACCCAGACTATATCAGAGGTAGAATCAACCCCTGCACAAAACATCACTAAGGAACCCCAGAGGAGGTGGAGGGTGGACATGGAGGCATTTCATCATGTGGGCACCCGAACTCCTGACGCTCAGGTCACTCGCTCACGTTCAAGGGGTCTTGAATTACTATCGAGTACACTTAATTCCTCTCCCCCCTCTTCTCATAATTTTATGAATTCTGGCATTGCTTTGTTATATTTAGTTGCTTCGGGAATGGGTTTAGGTGCATGTAAATTGAATTCAACTAATTGTCCTATTGCATCGGCTCCCCCCACTGATTCGGTTACTGTACCGACTATTACCATGAACTATCTCTATTCCTACTAGGGAGGACTCTACTTCCAGTAGCTCGCATAGGTACAACATTAGATCTCAAACACATCCCCAAACCCTCACCTTTGGATTGGGAGAGGACCCACTCCCCACAAGAGCACAAAAATTACTTAGGGAAGACAATCCTCTATGTCAAAATCCATCCTGAGAGCGAGCATTGAGGTGGCAAATGGTATCCAGATTCCTATTGACCTGGTTCTTAGAGAAAATGGGAACCCTTATTGGGTTAGCCCATGAAGTGCCTATCTTTCACTTGCAGGGTGTTAGCCAGCTCAGAGAAGAAATTGGCGCTCAGAAGACTATTAGGCTCGGTTACGATTGATGTATTATTGCTATAAGAGACTTTGGGAGATGGGGGCTCATTCAACAAGATTATGTCAAACATGCTTCCGGGCTGGATTTTCCATACTTTAGATGTGAAAGGGAGATCTAGGGGATTTTCTTTGGGTTTCAATAAAATACTATCAAGATTGACAATATTTGGAGTGGTGAAGGATATTTGGGGGCTGATTTCATAGCCACTGAAATTAATGTGCCTCTCAGACTAATAAATATTTATGGTCCCTGTCATAATAGGGAGGGATTTTTGGATAGGCTGATGAATACATCATTCATGTGTAATGACAACATTATCATAGGTGGATCAGGGGGTTCCACCCATTGTAAGGACAAAAAAGAAATAGAAGGTTAGATGGGGCAGCTATGACTTGGAATGTTGACAACCTGGAACCCCGTGAAAATAACATCGACAATGTGGAAGTTTCCTCCCATTGTAAGTAGGTCAAAAAAGAAATAGAAGGTTAAATGGAGCAACTAGGACTTGGAATGTTTTATATTTATTTTCATAATTATTCTAAATTCAAATTTAATTAACTTAAAATAGGTTTGTCTTTGTAGTTATTTTTTATTTTCTTGTAAATGTAGTAGCATGAGAAACCAATGAATTGTGGATTGTCCCTCTTGTCCATGATGATAATCGCATCTCCTCCAATCAGAGTCATCCAAAAATTATATATAAGGTTCCACTCATTGTAAGTAGGATCAAAAAGAAATACAAAGTTGGATGGGGAAGCTAGGACTTGGAACGTTGACAACCTGTATCATGTAAAAATACAAAGATAGTTCTATCACAATGCCTTAAATTCTCTTTCTTTCTAAGGAGATATTAAGTGAAGACTAAAAAAGCAACATCTATTTGAAACCAATATCCACATTAGGAGTGAAAGTAACAACTAAATTCCTTCTTCCTAATGAAGTGATATGTTAGCTTGGAGTCCTTGATGGGGCTGGTATAAACACTCATGGGTATGGCATGTAATATAATTGGCATTCCAGCAACTCTAATGGTGAAGAGGAAGGTGAACATGGGAATGAGAGCTAGGGTCTCCATCTGTCCCGGTCCCATCTTGGCATGGTGTCCTCAATGCCCTCTGCCTCATGTTTACCTACCCTTTTCATATCACTTTAAATGTGAGCTTGTGGTGGTAGAGGGGTCTCAGTATGACATTCCCTTGGTTTAAAACTCTTTCCCATCATACTTTGTTATGGCTTGACGATCTAGGAAGGATTGGTCACTATGCACATTATCATTGACATATACAATGCTCATCACACCCTCGAGTACCTAATTTGGGATTTTAATGCATGTCTGTTGTGACGCACACTTGTCCTTATCTGGTTTTTTTCTCATTCGATACTTCTCTCCCACTGGTTTAATCGGCCAATGATTGTGCCCCTATATAAATATAGGGCATTGTCCTAGGGTGGTAGTTTTTAGTGTTATTCGTTTGGAAGCAGAAGGTTTCCAACTATCGAACTGCTCCTAGATGCCAAGGTGGGAGATTAAAGCTTTTGAGGAAGGTTTGTCTCTGCCTTACTTAGAATCACAATTTGTTTCTTGTTTCTAATCAATTGGTTTATGTGTGTCACCTCTCTTTTATAGTCCCTATGGTCTCCGCAGGTGTCAATGTTTGTTGTGTTGCTTCTTCACAACAAAGCAACGGGTCACACCTTTGAGTTGGTCATTGTGCTACCCACTTCTCCATGCCAAATCACTGACTCCGTAGGTATTTCTTTCAAGTTCTCGGTATTGGTCTATGGCATCTAGTACTCTGGTACATTTTCAATTTTGTTTTGATTAAGCCACGAGTTGTGTTTTGGGCAAGGCTATCCTAATTTTCCTGGGCCCAATTCGCCTTTTTCCTCTACAAAGTCTACTCCCCTTAGGGATTGAATGTATAAGCCTATTTGAGGCTCAATTTCTAGGACATACTCTCAACAACATTAACAGTAAGTCTTCTTTTCTATGGTCAATGGCCCCCTCACTCTCCTAAGTCTCGTTAGTTCTGTGAAATTGCTTGACGATCATCATTGTCTCATGTCTACCGCTCCCCTATTCGTCCATAGTCCTACTCCCTGCCACTACATGGATCCTAGGCATTGTTTACCCAACCGTTGTGGTGGTTCTTTGAGTTAATCTTCCTCCCATCATCAACATCTTTTTAGTTGGTACTAAGTGGCTTACCACTTCGACTTGGTTCCCCTAAAGTAATAAATTCAATCCTTCACTTAATGGCGAAGGAGTTTAGAGACAAACTCTATTTTTATGACTCTTATATCAACGAAAACACTGTCAAGCAAACTCCTGACCCAGGAAAATTCAAAAATTGGAGGCTCCATTTCCTTCACTCAGTGTCTGTGGATTGTTAGCTAGAAACCTTACTTCACATGGTAATCCATGGTAAACAAGTCGACAATTATCAATTATTTGTAGATCGGAAGGAAACCAATTATATCCTCCGGGACATCAGATACAATCTAGATGACATCGTGGCTAGATTAACACGAGTTGAGTGTTTTGTGGTGACTGACTCAGACGCTGGATCGAATACACAGCTTGAAGCACTAGTAGTCATCAACGATCAAGGTGGGATCTCGCCCCAAGGCAATCCCAATCCACTCTCCCTAGTTGTCATATCCGATTAACAACTTCTCATGGTTTTCACATCTCTTTTTACAAACAGGTTACTCATACCTTTTATGTGCTCAGTCACCATGTTTTCTTGGCATGCCTTCTTTTCATACACCAACTTTTTTGTATGGTTTACTCGGAATATACTCATGCAATGTACTTATATATGGATAGTGGGCACGGCTATGTTCATTATGTCTTTAAACAAGCCATGTTCCCCTAGTTTGATCCCTTTTCAGTTATTTTGGCATAAACCTCTAAGAAGTTAAATTTGGTAATCGATGTTGTCACTGATAGAAATGCTGAATTTTGTCTTCACTCTTAAGAATATAGATTGTCATAAAAAATTTCTACTAGTCATTAAAAGCTATCTATGTAATATTATTTTATTGTAATAGAAATATATTTACAAAGCTTACAAAAAGCAAAAAGAATATGTTAGCAAGCAGGCTATAAGCATTATAATTTATGTAGTTATAAGTTGTTGGGTCTTAGTTAGAGCCATGTAGTTATAAGTTGTTGGGTCTTAGTTAGAGCCTACTTAGCAGCTAAAAAAGAGCTTGAGGTTGTGTTCCTTCTTATTCATTTACAACAACTCCCGTCCAGTCAATCAGAGCGGGAACGACACGATTAGTTTCGCTCGCAATCAACCACCTCATGGAATCATTATGCTAGTCCACTCTTTCTGTTGTTGAAGATGCTCCACTCTACTTCATTATAGATGATTAGCTAGTAATGGTAAATAGGTCCAAGAATTTAAATTTAAAAATATATATAAAATTTTAATATATAGAAAATTAATTTAAATTAAAAATTTTATTACTCATTATTAAATTTATTTTCAAAATTATATATAATAAAATGAAATATCAAGTATATCAAAATATATTTAATTTTAAATTTTAAAATAATAAAATAAATTTATTTAATAAATTAAAAGTTAAAATACATTTTAAACTTTAATCCTAATTAGAAATTATATAATTTTTAATTTAAATTAATCAAAATCCATTTTAACTTTAATCATATTACAATCTTATCCTAAATTTAAAATAAAATGTTTTTTCATCTAAATTCATCCTAATTTATTTTAAGCGTAAATGAAAAATACCATCAAAAAATATAAAACTTCAACATAGTAATTCAGGCTATCCTCTTAGGGTAGACTTATGTCTGAAGCAACCAGATTCTGAATTACAGTTACGTGTATTGCAAATTTTGGAGATAGAGAACTCACAAGTTTTGTTTTCCAACGATTCTCTTGTCTTGAAATTTTGGTTACGAGCAATTAAATGAAAACCTTTAAGAAATTTTTTATTACGAACAGAGGTTGTATACCTACTGACCACGATTGCAATAAGAACTTCAAAGATAATAAACACGTAAATATAATAAAAGGTACGAAGAACTAGGGATCTCGTAAATTGCATCTTCGATATATTTTTGCCTGTAAACATTAGGCACGGTATATATGACAATGAGTTTTAATTTCAAACTCGTTTTGAGAAGAATTTAATACCAGAAAAATGAAACATTAAAAAAAAAACCAAAAAACTTTCTGATAAACAAGCAATTGAAGATGAAAATGACCCTCAAAACAAATTGTAACTTTTTATTGGTTGGCATTCAAAACTGCCCTTTGTTGCCACTTTATTAAATAAATTGTAATAATATGAAAAGTAATTGTTATTAGTAATAATAATGTAATATATTTGTTTTAATTTTATGGAATAATATATAAATAGGGATAAAAAGTACACGTGGTAAGTAGTTATTGAAAACTAAAAGAGTAATGTGATCTTATCAAAGTAAAGTAATATGTGACTTTCCTTATTATTAGGCAAAATGTAAGTAATAATTTTATTTTATTTATTTATTAACTCATTTAATGCGAATTACAACCATTTATATGAAAAATTATTATTATTAATGATGAAGATACACATTTATTTTATTTTCATATTTATTAAGTAAATATATAAAGAGACAAAAGGCTAAAGTCGAAAGTGATAATTAAAAATTAGGCAGATAAAATAATATAAGATTCCATCAACAATTAGGTAAATGTATACATAACTATGCAACTATTAAACATATCTTAATTTTCGTGGTGGCTCAAGCACTCATGATGGTAGAGAAGAGTAATTATAGAGAATTGAAGTCATGATTCGGAATAGCAAAAGTACTTTACAGCAAATACTCTAATAATTAAGCTAATCTACAAAACTTCTTAATTAGCATGTTAAATAAGTTGTGACCATTTATAATATTATAATATAAATATAATTATAAATAGTTATTATTATTAATAATAATAAAATGTATTTTACATGTAACATAATATACTAGTGAATATTGCCCACGGGGGTTTGGATTGACGGTGAATGGGTGCGCTGTTAAGGCACTCCTTGCGATAGGTCACCGGTTCAAATCTCCCGTGGGTACTTAGGTTAGTCTTAATATAGAAAAAAATATATATATACTAGTGAATATTTTTTATACTTATTTTCATAATTATTCTAAATTTAAAACTAATTAATTTAAAACAGGTTTGTCGTTTAGCGTTGTGTAGTAACGTGATAGACCAATGAATTGTGGGTTATCCCTTGCGTATCCACCGATCTGAATAGTCCCGACCTAATTTTATTTTAACTGTAAGGGAAAAATAACATTAAAAAATTAATATAAAACTTCAACATACTAATTCGAGCTATCCTCGTACGGTAGACTTATATTTGAAGCAACCAGATTCAGAGTTACAGTTACGTGTAACCGAAATTTTAGGGATAAGAGGACTCACCAGTTTTGTTTTCCAATGATTTCGGTTACAAGGAGATGTTTTCCAACGATTCTCTCGTCTTGAGATTTCAGTTACGATCAATTAAATGAAAATCTATGAGAATTTCTATTACGCGCAGAGGTTGTATACCTACTTGACCACGATTGCGATGAGAAAAGATAGTGAAATCAACCAAAACATCCACGCAATCAAAAACCCATAAAGAAAAAGGAATGAGCATGGCCATGCTGCTAAAAGAAGAACAACAAATTACAAGCCAAGTCAAGCCAACGCCGTATGCTAAAGAAGCTGAGATGAAATCGCTGCGGTGTTTGTTTGCATCTGCGAAGGGCTTTAAATATGCTCAACTTCCAACGGTCACCCACTTGACGGATATTTAAATTAATTTAAAACTTCTTGTGGGTCCGAATTTTTCCTGCTGAAATCAAAATTTATGTTAAATCATGTTGTGCAGCCGTTAGTTTGATTTGGTTAAGAAATATTTAGCAGAGAAAACACTGATGTCTTAAATTTGTTGTTCAATATTAAATTTAAATTCTTGCACCAAGAGAATGTCAAGTTTTTCTAGGTGTATTATAATATTACACAGCATATAATTTATAATGGTCTCTTATTTTATAATAATGGTTTGATAATTATTATATTTTTCTAACCACTATAAGAATGGGCCTTGGCCGGTGCCCTCTAGACGCTAGGAAGAAGCGAGCCCTAATATAAGTCTTCATTTCCTCTGCCCACCCAAGCCAAGTTAGGTGGGCACAACATATGAAAATTCAGCCTCGCAATCTTGAAAGATCGGATTTGGAAACCGGAGGACACTCTTTAATATATGATGGGGCCCTTTTAACTCACGGTAAAGTAACGCCATGGGATTAGCTATCCTCTGTTGTGTCAATGGGATCCGAGTCAAACGTAATAATCGTGGAATAAACCATTCTTTATGTAGAGTGTTTGGAGCAATATCAAATGCTAATAGAGTTGATGGTGCTAGAATACAAGTGCTTGTTGATGGTACTAGAATATAGGTGCTTGTGCTGCTACTACAACTAGCGATTGCACCATGAAGTATAAAGTAACGTTGATAGGAGTGGGGTTTCCTATTTAACATCATGTAAATGTGTGGACTTGTTTAATCTCTTATGATATGTATTGAGCCAATTTTCTATTGTGTGTTTTTATTTTTCTACTGCATCCATGATATGTTGTGTTTATTCCTTTTTCATGCACTTTAGCTCACAAAACCAATCCAACCACTTCGAAATGCATCAATGTCATGCAACCTGTGAGTTGCACACAACCATGATGTGATGGGATTGTTGCACTCCATGCCATCCACAAAATTTGACTCATCCATGTGTGCGAAGTGCTTGTCCAAATGCTCATATACTAACCACACTACTACACCAAGGGCACATTTAAGACATTTTTTAAAGGCAAAATAAATATTTTTTTATGTAATAAGCTTAATGAAGAAACAACATCATTGCTATGATATTCTTAATAAATAGGCAATAATATTATAACGAACTTAATATTAAATTCATCGCAGCAGAATATAAGCATATGACATATCCCTAAACTTCATTGTTAATAATTAAATACCAATAATCATACCCAAACAAATCCATATGGAATTCACCAAATATAAATTTTATAATGTGTTTGGCCCAAATATTACATCAGTTTGACCAACGACTTATCTGCATTGATGGGTCAATTACACGAGGAACTTCAAATTATAACAACAACGTATATTGTGGCGAATATACAGGGGAGAATTGCATTGCAAGCTTGGGACGTTGTGCACCCTTCGTTAGGGATCTCATTTCCTTGTGTAATGGTGCCCTCCTTTATTGCACAGAGACTACGTCCAGTCCCTTAACACTTCTTCTCTTGATGATGCAGCCAACGAATGAGGTGGTAATCAAGTTCGGTGTGTCCACATACCACTGCAGTCTTCTCTAGTTCAAATCGGGGCACCTGCGGTTTCGCCTCTCATTCGTCGATGTGCCTATGGCCCCAACTGCTGCACTTCTCACTCACACTGCCCACGCACTTTGTCTGGCAAAGATATGAACGAACCTCCCAGTTACTAGGCCTCCAACACTCCTGGTGTCGGCCCTCGACACCACCAATCCACTTCAAATGTCGACCTTTAGCAATGTAGTCTCCTTCACAAGAACGAATGCGCCTGGAATGAACCCTAGAGACTATCGATCTAAAAACTCTTGCAGGAAAGAAATAGAAATTGACCAGCTAGGGTGATGATAATTACCACCGAAACTGGGTTGTCGACTAGGGTGAGAGCAAACCCCACCGAAGAGAGGCTCAGGATCTCACCTAAAAACCCTCACTTGAAAACTTGCCCAAGCTCTCAAAAATATGAATAAAGAAAAATCCAAATTCCATCCTTCCCTTCCTCCTTCCTTCTGCCTTTATAGCTTTCCAATATGTTTTCTCCAAGCTTCTTTAATTGACATAATACCATTGTCGAATACCACCAAAAAATACCATCAACAAACACCTTGGGAAAATACCACGTCCTTAAAAAAAAAATTCTTTGCCCCTTTTTATTATAAATCATGAGTCCTTAAAATTCCCCCTTCTTGCCAGCCTAAGGGAAAGAGAATGTCAACTTCCAACCATAGGTTGGGGATATTACAGTCCTCCCCACCCAAAATTACTTATCCTTAAGCAATTAATAATCTATGCATCAATGCGAGGGTCCTAAAGGCTCTGCCAAAAAGCTTTTTTGCATAAGTATTGTAATCTTTGTTCCACTGAATTCTACCGCATCGTCATTTTTTGTTATGTTGCAAAACAATCCATCATAGTGTAAGTCTTCCTCCAACTTCATAGGATAACATGCTAAGATCGCATTGTAAGATGGAATAGATGTTGTCGAGGAAGAAATTGTTCCTTAACAATCTTTCAACTTGTAATTGTGCATACTTGTTGTTTATTGTCAAAATTACTTGAAGATCACATGTAGTGAGTGAAACAACCAAAAATTCTATGAATATATTTATAATATCTATTTCCAATTCCTCATCCCTGTCAAAAGACGTTTTCGTCCATATAATGCATTGGAATTTAAGCCAAGGCATGTTGGTATGTCTTATAAAATGCGTACAATCAATATCTCATAAGATCTGAGCATATAACTGGTCTATGTTCATGTCAACGGATCCTACCCTTTTGCAGTATGGTTTTGAGTTCACTGCAATTATGATAAGTTTAATTGGATCATAAAATGGGGCAGGATTTAGAGAGAAGCGAAATTTAGACTCCCTAAAAGCAAGAACACATTCTTTATTATGTTCTCTAACATCGACCAAAACATTTAAGAGTGGTGTTGCAGGGGTTATTTTATCTTGAACACAATTCTTATATTCTAAAACCTCTGAAACTTGAATATTAAGAGAGAACAAGCATTCCCTTCCATATTTTCATCCTTCCAACGTCCAAAAGAATTTGAAAAGCTCTTGTTCAACTTGATTGGTACGTGAAAAAAAATGGTTATTCCTTCTATTGCACATTTCCTTAACAAAGATCTTGCAGACATGTGCAGTAGTTATTGGTCAGTGATGGACATATTGTTCTTTGGAATATGAAATATTTGTTGTGTACATCAGGTTCTTATCTTTTTTATAATTCCCGTAAGCTCATTTCCTACACTTGAAGTATTCAAGGACCCTGAGCCAATACATGAAGTTTGAATACAAATGTCATTTGCTAGCTCAGTGCCAACTGTAAAACTCAAGTTTGCTTCAATTTGTCCTAGAGAGGGAAAGTATGCGTGCTTGAACTCACACTCATTGCGATATGATGGTGGACCTTCCCAAGGGCAGTGAAACATAGGCCTGAAGTAATGTCTTATTGCCATCACAACCTCATATGTCTTTGTAGTAGCATGAAGTGATGACGACATCAAATGGTGGAAAGAAGACCACTCCTGCTCAAGCTTAGGAGCAATTGAAGCATATTCATGTGTATAAGTTGTGAAGATCTCATTTCCGGCCACTTGAATGAGTCGTTGCAATCGACGTTTGTCCCGCAATAGTTCAAAAATATTTGCTTGTGTAAGCAAACAAGATGTCGAAGAGCCCATAATTCCACAATATTAGGTTTGGCTTCTACTAGCATTGAATGATGTTCTTGAAACTCCAACCGAACTATTAAATGCTTGCTATTAGAAAGATCAATGGTGTGAAGCACAGACCCATGACGACAACATTCATGGCAAGGCACATGTGTGAACATGGATTCAAAACCCACATATTGCTTTTTTTTGCAACACAGTCTTTAGAGCCCATAACATCAACTAGGTTTTGATTTGCTGATTGGGACTCTTTAATCTCAGAGCTTCTCTAAATGTGTGACTAGAGATCAAACTCACCTTGATCAAAGAACTCTCTGGAAAGTGTTGTCTCAGTTTCCAACTTGTTTCCTAGAGAAAAACTCAAAATGACTGGAGATCTTAATAGGTGACAGTGATCCACACACATGGAAGCCTCAACACTTCATTCTGTGATCAAAGTTGAAGGACCTTCCAGAGAAAAATAAGATAGAACTTCACCTAGAGGGGCTTGAAGTATGCTTTCCTTTGATACATGTTTCGATCTGTTCTCCACAAGAAAAATTATCAAAGGAATGCTAGCCAAAATTGATATATATTGTAGTCCAGAGACCCTTGATGCTGGAAAACTACTAATGGTTGGGGGTTGTGCCATATGCATGTTCGGTTTTTGTGTATTATGATTATCATCTTCCGATCCAGTAGTTCCTTCAAACGTGAAGTCTTTATCCATAGGCCCCATCATTGGGTGAAGAAAAGGATCCCCCTCTCTCAGTATTGGTCGTTGTACACCTTATTGTTGATTCTTTTGAGAAGCCAATGAAGCATCCACGTCTCATCCCTTTGAACTGTCCTCTGTTTGAGGTAACTGAGTAGTTTTTGCATTTGAACTCTTTGGGTTTGCCAAATTTGGAAGCACATTTAATGTTGTAGGCCTCATTTGAAAAATAGCAGGAGCTAAAATGGAATGGGCCACCGTTTGAGAGTGGACAAAAACTTGTGTCAAATTTGTTTGAACGGGGGTAAAACTTGTCCCTTTAACTAATTCCTCCTCTAAAGAATTTTCATGCAGTTGAACTAGATCACTTGATCGTAATGATTTATCTAGGAAAACTTTGTTGATATCTTGAGGTTCAGAATCATTGTTTTTCATTTGAATTGGACTACCCCACTGATGTGATTTTTCTCTCACAACATTATGGATATCTTCAGATTCTGAATTTTTTCTCTGCAGAATAGAAGCCCTGGGACACTCACTTTCTTTGAGGTTAGAAGTTTTGGTGCATTTCGTTCGTCCTCATCTTGATCCATAAACGATTCTCTTTCTGTTCCATTCACAAGTGTATGATTTCCTAAAGACTTCGAGAGCATTTCCTTACTAGACCTTTGAGGCTTCTTCAATCAAAAGCACCTTTTGACTGTGTTCCTTACCTCCTCCAGATACTCTACTGAGGTGAAGATTGATATGAAATATCCAAGTCTCGAGGTTTTCTCTTAATTTTTACAGATTCTAAATTTGGTTTTTATTGAATTATAAAACTATATTTTGAATTCCTTTTGAATTTTCTTAATCAATATGTTGCAGCTTGGGATAACTCCCATGTTCGTATTACATCCTTCTTTGGCCTGCCACTTCTCGCTCTTCCTGACATAGTCTTACAATTCCAGCTTTCCTTGTTGCATTCAAGTTCTTCGAATGGGGTGACAACAATAAGATCTGATATCAAGTGCTTCTTCAATATCTTCCCTTTACCCTTCTGTCTTCTAGCCTTGTGATTATCTACCTTAGTCAGGATCCCATTGTTTTCCCCCATAGTTGAAACTCGGGTGATACCACCTTCTTTATGAACATCATTTATAATGGAAGATGCCAATGTATTGTTCCCAGATTTCTCATTTTCCTTCTCTGGAGTAACTTGAAAATCTTCAGTGATACAATCTTCTTTATCACCCCCATAAATTGTTGCCTTTCTCACTTGTTTCCTCATTATAAAATAATAATCTTTTATGGTCAAGGTGGCCTTTACTTCAAGAGGTAATGTTTGATATTCGCTCATCCAAGTTGTGACTGTTCCTGCCATGGGTAAGAATATTGGGATAGTTGGCATGTTGCCATAAATGTGCGGGCTATTCTGGGGATTGGCATGAATATGTACATGACTTCTCTTACCGAAATGTGAAACACCATCTCCATTATTTCTTCGCTGGATAGAATTTTGAACCTGAGTATGGGACATTTTGGTGAGAAGCTTCCTAATTGCTTCCTGGGTTGAGGTGATCCTATCAAGAGAATTTTCAAGATTGGAATCCTCTTGGTCTTTCATTATTTCCCTTTGCTCTTTTAGGATTTCCTCCAAATCTGATTTAGTGTTCGTCTCCTTCCTGTACCTTGGCTTCACATCCCACATCTGGCCAAGACTGTGGCTTTGATACCACTGTAATAAGCTTAATGAATAAACAACACCAATGATATGATATTCTTAATAAAGAGACAATGCTACTATAACGAACTTAATATTAAATCCCTCCTAGCAAAATATAAGCATATGACATATCCCTAAACTTCATTGCTAATAATTAAATACCAATAATCATACACAAACAAATCCATATGGAATTCACCAAATATAAATTTTATAATGTGTTTGTCCCAAATATTACAACAATTAGACCAATGACTTATTTGCGTTGATGGGTTAGCAAAATGGTTTTTACTATGGGTTCTCTAGTTACAAAGTTAGAAAATCATACATGTAATTAGCAAATGCGCACAATAAATAACAGAGTAAATTAACACATAACATCAACATACAAATTCAAGAACAGATGCACAAAATAACCTTATCTTTATTAGCTTTTCAAATCCAAATACAATCCCACTTACAGACCTGATTCCGCCCTGCACACTTAGCTGCAGGGGTCCGCCCACTCAGCTGCAGACTCTACTAGGCCTCTGCACACTCAGCTACAGAGCCTCTGCCTACTACTACGACCCAATACTCTTCACCTTTTACCCTATGCTCTAACCATACCTTCACATCTATCTATTACTTTCTTACTTGCCAAAAAACTATCTCTACACTTAGAGCCTCACTCTATTTATATAATCCCATGGTCTGCAGACCACGGGTAGGCCGACATTATTTTACAATTCTTAGGGCGGACAACCCTATGACTCATCCTAGACTTTCGGTCTCCGCGTCTGTACTTTGCGGAGTCTTTACATTACATTGACCAAAAATCGGGCTTTAAGCCCCAAAAACATGTAGTGGGGGGATCCACTGCCCAACAATATCATTTTAAGACAATATTATCTAACAACTGCAAAATTGACTCTGATAGTGCGCCCTAATTCCACCATTTTGTAGGTTATTACTGTCCTGTGCCTATACTGAGGTTGTTATTTCACTTACCATCCACGTTATCTTATATAAAGACAATGATTTGTTGGGCTCTTCGATTTGTAGGGGTAGCTAGCACTAAAGAACATGACAAATTTTCTTGGACATCAATTCCACTTATGTCCCTTCGATCTCTGTTGATACGATTAGAGACAACTTATTTGTCATTGCATTCAGTCAGTGAGTCTCTACCATAGGTTAATATGCCTTTGCGACCCTCTACGTTGGCTTGCTACTGGTGTTGCATCACCCCAATCAACTGTATATATAATGTATAAGTCCCACGAAGATAATATTCTACTAGGTAATCCTGATAGGAAATACAACTATTTCATGGTATTATGGGTATCTATGGGAATGCAAGTTGTTGCACCAATGCTTCCGGGTTGACAATGCATTGGTGGCCGTAAGTTTAAGGAATTATGAACGTGGACTTATGGACCCATGAACATCTATTTGGAGGATCGAAACCCTAATCAATTGTTCGGATCCCCTCCCAAATTTGCAGTTGATATATGCATAAGTGTAGAACTGCCCAAGCAGTTCCATCTATAGAATTATAATGATTTACGAGCGAGAAATAACAATAATGGCGACAACATTTCTGAAACCATCTCGCCTTATCACCCTTGATTCTGGAAAATTGTCAACTTCCATTCTCGAATTAGGTTGGTGTCTTGGGTAGTGCAATGCAACTAGATTGGGTGCATGACACAATCAACGAAGGATTAGCCACCCATCTACCCTATTACCTTTGAAAGGGTAAGGGAAGATTGAAAAATGCACACATTTATTATGAACCACTACACATATGATTCAAAACCCATTCCAGTAAGCGCCCCTTTTTTCATATAGGGATAAAACGAAATGCTAAGACACACTTGAAGCAGATAAACTGAGTTTGAGTCTTCGGTCTAGCGAACACGACTCAATCAAAATAGATAAGATGAACCAAAATAGACTGTGTGTTTCTTGAAAGTGGAAAGTGGCCACAGAGAACCAATTTGAATGCCTCAAAAAAGAAAAACGAAAACCTACAATTTTTTCCTCATTGGCACTCGTACTTGCTAAGTGCCATATCTTAGAAACACTTTATTTACTTTATGGTTATTTATGTTATTTCATCAAAATGGTATTTAATAAATTTTAATTCCAAATTTAGTAAATGAATCCTTTCACATGCAATTTTTTTATATTTTTTATATCAATCATATATATATATATATATTATTCTACAGAAATAGTCATTTTTAATAACAAAATTTGAATTTATTACATTAAAATAAGTTCCAATTATTTTTATTAACCATCCAAAATAAATCCAATTAACAAATTTATTGAAATTAAATTTATTTATATTTTATTTTATAATAAAAGTAATATCTAATTTAAAATATAATTAATAACCATAATACTTACACGTGTTTATTTTAATGTTAGTTATATATATATTCTAATGATGGGAACTTGACAAGATAATTTTTTATTCTGATATGTATTATTATTAGTCCCTGCCTGGGACTAATAGCGATCGATCGACCAGGGATTAGTTCATAGGTTGACCTTTTTTAACCTAAGTTTAATGCTGGAAATTTCATACAACAGATTTTTAAGCAAAGTTTTGATTTGTAAAATAATTGGGGTCTTATTACGGAAACTCCTATTTCCACCTCTATAGCAAAGTTAATGCATCCTGACATGCAATGGGAATAGTGGTTGCCTTGCTGCTAACATGTCAAAGTCAACTTTGGCAGAAATATAAATGTAAAGAAGCCACTATTCCCCTTGCATGTCAGGGTGCAATAACTTTGCTATAGAAGTGGAAATAGGAGTTTCCGTCTTATTACAGCCTTCACATTGTTCGATGCAAAGTACGGTTGTTGAATATTAAATTTTAATGTTTCCCTTTGCTGCGTTCCAGCTGGCTGACAATACGTTGCTTTCTATATTTCGATTTCGCCCGCAGATTTTTTTCAGTGGCATTGTGATCCAAGCAGCAATACATCCGGTGCGGTTGCTCCACTGCGATGGAGGTAGATGCCCGGGCTGTGAGAACGTACAGGCGAGACAGTAGTAATCCAAATTTAAAGACCCCGGCAAGATGCTGAATAGACGTTTGTGGGTTGTTTGGGAGTAAGTACCAGAAGCGAAAGCCGATGCGGATCCCCAAGTTACCTTCTATTGACTCCTCACCGAGACTCTGGGGAGACTCCTGTTTCTGTGAAGGAAATACTCATCGATTATCCAAATCATGAGATATTTGAGGCACCCGCTGGTCCTCCACTTGGGATAGGCAGTTTCCCTCGACCTCTTCCAGAAAGGGCAGAGCTTCAAGCTGCTCATATCTATTATCTCCTCCCTCTCTTACTCCTAGAGGATGAACTCATCGATTACAACAACAATATAATGAATCGAGGGCAGTTTGCAAGAGCTTCTTCTTATCATAGCATTCCAGATGCTACTTCCAGGTTGCGGCCAAAGTCTTCTGCAGACGGCGGCAGAGATTCAATAAAACAAGGAGTATATGAGGATGTGGCTAATAAGATTAATAGAGGCGGCGTCACGATCATTTGTTCTTCCAAATCCACAGACGGATCGATAGTGCGTGTGAAGGTTCGAGTTAGAAAAGAAGAGCTGGCTTCTCTTCTTTCAGCCAATAATGTGAACATGGTGATAGAAAATGTATTGGTGCGTCCTTTAATCCAACATGTGACAAAGCAATCGGCGTTGTCGCGATGGAAGCCCAGTCTGGATACCATCTCCGAACCCCAAAGTCCGCTTGGAGATTTATAAACATCTTGAGAGGAGCCGGAGCACTGAGATAGTGTGCAACATAACTTGTATATACTTACTGAGTATCCTATTGCTGAAATTCTTACTGGATTTGCTTGTATTTAGCTGTGAAGATGAAGTTTTAGTTGTAAAGATTATTTCCATACTGCATACATCTGAAAGACCAACAGTGTCGGTTGTGGCAGACAATTGGAAATAGTGGCTCTTTGACACAAGTCAAAGTTACGTTCGCTGTAGTAGTAGTTTATCAAGGAATGAAATTTGTGTTTCGTAAATTGTTCGGGAGTATCTTACACGTTTGATTTTGTTAAACTTTTATGCTATTTTCATTTTTCTGGTTTGTCATGGTTTATGAGCATTAAATTTTATATTATTTCAACTGTTTTGATTTTTTAAGTTAAATATAAAAATTTATTAAAATTGTAATTTTAAATTATTAGAAATAATAATCTTAATTAAAAATAAATTTAATTCATTGCTGCCGACGAAGACATTCTTAGGTTTTTATGTTCGATTATGTTGGAAAGCATATCGCTAAAATCCATGGTGAAAACAAAAGGTGATGGCCTACATTCCCACGCCCCAAGTGGGTTATTGAGAGTAGTTTTTAATACAATGTTTCCATGACTCATTAAGAATTGATAAATTTTGTTACAGGTTTATCTATAGTAGTAAGCGTGTTTGTTTTTTTTTTCTTTTTTTTTCATAGATCTAGTTTGCATTAGTGAGAGTGTTTCTGCCCCTCGAAACTCCCCACCGGGCGCTGTGGTGTATATTCACTTTGCGGCACAGACTCCAATAACTGGCCATTGAATTGCTCTTAATCTCGTATTGAAGGGGCACATTTCGACAACAATAAATCAATACCTTTTTCTAAACACGCTGGACCATGTATTTTAATGAAAGAACTATACATGCGCTTAGGTGATTGCATATCGGCAGGGACTACCGCCGCTTGCGGACCTTGTTTAACTATATATATATATATCGAATTAATTTGTTAATTAATAATACATATCAGAGTAAAAAATTAAAGTTAAAAGAAATTTTTGTTATGCATGGAGCTACTATCTCGTGAAGTTCCCATCATTAGATAGCCCGTAGCAACAGAGGAAGAAGGGGTAGTTAAGATCGGATTCAATAGAAACAGAGCCCTAAGTAGGGCTGGTTTACCTTGACCCATATCTATCTATCCTTCCGTCCCAGGTGGTACGTGAGTAAATATTTAATTTTTTATTAAAAAAAAAAAAAAACATAAAACATGTAGCGAGTAATAATTGAAAATTAAGAGTAAGGTGATATGCGACTCCTTTTATCATTTAGTAAAATCTAATTAATAACTTAAATTATTTTAAGTATTAATTTATTTCATTAAATGAGCGATGAAGAATATATTATTATTATTAATGAAAATATGTATTTATTTTAGTTTCATATTTATTCAGTAACTATATGAATAGACAAGAGCATAAGTCAATTCATTATTAAAAAAATTTAGGTGAGTAAAATAATATATGATTCTAATAATTAGCTAAATCCCAATTGACATGTTACATTTTTTTACTTAATACATTAATTAAGTTTTGGTTAAATATAAAGATTAATAATGAATGGTAAACCTTTGTTTTATTTTAATGTTTAGTAAATTATATAAGGAATAAGTTAACTAATAAATAAAAAGTATATGACATAAGTGATTATTGAAATATATGTGGAGAAAGTAATATTTCACTATCTTAACTATTAAACTATTAAACATATCTTAGTGAATTCACAAAATATTTGTATTAGACATACCTACCTGAAAGATAAAATATTTGTACTAAACGAATCACCAAAAAGGGGTAGCAATATTATTACGTCCACTAAATATTTGTATTGATCACTTTCTTGCCAGCTCAACATATTTGTACTAGACACATCACCCGAAAGGCACAAGAATATTGCTACGTCTATGAAATATTTGTATCGACCACTTCCTGCTAGTTTAACCGCTGAGCCTATTTAGATCCACAAGGTGCAGGAAAACTGCTACGTCCATGGAATATGTGTATCGATCACTTCTTGCCAACCCAACCACCGAGCCTATTTAGATCCACCCAAGGGACAAAATATTTGTCCTAGACAGATCCACCCAAAAGGGGCAGGAATGGGCAAGAATACTGCTATATCCACAAAATATATGTATCAATCACTTCCTACTAGCGCAACAACTGAGCTCATTTGTATTGATCACTTCCTACAACACAATAGCCTATTTGTATTGATCACTTCTTGCCAAGAAATATTTGTACCAATTACTGCTCATTTGCACTGATCACTTCCTACAACACAATAGCTTATTTGTAATGATCACTTCTTGCCATGAAATATTTGTACCAATTACTTCCTTCTAGATCAACCACAAAGCTTGCGTATTTGTACTAATCATTTCTTGCTTGCTCAACCATTGAGCTTGAGCCCAAGGGTGTTGAGAGAATTAAACCCATGTTCTCTCAATAGCAAAAGTGATTTAACAACTCGGACTAATTAAGCTAACCCTAGCTTCCTAATTAACATGTTAAATAAGCTATAATCATTTATAAGATTATATAATATAATTATAAATAGTTATTATTAATAATGATAATAACATGAATTTTACATGTTAAAGATAGAAATTGAAAAGTAAATAATATTGAATATTTTTTATACTTATTTTCGTAATTATTCTAAATTCAAATTTAATTAATTTAAAATATGTTTTTGATTTTCTCGTAAAGGTATTAGCCCAAGAAACCAATGAATTGTGGATTTTTCCTCTTGTCCACAATGATAATCTCATATCCAACAATCTAAGTCATCCCAAAATTATATAGAAGGTTCCAACCATTGTAAGTAGGACTGAAAAGAAATAAAAGGTTAGATGTGGCAGCTAGGACTTGGAACATTGACAACCTGTATTGTGTAACAAACAAAGATAGTTCTATCAAAATGCCTTAAATTCTCTTTCTTTCTCGGGAGTTATAAAGTGAAGGCCAAAAAAACAACACCTATTTGAAACCAATATCCACATTAGGAGTGAAAGTAGTAGCTAAGTCCCTTCATCCTAACGAATTGATACATTAGCGTGGAGCCCCAATGAGGATTGTATAAGTGCTCATGGGTATGGCATGTAATATTATTGGCATGCCCATAATTGCAATGGTGAAGAGGAAGGTGGACATGGGAATAAGAGCCAAACTCTCCACCTGTCCTAATCCCATCCCAGCGTGGCGTCCTCACTGACCTCAGGTTTACTTTCCCTTGTCATATCGCTTTAAATGTGTGCTTGTGGTGGTCGAGGGGTCTCCGTACAATATTCCCTCAGTTGCAACTCTCACCCATCATAGTTTGTTACGGGTTCACGATCCCAGGAAGGATTTCTCACTAAGCACAATGTCACTGACATACGTAGCACTCATCGCACCCTCGAGTGCCTAATTTGGGATTTTAATGCCTGTGTTAACATGCATTCCCTGACCCACACTTGTCTTTCTCTGGATTTTTCTCATTCAAGGTTTCCCTCCCACCTATTTAATCCATCCACGATTCTGCCCCTCTATAAATATACGAGCCTTGTCTCAGGGTGGTGGTTTTTAAGCATTGTTCGTTTGGAAGCAAAAGGTTTCCAACTATCATTTTCCTCTTAGATGCGAAGGTGGGAGATTAAAGCTTTCGAGGAAGGTTTGTCTCTGCCGAACTTAGCATCACAATTTGTTTTTTGTCTCCAATCTACTGGTTTATGTGTGTCATCTCTCTTTTATAGTCCCTTCGGTCTCCACAGGTGTCAATATTCTTTGTGTTGTTTCTTCACAACACAGCGACGGGTCCCTCCTTTGAGTTTGTCATTATGCTACCCACTTCATCAACCCAAATCATTGACTCCACGAGTATTTCTTTCAACTGCCTGGTATTGGTCTGTGGTGTCTGGTACTCTAGTACATTTTCAATCTAGTTTTGGTTTAGCCATGGTTTGGGTTATGGGCAAGGCTATTAAGTTTCTTGGGCCCAATTTGCCTTTTCCCTCTACAAATTCTACCCCTGGGAGGTTGAAAGTGTAAGCCTATTTGAGGCTCAATTTTTGGGACATACTCTACATGGCATTACGAGTCACTCTTCTTTTCTATGGTCGATGATGCCCTGACTCTCCTTAGTCCCGTCAATTCTGTGAAATTGCTTGACGACTGTCGTTGTCTCTTGTCTGCCCCTCCCTTATCTGTCCATAGTCCTACTCCCTGCCACTACATGACTCCCAGGCACACAGGGGCTTCACCCAATGAAATTATAACATAGCACGTGCATTCGTGACATACTAAAAAATACCACTAATATGACTACATATTGGGAAAAACTCTAAAAATCACATTATTTAACCCCCTACCAATACGAATCCAATACACCTTCCCAATTTGAAAAACCCCTACATTCACTAGATATTGTAGGTTTACATTTTTTCATTAGCATTTTTTATACCCCTTTATTGTTTTTCATTAACTTTGAGCTCCATTTTTTTATACTTGCCAATATTAAAACCCTTTACCCCTTATTATATGCTCAATGTATTGTGTCATTTTTTCCTCAATATATATCCCCTAATATGAACCCACGCGGTATGGTATTGCTCCCCCAGTGAAGCCCCTGTGCCCAAGCATTGTCTACCCAACCGCCATGGTGGTGCTTCAATTTCATCTTCCTCGCATTGTCGTCATCTTTTTGGTTGACACTTAGTGGCTTACCACTTTGACTAGGTCCCCCTAAAGTAAGAAATGAAATCCTTCACTTAGAGGCAAAGGAGTTTGGGGACCGACTCTATTTTTCTTCTTCTGAGATCAACAACAACACCCTTAGTTGGACTCCTGACCCAGACAAATTCATAAAGAGGACGCTCTATGTCCTTCACTCGGTGTTTGTGCATCGTCAGCTAGAAACCTTGCTTCACATGGTAATCTGCGATTAAAAAGTCGACAATTATTAGTTCTTTTCAGGGCAAGAGGAAATAAAGTGAATCATTGAGGACATCAGATACACTGTGGATGACATTGTGGCCAGATTAACACGAGTTGAGCTTTTTGTGGTGCCTGAATCAGAATTTTGATCAGATACGCAACTTGAAGCACCAACAATCATCAACACTCAAGCTGGGATTGCCTTGATCTCACCCCAAGGCAATCCCAATTCACTCTCCCCAATTGTCATATCGGATTAACAACTTCTCATGGTTTTTTCATCTCTTTTTACAAACAAGTTATTCATATCTTTATGTACTCGATAGTTTTTTTTGTATGTTTTACTCATTGAGCCAAGAGGCTCATTCTATAGCCCAGTGTGAGAATGATGTGTAAGTATGTCCATCCCCCTTAAAATAAAAATAAAATATCATCTAAATAGAAAAGCAATGTCGGTTATAATAAAATATGTGTATGTATACTATGCATATTTAATTAGTTGACCATATGACATAATATAATTTCATGTAATATAATTAGAAGTAAAAAAATATGTGAGTAATATGTTTAAACCTTATATTTTTAAAAAATATTTTATACTTAATATCAATTTTAGAAAAAAAAATGTTAAAAGAAAATATTTTAATGTTTATAAAATAAAATTATGAATAAAGTATTTTAATATGAATTAATATTGACATATTTTTAAAATATATTAATAATAAAAAAAACCAGTTTAATGTTTGGAAATAAAATGACTCAATACATATATCACCTAATCTCTATAACATTTAAAAATACAATTTAACATTAAAAAATTACATTTTTTTTCACCTAAAAAAATTTAATCTTTATCTTTTCGTGGTTAACATGGATCTGCAGTAGTAATATATTTATGCAACTTACTTACATATGAATTGAATTGTGGACCTGTCTATGCTCATTATCTTTTTAAAGAAACGATGTTCCCCTAACTTGATCCTTGTCAGTTTTTTGACACAAGCCTATTAGAAATGAATTTCGGTAATCAATATTGTTGCAAGCCTATACGGAATGAATTCCGTTAATCAATATTATTACCGATAAAAATGGTGAATTTTGTCTTCACTATTGGGAATATGGATTCTAAGAGAGCTTTTCTCATGGTAATCAGAAGCTAAGTATGTGGAATTAATTCCCGTAATCAATATTGTTACCGATAAGAATGGCGAATTTTGTCTTCACTATTGGGAATATGGATTCTAAGAGAGATTTTCTCATGGTAATCAAAAGCTAGGTGTAATGTAGTATCGTTTTACAGTAAATATAACTAAAAAAATTGAGTAAAGGCACTGTAGTTAAAGGTTGTTGGGTCTTAGTTAGACTCTATTTAACAGCTAAGAAATAGCTTGAGGTTTAGCTCTTTCTTATTCATACAATAACTACAATGTTTCAATCGCGTGTTAAGCTAGCTTGTGATTGGATTTCTAAGCCCGTCGGATCAACCGGGAGGGAACCAAACGATTAGTTTCGTTCAGAATCAACCACCTCATGGAATCATCAGCTTTGTTTTCCAGCGAGTCTCTTGTCTTGAGATTTTGGTTACGAGTAATTAAATGAAAACTTTTAAGAATTTTCTATTCCCAGCGCTTTTGGATACGAGCAGAGGTTGTATGCCTACCTGACCACTATTGCGATAAGAACTGCAAAGATAATAAACACGTACATATAATAAACGTAAACGTTACGAAGGGTGATATAAAGAACCGCTCTTGATCTCTTGGTTGCAGTAGCTCGCGGTTAATCGAACTCATGACGTCTGATGTGGCACTTACATACCAATAATGAGAATGTCCTGTAAGAATGTAAAAATAATTTTATCCTCCAAATAACATACTAATTAAGGCTATACATATATCTGAAGCAATCACAATGCAATAGTATCGAACTTGCACCTATAACATCCCTTAATTCCATATTTCAAAAAATAACTATATCCTCCACATAAAAAAGTTACTTTTCTAGTCTAAAAATGAGTTTGTGCTAATTGATATTTCTCCCTGTTTCATAGAAATTGTGTAGACCCTTTTTATGTTGCAAATCAACTAACACAATGGGAGAAGCTAGTTTTGTGTGGAGATGTGTCAGGGAATAGAGATATATCTCAGAAAACTGTGAGTGGAAATTAAAAAGAGAAAATGGGACGCTCACGCTCGCTAGGCAATCCACAAAAGTGTGTTTTTTAGTGCGGGTTTATCTCGATTATGTTAGCTTTATTCTCATATGTTAAAACAATTCTAAGTCCAAATAATTAAATTAAAAGAGGCAATCCACAAAAGTGTGTTTTTTTAGTGGGTTTATCTCGATTATGTTAGCTTTATTCTCATATGTTAAAACAATTCTAAGTCCAAATAATTAAATTAAAAGTCATGACAGTTAGGATTTAATTTTACTTTTCTAGATTGAGTTTGTTCCTCACGGGTAAGACTCAGTTTAGGTCTAATTGGTTGAGAGATTCTCTCCAACTAATTAGGCTCCTACATTAGTATTTGGCTGAAATATTTGCTCAACCATAGTGTCCAAAATAAACATACTATTTGTAAACAAACTTCCTCATGTATTTATTTGTACTATTATCATTATCTGTATATTTCTGCTATTTATTTATTTTACGAGTGTTTTATTATTAGTTTATTAAATTCCTTCATGTGGTATCGAAGGTATCTAACAACATCTTCCGATTCTAACCTCTTTACTTCAGACACCTCCACACATGGAGGATTGTTAGTGTCATCCAGGTCAATGGGGATGGAAGCGTCGTCCTCAGTACTGTAGAAAGAGCGTAATCTTTCTGCAGCAAGGACAACCAGTTTTTCAACACTTGGAACTCTATGAAGTGAAACTTTTTTCAGGTCACTTCCAGACAACTTTGAAATTTCTACATGGTCCTCAGTAAAACTGAAAGCTGAAAACTTGATAAAAGCATAGATTCCCTCTGTGCTAAGACCTCGAAGTTCTATCGGCCACTGAAAATGAAATGCCTTGCTCAGGTAACCTCTTTCGTTCAAATGCTCTAGAAATTGAACCCACTCTGGCCATGGATGCTGCAAAATATCCAAGCCACCCTTGGCTTTCTCCGTCTTCGGCGTTGTCTTTTGTTGCTGCTCAGATTTCATATTTTGACAGATTTCACATTTTTCTTCTCATTTTTTCCAGAGGGAATAGAAATGACGGATTTTACACTTCTTGTCACATTTTGATTGGAGAAAATAGAAATGAGACTAGGCACTTTCTTAGTTATGGCGTCTTTGAAACGCTCGTCTTCCTTCATTTCCTTCGCATCAAGCTCTGAAAAATCATCATCCCGGAAGCCTTGAGGAATGGCTGAGAAAGACATGAATATCGTGTAGGTGCAAAGGAACAAGTGATTTGGAGAAGACGCCATTGCCGCAGAAACCCCATGGACTTTTTGAGGAAACACCTGGAGATTTCTGCACGTTATCAGAAGAAAACGTCCCCATTTTCCGCTGGCATATGTAGGTATTCGAGCGTCGAAGAAATGACAGGAATTGTTGAGCTCCTCGCGCAGCCGATCTGCTTCCAGCGTACATTTTGACTGAAATTTGACAAAAATTCAAATGTAATCCGTATTTTTAAAGTTTTTGGAGCCAGCTTGCGTTTAAAAAAAAGGGAACCAGCATTTGCGTGCAGTACTTGTGTCTTCTACGAGTTATTTTTATGGAGATGAACCCAGTCTTTGCCTAAAAAATTACCAGCGTGGAGGACGCAAGATCTAAAGATAATTTTTCATGGTAGCAAACGTGGCTTCAAATCATAAGTGGGGTAAGATAAGTGTTAGTTTATTTCTTCTTTTTTGCTTTCACATCATGTGATTACTTAAAACATTATCCTTCCAAGTAAATGAAAAGACAATGTCACATAACGTGAAATGAGCTTTCACATCATGTGATTACTTAAAACATTATCCTTCCAAGTAAATGAAAAGACAATGTCACATAACGTGAAATGAGCTTTCACATCATGTGATTACTTAAAACATTATCCTTCCAAGTAAATGAAAAGACAATGTCACATAACGTGAAATGAACTTTTAAGCGGGAGACAGTGAAAAGTATACTTTAGAATATTTCGAATGTGAATAAATTTAAGATTTGGAAAGCTTTTTGTAATGTGAGCATAACTCATTTTAATGGAGGGATAAGGTATGCTTTTTAATTTGTACAACCTTTTTTGGAGTGATAAGTTGGTTTTTGTAATATTTGGAGTGATAAGTGAATTTTAAGGGAGTATTTAGAGAGTGAAGGAGCAGAAATTGAAGTTAATTTTCAAAAGTCATTGAAGTGAATTTGTTGTTTGAAAAAGGGTCTAAAGAAACAAAATATTGTAATTGAAAAGTCGTTTTTGGGTGTAAGAGCTGGTTGTAATTTGTATAATAAAAAGGCATATTTTTTGTGGTGTTGAAGTGTCCTAGATCCGCTCGAAATTGAATAAGGGGATCTTAGATAGTGATTGATTGTGCATGTTTTGTTTCTAATTTTGACACTACAATTATCTTATCTAACACACACAAGGAGTCTAAAACAAGTGAATGAAACAAGCACATTAATCACAGCACATGAAATTAAGAACCTACAACGAGCATTCAATCAAGCACAAACAATCACATGCATTTTCACTACAACACATAATCAAAGTTGGCAACATCAGCATTCTACATCATCAATAAAATTCACACAAGGAAATCAAGTTAATGAAACTACAAACTCGTGCAGATTACATCACCAATCAACGACAATTGGTTATTGTATAACTTGCAAAATCATAATTTGTAAGTTAATTTGTAAACAAATTCAAATAACATTAAGTTGAATTGTAAAGGTGCATTCTCAGTTGAAACCAACACCCAAATTGTGAATTTATAGGATGTAAAGTGAGTCAATTCTCCTTAACTGAGTCAATTAAGTGAATCAATTTTCTTCAAGTGAGTCAATATCATTTGAACTTGTCATTGTAAACAATGGGTGCATTTTCAGTGGTATCCGACACCCTCATCTTTGTACGAAATTCAAGTGACTGTGAAGTTAATTAAAGCAAATCAAGTGAGCGTGAAATTGATTAAAGAAAGTTCAAGTGAGTCTGTCAAACATCAACATGGGTAAAGGAGGAAAATGCCTTAAATGTGCAGAATTGGAGATCAAAGATTTGCAAGATTGCAATCATGAGTTACAGAACAAAGTTGAAATACTGGAATGGAAGTTCAAGAAGAATCAAACCTTAATCAATCAAATGACTAGTACATTAGAAGCAGCGAAAGACTTTCAAATTGAGCTCGAAAGTGAAAGAAAAACTCATTCATGCACTTCAAAATTAAGTTAAGTGAAAAGCAAGATTACTATAAGCATAATGTGTAGAGAAGACAGATGCAAGTTGTGACACAGAAGACCTCATCACAACAGCAAATGAAAGTTGTGATACAAGTGATCTTATTCAGCATATTAATGAAAGTTGCGACACAGATGAACTAATCAAACAGGTTGATGTCAGTTGCGACACAAGTGATCTTATCCAACCAGTTGTACTACTTAATGATGCAACAAGTAGTACGAAAGACCAAATTGATTAGTTTGATGCAGCATGTCAAACAGATGCATTGTTAATGCTTGATGCCCAGTGTGACACAGAAGGTTTAATAAATCAAGGACAAGATGTTAGTAGCAACAGCACGTATGAAGAAAAACAGAAGGATAGTCTTTCCAAGAAGGTGATCATACCTTGGGAAGAAATATCCTTCAACAAAGATCGACATGGCCTAGGATACAAGAAAGAAAACACTTTGTTTGTTCCAGATTTCTCAAAACCAGTTCAGTTTGTAAGCGCTGGTTTTCTAGACAGTGAGCAAAATATGGTTAAGTGTAACCATTGTAAGCGTAATGGCCATATGGAACGTAAATATTTGACCTCCATCCTTGTCACCATTGTGGCAAGAAAAATCATTCATCCAAAAGATGTTGCAAATGAAATCAACCACCCAAAGTAAAGATCAATTACTCATGGATTGATCCTTGGAAGTGGTCATCTACAGTCAAACAGTTGTTTATGTGTTACCAAAGGATCCAATCTCACACGAAGACCAATTCTACAATAAAATGAAGATGGTGAAACTCTCTTACACCTGAGGGGGGGGGAGTTCAGAAATCAAGTGAAAATAATTGTCTCTCCTTTTCAGCTGACAAAGGGGGTAAATGATACTGGAATTAAGGGTGGTTATCATACTGAAAGTCTCGTCAACACCAAATCAACCAGTGGGCAGTTTCAACATCAACAAATTCGCCAATGGGCGTTCTCAATATTTTGTCAGTGGACAAGCAAATTCGCCAGTGGGCATCATCAACATTCTGTCAGTGGACAAAGGATGTTGATTGAAATCAAAAGACAAATGGATCCTTTTGCAACTTGGCACACGATAGAGTTGTCAAGCAAAATTTCAGAGATGACTTAGACTTGCAGCTCACTCATGTTCTCTTCGAATTAGAGTTTTTTCAGCATCCATCTTTGGCGGTTTTTCAGGCAGTATTTTTTGAGGATCAACACTTTCGACATGAGGACTTGGAGATGGTACCAGGTTCTTATTTTCGACTTATCATTGGGGGGGAATGTTAGCCTCACTCTCATATGTTAAAACAATTCTAAGTCCAAATAATTAAATTAATTAAAATCATGAAAGTTAGGATTTAATACTACCTTTCTAGATTGACTTTGTTCCTCATGGGTAGGAGTTAGTTTCGGCCTAGTTGGTTGAGAGATTCTCTCCAAGTAGTTA
Organism: Pinus tabuliformis; assembly: GCA_031772625.1. Classification (NCBI taxonomy): domain Eukaryota; kingdom Viridiplantae; phylum Streptophyta; class Pinopsida; order Pinales; family Pinaceae; genus Pinus; species Pinus tabuliformis. Next base: position 1,256,611,128 of record CM062804.1, read on the forward strand.
GGCTCCTATATTAGTGTTTGGTTGAGATATTTGTTCAACCATAATGTCCAAGATAGACGTACTCTCTTGAGACAAACTTCCTCATGTATTTATTTGTACTATTATCATTATTTGTATATGACATTGTGAGTGTGAGGAATATAATACAGTGAGGCTCTCGGGCCTTTTCCGCCATGTCTGCTTTGTATTTTTTTGTAATTGATTTTATGAGTGTTTTATTAGTTGTTTATTAAATTTCTTTAGACTAATCCACTCACAATCTACAAAACTAGACCGTGGGTGCAAATGTAGTTACCAAAACTCTTTAAAAATCAAACCAATGTGGGAATGGTTGTTTTAAAGGTTCTTCATGTGAGCATCTTTTAACCCATAGGCTGCATTGTCTGGCTCAGCTAACTGTCTGGTAGCCTTTTGATCTCTGTATGTCTTCTTGTTGTTGTTGTAAACAAGACAATTGAGTTCTTTCACCACATTTGCGAGTGGAAGAGGCAGCTGCTCACCCTTCTCCGACTCCTCTGCCTGGACGTGCTTCCTACCAATAAATTCATTAAGTATAATGATGCAATGGGGTATTAAATGATGCAGTAGGGTAACTGGCTTCTAGTGTTGAATCTTCAACTAATATGTCTCTCTCACAAGAACCGTGATCGAGATCCTAATCAATTGTTTTTTTGGATCCCTCTCAATTTTGCAGTTCCTATATCTAGAAGTGCACGACTACCTAAGAAATACCATCTAAAAACTTATAATGATTTACGGTGTCAATAATAATAATAATGGCAAGACTCCCATTTCTGCAACTATCTCGCCTTTCCCAATGCACCTCTTTTGGTAAGTTGTCAATTGCCATTCTCAAATCAAATTAGTGTCTCGGGTAGTGCAGTGCAATTGAATCTACGTCCTGGGGAGTTCACTGCAACCACATAGGGTGCCTAAGACAATGGACTATTGAATGCTCCTATAGCCATAGAAAGGGGAAGGGAATATTGGAAATGAGTACATGTATTATGAACCACTGCACATGACTAAAACCTTCTTTTTTTTCCTCCTTTTTTTTTCCATTGAAAAAAAAGAAAAAAAAAGTTTTAGTCATATGTAATGGTTCATAATACATGTACTCATTTGATACAGGGATAAACTAGCAAACTAATAGTAAGCCGTTGTTTTTATATAAGGATAAATTAAAGAAATTATCTTTAGTGAGATTTTTTTGGAAGTTTTTCAGGAATAATTTTTCTAAAATTCCGCAGGAATTTATTGAAATCACAAATTAAGTTTGATGAGTAACTTCTCCACAATTAAAATGCCCAGGATTTTTCAAGGTGTTGAATCCATATATATAGTCAAAAACCAATGTAAATAACATAAATCAAAATTTTCACCTCAAAATTTTCCATATAATTCCAACACAAAAAAATCCCAAAAAATCACATTAAAAACAACTCTAAACAAACTACTAAAACACACCTAAAGCACATAAATGAGTTTTTAACTAGATTAGCCAAACTGAGCTATGTACGTTTCTTGAAAGTAAATGGTTGTGCTTGCGTGGGTGCGCAGGATAAAGGAAAGTGGCAACGAAGGGCAGTTTTGAATACCAACCAAAATAAAGGAGCGCGAAGACCACACATTGCCTCGTTGTCGCTCAAACACAATATTTATTTTAGGGTTATTTATGTTATTTTATAATAACATTAAATTGATATTAATTTCTTGTTTATTATATATATATATATATATATATATAATTTTTTTTTGTAATTATTTATTTTTAAAAATAAGATTCAAAGTTGTTACATTGAGGTTGATTGTCTTACTAGCAGAAATTAAAGTTGAGTGTGTCACTAGGTCATTAATTCTCCAATTATCCAAAATAAATAAGTAAAATTTATTAATTTTTATTTTTTTAAGTTCGCAAAAGTTATATCTGGTATATCATGGTTATGTACCTAAATAACTCCTTGTCTAAAGCAGGGAATTAAGCCAATGCAATAACATCTAGGAAAACGCGCCGGTCACCAGCTATCCAACACTCTATCAACTTATTTTATTTTTATTAAACTCAACTAATTAAATATTAAAATTAAATTTATTTTATTTTATGATGAAACTATATATCTAATTTAAAATATAATTAATAACCATAATACTTACTTATAATTAATTTAATGTCATATTTAATATTAACACTTATATATTTTATTATTATTAAATAATTTTATATTAATTAAATTGTTATATAAAAAATAACTTTAGATTAAAAATTATGTAAAAATAAATAAATATTAAAATAATAGTTATATATATACTTTAACTCTTAAATAAAAAATAATTATATATTTAATTTAAATAATAATAAATATATATATTTTAATATTATATTTATTATAATTTTATATATAATAAATTAAATCAATTAAATACTTATATAAAAATAAATTAATTTATATAAAGATAAATTATGAGAAATTTTTGGTCGTAAATCAAAAGATAAATTATTTGTTTACGTGTTGAACCAACTTGTTTCGACAATGAACCACAGTTGTTGATTCGAAACACGTTGACAAATAATTTATCTTGTAAATTTCTCGTAAACTTGATATAGATCACAAAAGCCTCAATTCAACACAAATAAATTAATTAAAAAAAATAAAGATAAAATTTAAAAGACATTTTGTGATCACAAACTGAAGTTCCCATCATTCAAGAGCCATAGCAGCAGAGGAATGAGAAAACACTGAAACCACGAAGTACTACTGAATGATCTGCCTACGCACCGGAGCAACTGATCCTGGTACTTGCGACTGTTCCGAGAGACGCAATAGCTATATCTTCCAAAGGGCTGATCCCTCTCGGCATACGTACGGAGTATTTCCAGAGCATGTTCTGGGCACCTTCCCCAATGCTGGCGGGGCTCGACCTAGAGGAATGGAAAGAAAGGGTTTTAGATAGTAGGGGCTCGGTCAATGCTATTTCCAATTTTATAGCATTATAAATGCGGTTGACAAGGAAATAGCGTTAGTTTTTTTTTCCACGTTTCATTCATTTGTTCACCTGCTGTGGGGAGAGGGTAAGCCCTGTTTCCTTTACTTGTCAGCACCCATTTATAATGCTATGGGGTTGGAAATAAGAATCGCAGTAAAGACTCTCATGCAAAAGGAAATGTCTTTTATTTTAGCTGTCAGAGAACTTTGTTTTTAGAAGCCGGGATGTAAAGGCCGGACTGATAAAAACAGACGCATAAATAGCGCTAGTTTACTTTTGATCTATATTCATATTCTTCCTTGTCATCTTTCAAATAGTGAGTAATATTAATTTTTTTTGTGAAAATATAAAATAATTTATTATTAATAATAATATTTTATTTTTATTTTTATATTTATTAAATAATTATATATTTGAATTAACTAATAAGTGAATAAAAAGTACTATATGACACTTATCATCAGTTAAATCTGATTTTTTATTATTTATTTATTAATTTTTTTCATTAAATAAGTTGTGCTCATCTGAAAAGTAATAGTTATTAGTAATAATAATGTAATATATTTGTTTTAATTTTATTACGTAATATATAAATAGTGAGTTAATAAATAGACATGTGGTAAGTAGTTGTTGAAGTGAGTTAATAAATAGACATGTGATAAGTAGTTATTGAAAATTAAGATAGTAAAGTGATATCTGACTTCTTTTACTAAAGTAAGGTGATATGTGATTTCTCTTACCATTTCGTAAAATCAAAATAATAACTTAAATTTTTTAATTTACTAACTTATTTCACTAAATGAGTTTATTATTATTAATGATGAAAATATACATTTATTTTATTTTAAGTAATTATGTAAAGAGACAAAGTACTCAAGTCACAAGTTATTATTATTAATTAATTAAGTAATAAATAGACAAAAGCTCACTGCAACTATTAAACATATCCTAATTTTAGTGGTGGCTCAACCACTTATGATTGTAGAGCATGTTATGTATATATGACTCTATAACTATTAAACATATCCTAATTTTGGTGGTGGCTCAACCACTGAGTGATGGTAGAGAATTGAACTCATGATTTTGGAATTAGTCCTCAATGTTTATTAATTAGCATGTTAAATAAATTGTCATTATTTATAATATTATAATATAAAATATAGTTATAAATAATTATTATTAATATTGATAGTAAAATGTATTTTATATTGAAATTGAAACCTAATATACTATTAAATATTTTTTATATTTATTTTCATAGTTATTCTAAATTTAAATTTAATTAATTTAAAATAGTTTTATATCTATAGTTATTTCTGATTTAGCGTGGTAGTAACCTAATACACCAATGAATTGTTGGTTATCCTCCTGTCCAGGATGATAATTGCATATCCACCCATCTGAGTAGTCCCAAAATGATATAAAAGGTTTGACCCATTATAAGTAGGAGCTAAAAAAATAGAAGATTATTTGGTGTAGCTGGGACATGGAACTTTGACCACGTGTAAGTAGGAGCTGAAAGAAATAGAAAATTATTTGGTGTGGCTAGGACTTGGAACGTTGACCACCTATATGGGATAACAACACAATGCTTTAAATTCTAGTTCTTTCTGAGAAACTATGCCATACTACAAAAACCAAAACAAAATAACATCTATTTAAAACCCATATCTACCTAATGAATGAAACTAGTAGCTTGTACCTGCTTAGAAGAAGTTAGAAGTCGAGGTTATAAATTGTACAACATTTCAATCACATGTTCACCTACTCTATGAAATGGTCAACCAGGGAAGGAAACAAACGATTGGTTTAACTCGAAATCAACTACCCCATGGAAACATGTTCACCTACTCTATGAATGATCCACCAGGGAAGGAAACAAACGATTGGTTTAACTCAAATCAACTACCCCATGGAATCATTATAGTAGTCTGCTCTTTTCGACTACTCCATTATAGATGATCTAAAATCAAACTATTTAAATTAAATAAATAAATAAAAATATGGAAAATTAACTTAAATTTAAAAATATATTAAATTTTAATGTATTAATTTTTTTAAATATATAAAAAATGTATTATTAAAAAAATACAATTGAAAATATAATAAAAAATAATATCAAGGAAATAAAAAAATATCAAAATTTATTTAATTTTAAAATAATAAAATAAAATTTATTTAGTAAACATATAATTAAAATACATTTTTATTTTGATTTTAATTAAAAATTATGTAATTCTTAATCTAAATTAATCAAACTCTAATTTCACCTTAACCGCATTATAATTTTACCTTAAATTTAAAATAATATAATTTTTTATCTAAATCAATCCTAGTTTATTTTAACCGTAAGTGAAAAATAACGTTAAAAACTTAATATAAAAATTGATATAAATTGATAGCATACGGAATAAAACCACCCCGGATTAATTACATACCTGCATGCTTCTGGAAGAAGATTCAACAACCCAATTAAATCTTAGCGCAAGTAAGAAATTAGAAATACAGTTAAGAAATCCCTAAATTAGGAAAAATTAGAAAAGATTATCCCTAGCAGCAATGCAATATTGTACGATTCCACATTACATACCTACAATGAATGCCACATTACATACCTACAATGAATGAGAGTCCTGTAAGAATGCACAACTCCTCCACTAAAATTAATTAAAAACAAATCAGCCAAATGGCAAAATGGACAAAGATTTTAAAAAACGCTTATGAAAGCTGGATAGAAAAAGAAATGTGGTTTAAATTAAGCACATCGCCCACGCGGTAATTACGTCGCTGCTGCAACCAGGCTACCATCTCAACTCAAGCGAAAATAGCAAATAATGTCCACATTGGACGTACCTTTCGACTTGTCTTTAAAAGAGAGAAACAGCTAAGATCAAAATAGCTCCTCTTCCACCAGCTTAGATAAATTAATCAAACTCTAATTTAACCCTAGTCATATTAGAATTTTACCCTAAATTTAAAATAGTATAATTTTTCATCTCAATTAATCCTAATTTATTTAACAGTAAGTGAAAAATAAAGTTAAAAAATTAATATAAAAGTCACAGAGAAATAACAATACATAGACCATAGTGGAAATATCTGTTCCTCTGGAGTCCAAGCTAAGGAGTACAAGAAGGAATTCGCAAGGTAAGGCTGCCGAAAGGCGATACCTCTTTGGTAAAATCGGTGCCCACACTAGGTTTCTTCAAGACTTTAATGGATTTATCCACATTCCAAGTTAGTGCCATAACAAGATTAACTCACCCATTACAAGCTTAGAGTCTACCATAGTTGATAATTATTTGGAGTCTTTTTTGATTTCCAGCTGTAATCTGTATATTAGGGTTTCCTACTATACTGCATTGCAAGTAAGAGAAACTGCAATCGACCTTGCCAAAACAAAACTCTGTCGACCTTGACTTTGAAAGACAAGGGGGATCGATGTCGAAAAGTAATGATACAATCAACGACTGATGCTGCAAATAAACTAAACACCATGGGAGGAACCAGTTTTGCGTCGAGATATGTGAGGAGAAGCGAATTTTGTGTGGAGATATGGTAGGGAATAGATATACATCTTAGGAAAACTGTGAGTGTCAATTAAAGAGAGAAAATGGGATGCTGACGCTGGCTGGGCAATCCACAAAAGTGAGTTTGCATTCGTGGTGTATCTCGACTAATCCCATCACAATTTACAAAACCAGACCTCGATGCCAGTGTAGTGTCGATAACTCTTTAAAGATCAAACCAATACGGGAATGGTTGTCCTAAAGGTTCTTCATGTGAGACATCTTATAACCCATAGGTTGCATTGTCTAGTTCAGCCAACCGTCCGATGGTACATGGATGGAGGGGAAGTCTGGTAGCGTTTCGACCTCTGCCTCTCTTCTGGTTGTTGCTGTAAACAAGACAATTGAGTTCCTTCACCCGGTTAGGCCTCCTGTCGCTGGACCTGCTCACCCTGGGACCTGCTTCCTACCAATAAATACATGTCTAATGATGCAATAGGGGCATTAAATGATGCACTAGGGTAACTGGCACTTCTAGTGTTGAATCTTCAACTAATAGGTCTCTCTCACAAGAATCCAGTGGGATTTGAGCCGACAGAGGGTTCCAAATGAACATGAACTTGGTGGGTTCTAATTAACTAACCACTGGTGTGAGCGGATCAGGGCTTGTTAAAAAAAAAACATTATGCGGAGAGGCAGAGGAGTGACTTTCGCAAAGCTCATTTCGTGCAGCGCAATTTCACGGAGCGCACAGCTCGATTTCGCAGAGCTAGATTTTGCGGACTTAGATTTAAGCGGAGCTACACAGAGATAAAACAAATAGAATAGAGTAAGTTTGGAGAAACATTTGAATTCTAAATCACGAAAATACATTCACATGAGATTGTGGCTCATTCACCAAGTAAAATAAAGGTTGTTTGTAGTGATTTACCCCTACCCGGAATAACACAGTAAAATGTTTTTCACGCGCCCACCAAAATTTGCTCCATCATTTTCTCCTCAGAGACTCACGCTCTCTTTCTCTCTTACTTGAAAAATGATTTTTTTACATACATATTTATCTCAACACACAATTTTGACATTAATACATGACAGAGCAAAATAATTAATACGTTGTTGTTGTTGAGTGGTGTATGTGGAGTATGGGCAATAATCGCGGAATGAATGCTTGCCCATATATAATTTACCAAAATACATTAAATGCCTTAAATTCTTTGTTAGTGTTGAGGAATGGTTCGCACGGTACTTTGTTCTAGCTTTAGTCCTTGAATCTTCAAAGAGAGATGCAACTTGCAAAAATACTTTGACAAGTATGGTCGCTCTCAGGGTGTTTAACGCGGTGGTTGGGATTAATATTTCGAACGCTCCCCCTTAATCACAATTGCTGTCATTGACAATTCCTAAATACTTTCTGAGATAAACAAAACTTTCCCGTGCCAATGGCTTTGTGAAGATATCATTGAATTGTTCTTGTGACTTGCAGTGTTGCAACACAATTTCATCATTATTAATCAACTCTTTGATAAAATGATATTTAGAATCAATATGCTTAGTCCTTTTGTGAAAGACAAAATTCTTTGATAATGCAATTGCTTAGGTGTTGTCGCAGAAAATAGTTGTTGTTCCCACTTGGTCATGACAAAGATCCCTCAACATCCTTCTCATCCAAACTCTCTGACACGTTGCTTCTGTTGTTGCGACATATTCAGCTTCTTTTATTGATAGTGACACTATTGGCTGCTTCTTGGAGGCCCATGAAATGGCTCTGGAACACAATTGAAAAACATATCCTAACGTGCTCTTTCTGTCATGGACACTTCCTCCCCAATCATTGTCAGTGTATCCAACTAGCCTGAAATCACTTGTTGCTGTGTACAAAACCCCATATTGTTTTGTCCCATTAACATACTTTAGAATCCTTTTTGTTGCTTGCCAATGTGTCTACTTGGGTGTCTCCATGAACCTCGACACCAAACTTACTGCATACATTATATCCGGTGTAGTGCGGTCAAATACATCAAGCTCGCTATCATACTTTTTTATAATGTGTTGGCTTGTTGGGGCCTGACCCAGGTTCAAAGTTAGTTAGCCAAACAAATCCCTGTACTACTAGCCCTTTCAGCAACAACCCGTGGAGCGCAAATTGAGATCTCACCCAAAGTAGTATGGGGGGGTGCTGGAATCAGGTTTCCACACCCTTGAGATGTCTGAGGGTTTGATTTGGTCCAACTATTAGTCCCTTCACGCAGGTTACTTCACGCACTTACCTGTCCCTCGCCCCCTGATATACTCGCCTTTGCGCAATCCTAACTAGGGGTTGTGGGGCTTTCGTGCTACTAGAGCAGCGCTCTGTACTATTTCCCTAAGCCACACCCGAGATCTTACGTATCTTTTTACACCAGTTAGTTATCTTCGTGTAAATGGGTGCCTTATGTTATATTTATTTATACAACACATTCATATGAGTTCGCGTAGCAAATAAACAGTGAACTTGCAATTCATACCCAATGATACATAAGATAGGAAAAAGATACATAGAAATAAGGTAGAATTTCTCTTTTATTAATTCTTCCCATGGTTACATACTTGACCTACCCTGCATACTCAACTTCGGACTACTAGGCCTATCCGCACTGAGCTGCAAAGCCTTCTCCTACACTACGACCCAAAGACACAACTTACACTTCGACTCAATCACTTCCTTAGACTCATCGTCATTTTCTCTTCTTTTCTTTTTAACTATTTTCTACACTTAGAGCCTCGCTCTATTTATACAATCCCATGGTCCGTGGACCATGGGTAGATCTTTCAAACTAACATTACATTTCAAAAGCAAGGGCCGACAACCCTGTGACTCTATTATGACTTTGCGCTCCGCACCCACAAATCACGGAGTCTTTACAATGGACTTGGTCAAAACTTGGGCTTTAAGCCCCAAAACATGCCTTGGGGGGGGGGGGGGCGATTCCACACCCAACAGGCCCCCAACACAAAAATCGTGACTCGCCCTCGAGTCACTCTGTCGATGCGGAGATCTTTACGTGGAGTCCTTCCAACTCTGCTCTAATAGCTGCACGATTGACAACACACTGAGCAGCTGCCTGCTAGATCTCTTATACCCGTTGTTCCGAGATCGCAGTGTCGGAATTGGTTCCCTGGACATGTTCCTGTGTCCCCTGCATTTTCTTGAGCTTGCCTTCAATTGTTGTTGTAATGATGAAGGCCTCATCGATCTAGGGTTGAAAGCGGGCCTTCAGAACTGCTTCTCAGTGTTGTGCGGCGTCCACTTGCTGTTTCAACGCTTTGGCCTATTGCATTCGCGAGAGCCTCTCAGTGAGAGCCACCGTCTGCGCGGTCCCTTTGACGCTGTCATACTGCTGTTGGAGCTCATGCGCCTCTATCTCTAAGCACTAGATGTTAGGGTCCTCCTACACATTAGTGAGGACCTCAAATGACTCCTCCAACATTCTAGTGCAGTCCCTTACTGCACTGCTAATCTTTTTGATCCCCGAACAATGAGTCTGCCCGAATATTATATTATACAATCTTCAATGTTACAAGCTTTACAATTATACTTGGGAAACACCAAGTTTCATAATTTGCCAATTTTACAATCTTTGGCAAACTCGGTTGCCTAGCTTGTCGGCACCTCTACACGGTCGCCGCACGACTCACCAACCCTTCGTTCACCTTGTTGCACGATCGTGTTGTTTGCCCAACTTGGGCGCACCTCGTCGTAACCAAGTAGCCCGACACGGGCGCCTCTGCACGAGTCACACCTCCGTTCACAATCTCAACACTTCACCAAAAGTCACACCGTGCACACTTGCACGATGGGCAGGCGCTCACCCGAGCCACCCAAGAACCCGTGCCAAGTCTTCACACAAACCGGGCACCACACCTATGCACGCCTTACTCCAACTGGCGGGTGACCTCTACCTGCGCCCTTCACCCAAAACCAAGAAACGAGTCACCTCCATGCGGCCTTGCCCAAGAGTGGGCGCATTACCAAATCTGTGCCTTTCCTCTTGTGCGTCCACCCCTTAGATCTGTGCACCTCTTCACATGAGCGAAGTCGTTGTGTGTTGAGCGATGTCCAAATGAGCTCTATACCTTGTTAGTTTATACAAGTGGCAGGGTGAGGTCTTGGCTGCCCAGCCGACCTGCCCATGCCCTCAACTCCATCGCAAAAGCCTTCAAACATGTGTCGGCCTTGCTACTTTGTAGGTCGGCCCGTGGGTTGAGCGTTCATGCTCCCCACGCATCTATAAAACCATCGCTCCTCCTCTTATGCACCCGCATTATAACATAACGCCATCGCATCGTAGGTCCGAGCTCGCACTTCATCGTTTCAAGCTGTTCGTTCGTGCCTCCAACCGCTCTCCTTCGTTCGGTCGCGGTCGCACTTCACTCGGTGGCGTGTCAAGGACTGCAGGTCCTTACAATGTTGATCCCGATACCTTTCAGTGCGCTAATCATAGGCCTATCAGCCTCATTTGTTATAACCAGTTCCCCTTCTAGCAACACTCTTGTGTTTTTTGTCTGAGGACGCAGCATTTGCTCTGCTGCGGTTGTCCCTACTGCAAGGCTAATCGAAAGGGGACCAGCCTAAGGAGTCTGCACCTGCAACTTCTAAAGATGCGCTCTTAGGGCCCCCAACACAATCTGATTCTCTTGCACAAAGTTCTAGAGGGTGTCGGAGGTGACGTCATGCACCGTATCACTGATGTCGTGCAGATCACCCTCGGTAAGGGTGATCAGGTCGATAGACAACTTTGATGCCTTAACCTTCTTGCGTGGCCCTGTCGGCTCGCTCGAGCACTTGTGCTTCAGTTGTATTGATGCAGTTTGTGGGTCCACGCCGCCCTCCTCTTCCTCTATTTCCATTTACTTTTCTTGCCCATGCGAAGGTGACTCCTGGCCCTCGTGTGCTTTCTCGGCTGCCCCTGTGCTGCTGCAACCTTTTTCTATTCTGTTGCGATCTGCGTAGTGTCCCGGGCCTCTTGTGCTTTTGCTGCCACGGCTTCTTGCCTTCTCTTCTCTGCTAACTGCGCCATGCGCAGTTTGGCCTCCTCTTTCTTCTTCTGCACTGTGATGTCTGGGTTGTGCGACTCCGGTGGCCATGTCTCCAGTACATCGAAAATTATATCATCTGTGGCCATGAAGGGTATCTCGTTCCATCTCTTGGCTCGGTCCTTGCGTGCTCTGATATATATGCTATGGAGGTCTGCTTTAAATTCTGCAAAACTTTGAAAGCCATTGTAGACAGTGGGTGATAACCGTGGCTTGCGATTAATCCCCATCCTAATGTTCATTTCCATGAACACCCAGAATATCTTGTCGTCGCGGATCCGATTCGCGTCTTTCGTGGCCCACAGCGAAGTGTACTTCACGGCCTCCGGAAGATCCCTGTCAATTGTGGGGAACTAATTGTCCTCCAACAATTTCCCTGCCATGAGCACTATGGGCAGCAAAAGCCATGCATAATAAAACATTTTTCCTTGTTCCTGGGCCTCATGGAAATTTTCCAAGAACTCTTTACATAAGAACTCGGACAAGTTGAACTAGGCCCCCTCCATGCACTACTCAGTAAGTGCCACTACCGGCGTGGGAACTTCATTCGCGCGGCATTTCCGCATGACCTTTCCTACCAATATCTGAGTTGCTACGCTCACTGCTTTGTTGTTGATACTAGAAATCACGTAGCCCCATTTCTTCTTCTCCAGGTTGTATTTCTTCTTCATGGCCTCCACGATGGCCAAATCGTTGCTATTCCCCTCAGAGACTTCTGCGGGGTCCTCTCCTTTGCACAGAAGCTGGGTAATTCGATGGATTAAGTGGTCCGTGATGGGGATGGGTTCCTCTAGCCACAGACACCCACCATACACCAGGCAGAGTAGCTGCCTAATGACGAATATTGTTATTGGGGCGCAGTGGAAATGCGGCACCCAGAGCAAGTTTAATAACCCTGCCTTTTCCACTCCGCGTAACCACTTTCATGGCTCCAATTCGATAACCCCTACCACGGTGTTCTGCTTGGGCTTCATGAGTTGTGCGGTCTCTAGATGAGGAAATTTCTTATGGTCAGCGAGATCCAAATCTTCAAACTTCAAGTTAGGCGCTCGCCCCAGGTGCTTGCCCTCAAAGATGACATCGTCCAGGAGGAGCAGAGTCTGGAGAGAGCCCTTGCTCTCATCTAGATCCTTGGACACTTTTGTCATACCCTTCTGCGGGGGGATATAGGTGGGAAACTTTATTGGAGGGTGCGCAGGCTCAGTTTCTTCCTCCATGCCTTCACCCATTACAAGCTTAGAGTCTACCATAGTTGATAATTATTTGGAGTCTTTTTTGATTTCCAGCTGTAATCTGTATATTAGGGTTTCCCACTATACTGCATTGCAAGTAAGAGAAATTGCAATCGACCTTGCCAAAACAAAACTCTGTCGACCTTGACTTTGAAAGACAAGGGGGATCGATGTCGAAAAGTAATGATACAATCAACGACTGATGCTGCAAATAAACTAAACACCATGGGAGGAACCAGTTTTGCGTCGAGATATGTGAGGAGAAGCGAATTTTGTGTGGAGATCTGGTAGGGAATAGATATCCATCTTAGGAAAACTGTGAGTGTCAATTAAAGAGAGAAAATGGGATGCTGACGCTGGCTGGGCGATCCACAAAAGTGAGTTTGCATTCGTGGTGTATCTCGACTAATCCCCTCACAATTTACAAAACCAGACCTCGATGCCATTGTAGTGTCGATAACTCTTTAAAGATCAAACCAATACGGGAATGGTTGTCCTAAAGGTTCTTCATGTGAGACATCTTATAACCCATAGGTTGCATTGTCTAGTTCAGCCAACCGTCCGATGGTACATGGATGGAGGGGAAGTCTGGTACCGTTTCGACCTTTGCCTCTCTTCTGGTTGTTGCTGTAAACAAGACAATTGAGTTCCTTCACCCGGTTAGGCCTCGTGTGGCTGGACCTGCTCACCCTGGGACCTGCTTCCTACCAATAAATAGGTTAGTCTAATGATGCAACAGGGGCATTAAATGATGCACTAGGGAAATACATTAGTCTAATGATGCAACAGGGGCATTAAATGATGCACTAGGGTAACTGTCACTTCTAGTGTTGAATCTTCAACTAATAGGTCTCTCTCACAAGAATCCAGTGGGATTTGAGCCGATAGAGGGTTCCAAATGAACATGAACTTGGTGGGTTCTAATTAACTAACCACTGGTGTGAGCAGAACAGGGCTTGTTAAAAAAAAAACATTATGCGGAGAGGCAGAGGAGTGACTTTCGCAAAGCTCATTTCGTGCAGCGCAATTTCACGGAGCGCACAGCTCGATTTCGGAGAGCTAGATTTCGCGCACTTAGATTTAAGCGGAACTACATAGAGATAAAACAAATAGAATAGAGTAAGTTTGGAGAAACACAATAAAAACTGAGGATTGAATTCTAAATCAAGAAAATACATTCACATGAGATTGTGGCTCATTCACCAAGTAGAATAAAGGTTTTGCTGTGATTTACCCCTACCCGGACGCGCCCACCAAAATTTGCTCTTTCACAAGCCCACCAAAATTTGCTCCTTCACACGCCCACCAAAATTTGCTCCATCATTTTCTCCTCAGAGACTCACGCTCTCTTTCTCTCTTACTTGAAAAATGATTTTTTTACATACATATTTATCTCAACACACAATTTTGACATTAATACATGACAGAGCAAAATAATTAATATGTTGTTGTTGTTGAGTGGTGTATTTGGAGTATAGGCAACAATCGCGGAATGAATGCTTGCCCATATATAATTACCAAAATACATTAAATGCCTTAAATTCTTTGTTAGTGTTGAGGAATGGTTCGCGCGGTACTTTGTTCTAGCTTTAGTCCTTCAATCTTCAAAGAGAGATGCAACCTGCAAAAATACTTTGACAAGTATGGTTGCTGTCAGGGTGTTTAACGCGGTGGTTGGGATTAATATTTCGAACGCCCCCCCTTAATCACAATTGCTGCCATTGACAATTCCTAAATAGTTTCTGAGATAAACAAAACTTTCCTGTGCCAATGGCTTTGTGAAGATATCAACAAATTGTTCTTGTGACTTGCAGTGTTGCAACACAATTTCATCATTATTAATCAACTCTTTGATAAAATGATATTTAGCATCAATATGCTTAGTCCTTTTGTGAAAGACAAAATTCTTTGATAATGCAATTGCTGAGGTGTTGTCGCAGAAAATAGTTGTTGTTCCCACTTGGTCATGACAAAGATCCCTCAACATCCTTCTCATCCAAACTCCCTGACACGTTGCTTCTATTGTCGCGACATATTCAGCTTCTGTTATTGACAGTGACACTATTGGCTGCTTCTTGGAGGCCCATGAAATGGCTCTGGAACACAATTGAAAAACATATCCTAACGTGCTATTTTTGTCATGGACACTTCCTCCCCAATCATTGTCAGTGTATCCAACTAGCCTGAAATCACTTGTTGCTGTGTACAAAACCCCATATTGTTTTGTCCCATTAACATACTTTAGAATCCTTTTTGTTGCTTGCCAATGTGTCTACTTGGGTGTCTCCATGAACCTCGACACCAAACTTACTGCATACATTATATCCGGCGTAGTGTGGTCAAATACATCAAGCTGGCTATCATACTTTTTTATAATGTGTTGGCTTGTTGAGGCCTGACCCAGGTTCAGAGTTAGTTAGCCAAACAAATCCCTGTACTACTAGCCCTGTCGGCAACAACTCGTGGAGCGCAGATTGAGGTCTCACCCGAAGTAGTATGGGGGGGTGCTGGAATCAGGTTTCCGCACCCTTGAGATGTCTGAGGGTTTGATTTGGTCCAACTATTAGTCCCTTCACGCAGGTTACTTCACGCACTTACCTGTCCCTCGCCCCCTGATATACTCGCCTTCGCACAATCCTAACTAGGGGTTGTGGGGCTTTCGTGCTACTAGAGCAGCCGTCTGTACTATTTCCCTAAGCCACACCCGAGATCTTACGTATCTTTTTACACCAGTTAGTTATCTTCGTGTAAATAGGTGCCTTATGTATTTATTTATACAACACATTCATATGAGTTCGCGCAGCAAATAAACAGTGAACTTGCAATTCATACCCAATGATACATAATATAGGAAAAGATACATAGAAATAAGGTAGAATTTCTCTTTTATTAATTCTTCCCATGGTTACATACTTGACCTACCCTGCATACTCAACTTCAGACTACTAGGCCTATCCGCACTGAGCTGCAAAGCCTTCTCCTACACTACGACCCAAAGACACAACTTACACTTCGACTCAATCACTTCCTTAGACTCATCATCATTTTCTCTTCTTTTCTTTTTAACTATTTTCTACACTTAGAGCCTCGCTCTATTTATACAATCCCATGGTCCATGGACCATGGGTAGATCTTTCAAACTAACATTACATTACAAAAGCAAGGGCCGACAACCCCGTGACTCTATTATGACTTTGCGCTCCGCACCCACAAATCGCGGAGTCTTTACAATGGACTTGGTCAAAACTTGGGTTTTAAGCCCCAAAACATGCTTTGGGGGGGGGATTCCACACCCAACAGGCCCCCAACACAAAAATCGTGACTCGCCCTCGAGTCACTCTGTCGATGCGGAGATCTTTACGTGGAGTCCTTCCAACTCTGCTCTAACAGCTGCACGGTCGACAACACACTGAGTAGCTGCCTGCTGGATCTCTTATACCCGTTGTTCCGAGATCGCGGTGTCGGAATTGGTTCCCTGGACCTGTCCCTATGTCCCCTGCATTTTCTTGAGCTTGCCTTCAATTGTTGTTGTAATGATGAAGGCCTCATCGATCTAGGGTTGAAAGTGGGCCTTCAGAACTGCTTCTTAGTGTTTTGCGGCATCCACTTGCTGTTTCAACGCTTTGGCCTATTGCATTCGCGAGAGCCTCTGAGTGAGAGCCACCGCCTGCGCGGTCCCTTTGACGCTGTCATATTGCTGTTGGAGCTCATGCGCCTCTATCTCTAAGCACTAGATGTTAGGGTCCTCCTACAGATTAGTGAGGACCTCAAATGACTCCTCCAACATTCTAGTGCAGTCCCTTACTGCACTGCTAATCTTTTCGATCTCCGAACAATGAGTCTGCCCGAATATTATATTATACAATCTTCAATGTTACAAACTTTACAATTATACTTGGGAAACACCAAGTTTCATACTTTGCCAATTTTACAATCTTCGGCAAACTCGGTTGCCTAGCTTGTTGGCACCTCTGCACGGTCGCCGCACGACTCACCAACCCTTCGTTCACCTTATTGCACGATCGTGTTGTTTGCCCAACTTGGGCGCACCTCGTCGTAACCAAGTAGCCCGACACGGGCGCCTCTGCACGAGTCGCACCTCCGTTCACAATCTCAACACTTCACCAAAAGTCACACCGTGCACACTTGCACGATGGGCAGGTGCTCACCCGAGCCACCCAAGAACCCGTGCCAAGTCTTCGCACAAACCGGGCACCACACCTGTGCACGCCTTACTCCAACCGGCGGGTGACCTCTACCTGCGCCCTTCACCCAAAACCAAGAAACGCGTCACCTCCATGCGGCCTTGCCCAAGAGTGGGCGCATTACCAAATCTGTGCCTTTCCTCTTGTGCGTCCACCCCTTAGATCTGTGCACCTCTTCACATGAGCGAAGTCATTGTGTGTTGAGCGATGTCCAAATGAGCTCTGCGCCTTGTTAGTTTATACGAGTGGTAGGGCGAGGTCTTGGCTGCCCAGCCGACCTGCCCACGCCCTCAACTTCATCGCAAAAGCCTTCAAACATGTGTCGGCCTTGCTACTTTGTAGGTCGGCCTGTGGGTTGAGCGTTCATGCTCCCCACGCATCTATAAACCCGTCGCTCCTCCTCTTATGCACCCACATTATAACATAATGCCATCGCATCGTAGGTCCGAGCTCGCACTTCATCGTTTCAAGTTGTTCGTTCGTGCCTCCAACCGCTCTCCTTCGTTCGGTCGCGGTCGCACTTTACTCGGTGGCGTGTCAAGGACTGCAGGTCCTTACAATGTTGATCCCGATACCTTTCAG
Source organism: Pinus tabuliformis (assembly GCA_031772625.1). Classification (NCBI taxonomy): domain Eukaryota; kingdom Viridiplantae; phylum Streptophyta; class Pinopsida; order Pinales; family Pinaceae; genus Pinus; species Pinus tabuliformis. Next base: position 1,256,628,714 of record CM062804.1, read on the forward strand.
TGCGCTAATCATAGGCCTATCAGCCTCATTTGTTGTAACCAGTGCCCCTTCTGGCAACACTATTGTGTTTTTTGTCTGAGCACACACCATCTGCTCTGCTGCGGTTGTCCCTACTGCAAGGCTAGTCGAAAGGGTACCAGCCTAAGGAGTCCGCACCTGCAACTTCTGAAGATGCACTCTTAGGGCCCCCAACACAATCCGATTCTCTTGCACAAAGTTCTAGAGGGTGTCAGAGGTGACGTCATGCACCGTATCACTGATGTCGTGCAGATCACCCTCAGTAAGGGTGATCGGGTCGATAGACAACTTTGATGCCTTAACCTTCTTGCGTGGCCCTGTCGGCTCGCTCGAGCACTTGTGCTTCAATTGTATTGATGCGGTTTGTGGGTCCACGCCGCCCTCCTCTTCCTCTATTTCCATTTACTTTTCTTGCCCATGCGAAGGTGACTCCTGGCCCTCGTGCGCTTTCTCGGCTGCCTCCTGTGCTGCTGCGACCTTTTTCTGTTCTGTTTCTATCTGCGTAGCGTCCCGTGCCTCCTGCGCTTTTGCTGCCACGGCTTCTTGCCTTCTCTTCTCTGCTAACTGCGCCATGCGCAGTTTGGCCTCCTCTTTCTTCTTCTGCACTGTGATGTTTGCGTTGTGCGACTCAGCCGGCCATGTCTCCAGTACATCGAAAATTATATCATTTGTGGCCATGAAGGGTATCTCGTTCCATTTCTTGGTTGGGTCCTTGCATGCTCTGATATATATGCTATGGAGGTCTGCTTTAAATTCTGCAAAACTTTGCAAGCCATTGTAGACAGTGGGTGATAACCGTGGCTTGCGGTTAATCCCCATTCTAATGTTCATTTCCATGAACACCCAGAATATCTTGTCGTCGCGGATCCGTTTCACGTCTTTCGTGGCCCATAGCGAAGTGTACTTCACGGCCTCCGGAAGATCCCTGTCAATTGTGGGGAACTAATTGTCCTCCAACAATTTCCTTGCCACGAGCACTATGGGCAGCAAAAGCCATGCATAATAAAACGTTTTTCCTTGTTCCTAGGCCTCATGGAAATTTTCCAAGAACTCTTTACATAAGAACTTGGACAAGTTGATCTAGGCCCCCTCCACGCACTACTCAGTAAGTTCCACTACCGGCATGGGAACTTCATTCGCACTGCATTTCCGCATGACCTTTCCTACCAATATCTGAGTTGCTACCCTGACTGCTTTGTTGTTGATACTAGAAATCACGTAGCCCCATTTCTTCTTCTCCAGCTTGTATTTCTTCTTCATGGCCTCCACGATGGCCAAATCGTTGCTCTTCCCCTCATAGATTTCTGCGGGGTCCTCTCCTTTGGACAAAAGCTGGGTAATTCGATGGATTAAGTGGTCCGTGATGGGGATGGGTTCCTCCAGCCACAGACACCCACCATACACCAGGCAGAGTAGCTGCCTAATGACGAATATTGTTATTGGGGCGCAGTGGAAATGCGGCACCCAGAGATAGTTTAATAACCCTGCCTTTTCCACTCCGTGTAACCACTTTCATGGCTCCAACTCGATAACCCCTGCCATGGTGTTCTGCTTGGGCTTCATGAGTTATGCGGTCTCTAGATGAGGGAATTTCTTATGGTCAGCGAGATCCCAATATTCAAACTTCAAGTTAGGCACTCGCCCCAGGAGCTTGCCCTCAAAGATGACATCGTCCAGGAGGAGCAGAGTCTGGAGAGAGCTCTTGCTCTCATCTAGATCCTTGGGCACTTTTGTCATACCCTTCTGCGGGGGGATATAGGTGGGAAACTTTGTTGGAGGGTGCGCAGGCTCAGTTTCTTCCTCCATGCCTTCATCCTTGTCTTCTTCAATTATAAGGTCCTCCAGGTCTTCCTCCTCCTCGTTGGTTTCCAAGTTAATTGTTTTCCCTTTCTCCTCCATTGTTAATCCGGTACGCAGTGGGTTTCGAGGGAACACACATACAGGAATATCAGTTGTTTGTCTTTATTTGGCCTCAATGTGCGCAGTGATTTAGGGATTTTCGCCACAATCCTGATGCCTTTAGGGGCATCCCCCACAGTCAGGGCCTACGCAGCCTCTTCATCGGTCATCTCTGCAATTTCCCTAACTTCTTGTGATGCTGCCATCTTGCTGGGCCAGAAATCTTTAAATTGTGTAATTAGGGGCTCAATCAATGCTCGACACACGGAAAACAGATCTCGGCTCAGAATACGGGGGGCATAAAACAACTCAATTCGCAAATGACTAAGTGTTGTTTGCTGGGCAACCCTTTTTAATTTATAGCACTTTTGAATTTAAATTCGACCATTCCCCCCAAATCTGATTCATTAATGCTCCCTTGGCAGCATATTTTCCCAAATCTTGCCCATAAATCGTGTCTTAAATGCCTGCTGCCTGCTCCATTTGGTCTCAAGTCGAGCATCACATTGTAAATAGTGACTCCAACGGTCACTTTCCTGCCAACTAGCGCAGCAGCGCAATCCCCCTTGCGTGGTCGCGAACCTTGTGACTCTTTGCTTCTGTGCACAGCTCCAACATCGCGCAGCTCCCGAGTAGAGTAGTTTATAGTCACGCGCCTCCTTTCAACTGCTTGGAGCACTAAGACTATACTTCCCATGGCTAGTTAGCTGGCCGTGCCACTCGTATAGGGTTTCATCCGATCGTCCATCAATTTCCCTAGAAAATACCCACCTTTTATTGTTACTGGCTGCATCTCACACTTTATCATCGGCATCACACCACCATGGTTGACCCGTTTAGTAATATGCGGTCCAATCCAAGGCATCACGTTGATCAATTCTCAGCGATAGTCCCCAAACTAGTCAATGTGATCATGTGCACCTTGTTTTATCACCTTGCGTTCTTTATCGAGACAATCTTTCTTTATCGAGACAAGCTTCTAGGTTTATGCTTCCAGTAGAGTGCTTTTCTCCCTTAAGCGCACCCTATCTTTCATAAGTTCTTGGAGCCTAACATCACCCTGTCAGATTTCTTTCTCATGTCCCAAGCGTTCTGCTTCATTCAGCTGCGCGGTCACTTCTTCCAAGGCTCTCCGAACCATTGTGTCTACTGGTGCTGCTATGCGTGGACAAGGCATTTTATATTCTATGGGGATTATAGTGTTTGCTCCATACTCCAATCTCAGAGATGCCTACTCCGTCAGTTTCTTGCATGTTGTCCTATAAGCCCACAAAACCACTGGTATGCGCAAGTCCCAATCAGTGCATTGTGCATTGTGTACCTTGTTCAGTGCTTTGCATACTTCATCAAAGGCTTCCATCTGCACAGCTTTTTTAACATATGCCTACACCCATCTAGAAAGGTGTGCCCACGGATTGCTCCTTTTGGCCTTCTTGTCTGTGAATTGCATCTGAGGCTTCCCAAACCATATGTGCATCGTTCTCCTGCATTCGCGCCAGTCCTCAAAGCTTCCTTGGTGTGTACCCCACCACCTCGTAGGCGTAGCGCACAGTACCCATCTCAAAGCTTTGAAACGTTGTTGCTTTGGCACCTCTTTTTCAAATCTGTTCAGGAAGTCATCTACCTCGCTTAACCCATCATACGTAGGTAGATCCCTTACCTCTGTTGATATGCAGCGCAACAATCTTGTCATCATGTTACAGTTCAGCGTGGTTACCTCATGTAACCGGTTCTGCCATCGCTCTATCTCTTCGTCAAAATCTGATGTACAGGAGATTTCGCACTCCCATGAGATTCGTCCATTTGCAGTTGGGTTTACCCAGTCTTGATCTCACACGGTTATCTTGTAGATGCAGTCCAAGTCATTGTCGCTTTCATAGTCACGCACTGGCTCCATGTAGTGCGATCCTTCTGTAGGGTCCAACGGTAAAACTACGCGCAGAGACTTTTTCTAAAAAATCATCTTGTGCTTCTTCAGATTTATCACCCCATTCATGTCAGTGGCCCAATCAATTCCTAATAGCGCGGGGTAGGGATTGCGGTCATAAAAAATCTCTATCAATTCAAAATATGTAGCGCGCTCACCCCTTCAATATCCACTTTGATCCCATGTAATCTTCCCAAAAGTAGGATCTTTTGTTGGTTCGCCATTCGCAGTTGAATAAGAGACCATTGTAGCATAGGCTTCCCCATGCACTCCCATGTTTGCTTCAGCAGAACGTTCGCGTCTGATCCTAGGTCCAAAATCACTTGGTCCATCTCATATTCTCCAATTTGCATGGTCAATCTTATCTCCCTTCCCGTCCTCGTCGCGTGATTTCTGATCTTCCGGACTATGCACGGTTCTCCTGGCGTGGTCCCAAAGCATCTATTTATAAGTTCCTGCGGTCCCTTTACAGACTTGCTGACACGCAATAGCTTCATACATGTTTCCAGGAACACCGTGAGCATCGATGGGTCCATTTCCGACTATGATCTGTCTTTGCTTCCTGAAGTGGAGGCATCAGCGAGGCTCTTCCTGGCTTCCATGAAGGTTTCCTTAGCGCGCTCCAAATGAAGCTATGTTTCTTTCATCGGAGCCTTGCGAACCCAAGTACTATCTTCAGGCTACTTGCCTTTATCATCCCCTGTTGTAATTCCGCTTCGGAGCACAATATTCACATTAAGGTCTTCCTCGCGTGGCTCAGACCTCATCATTTGCAGGTTCTGAGTCGGGGGAGGTTGGAGTGCTCCTTTATCGCATAGGCTTGCGATTAGTGTGGGGAAATCCTCCATCTCACGATCAAATAATGTATAATATAGGCATGATGGACGCGTCGAATTCGTACAATCACGGGCATAATGTCCTGGCCCTCTGCAATAGTAACATATCAGCTGTCCACGACCTCTTCCAGGTCCTCCTCCACCTCGGCCTTGTCCGCGCCCTTGAAATCTGGTTCGCGCCATCCTTGCGTTCTGGTCAAGGGGCCGCATTTTGGCCTAAACTCTGTAGGTAGGAGTCCTATCCGTCATCAACTCATAACTTCTACAGGCGCGCTCATCATGTCCCACTGATCTACAGAAATTACATAACAACTGTTATGAATTATGTGTGTACTTTTCAACAGATGGCAGTTATGTGTAACATGCCTTCCTCCTATTTGACAAATCGCACACCACGACGCAGGCGCTGCGCTAGGTCTTGCTTGTGCCTTCGGTCTCAATGGCATTAGTCCTCCTCTCGCGAGGTAATTCGCGAACACCGGGCAGTGTTCTTTGTCATGTCCCTGACTGTTGCACTTTATGCACCATACCTCATCGCGCACTTCTGGGCGAGCTGCCCTATCTTGTTTCAGAATCTGCATCTCAAGACACAAGTTTTTCAACTGCATGTGAATCTACTAAAATCCTAGGTTGGGAAATTATATCGTGTTCTCATGCAATCTCATCGTGATCTCCAAGGCCTCGGCCTGAGTTGTTAGCCTCTGTTGTGACAACGCGTTCCTTAGATGCAGCATTAACAATTCTACAAACCATTCGCAGAGTTGTCCATCCATCAACGTCATGTTAGCTTCACAAATTGTGCACTTCAGTCTCTGATCCAACTCCCAAGGGGTCTCGCCTGGTAGCATTGTGATTTCCTTGAACCCAATGATCGACTACGCCTATGACTTCGGCCTGCTAAAGTTTTTGTTTAGCGCAGTTTGGATATCCGCGATCCCTGCATTCAGATTGTCATTGGAATGCTTAATGTACTAGGTCAGCGTGCAATCCTGCAGAGCACTGACCAACGTTGCTTTCTTTATATTGTCATCTGTGACTCCCTGCACTTCCCATACAACTTTTATCACAAACCAAAACTAGTCTAGATCTTCATTTCCTACTCCCTTGAACACTAGAACCTTTATCACGCTTGCCATATTGACTCGTGGTGGTGGCGGAGGTGGTATGGGTGAAGATGGAGGTGAAGACGGTGAAACTGGCGGTGGTGTGGGTGGGGGTGGTATGTGCAGAATCCTCTGTCTTATCAAATTGATCAACTTCTTAGTGAGACCTTCGTGAGCTCTTCCTCGTCCCCTCGTGGAGGTGACATCAAGGGGCTAATTTCTAGTTCTGCACTACCTTCGTTTCTGTAAATGTTCCCACTTCGCGTAGCCCCAAACATCATTTTATTCGCATAACCCGCTTTTCACACAATAGCATTTTAATCCAATTGTTCAAAGACTTAACGTACTTACATTGTGGTCCTTTGAGAAAGCATCGTTCTGCCTCGCTACAGCTGACTGAAGTATCTACCGCAAACTTAGTGATGAATCCTCCTATAATTCGATTGAGCAAGTGGTCAACAGTGCACGCGATCTTATCCTCTGAAGCTTCCAATCCGTGCACCAGTTATGGGGTCCAAACAATAGGTCTGTTGAGCTTGCACCTTCCTTGGCTATCTATTGGTTTTGCGATCCACTCGTATAGCTCAGTAGGGAAAGATGCGAATAAAATTTCGTGGATCTTTGTGTATAAGTAGCAGTCTTACCACTCTCCTTTGGATAGTAGCAGATTCTTGTTCTCCAGCACCGCGAACTCGTGAATCTTCCTATCCAACCAATCTTCAATTCCTTTCTTAGTTGAATTCCATTGATACGACATCGGACATCTCTATGCAGATCCCGGTCCCAACAACGAAACCATTTGTTGGCTTGTTAGGGCCTGACCCAGGTTCAAAGTTAGTTAGCCAAACAAATACCTGTACTACTTGCCCTTTCGGCAACAGTCCACGGAGCGCGGACTGAGGTATCAACCGAAGTAGTATGGGGGGGGGGCGGTGCTGGAACCAGGTTTCTGCACCCTTGATATGTCTGAGGGTTTGATTTGGTCCAATTGTTAGTCCCTTCACACAGGTTACTTCGCGCACTTCCTTGTCGCTCGCGCCCTGATATACTCACCTTCGCACAGCCCTAACCAGGGCCTGTGGGGCTTTCGCGTTGCTAGAGAAACACTCTGTACTATTTCCCTAAGTCACACCCGAGATCTTACTTATCTTCTTACACCAGTTAGTTATCTTCACGTAAATGGGTGCCTTATGTTATATTTATTTATACATCACATTCATATGAGTTCACGCAGCAAATAAACAGTAAACTTGCAATTCATACCCAATGATACATAAGACAGGAAATGATACAGAGAAATAAGGTATAACTTCTCTTTTATTAATTCTTCCCACAGTTACAAACTCGATCTGCCCTGCACACTCAGCTGCAGGGGTTCACGCACTCAACTGCGGACTACTAGTCTTTTCCGCACTTAGATGCAGAGCCTTCTCCTACTCTACGACCCAAAGATATAACTTACACTTCAACTCAATCACTTCCTTAGACTCATCATCCTTTTATCTTATTTTCTTTTTAACTGTTTTCTATACTTAGAACCTTTCTCTTGGGTAAATCTTTCAAACCGACATTACATTACAAAAACAAGGGCGGACAACTCTGCGACTCTATTATGACTTCGCACTCTGCGCCCACAAATCGTGGAGTCTTTACAATGGACTTGGTCAAAACTTGGGCTTTAAGCCCCAAAACATGCCTGGGGGGATTCCACGCCCAACATAATGTCGGATTGACATTTCTACTACAATATTCTTTTCTCAACTTCAACCCCATGACAGTTGGAGTTGGTGCAGACTTGTTGTTCTGCATTTTAAACCTCTCCAAAATGTATGCCACATACTTTGCTTGAGAGATAAAAATGCCATTTTTGTATTTGCTTCACTTCTATGCCCAAAAAACATCTTAATAATCCCAAGTTGGTCATTTTGAATTCACTCCTCATGACTTGTTTGAAATCAACGATGAGGAAATCATTACTGCCTATAAAAATGAAATCATCTACATATAATATGACAATGAGAATCTTACCTTCGCTCTAGTTGATGTTATAGAGAGTTGGCTCACTGTCACATTTGTCGAAACCATTGTCCAACAAGTAAGAATCTATCCTGTTGTACCAAGTGTGTGGTGCTTGCTTCAACCCATAAAGAGCTTTCCTTAACCAATACACTTTGTCTTCTTTGCCTTCTACCTCATAATCAGGCGGTTCTGCAACATACACTTCCTCCTTCATCACTCCATTCAAGAACGTTGATTTTACGCCCATTTGATACACTTTCCATTTATGTTGCACAACAATCACCACAACTGCGTGCACTGTCTCCATCCTCATGACTAGCGCGAACGTCTCCACGTAATCTCTTCCATGTTGCTGCTTGTATCCTTTGACAACTAATCTTGCTTTGTGCCTTTCAGTCTTTCCCTCAATTTTTCTTTTGGTCTTATAAACCCACTTCATTCCAATGACATGTTTTCCTTTCGGAAGGCTCACTAGATCCCATGTGTCATTCCTTTCTATTGCTTCTATTTCTTCCTCCATTGCCGCAACCCATTTTTCTTCTTTGACTGCATCTTCAAAATGGATTGAGTCATCTACATGACACAATAATGAAAATAAGGAATTCAGACCAGCATTGCTGTCAACTTCTTGTTGCTCATAAATTTCATTTAAATTTCTGAATTTTGGTCTTCTTGTGCTTGTTGAAGATGGGCTTGACATGTCACTTGGTGTTGCGCTTTGCAGTGTGCTTGGAGAAGCACTTGCTGGGCTACACAAAACTGTCCTATTATTTGTTGATGGTGTTGCTTGCTGCCTACTTTGTTGCGCTTGAATAGGTATAGAAGTAGTCATTGTTGAGGAATTACTCGCTATTGTTAATTCCTCTTTGTCCTCATGTGGTATACATGCTTTGACATTGACTGTCTTTTCTAAACTTCCATCCCATGCTTCATCTTCTATAAACTGCACATCTCCGCTGATTATGACCTTCTTGGTTAATGGATTGTAGAGTTTGTATGCCTTGGATTCATCAATGTATCGAACAAATATACATTTCTCCCCCTTGCTATCCAACTTCTTCCTCAACTCATTTCGAGATGTGCATGCGCCAAACATCCAAAAGCTCTCATGTGAGTGACACTATGCTTTCTTCCACTCCATGCCTCTTCAGGAACTATGTTCTAGACGCTCTTGGTTGGACATCTGTTCAAGATATATGCTGCACAAGTGACAGCTTTAGCCCAATAATCATTTGGCAAATGCTTTTCCTTCAACATACTCCTTGCCATTTCCATAATGGTCATATTCTTTCTTTCCGCTACACCATTTTGCTGAGGTGTATACCTTGTTGTAAATTTCTTGTGAATTCCATGCTCCCTACAAAAACGAAGGAAATCATTTGAGATGTATTCTCCACCTCTGTTAGTCCTAAGGACTTTGATGTAGTGTCCGCTTTGCTTCTCAACAAGAGCCTTGTATTGGTGAAAGCGCTCAAACACTCATGTCTTCCTTGTGTAGTCATCTATGAAGGTCAATACATAGTGGCTGCCACCAATTGATGGTGTTTGCATTGGTCCACGTAAATTTGAGTGGACAACCTCGAAAGTTGCCTTTGCCCTTATTGACTTTCCTGTTGAAAATATCACTCTATGTTGCTTGCCCAAGATACATCAATCACATAGGTTGTCCGATTTTTCTATGAGTCACAAACCCTTCACCATGCCTTTCCTATGCAGCAAATTCAAACCTCCAAAGTTGAGATGACCAAATCTAAAATGCCATAACTAGTTTTCATCTTTGACCTTTGCTTGAAAGTTTACTTGTATGACAGTTGCATCTTTATTTTGATTCATATCGATAGGAATAGAGGTAGCGCTAGTTTATTTTGATTCATATCCATACTCTGCATTGAATCCTTCAGTGCATACCCTGCATCAAATCTTTCAGTCCCCGTGGTGGGTGAGTAATATTAAATTTTGCAGTGTTTTAATTAGAGTGATTTTTTTTTCTTTTGAAAATCATGGAAATTCTAGTTATATTTTGATAAAATTTGGCAAGAATTTTTCTAAATCTAAGTTATAGTTGTCAAACTTTAATATTTTAGGTGTCCTAGAAGTTTTTGATGGTGCTGAATCTATTTCCACCATTAAAAACATGATTTAAAAACTGCTACTATAAGATTTTTTAATTTTTTGTTATGCCACCACTTTTGGCCATCCAAGCAATTCCTCGGCCTAACTAGTTAAATATAATACTATGTGATACTAAAGTACTTATTAATTTATTTCATCAAATAAGTTATTCCGTCAAATAAGTTATGGACATATTAGGAGTAATTATTATTAATAAAGAGAGTGATATACATTTGTTTTAATTTCATATTTATTAAGTAATATATAAATATTAAGTTAACAAATAGATAAAAAGCACACATATATAGTAAGTACTTATTGAAAAATAAGAAAATAAAAGTGATATGTCACTCCACATAAATCCAATTAATAACTTTAATATTTTTTATTTAAATTAACCTATTTCACTAAATGAATTATGACTATCTATATATCATAATATATATAGATATATATTTATTTTATTTTCATAAAATAATTATATAAATAAACTATATAAACAAATAACACAAAGCAAGGGATCATTAAAAATTAGGTGAGTAAACTAATTATTTGAAAAATAAATTAACCAATAAATAAAGAGTACATGTCATAAATGATTATTAAAACTTAAGTAGAGAAAGTAATATTTGTATTAAATAAATTTACTAAAAAGACAAAAACACTGCGATCCACCCAAACCCCATAAAATTGAACCTATAACAAAAAATACTTTAATAACGAAAATAAATCAATAAATCTTTATGATATTATAATATATGATACAAATTTTCATAATTATTCTAATTCAAATTTAATAAATTTAAAATAAATTAAATTGTTCCGGTAACTATTTACGGTTTAGCGCTGGTAGAGGTAAGCGTGATAGATCAATGAAATATGGGTTGTCCCTTGTGTGCATATGATTATTGCATATCGCATATCCACCAATGATATAGAAGGTTCTACGCATTGTAAGTAGGATTGAAAAGAAATAGGAGGTTAGATGGGGTGGCTAGGACTTGAACGTTGATAACCACTTTTATGAAAATGCTTTTAAATTTTCCCTGTAAGGAGTGAAAGCAATAGCTAAGTCCCTTCTTCCTATCGAAATGAGAAGTTAGAAGTTAAAAGTTAAGGTCGAGGTTATAATCACTATAGTTATAGGTTGTTGGGTCTTAGTTAGAGCCCACTTAGCAGTTAAGAAATAACTTGTGGTTGTGTTTTTTCTACAACCTTTCAATCACGTGTTCAGTAGCATGTGATTGGGTTCTGAGGCCCTTCGACTAAGGCAGAATCAAACAATTGGTTTTGCTACGAATCAATCATGTCATGGAATTATTATTCTAGTCCCCTCTTTCTGTTGCTAAACCACGGTTCCACTCTACTCCATTATAGATGTAGATCAAAATAGCTGCTCTGCCACCGCCTTAGATTTCGTTTATTTCTTTGCATTCGACAACAAAATAAAATCGGTTTGCAAAACAATTCACACGTAGTAAATCAGAAATAAAAGAGAAAGTGCAGTCAAACCAAAACACCCATAAAGAAAAAGGAATCAAATGAAGAACATCAAACCAGCCAAGCCAAGCGAAACCAAAACCGCATGTTAAAGAAGGTGAGATGAAACCGCTGCAGTGTTTGTTTGCTGATGGGAAGGGCTTTAAATACGCTCACTTTCCAACGGTTACTAACTCCACACATTTAAATTAATTTAAAGCTTTTTGTGGGGCCACATTTTTCTTTGCTGAAATCCAGATTAAAATTTATATTAAATTATGTTGTTATTTAGCAGAGAAAACATTTATGTCATGATTCACAATTTTTTACCAAGTTTAAATTTAGTTGTTCAAGATTAAATTTAAATTGTTACACTAAGAGAATGTAAAGTTCGTTCAATTTGGGTTTACTAATTCCACATATTTAAATTAATTTAAAGCTTTTTGTGGAACCGCTTTTTCTTTGGATCAAAATTTATATTAAATGATATTGTGTGGCCGTGAGAAAGATTTAGCAAAGAAAACATTGATTTCATGATTCGCAAATTTTTACAAAGTTCAAATTTAGTTGTTCAAGATTAAATTTAAATTCTTGGACTAAGAGGATATAAAGTTATTAAAAGTGTAATATAATACTCTACACCATAAAATTCTTATTTGTTTCACTTAAAAGACTATTCCATTTATCATTGTCTAATAACAATAAGAATGCGCTTTAAGTTGCAAAGCATAATTATTATATTTTCTAACCATTATGGGAACGGCCACGGCCCTTGGGCCGCCTTGGAAGAAGTTTGTTTAATAATTTTTATAATTTCTTAACCATTATTGAAACGGGTCTTGGCCCGCCCCGGAAGAAGTTTGTTTAATAATTATTAAGAAGTTTGTTTAACCATTATAGGAACGAGCCTTGGCCCGCCTGGGAAGAAGTGAGTGGTGGCCCCGTAATATAAGTGTTATTTTCCTAGGTCCACCCAACCCAAGTTAGGTCGGAACAGGCTTTGAAAATTCAGCATCGGAATCTCGAGATATTGGATTTGGAAATCGTAGGATATCCTTTACTATATGATGGCCCTTTTAACTCAGCCATAAAGTATTGTCTGGGGTTATGGACAAAATAAGTGGCATGTTATTTGGCAGTAAATGTGTGGGACGGTATCAGCTAATTATTGGATTTAAACAAGTACATTCTATATAGTATATACCACCTCTGTCCAACAGCAAGCCAATTATTTGTTGCTATGGGATGAGCTATCGTCGTTGGGTCAATGGAATGTGATCAAACGCAACAATCCCTAAATAAACCATTCTTTAGGTAGAGTGTCATGAGTATAGATGAGTACGGTGCAATATCAAATGCTAACAAAGTTGACGATGTTAGCGCTATTAAAAGTTTAAAAATTATTTTGATAAATTTAGGTATAATTTTTATTTTTATTATTTATTTAAAGTTAAAATTACTAAAATATAAATTATTTAAAAATATAATGAAAAGTGAAAATAGAGGGTAATTTATTTAAAAAAAAAATTGAAAAATAAGAATGAAAAAAATTTTAAAATGGAAAAAGAATTAAAAAAAATAAGGACAATTTTATATGATTGAAATATTTTGTTTTAAAAATGTACTTTTAGCATTCATGGGTTTAAAGTAGTGTGAGGTAGTTGAGAGACCATGACATCTATTAAACACTGAGAGGGTCTATTATGTGAGGGTAGAAGTTGGTCATTGGGACTCTTTTTACTGGTGTTGAAAGTAAAGGGTATTTATGCATGTTATTTTGGAAACTAACCTCTAATGTGTGTTGAGTGAATGTTCAATACGAAGAGGGAAAAACATTTATATTTCTAATAATCCATGAGTGTCTCATAAATTAAAGTGAATATATGAATAGACAAAAGAATTATCATCTAACCTTGTAATAAGGAGAGCACTGAAATAAGAAATCCTTAGTGTAAGGCTCTATCGAGAAATATGGAAAATATGAGGCTTTGAGGAATAGATGATATATGTTTATGCGAATTTATTGGGAGAAAACTTTAAGATAGACAAGAGGGACCTCAAGCGGCAAGGCAACTAGACTTTATTGTACCTTAGGGGTAGAATCGACCCATCATGGCATTTGAGATATAAAATATGGGCAACGTTAAAGTTTAAGAGAAAGAATTCTCTAGGCCAAAACTATGTGGATCAAAGGTGGGCTCTATATTTCTTAGTACAAATGACTTTTTTAATCTAGCCCTTAGAAATATCAAGAGAATCCACTAAAACCTAAGCTATGTAAGAGTGGTTTATTGTTATCAAGTTTAATGAGGTGAAGTAATGAAAAGCCTTTCAAATACCAACATGGGTTCCCTAATTTGAGAGCAAGATTTCGATATCTAAGATGGCTAATATATTAGCTACCCATTTGTTAGAGCTTGTGTATCATTATCACGATAGGTAAGATCATGGAGGTAGTGAATGTGGTTGTGCCAAATTTTCCAATAATAATGTCATGAGGCACTAATCTCTTGGTATGAAAATGTTCAAATAACATTGTGACAAACACTCTTTCTATCTTGTTTCAAAGTAAACCGAAGATACACACACACACACACACACACACACACACACATATATATATGTATATATCGCAAACCTTGCACCCATATAAGAGAGTAAGTGTGACCAACAATTGAAAGAGTCACATCTTCAATAAAAATTCTCAAATCTAAGGCTAAAAACATTGATTTTCAATATTGGAAATAAGTGCATATTCTGTCTTAGTCTAATCTACTACTAAAATCAAGTTAAAGCATTGTTTACAATCTATAAGGTAGATCCATCTTAATTTGGGATCTATCATGTATTGAGAGTAATCAAATCATCTGAGGTGTAAACCTTTTTTGAAATCTAAAAAAGATTTTCGCCTTGAGAGATTTCTTACTCTAATGTTAGATCCTAAACTAAAATGGATTTACACTGGCATACTATTTAAAGTGCAACACTTTAAACAAAAGCAATGATTTTGATATTTTTCTAAAAAAAAATTGTAATTGTCTCTATATTTTACTTTATTTAAAATCAAATAATCATTTTATAAATTGAAATGCAAACATTTTAATATTTTGATTTGTGTATGTCTATGTTTCTTTAAATGAAAATTGAATGACTAACATGTTAATTTTAATATTTGCATTTTTGCATGTCCAAGATTTTCATGAATATGAATATATCTATAATATTGATAGAAGGGAATAGAAGTTAACTGGATTTTCCATTTTTCTCATTAATTTATTTTTATTTTTAATATAAGTTAGGTCTAAGATCAAATTTAGCAATTGTCACTATAATACCAAAAGTGTATCCACCGAGAGTATATCTAACCACTTTTTAGCCAAATAAATTAGGAATTTATCACTGAACCAGAGTCAAGGCTTCACGACAGTGGGGGAGCCTTTGTTGTAATATATTATATTCCTTGGAAGGTAATAATGCCTTTGTATTATGTCGGAAGTTGTCCACAATCTTATGTAAAAGAGTAATACATTATATCTCATATTTATTATGGCATAGTATACTCTTGTATCCATGTATTATATAAAGAGGTGTTATTTTGGAAAATTATACTATCCCACATTTAACATGTGAGAGTAATTCCTCCATGTCTTTGGGTATATAATAGGGTCAAGGGAGCCTCTTAAGGCAAATACCATTTTGTGATACCATCACATCTTATCCTATGCTCACAACATATTGCTATTTGTATAGGATTATTTGTAGTTTCTCTCTTTGTAAGATTGTAGGAGATTTTTGGTTTTATTTACGCTAAATCCTCAAGTTTTGTACACAAATTACACAAATCTTTATATGGTCTCAAACAAGCATTTAGGGCTTGGTATGATAAAATTGATGCATATTTCTTGAACGTTGTATATATGATACAAATATGTATGTTAAGAACTTTGGTGATAATGTCCTCATTATTTTTTTATATGTGGATGATCTAATTATCACTGGAAGCTAGCTTGTATTAATTCAAGATATGGAAATTGCTTTTCAGAAGTAGTTTGAGATGACAGATCTCGGTACATTGCATTATTTCTTGGGTCTTTAGATGTGGCATGTAGCCGATGGTATTTTTCTCTCTCATCCTAAGTATGCGACATATTTATTGGCTCGTTTCCATATGAGTGATTGTAAACTTGCTCCTATGGCATTTCAATCTAGTGTAAAGTTAACTGTTGAGTGTACCACTCCACTAGTTGATGCTACTCTTTATCGTCAGCTCATTGGCAGTTTGATATATTTAACTCATAATAGGCCAGACCTCTTTTTTGTGGTCAATATGGTTTCTTGATTCATGCAGCAACCTTGTGAAATTCATTGAAAGGCAACCAAGAGAATTTTGTGATATTTACTAGGGACATTGCATTATGGTGTATTTTATTCGAGCAATGATACAATTTTACTATCTAGTTATACAGATTCTGATTGGGCAGGTGATAGTTCTGATCGATGGTCAACTGCTGGTTACATATTTCAACTTGGTCCAGGTCTGATCTCTTGGTCTAGCAAGAAGATGAACACTCTTTCTTTATCTTCATGTGAAGCAAAGTATAGAGAAGCCAAAGAAGCATCTAAAGAAGTTGTTTGGTTATGACATGTTCTTACTGAGCTTGGTCTAGTTCTAAAATAGTCCACTATGTTGAAATGTGACAATCAGGGTGCAATTCAACTTGCTTATAATCCAGTATATCACTCCAAGATGAAGCATCTCGACCTTGATGCTCACTATATTCGAGGTCTTGTCGTCGATGATATTCCTTCTCTGGATTATTATCCTACCGAGAAGCAGGCAACTAATATCTTCACCAAATCCTTGACAGAAGCGAAGTATGTGCATCTTCGTTCTTTGCTTGGGATGAGGGAAGTTGTCATCAAGGGGGAGCAGTAATGACTCCTTCCTTCCTTAGTGTTAGGATGGGCCCTTCTCCCAACCATTATTAAGGGGGAGTGTTGGAATATATTATATTCCTTGGAAGGTAATAATGTCTTTGTATTATGTCAGAAGTTGTCCACAATATTATGTAAAAGAGTAATATATTATATCCCATATTTATTATGGTATAGTATACTCTTGTATCCATTTATTATATAAAGAGGTGTTATTTTGGAGAATTATATTATCCCACATTTAATATGTGAGAGTAATTCCTCCACATCTCTGGGTATATAATAGGGTCAAGGGAGCCTCTTAAGGCATATTCCATTTTGTGATACCATCACATATTATCCTGTGATCATAGCATATTGCTATATGTATCAAGTTATTTGTAGTTGCTTTGTTCGTAAGATTGTAGGATTGGGTGAACCCCGTATATCTGTTGATTTCTTTTTCCTTGTTTTCTTTCTATTCTTATTTATATGTTGATATATTGTTGGTTTTTTAGATAGATAGCTAGTTTAGTAGATCTAATATTCTAACAACCTTCTCCTTGAGCCTTATCACAAGAGGCCAAAGATGTTCCCTACAAGATTTTAAATCAAGAGGAGGGGATTATTTTTTTTAACTTTTTAATGATACCACCATCCAACAAGATATCATGACGTGAGATTTCAACATATTACCTTGTACTTACATTCTCTTTACATTTCCAAAAACTTGCTAACTTAATCTTACTCGTAATTAGAACTCAACAAAAAAACATTAAAAACAAAAATACACACTTTATCCTTTAAGTTATAGATAAATATATCTCAATACATCATATATATAGAGAGATATATATATATATATACACATCATATATATATAATATTTCATCTTTAAAACTTATTAATATTATTATTTATTATTCCAAATTCATAATTCATATTTCTTAAGTTAGCATTTCTTAATTTTTTTATTAAATCCCATACACCTAAATATAAAAATCACGAACACATAAATAAAGAATATAACACTAAAATATCAAAAACAAAATCCATATAAAAATTCTATTTCTCCGTTTTACTTATATAAAGGATTTTTCAAAATATAAAGTATTTTTCAAAACTAAAGTTTTATGGGTAAAGACTATTTGAAATTTTTTTAAACTTTAAATTATAAAAGCAAAAAAATGATAGTGATGGATGTATCTTAAGTCACTTCATGATGTGAAGGTTATCGATTTGAAATTTTGTGGGCAAAAATACAGTCATATTAAGAGTTAGTGCTGCTAAAACCAGGTGCTATTCCCAAGTAGTTAATGTGTCCAAAACTAGGTGTGAACAGTCATATTAAGAGTTAGTGTGGCCAAAACAAGGTGTGATCCCCAAGTGATAGTTAGTGTGGCCAAAACCAAGTGTGATCCCCAAGTGATTTTAACGACTTAGCTGCCCCTACGTCATAGTTTCTCAAACCATAAATCACACCTAATGTAATCTCTAATAAACTCAAACCACTTAAAAACACAAACAAAAAAATATAAATATAAATATAAATGTTTTGAAATATGTAAACAACTTTAAACTCTTAATCATAAAGTAAAAAATATATATTTTACAAATAAATAATTGGTAAACAATTATATATAATTACATAAAGTAACGCCAATTTCATTTTTGATTTTTTTTATATAAATATTTTTGTTTTGGATTATTGTTTTTCGTAAATTTAGGATATGATCAAAATGGATTAATTATAATATTTTTAATAATTTTTATGAATATTTTGTATTTATATTTTAAAATATTTTGATTTAATGTTTTATAAAAAAATTATTAAAATAAAAATAAAATAATTTTTTTTCCATATTTAAAATATTAAAAACAAATTAATATTTAATTTCTTTTATTTTTTTGAAAAATATTATATTAGAAATCTTGTTTTATTTTTATCTTTTGATTTATGATAAAGTATGATATATATCTCAACCTTTTCCTGGGATAAAATTGTTTGTAGAGGATTTGAAGGTTTTTCTTTTTGTCTTTTGTGTAGATCAAATATAGAGGACATGAAGTATTTGTTAAATATATGTATTTTTTATTGAATTTCATGGTCTCAATTTTTCAATTTATTTAGACAATCTGACAAGAATATGAAGGGCATTATAGAAATGATTGAATGTTGGAGATCCTCTATGACAAAGAATTCTATTGTAAATTGAGCTTGGGCCCTCATTCCATGGCTTTTTCTATGGAACATATGGAATGAGAGGAACAAGCACATCTTTAATAATCGATCATTAGAAAGGGAGATATTCTAGGAAAAAACATTGCACAGTGTTTCTGAAACAATACTGCTCCCCCCTTTGTCATCGTTAGGCTAGGAAGCCAAAGGTTTGGACTCGAAAATTTTGTGTAATCTCTAGTTGTTTTTGTCTCCTATCAATCCCTTGCCTCCAAGAAGTCCATCTTCTAGTCCTTAAGCCTCCCGAAGCCCTCCTTCCCCTAGATTCGTTAAACTTAATTTTGATGGGGTATCTAAAGGTAATCCAATTTTTTTTGGTCATAAAGGAAACATCCATGATAACTATGGGCAACCAATGTTTCTATTCACATATTTTATGGGACATTCAAGAAACAATGCAATCAAATTTGTAGCTCTAGAGATTGGCCTTGTTATCACAGCATCACAAGGATTCTCCTAGATGATTATGGAGGGTGATTCTCATCTAGTCATCAAAGTAAATAAATTGATCAATGGAGCTTATTCATAAAAAAAAAATGCCACAAGTGGAGACTCGAAAAATATATCAATCATATTAACCATCTAATCCATATGATTCTATTCATTACTCGCCCTCATGTCAGAAGAGAAGGCAATAAGATAACAGACCTTTCAACCAACTTGGGATGTAATGGCATTCACCTTCTTCTTTCAGCAAGTTGGGACAATCAATCAAGGGAGGATTAGGTATTGGGACTCATTAATTTGATAAATAAAGAGCGAGAGACCCTGTTGGGAGAAGAAGAACATAGAGAGGAGGGTGGTTAGTGGGTGGTCAAAGAAGTGTCACCCTCCCCCACATGGCAAGTGATTGTGTTTAATATTGAGGTTCCCTCAAGAATGAATGCGTACAACAAGGAAATCTTCAATGCTAGGTGGAAATACAATGAAATTTGAATGAGTGATGTGTAGTCTTCTCAGTATTCAAAGCTTCCTGCTCTACGACTCTTTTCTAGTGGTTCAGGGATAGAAAGATTCATTATGCACTTTGTTAGGTTGGCGTTTGTTACCACTTGTGTCACAAAATTTTGGACTTTCTATGCGCTTTCTGAAGGCTTTAAGGAGTATGGTCCAAGCCCTCCTAGCTTGGACATCCAAATCTTCATATATTATTCTTCTTAGGAGGGTCTACATGTAGTATAAATTCTAATATTTTACAGAGGGGAGAAGATACACGAGGTGTCTAGAATTTGGTAGGTCGAGAAACACAAAGATACAATTAATATCACATCTGCTAATACTGGGTCATGAACCTCTAGGGTATGGCTTATTGGCCTGTATCTGCTCATCCTTGTTTGACCAAGGACTATGTTGCTAGAAAATGTTGGGATACATTCACTACTTATTTTCCATCTGTTATGGCTTCCAGTTTGGTTATATACTTATTCATTAGTATTATATTCCAAGTATTTATGGCTCGCTCAAGATATTTTAGTTTCAAGAGGTAGTTGGGTATCTTTTTCCTATCCTTGTAGCTCTTGTTTTTTCGTTGTAGGAGACATTAATTGGTCTCAGTCTTAGTTATGCTCCTAGAACTTTACCTGTCACATTTGGGGTCATGTCTTCTCTCCTCTCTAATATTTTTTCAACCATTTATTGTTAGTTCTCACTAGCATGCTCTATCATATATAATCCTCGCTCTCTCCTTGCCTCTCCCTTTGTGCTACACTCTTCATCATGTCATGTCAATGTATGAGGATACACCATGGAGAAGTTAGTCATGGATTCATAATGGTGTGTGTGCTAGAGTAAGAGATATCTCCTCTAATCATAGTTATCACCTTCAGATTCCGCCATATATCTAAGAAAAAATTCATGATACTAAAGTTTTCAAAATTCAAAAGAGAGAATGATGCTAAATATGTCAAAATTCAGAAGAGAGATGATCAATTTCATTCAAAGATTCTAGTTGAGTTGGTGGATTAGGTTCCATATCCCAACAGACTTGTAGAAGAAAATCAATATCTCCATATCGTGGACTTGTATGGGAAGGTGAAATCTCTACTAGGCAGAGTAGTCTTCGAGAGAAATGATATCAAAATGGAGATTGGACAGAATTTAGAGTAAATCCAAAAGGAACACAAGATTATTACTACATGACTAGGCAACTTATACTTTTGACTAGCTTGCATTAAGGATTATATCTGCAAGAAACCAAATCCTGCACCTCTAGTCAATCTCTAGTCATTCTAGACACTATTGATATTTCCACGCCCTCTTGATGGTTTCAATTAACTTATGGTTTTCTTACTTCACTTGGAATTTACCAATACATCTAGACATGCATATAGTTATGTTCATATTGTAGCATAATGTATTGCATAATGCAGTCTTAGTTAGTAAACCTTTTTGTATGTATCTGGTTAGTATATGAACATTTCAGATAAAATACATTAACTTTTGTCAATGATCTAATTTCTAGTTTAGCAAACTATAGAAAAATCATTTTAATATTATGTGAATCTAGTATCAATTTAATTAAAAAAAACGAAGAATATATATATATTTTTTTATGTTAAACAATTTTTTCTAAAGTATTATTTTGAATTAACTTATCTTAATATTACATTAATTTTAGCACAAATATTACATCTTCTTTCTAATTAGTTGAAAATTTTTTTATTAATAAAAATAATGATTATGCATTAAAAACACATGTATAATATTTTGTATAAAACAAAAACAATGCAACTGCCATTTTCCTCTTATTCTTTCTTCCCAACCACTAGTGAGTTATTTTTTGTTTGAATTAACTTTGATAAGGGGAAGTAGAGGGACATTGGCATCATTATTTGACATTGGAATCCTTATTTTCAATTAGGTAAATTTTATTTCAAATGTTGTTTTAATATTAATTTTTGTATTTATTAAATTATTTTTTAATTCAATATTATGAAATAAAACCATTGTCTAGAATGAAAATGGAACTATTCACAAAATTTAGACACAAAAATTAAAATTAATCAAGGTTTTAATCAACTTAAAAATACATTTGATGAGCTTGGAGGTCTACTCTATATTTTATTGACCATTCCACTTGAAAACACTATCACTTCCATTAGCCATGGCTATAATGAATTATGTGATATATCTAGATATAGAGTTAAGATGAAAGAGTACTGCTCAAATTGCATTTATTTAAGAGGTAAATATTTTGTATATAACCAAAGAAGTGATTCTTCAAATGTTTGACTCTAAACCCATTCACATAACCAACAAGTTCCTCAATCTGTAAAAAAGACATTTGTATGAAATGGTGCACATTTCAACGATGCACATTCCAACCATGAAAATACTACTCAATGAATAGGTGGTTTATGGGATTTGATAGACCTCCCTACAACAATAAGTAGGTTCCCTAGTAGTTCTTTGTAAATTATGGGTCAACTTTACTACGAGTCTTCATTAAGGGATTTTTGAGGTCTAAAATAAGCCTCCTAAGGAAACTATAAAATAATAGTGGAAATAATAAAATAAGATTAGATTACATCATCAAATTTTAGAGTGAAAAAAGACAAAACTATTTTTTCAACTAGTATTTTCAACTTATCTCCATATGAGTTTACTCAAATTTCAAGTAGAAACACTCATTGGATGAAGAATTTGATTCCTCATCCAAGGAGTACCCATGTTGCATACTTTTGATGGACCCTGCTACACGAAAAATGAGAAATACATGGAAAACATGATTACAATCACATTTTTCATGTATTTCTCATTTTTCGTGTAGTAGGGTCCATCGAAAATATGCAACATGGGTACTCCTTGGATGAGGAATTAAATTTTGCATCCAACGAGTATTCTCACTCAAAATTTGAGTAAAAACTTAGGGAGATAAGTTGAAAATACGAGTTGAAAAAGTAGTTTTATTATTTTATTATTTTTTTTTATCTTCGTACCTTATTACTCCAAAAATAGTGAATCATCCCCCATGGTTGACACCATCACCTTGAATCCTATTAGTTCTTATAGATGTTATTTTGGTTGTACATTTTTCTTAGGAGGCCCATTTTAGACCTCAAAAATCCCCTAATGCATGTCACTTATTTTGAGATTGGTGAATTTTAGGGGGTTCATCTTTGCTTTTATTTCATTATCCTTTACAAAAGTTAAGTACAAAGCATTTTGTAATATTATATATGAATCAAGTGGGCTAAGGTGCATTTTTAAAGACATGGGAGAAAGGTAGGGGTACTTACAACTATAAAGTGGGATAGTCAAAGGTCAACTAAAATAGGAAAAGAATCCGAATTATCATGCAACATTAAAATACATTGAAATTCAATATCATTTTGTAAGAAAAAAACTCAAACAAAAGTGACTAATTTGAAGTATTGTAATATATGAAAATATGGATGATATATTCACTAATTCTTGGCGAAAGGAACAATTCATAATATGTATAGATATGTTAGCAATAATAGAGAATTCATTTCTCCATTTGCCAAAAATGTTAAAAATGCAGAAATGTAATTACTATGATATTGTTATATATTAGAATTGAGGTTTCTAGATAGCTTATTATAACAACCATGATGAAAATTCTATGTAATATAAGTTAATAACGGAAAAATAATAACCGCAGTTGATGGGACACTTATTCCAAGTTGAGTGTTGAGCAAGGCATCTTAGTGTGGGTGTTCATTTGGTTATCAGTGACTAAGGAAATTGGCAAAGGCAATGGCTAAGGCTTCGGAAAGGAAAAATGGCATTTTTGGCACATTTATTTATGGAAATAATGGAAATTAGGAGAAAAGGGAGGTGGAAGGTCACAAGTTGCATGTGAGGATGAAATTGAAGGAAAATAATGCAAAATGAAGAAAATAGAGGCCTCATTCATAAAAATACTTTCGAGGATTAGTTGATAACATTTTGTCAATTCAGTTTTGGAGCTCTCTCATATTATCTCTCTCTCATAATCTTAGATACTTAGAGTTTTCTTGGAGCACTCTTGGAGGGTGCGACATACTTGGGAT
The DNA here is from genome assembly GCA_031772625.1 of Pinus tabuliformis. Taxonomy (NCBI): domain Eukaryota; kingdom Viridiplantae; phylum Streptophyta; class Pinopsida; order Pinales; family Pinaceae; genus Pinus; species Pinus tabuliformis. The sequence goes on from CM062804.1 coordinate 1,256,652,275, forward strand.
TTTGGAGCAAGAAGGCAAAGGAAGAGTAGGAAGGCATAAGAGGACATCAGGATCAACAACTACAATGGGTTTTTCTTGCAGGGATCGAGTTGCATGTATGTTTTCCTCACTAGTTTTTGGCATGCATAGAATATGCATATCGTTTATTGGTTATGATTTGTCATTGGCATGGAGGATGGTTGATATTGATAGTGGATTTTCCTAGCCTTTCCATTTCCTAGATAGCCATGGAAATTGTGATTTTATTTCTTTGTTTGTTTTGGTTGGTTCTCATGTTTCCTTAACTTGGGTTGAGTTACTAGTTCCTAGAGCCTTGGTTGGACAAATGCTCTAGAGCCCTGTAATAGTTTGGGTTGAGTTACTAGTCTTGCAGCCTTGGTTGGACAAATGCTCTGGAGCCCTTGGTGGGTTGAGCTACTAGTCCTCGAGCCTTGGTTGGAAAAATGCTCTAGAGCCCAATATAAGTTGTGGGCTAAGTTACTAGTCCAAGAGCCTTGGTTGTAACAAACACTCTAGAGACCTGGAAGGCTTTGATAGAGACCGATATGATAATGGTTTTGTGATGTCCAACTATTAGGTGGAATCACTATTTGATGGGTTGAGGTGGATGGCCTTTGGAAGCCCTGGATGGTTTTGGATTGATTTGTTCTATGAGATCCCACTTTCATGCTTGGAATATGGCATGGGGATGAATGAATGAAGAGAGATTTGGCACAACCATTTTACGGTTGGGTGGAACGCAGAAGTCCCATCGTGGGTTTGGATTTTGCATCATCAATATGAGGTTATTTCTCCTTGTATTTCTATGAGTATTATATTGGTTTATATGTGGATCATATGGTTTTGATTTCATTGGTATTTATGTTGCTATTATGCTGGTTATGTATGTCTTTTATGACAGTATTTATGTATGGCTCTCATCATGTTTTACATGTAAATGAATGAACATTGTATCTATGACCTAATGGATGAAATGGTAGTTAATGTGTTGAGGCATCAATGCCTCTTAGTGATTCTCAATTAAGTATGAGACTACTATGTTGAGATATGTTATTTACACCTGTATATTACATATTCGTGATATGTTTGAAGGAATTCTTGTCATGGCTAGTATGGATCCAATCAAGAGCTTATTCAAGTAATTTCCTTTGTACTGTCATTTCCCTCTTATTTTACTATTCTGAAGGTGTCATTCAATTCTAGGCACTGACCTGGGTTACGGGTATGAAAAAGTGGCTCAAATCCCGAGGAAGTTGGCACAACAATGAGAAAAATATTCCTTGGACATTGGCATGCCTATAGCATGGGAGCGTCTAGAGTCTCTTGGACACTCGCAGACCTATAACATGGGAGCGTCCAGGGGTCAAGTGGTCCAAAATGTTAGTGGGACGCAGGGCCTGGTTGGCAGAAAGGTTGGGTTGGTTCGTGAGGGTCCTAATATTGATGTTGAAGGTTTGTATGGTGTGTTTCCGTCGGTTCCACTTTCTTAACATGATTTAGGAGGTTGAATCATATCATAGTGACCTCTCGTTGCATGTTTACCCTGGCCGGCCGATTGCTTAGTTATATGTGGGAGGAGGTTGTTACACTTATAGAATCTATAAAATAAGCCACAATAAGAAAACTCATTGAGATAAATGTGTGTCCAAGTCAATTTTAGTTTTTAAGGGATTCATTGATTTAATATATGAATAAAGAACCGTCTCTTTCTACATATAATCTCATTTGTTGTGTGTTTACATTTTTTCATTTATTAGTTAGCATGCATGTTCACTTTTCTTCATTCATATTATTTTTTTCATTTTCATGTTGGAATTAGAATCCATTCCTTCCCTTTATATGGCCAAAAGGTTGAGAGGTGTGCTCATTTCGATAAAGCATGTTACAAGCATGTTATTCTATTAGTAGTTTCTCTATCCATTGAAGCTTTATCATGCTAGGTCATTAGGTGCTAGTAACACCATAGAACTAGAGTAGTCACTAGCCTAATTAAGGCCAAGTGATTGTGGAAAAGTTTAAAAACCAAATTATATGCATTATTAAGTAACAAATTATTTTAATTTTGTTGCCCCAAAAATCAATGCCTTAAATTGTTCTATCTATAATCCCAATTCATATGCACCCAATCATAATTTTCCATACATTTTGAATCCTTAATCTACCACTATAAATTCTAAGTCATGTGATTTAGTTATATTGGTGAGCAGGATAGAAGAATACATTTTAGTAGGGTTATATCAATATTGAGATATCTAAGCCACGTGGGTAATGATTTTCAAAACTATTTCTTTTTAAAATTTTAAAATTATTATTATTTTTTAATTAATTTTTTTATTTAATTGTATATATTGTTAAACTATAAGTTATTTTTTTTTCAGCTGTGGTTCGTGGTCACTAAGTGGCTGCTACATCCACGAGTAATAATCTGACCAAATCCACCCAAAGGGATCTACTCACCGGCTTATTGATCACTAGGTGGCCGCTACATCCACGAGTAATAATCTGACCAAATCCACCGAAAGAGATCTACTCACCGGCTTATCTGGTCGTGTATAACCCCAAGGGCATTGAAGAGATTTGACTCAATGACCTCCCAATTGGAAAGGTACTTAACAACATGAACTCGACCAATTGAACTAACCCTTGGGCTATTATAAATAATGTTAAATTAAACCAATATTTTCTATTATATTTAATAATTATTTTTTATTATCTCTTATACATGGAAAATTTTAGGGGCTAATCTTCGCCGAGTGGGTTAATTTTCCATGATTTTTCCACAAAAAAGATTCGCCAATTTATATGAAAGATGATTCGCCCAAATTTTAGAACATAAAATTATTTTACGTTAAAAATCGCCAACATTATATAGAGACTATATATAAAATCATAATAAATTTGAATAATTTTTCAAATATATCAATACACATTTTAAAATTTGCATATTAAGATTAGTGAAATTCACCAATGTTTTTAAACTCAAAGAAAATTTTCCATCCTTAAAATTTTCATTGCGGTTATGATCTTTTCATTTTCAATTTGATAGTATCATATCTTAATCTATATTTATGGAATTTGGTTACGCTTTACCACTATCAAGTTATCTTGATTTCTAAATATTACCGAGGAAGGAAAAAATAAAATAAAAAATTATTATAATTTTTATAATAAATATTTATATTTTTTAATTATATTTTTATATTAAATATTTATTATTAATATCTATATATTTGAAACTAAATTATAATATCTTATTATATTAATATATTATTTAAAGGCTATTTACCTACCAGCCAAAAGCATAAATCACTAATAAACTTTTACCCTTTTATTATTTGAAATATTTTGCTAGAACAGACAGAGTAACAAGTACGTAGACGTTAAGATTAATAAAATTTGAAGTTCATGGTATGGTATCGAGGTCGTTCTCAAGACAGTTTATTGAAAACGCGGAGTAGGCATGGATTGAAAGTCAATTGGCACGGGAATCTCTAATTCAAAGTAAAACTAATATCGGTAAAAAATTGAAACGAGAATGTAAAAATAATTTAAATCTTCATTAATTTAAAGTTTTAAATTTTTCAAATTTTAATTTTTATCTTTTTGTCCATTACCAGAGAAGAAATGTCAAATATTTTGTTCAGCCAAATCTTGATATTCATGTTATTTTCTATCCAAGCAAATCTTATTATTAAGGTTGATCATTAGAGAATTTGCACTCAGGACTGTCGGCTAGTCGTGAACAGCCGACATAATGCTGGTGAAAGGTAAGGTAGCCAATGTCAGATTTTTAGGCTAGGAAAATGACATTATGTGGTCAGGGAAATTATGGATTCGGGTCCATAATAGGGGAGATCCTGGGCTAACCGCTCACAAAACTATTTGAGGTTTGGATTGGTCACATCCTTCTTCAACACAACGATAAGACTCTATAACTCTGCTCTGAGTCTGTCTAAGTAGCCCATCTTTGAATCCCTTATATAATTTTCAAATTTCAACTTTGGTTATTGGTCATTTTGCAAGAAAAAACATGTAATAGCTATAATTTTTCCAAAATGGGCAAGTACTATTGTGCGCACAATTAGAATTGTTCTCAGTGAATATCATGAAGATGTTGACTTTTCCAGAATGGGAAAGTACTACTGTGTGCAGAATTATAATTACTTTTAGTGAATATCATAAAGATGTTGAATTTGACAGTATTTAAATGAGGAAGTTAGAACTTGTTGATACCGAAGGTCCTCTCTCCGAGCGCATTCTGAGGAGAGTGCAATCTCCAAATCTTATATGGCTTTGTTGCAAAGAGTGTCTGTACACTTCCCTATCTTCCTGGATTCTATGGAGAATCCAAAGGTTCTTCAAGTGTGTAATGACACATTAGAAACATTGTGGCAATAAAAATCATAGGTAAATTTAAATTTGTTGTGTATATTTTTATTAGTTTAGTGAGTATTAACATCACCAATCTTTATGTGTTTAGTGATAAACTGAAATTTGTTGAATGCATGTTCAGGGTAAATTGAAATTTGTTGTGTAAACTTTTTTGTATCTAGTGATTATTAATTTCCAATGGTTATGTATTGAGTGGCTATTAATATCACCATTGATCCATGTGGATCTTTAGACACATTATCATTGATCCATGTGGATCTTCAGACACAGTGGCATGGAAAAAAACTCAAAATTCAAAGTGGTGGAAAAATGATGAGCTTGACATCAGATCGAAGTGCTCGTCGCCTTGATTCCAACGGTGCGAACGACACTCTAATCCGAGTCCCAATGAAAGAGATAGAGACAGTGAAAGTTGGGTTGACTTTCGACTAGGCAAGATTAATGAAGGCGCAATTTGGACTTTTTTTGGCGGACAGGATCCGGCCAACTCCGTCGAGATTCCAAGCGAAAACATGGCCTAGTTAAAAAGACTCCTACGGTTCAAAACAAAATTTTAAAAAACGTGCCATTTTGTTTTCATTTAAACAAAAAAATATTAAAAAAGGGTGGCGGGCCTGCAACCCCACCACCCCAACCGAAATTGCATAACAATATGGTTGTTATGGAGGGGTGGGCCATGACCCCCGATGCCTCCCCACATCCCACAAATCAAACAACGAACAACCAGGGTGGGAAGCCATGACCCCGCCACCCGACAACTCCCATAACAAATAAACATAGTGGGGGTTGTAGGATGTCAACCCTGTCGCCCCTCCACATCACCCAAAGAATAAAATGACAACAGAAATGGGGGGAGTGGGCCACCAAGTATGGCAGACCCACCCCCAAAATTACATTTAAACATATTACATGGATAAAAGGGGAGGGGCGGGATTTGATCCCCCGACCCCTCCTCAACCACTTTCTAATTTTTACCCACTGTGCCACAACAGATTCCTTGAAACATTTGCTGGCTAATTTGTATTTAAACATAGCTTGTCAGTGCACCCAGGGAGGAAGGCAAGGCACACAGTTCGAGACATAATTTTGCAGGAGGGCCGAAATTTCGTTTTGTCAGAATTTGACAAATTTTATATGGTTTCAGCATTTCTCGATGCCATGAACGCAATGGCATTGTCTGTTTCTCCATCAGAGTTTTGCATTTTTTGGCCATTTTTCAGCATGGAGGTATAAAACTCCTTTTTGTAACTGATGCTTGTACTTTTCTTTTTCATGTCACTTAATGAATGAAGGCCTTCCCATTGATCGAGCAGGGCCCGGAGACATAGTCCAAGTTGGACGAACTCTGTTATCAAGTCTTGTTGTTTTCTTTCATGCTTTATGCGTCTCTCCTCTTGTCTCATGTGCACATTAAGTTTTCTCTATTAAGCTACAATTTATGCATGTAATTCTTTAACACATCTATAAGCAAAAGATTTTGGATCAAGTGGTATCAGAGCAGGGCTTTTTTAGATGTGAACTGCATGTTTGTATGATAACAAGAAACAGGCTCCAAAGAGGCGAAGGGAAACTAAATTCTTTCGATCCCAAAGCGGGGCATGCACATCGAAGAGAAGCATGGCAGATGAAGAGGCTCGTCATGAAGAGGAGTGCAATTTCAGCAAAACCTTCTACACAATGGCAGAGAATGTTGGTCAGTTTCTTTCAAGGTTGGAGAAAGCAGAAGAGATAAATCCAGAGGAACAAGGTTCAGTGCATGGAAATGGTGGAGAAGAACCCCCTCCTTCTCCTTCCATGAGTGAAAGTTCTTCTTCCTCTCATCACCATAATCATAGAAATTCAAGGGATGCATCTAAGAAACCTTTCTTTAAATTATATGTCAAATTTGATCTTCCCATGTTTAACAGTGAAAGTAATGCAGAAAAGCTTAGTAACTAGATTAAGCAGATTGAAATCTACTACAGGATTCAACAGATCGATGAGGACGAGGCAAAGATTCCACTGACCTCTCTTCGGCTGAGTAGCATCATTCTCATTTGGTGGGAGAGAAAATTGCGAAGAAGTAAGAGTGTGGGTAATCTTCTTTCCTCATGGCCTAGTTTCATTTCTTCATTAAAGGAACAATTCTATCCCTTGGGTTATAAACAAAAAGCCTTAATGGATTAGCAATACTCAAGGGAAGGCAGAGGTCAGGATGTTCAAATCTTTACAAAGGAATTTAGAAAACACACACTTAATTTGGGCATTGCACTTGACTCACCTGAAGTAGTAACTAAGTATATTGGATCATTACATAGTTACCTTAGACATTCATTATTATTGTTTGAACCAACTACTATTGACTCCTCCAGTGTGAAGGCAATTCATCTTGAGAACAGGGGAAAAATGAAAGAGATGATCATTTCAAGAAACCACCTTTCAAACCTCCAGATGGCAAACCCAAAGTGAAAGGAAAAGGAAAGGAGAAGAGGACAACATCAACCAAGAAAGATGAAGGAGAAAGACCTTATTGTAGCCACTGCAAAAAGGAAGGTCATGATGACGATCATTGTTGGAAATAGTACCCGGAAAAGAGACCAAAGAAGTATGGAGGAAAAGGCAAGCAGAAGACAATCACAACTGTGCAGCAAGACCTTGGATCCGATTCGGGAGATGAAGCATTCATCACAATAGCAAGAACAAAAGGTACTCTTACACCTCATGTTAATTCTAAATCATATGAAGGTGCTAGTTCAATAGATGAGTCTCTTCCTAATGAATGAAAGAGACTTGAGCTATTTCATATTAGAGTTATCATAAATCATACAAAAGTGGAAACTCTATTTGATACCGAATCCAAAGAAAACTTAATTTCAGAGTCCTTGGTAAAGAAGCTAGGCTTGGAAACTACACCACATCCAAAACCTTACCCACTTGGATGGATACATGATAAAGCAAAACTGAATGTAACTAGCAGTGTAAGGTTAAATTTGTGATCGCTTCTAAGTTAGTGGATGAGGTAAAACCTGATGCAATACCATTGGACATCTATGGCATGGTGTTAGGGAGTCTATATCTATATGATAGAAAGGAAATCTTCTTTCGTCATGAAAACAAATATCAAATCACAAAAGATGGGGTAGAATATATTGTAAGGGCTCATCAAACTAAAATCAATGCCAGCCTTATAAGTGCAGGACAAATGAAGAGGTTGGTGAATTCCAGTAAGGGTTGCATGCTTATGATTGTAAGGGGAAAAGATGCAGAATTATTCAATGCTTTCCAGGGTTGTGATCATGTGCATAAAAAGGAATTATGTGAATTAATTTCTAACTATGATGAGATGTTTCAGCAACCAAAGGGATTACCTCCGAAGAGGGAAATCCAACATGAGATCCATTTGTAGCATGATGCTCCTTTACTGAATATTGGCATGTACAAGATGTCGACCATTGAGATGGAGGAGATTAAAAAGTAGGTGCAAGAACTATTGAACCAAGGGATAATCAGACCGAGCACTTCTCCATGTGGCTCACCGATTGTCTTAGTGCCGAAGAAAGATGGCACATGGAGGATGTGCGTGGATTATCGAGCACTAAACAAAATCACAATGAAAAATCATTACCCTCTTCCCCGCATTGATGACTTATTAGATCAGTTAAAGAATGCTATCTATTTCACCAAATTGGATTTGCGTAGTGGTTATCACCAGGTCCGAATTGCAGAGCAAGATGTGTGGAAAACCGCCTTCAAGACCAAATAGGGGTTGTTTGAATGGATGGTGATGCCATTCGGACTTTGCAACGCTCCAGCCACTTTCATGAGGGTCATGAATGATATCTTTAGGTCTTTCATTGATGAATTTGTTCTTGTATATCTATATGATATCCTTATCTTTAGTAAAAGTTGGAATGAACATGTATGTCATGTGAAGAAAGTGTTTGACGTATTGAAAAACGAAAAAATCTATGTAAAATTGTCGAAGTGTGAATTTGGGAAAACCTCTTTGGTTTACCTACGTCATATTGTTGGTCATGGTCAGTTAAAAATTTATCCTTATAAAGTTGAAGCAATTGTAAATTGGCCTAAACCTACTAGTGTAACTGAGGTTCACAAATTTTTGGGTGCAGTACAGTATTGGAGGAGATTTATTGCCAATTTCTCTTTTATTGCAGCACCTTTACACACATTGAAAAGTGTAAAGCAAGTCTTTCAATGGGGAGGAAAGCAATGGAAGTCCTTCAAAACATTGAAAGAAAAGATCAGCACCACACTAGTCTTGGCCTTGCCCGATCTCCAACAGCCATTCGAGATCGAGATAGATGCTAGCAGATATGCCATGGGAGCTGTACTAATGCAGCAAAAGAAGCCAACATGTTACCATTCAGAAAAGTTCTTTCAGGCTGTGATAAACTATCCCACTTATGACAAGGAATGATATGCCTTGGTCCAGAGCATGAAAAAGTGGAAACACTACCTGATTGGCAAGGAGACCATCATCCACACAAATCATCAGCCCTTGCAGTTTCTTCAGTCATAAACCAAGTTGCAGCAATCTCATCACTTCAGGTGGATGGGCTTTCTGCAGTAGTTTCATTTGGTAATAGAGTATAAGAAGGGCACTAGCAACAAAGTGGTTGATATGCTATCTCGCCCTCCTATTTCGGCTTCTGTTATTTTGCATATTGCTTCATTATATTTTGAAAGTTATGTTGAACAATATGCTAATGATGATGACTTTAAGAAGATTCATGCAAAACTAACCCATGGTTCACAGGTGGACAACTATCACCTGCAGGGGAAACTATTGTATCACCTTGGCAAATTATGTATACCCACAGGAGAAAGGGTACATGTAATCCGGGAGGCCCACACCTCCCTTGTGTTTGGTCATTTTGGCATTGAAAAAAACTTTGTGTCATGTACAAAGATTTTGTTTTTGGCCTCATATGAAGAACATTGTGACTTGCTATGTAAAGGGTTGTGTGATGTGTTCTGTTTCAAAGCCCTCTAATAGAAAACTAGGGCTCTACACACCACTCCCTATTCCAAGTCGTCCATGGGAAAGTGTGTCAATGGATTTTGTAGGAGGTTTTCCCTGGTCTAGAAAAAGTCACAACTATTTGTATGTCGTCATTGACCGTTTTAGTAAGATGTGTATTTTAATGCCTTGTAAAAATCAAACCACAACAGCACAGACTGCTTATCTTTTCTTTCAGCATGTTTGGGTCCATTTTGGGTTGCCCACATCGATTTTTTCAGACCAAGACTCTCGCTTTTTGGGAGATTTTTGGACCAACTTGTGGAAGATGATGGACACCAAGTTGAAAAGAAGCACGACATTCCATCCACAGATTGACAGACATACGGAGGTTGTAAACCGCACCATGGTACACTTGTTGCGAGGCTATTGTGGGAAATATCCTAAGTTGTGGGATGAGCATCTTCCATATGTGCAGCATTCCTACAATCGAGCAGTGCACTCATCTACGCAATGTTCACCATTTGAGACATGTTTTGGTTATTTGCCAGAGGACCATTTTGATATGGTCTTTGGAAGGGAAGATGACTCTAGTGGACATAATGACAGGGACAAAGCGCAACAGTTCATTCAGCGGATCCAGTTGATTCACCAAGCAGTACAGGAGCAGTTGGAGAAAAGTCAAGCCCGGTACAAGGCTCGACATGACAAACACCGAGTTGACCATCAATTTCAAGTGGGCGACAAAGTGTGGTTCCACATCAGCAAGGACATGATGAAGGGAGAAGGGAAGAAGTTGCGACCAATCCGGTATGGTCCATTCACCATCTTGGAGAAGATTGGAAACAATGCCTTTTGTCTTGATTTGCCGATATATATGCAAATGTACTCCATAGTGAATGTGGAGAACTTAAAGCTGTATGAGCCACCATTGCTTATGGACACCGAAGAGGTGGGCACAATTCCTACAATTGATGATTTTTCACCAGAGTATCTCGATGAGTTACCTAAAGGCATCATCCTTGACAGAAGAACCAGGACTTCACAACGGGGAGATGTGGAATACCTTCGAGCTGGTTTCAAGGGGATGCACTCTAAGGCAAAATGGCTGGAGAAGGAAATAGTAAGGGAACAATTCCCTCACTTGAAAATTCACTGATAAAGCTTTTGGCAGTCCAAAAGCTCCTCAATGGGGAGGAATGATCCAAGTGAATCTTCAAACACAGTGGCATGGAAAAAAACTCAAAATTAAAAGTGGCGGAAAGGCGATGAACTTGACATCAGATTGAATTGTTCGTCGCCCTGATTCAAAAGGTGCAAACAACACTCCAATCCAAGTCCGGATGAAGGATATAGAGGCAGTCAAAGATGGGTTGACTTTTGACTAGGCAGGATTAATGAAGGCGCAATTTGGACTTTTTCCGGTGGACGGAATCCAGCCAACTCCAGCCATATTCTGGGAGAAAATGTGGCCTAGTTAAAAAGACTCCTACGGTCCAAAACGAAATTTTAAAAAACACGCCATTTTGTTTTCATTTAAACAAAAAAATATTAAAAAAATGGTGGCGGGCCACCAACCCTACCACCCCAACTAAAATTGCATAACAATTTGGTTGTTATGAAGGGGCGGGCCATGACCTCCAGTGCCTCCCCACATCCCACGGATCAAACAACGAACAACCGGGGTGGACGGCCATGACCCTGCCACCCCACAACTCCCATAACAAATAAACATAGTGGGGGGCATGGGCTGTCAACCCCGTCGCCCCTCCACATCACCCAATGAATAAAATGGCAGCGGAAATGGGGGGAGCGAGCCACCAAGTACGGTGGACCCACCCCCCAAAATTACATTTAAACATATTACATGGATAAAAGGGGAGGGGCGGGATTTTATCCCCCGACCCCTCCTCAACCACTTTCCAATTTTTACCAACTACGCCACAACAGATTCCTTGAAAAATCCGCCGGCTAATTTGTATTTAAACACAGCTTGTCAGTGCACCTGGGGAGGAAGGCAGGGCACACATTTCGAGACAGAATTTGCAGGAGGGCCGAAATTTCGTTTTGTCATAATTTGACAAATTTTATATGGTTTCGTCACTTCTCGATGCCACGAATGCAATGCATTGTCCATTTCTCCATCAGAGTTCTGCATTGTTTGGCCATTTTTCAGCGTGGAGGTTTAAAACTCCTTTTTGTAACTGATGCTTGTACTCTTCTTTTTCATGCCACTTAATGAATGAAGGCCTCCCCATTGATCGAGCAGGGCCCGGAGATGTAGTCCAAGTCGGACGAACTCCGTTATCAAGTCTTGTTGTCTTCTTTCATGCTTTATGTGTTTCTCCTCTTGTCTCATGTGCACATTAAGTTTTCTCTTTTAAGCTACAATTTATGCATGTAATTCTTTAACACATCTATAAGCAAAGGATTTTGGATCAACCATGATGTTTGTGTTTTGTAGTTGTTGGTTTGTTTGGAGGAGTGCTGATAGATACATGTATGCAACCGAAGAGCATAAAGGAGTTGTCCCAACTGACAAATCATCAACGACTATCAGTTTCAGGTTGTCTTTAGTTAAATTAGCTTCCTATTATCGAGAGATTGAGACACTGGTATCTTTACAGGAGTTGCAAATAGTCAGATGTGTGAAGGTGAAAAACATATCAAGATTGACACAACGAATGAGGGGGTTGGAGCTTGTGTAAAAGCTTCGGGTGCTCTCTATTAATGAGTGATTTGAGTTAGAAGAGTTGTTGAGTATCAAAACATTGATACCTATGGAAGAGTTGTAAGGAAGAAAGATTTGTGAAGCTCAAAAGCATCAAGGGGTTGGAATCTACAACAAAGCTTCAAATGCGAAGTGTTAATGGGTTCTCTGTGTTAGAATAACTTCCAAGTATGGAAACATACATTAGTATCTCTAGAAGAGCTATGTGAAAACAAATGTGTGAATCTAAAGAGTATCAAGGATTTGGTGGTTGCGACAAAACTTCAGAAGTTAAGCGTTAATGGGTGCTCTGAGTACAACCCGATGGATTATGCAGAACTTAACTTTTGTCTCTGGGTCAAATCTCAGCATGAACATTTCCCATCAGTTGGATTCCACCAAACTCATCTTGTCTCAGTGTCGAATCTGGGTCGAATCTCGGCATGAACATTCCCCATCCTGTCAGCAAGTATGCGAAGTGACTTCCGCCCAACCAAATCTCTTTATGCATGTCGTTTTTTAATTGGACGAAGGAGGACAGAAATGAGCACGGGGATTGGTTGGGGCGAATAGTGTTTTCCCAACCAACTCCATAGAGGGATAACCTTCAGGGTAGCAAGAGAAATAACGATAAAAAAACTAGTCCTTTCCTTTTAAATTAGTATAGGAGATTCAACCTTTTATATTTAGGGTTATAACGTTACTTATTTTGTATTATTTGTATTAGTGTAACTATTGTTTATTAGATTGTGATCAACATATTTGTCTTGAACTTGTCCTTTTTAAAATTATTTTCATAATGAATGATCTTTTTACCCCATTGGCCTTGTCCTCGATCAGATATGCCATGACACCAAAAATAAAAAAAATCCTCCAACCTCTAGGTGATTCTCTTCATGTTGAAACTATGGACCTTAGATGTTGCCACCCTTGCTTCTTTTGATTATGGATCAAGAATTGAAAGAGATGTCGCGAGCTCGTGGTATTGGGCTCATGGTATGAGACCATGGTATTTGCATAAAGTAAAATTCTAAAAGTAAGCCTAAGGAGGTGGTCAATATGGTAGGTTAGTTGGTTGAAAAAATTAGAAATCTCAATGGGAAAGGGGGAGAATAGTACCTATATATAATTAAGTTGTTTTTGTTTTTTGTTCAATATTTATGTTAAATAAAAACCTTCTACGGTTTCGAGCTGATTAGTCAATGGTATGCCCAACATTTTGTATCAATTTATATAATAAGGTTGTCAACGACGATCAATATTTAAGCAATGTGTACTATGTTAAACTTTTATTTCATTTCATTTTTAATTTATTTTCAATATGTCAAATCCAACAATAGATAATTAGTGTAATCAAACTTTTTAACTGATTAGAAAATACTTTATTAATATTTCATTTTATGTTTTTTTTTTTTTTTTAAAGAAATGTCATATATAACCACAAATAATTAGTGCTTCAATTTTTCTCATCAAAATTGCTCATCAGAAACTAAACCTTACATTTATACTAAGTGTTGCTTCCACACATTTAAATTAGTCATAAAAAAACTAAACTAAATGTAACATTTATTTTTTGCATACAAGAGCAACACTTGAATGAGTGGAAGGATGCATTAGGGGAATTTTGAGGTTTAAAATGGGCCCCCTAAGGAAATTATAAAATAATAGTGGAAATAATAAAATAAGATAGATTACATCATCAAATTTTAGAGGAAAAAAAGAAAAAAACTATTTTTTCAACTCGTATTTTCAACTTATCTCCCTATAGGTTTACTCAAATTTCAAGTGGGAACACTTGTTGGATGCATAATTTGATTCTTCATCCAAGTAGTACCCATGTTTTCTACTTTAGACGGATCCTGCTACACGAAAAATGAGCAATACATGAAAAATGTGATTGCAATCACATTTTTTCATGTATTTCTCATTTTCCTTGTAGCAAGGTCCATCGAAATTATACAACAGGGGTACTCCTTGGATGATGAATTAAATTTTGCATCCAAATAGTACTCATGCTTGAAATATGAGTAAAACATTAGGGATATAAGTTGATAATACAAGTTGAAAAAATAGTTTTATTATTTTTTAATCTTTTTACTTTTCACTCCAAAAATGGTGAATCATCCCCCATGGTTGGCATCATCATCTTGAATCCTATTGGTTCTTGTAAAGTTTATTTTGGTTGTACATTTTTCTTAGGAGGCCCATTTTAGACCTCAAAAGTTCTCTAATGTGTACATAAGGGGAACATGGGAAAGTACTTGGTGTTATACTTTTTATTAAATGACATAGAATTTTTCGTCTAGCGAGTGTTGTTAGTCGATGACCATCATCAATTTTAAATGATGCAGTATGAGTTTGTCCTCAGAAATTAGTTTCGCATCCACATTGTGTCGAGTAATTTGCCACGGTGACTTGGTGATAATGTTCAAGATATATTTTCATTCACAAGATAAAATAAGATAAACTAAATGCAACACTTGTTTTTGGAATACAAAAACAACACTTGAATGTGTGGAAGCAAAATGTGCAGAGGGGAATGTGTGCGGATGAAAGTATGTAAGAATAAAGATTTGATCTTTTCTTTCCACATAGGTACCTCCATGCATGCTTGTTCCACAAAACAATTTTTAATTATAGTAAGAACAAATGGTTGTTTCATATCTATGACATTTTTGAATAGTTATGACCTTGTACATAGGTATCAAAGTTAGGATGTGTTCAAAAAGAGAACATGGGGAAGTACTTGGTGTTAGAATTTCTATTAAATGAAGAACAATTCCCTGTCTCACAAGTGCTAATAGTTGGTGGCCATCGACAATTTTAAACAATGCATTATGAGTATCTCCTAGGAAATTAATTATGCAGTCACATTCTATCGGATGCTCGATCACGGTGACTATGTGATAATGTTCACCAAAATATCTTTTCATTCACAAGATAAAATAAGATAATTTTTCCTTTTGTCAATGCCAAGATGCTTCATATTGTAGATTGTGCTTTGAATACTTATATAATGTGGGTTTTTTAATATATGGTTTTTAAAAGGTGCACGAAGGTAGAAATATGTATGAAGGTAAAAAAGTCAAGATGTGTGAAGAAGGGGAACATGGGGGTGGGGAACATGTTGGGAGGGGGGGGTGGGAGTGGGGGTGGAGTAGTTGATGTCAGACTATTAAATGGCATATAAATCCATGTCTCCTGAGTCATGATAGTCAACAATCATAAAAAAATTTATAGGATGCATTACGACTTCATCTTGAGGAATTAGTTTCATGTAATTCCCCAATCATGTTGTGTGAAGTGTTCGACTGAGGTAACTTGGTCAATGTCTGGATGCTTCAATTGGTGTACAAAGGCAATAATATGTATGAAGGTGTAGAAATGTAGGTTGGAAAAAGTGGAGCATGGGGAGATTAACTTCGTCCCAATCATTCATCAACCATCTCACTTGAGATCACACATTCCCCTCCTCAAGTTAGGATATCAGTACACTTTCCACCTTGGTACCTATTCAAGTGGTTCATTCCACAACTTAATGAATCCATGTGCCATTACACTACATGTATGCTTGATAAAAGTATTAAGGCATAAAAATAATCTGTGCTCCTATACATCATGTATGCCCAAACAACAAGTCTTACAACTTCTTGGGGAAATACACCTACATTGTACCAAAACCCTTAGGGTGTTCACATACTACAAGTTGACTCCTCCATTAAAATTCAACACCATTGATTCCATCTCCATTTTCGTGTCATACCAACCCTCTCTATCTCGCTATATCTTACCTAATCCATACCTTGACCTGGGTTTTTCTCACTACTTGACCTCTTTCTTGCTATATTTTATCAATACAGTCCAAAAACTTGATTTTACTTTATTCTTTGTATACCTACAAAAGACACAACCCTTGTATTTTCTAATGAATCAATTCCTTCACAATATCTAACATTTTATTTGTAATTTTGAGAGCCCCACATAGCTTCATCTTTTACCTTGACACTAGGTTCCATAACATGTTTTATTTGTCGAATTAGTCAACATTCATCATGTGAACACTATGGCTGATGCCATCTCCATCTTCCACTGAGCAGACCATAGTTCTCAAAAAATCCTTCATTTGGACCACATGGAAATCCAATTTCCAACCATCACTTGGGAGTAATAAACTAGCTCTTCGCATATTTCATGTCATAAACAATAAACGAATTTACAAAAAAATGGAATGAATATACTTTACCTACATGAAATTGAGGAGTTCCATGCCACATTAATTGCTCACATGTAAGTCAACCAAAATAAGTCATTTATTCATATATATTTTTGCACATTACAATACACACTTCACTTCTTTACTGTAGGTAGATTGAAGCCATAATACACCAAACAAAATGATAGGCATAGGTAAAGCTTGTACAAGCAAATACATGGTCTCAACCATGGCTGACGTAGCATGAGTTTTAGATACCAAGCTTAGACATTATTGTTTAATAAATATTCTAAGTTGCAAGCTCAATTTCCAAATATGTGGCCATCAACTTGTATGTCTAGGTCTCATTCATGGGACCGTATGTCACTTCATCTACCACCGTTTTTTTTTTTGGTTTTTTTTTCGAGCTCCAATGATTTCTACTAGAAAATATTTGTCACTTTCCACCATTAGCATTATGGATTAATCGATCTCAGTGACCTAATCCAAATATTCTTTTCTACACCATGTATGTAACTTTCTACATACATACATAATCAGGTCATTCATGTTTCATACTCAAGTCTAGCTCTAATACTAGTTGTTAGGATCATAAAATGAGAGAAGTGGTGGTGTCTAAAGACACCGCTTTTGGGATCCCATGAACCAGTGAAGGACCAATTAACATGGAGTATTTGGACCTTTAAATAGGCTACATTGGGGATGAATACCATGGGCTTTCATAAACTTGGAGCCCAAAAACCACTGGTAACTTGACCAAATCAAGTTTACTCAAACCACCCCTACAACTTCACCATCAGTTGAGAGAGATGAGTATCATGGTTTCATATTTAAACATGTATTTTATGTATTCGTAAACAAAATAAACATGATCAACTGAACAATTCACACAAAGAGACAACTCAAAGACAATTCAAAAACAAAAAATAAAATAAACCAAATTAACAAATATACTTAAAAAAACCCCATAAGAAAAAAGAACCACCATGACCATGCTACTAAATAAACAATAATAAACAAGCCAAGAAAATGTTGAAAACATAAGAATCCAACATGAAACTAATGCAGTGTTTATTTTGTTTTGAAAGGATTTATAGGAGCTCGATTTCCAATGGTCACCAACTCTACTAAGATTTAAATCATATTAAATATTTTTTTGAGTTGTGCATTGTTGCAACATTTAAAATTCACGTCCATACTTTTCAAAATACTACATCATGGTGTGCTCCCATTACTAGGTTAACCATTAAATCATGGCATGCTTTCATTCATACTTGGAAGTTAGTTTAATTTTAAATATTTAGTTAGAAAATTATAAACTATATCGAAATTTTTTATGAGGCCCACTTTTTTACAGGTTTTAAATCCATCGCCATTCATTTCAAATACTACATTAAATTATGGTGTGACACCATTTTAACTTCGAAGTTGGCTTGATTATGAATATTTAGTTTAAAAAATCATTGATGTCATGATTCACAAAGCCCAGTAAAATTTTTTGTTGGAAAACTTGTATAACTCTAATTACATCGAATGATCTGAAATTGGAGGGGAGGTTCTCCTTCTTAAAAATGATCGTTCTCTTGACGCTTTGCAAGGAAAAATGGGTCTTATGAAAAAACAGGTTTTCAGAGGTCCCTTCAAGGGCTATGAGTTAGTTCTACATGTAAAGTTTAAACATAAGAAACATCTCGAATCCATGGTGGATAACCACTAACCCTCCCGCATGATTTAACTCATACAAGCATTCATGAAGAGAAAAAACAAATAATTTGGTGACGAAATTCACCCCTCTTGAGCTACATCTCCATGTCTTCCAACATAGCCAGACTGCTCCATATATTCAGTGGAAATGAGTACATCAATTTTGTTGATAAAACAAGTGGTTAGTTTCCCCTTCAAGGAACCATTCTCCTGCAAAGATATCTCACTATAAACATCATGAAAACCTACAATCAGTCATGAAACCATAAAAAACACAAAGTGTCTCCTACAAAGACCCTATACTCCATCTGAAAATGAGCATACAAGTACTTCAATACCCCATTGAAATATAAAAAAAACTTTCCTTAACAAGACACAAAGAGGAAATAATAAATAAGTTCAACACTACAAGTAATAGCTTTTGTAGTAAACATCTGAAGGTAAGAAACCCCACCAAGGCCTTCTCCATGCTCAAACACCTTCAAGAACTGCTTCAAAACACCGATTTCTCCATACACCCATGGGCTTGAATCTAGAAAAAGTCTCTTCAAATGTTCTCTAATTAGAAAATAGAGGTCACAATTGGATCCAGAATGTCAAAAAACCCCTAGATAGACTCTTATTGAGCTCCAAAAGGCCAAAAACTATCCCAATTATGGATTCTTCAACTCTCAATGAAGTTCTACTATTCATCTTACAATTCGGATAAATAGTCTAATTGTCCTACAAATTCGCCATGTTTTCTGTTGTGGAGGCAATAAATTCACTTGCTGAAGGTGTAATTTGTTGGATAATTAAATTTCCCAATAACGTTATGCACCCAAATTTCTGACTCTCTTCCTGGTTTTATGGCTAATGTGACCAGAGGCCGGGGGTTGAGCTAATTGCCCACCCCCATCGGTGTAGCACCTTATCTATTCACCAGTGGTTCCGCAGAGAGCCACAGGACCTAGGGTCGGTCCCATGGTTCTGCCCCTCTTGGTACGACTCCATTCCAATCTGCCCACGATTCGGTGCACTAACCTGTTGGCTCTGTGAAATGCCATGCGCTCGGTTCTATGCTACAACGATTACCATGGGCTGGGGCTAAGCCTTGAGCCCCTTGGTTACCGCTTTGTCGTGGTTTTGTGGGATGTGGTGATAGGGAAAAATGGGTTTAGCCTCAACCCCTTCCCCCAATGAAATTCGACATGAACTTTATATACAAGTTTGAAACATAGGTTCATAAGAAACATACATAGTACACTTGGTAGAGCTTGGCACTATTAGACTTGAGGTTAGGGGTTCGATCCTACCTGGGCCTATGGGTGACCAAACAAAATTTTTCTGCACCCTGGAGGTGCCACGTGGCAGCACATGATTGGGCTACATGGCACTCTCCCATTGGTCCGCTTCAATCAAACATGAACCAATAAAAAATGAGTCAATTCGACCAATACGAGGATGCCACTTAACAGAACCACATTAGTCTATACCTACATAATGGGTCTGATGATGTCAGTAGTACGGTAGCTCAGTCAGTTGCCTAGTCAACACCCCTGCTCATTTTTTAGTTGTTGGGACAAACGATTAATGCAATAACTTGAGCATACAATGTATATTGAGGTGAAACAAACATAGTTGGATTCAGAATGGTGAAAACTTCGAATTGACGTTGTTTTAGAAACTTTTTGGGCACTTTCATTTTTGAGCTAAAATTTGATCACTGAATCATACCTCCCAAAAAATGAATCTGGAGCTCAAAATTACCCAAAAACGCAATCCATATTGCTTTGTTTTTAATTGGTTCCCTTCAAGCTCTAATTAAGGAACTTCACATATGTTATTTATGAAGACCTACTGTCGTGTCAAGAATTGAGCCAAAATTCTTATCATTGATGTAGGAACAAAAACATTAATGAGTGGAATTTTAACATTATCTTTAATCCCATATTTTACAGCTCAAACAACTTCATCTTGAATTTCAATTGTTGAAGACAAATTTTATTTTCCATCTAGGAAATCAAAAGCAATACAAACTTGCTTTACCGTCCTCAAACTGAGCTTGTACACAAAAGTACATTGCTGCAAAAATTCAATGACAACATTGGCTTTGCCTACAAAAACATAGTCATCTTGTACAATATTTAACAAATATTATATTCACAATAAATTTCATCTTGAACACTTGCATGAGTGAGTGCATGACAAACTATAGACAAACTTGACGACAAACATTGTACATTCCAAAATTCCTCAAACATTTGGACTTATAAACAAGCCAACTACATAACATGTCAATGAAAAACACATATTTGTTGTTCATAGTGATTATTCTTGTTCAATTTACAAAGGTACCGAAAACAGGTAAACAACAACATTCTTTTACAATTTACAAAGCAAAAACAAACTATACAAATAGTCTACCCAATCTTTTCCTCTCCTAGGCTTATGGGTTCTCCTTTTGCATCAACTTTGCCTTGAAGTTTTCCTTAGGATTGATGCGATTCCTCTTTGTAACTTATTTCTTCCTTTGCATTAGTTTGCGTAATCTCTTTTCCCTTCTTGGAACAAAGCTCTGGATGTGGTTTCCAACATCGATCATTCCCATGTCCATGCAATGTCTTGCAATGGGTACAAAAGTACTTTCTCTTGCTTGTTGACAAAGAATTCATCAACTATGAAGGAGATTCATCATGCTTGATGCCAAGAATCTGATCCATTCTTTTGACCATTACCATGCGTTGCACACAAACAATCACACAATGGTCAACTATATCACAAAAAGTGCAAGGATACATGCTCCACAAATAGTCAAAATTACCATAATTTGGAAAACTCCCATGAGATTTATACTTGTCCCTTGGGCTACAACTTTGACAATGTGGAGTGGACGATGACATACAAGTTCCTTTGAAGAATTCATCTCTCTTAGGAGACAAAGGAACAATGTCACCAGCATCTTGGTGTGACATATACTCATCTGATGACTTATTTGCCTCAAACCATTTAGAGAATTCTCCAAACTCTCTTTGACCATATCCCAATCCTTGATATTTTGGTCTCTCTTGTACCATGATTGGATTGGTGATCCCTTGGCCATTGATGTTGAGGCCTCCTCCTTCATAACCCATTTTAGATAACAACTTCATACCAATGACTCTAGTATGTTGTTCAAATGCTATAAAAGAGTTGTTATGAACATAAATAAAATGATCTGAACTTGAAATTCTTATTTCCTTCTTAAAATTGCCATCCATCTTTTCTACTTCAGATTATGATGACAACTTTGTAGATGACTCTAGCCACCCACTCTTACCAATTGGCATATGATGAGAATCCATGAGATGCTTACAAAATGAACATGCATCATTTTCCTCATACGATCCATAACCTTTGTTTGAACCATGCTCACATATTAGCTTCAATTTGGAGGTTTCTTTTATGTCATGGGGGTGGAACTTTTAGCAAATTGTTCCTCAAGCACATGCTGCAACTGAATACGCATATGTATCTTCTCCTCTTCAACAATTTCTAGCATTATTCTCAATTCAATGTTCTCCATTCGAAGAGGCAAATTCATCTCCTCAAGCTTTTGGAAACTCTTCTTGCCCATTCTTTCAACTTGGTCAAGCCTTGCTCTGATACCAATTTGATATGAAATTGGAGGACAGGTTCTCCTTCCTAAAAATGATCGTTCTCTTGATGCTTTATAAGGAAAAATGGGTCTTATGACAAAACAAGTTTTCAAAGGTCACTTCGAGGACTATAAGTTAATTCTTCATGTAAACTTAAAACATAAGAAACATCTCATCATTTAAATCATACATGCATTCATGAAGAGCAACAACAAAGATTTTGGTGACGGAGTTCACCCCTCTTGGGCTACATCTTCGGGTCTGCAAACATAGCTAGACTGCTCCATATTATCAGTGGAAAGGAGTACATAAAGTTTGCTGATAAAAAAATGGCTAGTTTCCCGGTCAAGGAAACATTCTTAGGCAAAGAAGTCTCACTATAAACATCATGACAAACTATAATTAGTCATGAAACCATCAACAACATAGGGTGCCTCCTACAAATACCCTGTACTCCATTTGAAAATGAGCATACATGAGCATACAAGTACATCAATTCCACATTAAAATACAAAAGAAAGGTTTCCTCAACAAGACATAGTGATAAAATAATAAATAAATTGAACCCTACAAGTATCAGCTATTGCAGTAAACATCTGAAGGTAAGAAAACCCCCATAAGGCCTTCTCCATGATCAAACGCCTTCAATAATTTCTCCAAAACACTGATTGTTCCATATGCCCATGGACTTGAACCTCCACAAAGTCTCTTCAAATGTGCTCTAATCAGCAAATAGAGGTCACCATTGGATCCAAAATGTCCAAAAACCCCTAGATAGACTCTTCTTGAGCTCCAAAAGGCCAAATGCTCTCCCATTTATGGCTTCTTCAAATCTTAATGAAGTTCTTCTACTATTCATCATACAATTTGGATAAACACTCCAATTGTCCTAGAAATTCACCCTGTTTTACGTTGCGGAGGTGACAAATTCACCCATCGAAGGTGAAATTTGTTGGATAATTAAATTCCCCAATAGCATTATGCGCCCAAATTTCTAGCTTTGCTCCTGGTTTTATGGCCAATGTGGTTGAAGGTCGGGCTAACCACACCCCTCATAACTACGCACCTACCTATGGCGGTCACAGTCATATAAAGGCCCATGGGGCTGGGGGTTGGGCTAACCGCTCGCCTCCGTCGATGTAGCACCTTATCCATGATCATGATCGACTCATTTTTCCTTTCTGCTACTCCATTTTGTGGTGGAGTATATGTTCTTGGATTTTAGACATCTATGGTTTATATTTTCTGAGTTAGTTAGCGGAGAACCCACAGTAATAACGATATTCTGTCAACGTTTAAAATCCCAACAGGGATCCATCATCAGGACTATTTTTGAATGTTGATAGTAGAAGAGCTAAATAAGAGTTTTAAATAGTTATGAGGTGAGTTGTTTTAATGAGATGAAGGTCAGTTCTTAATATTTATTATTATCCATATTTTTAGGTTTTTTAATTTTTATTGTAATTCTTATAATTTTTATTTTATGAATATTTTTACTTTAGAGATTAATTCATTAATTGGAGGATATTAAAATAATAATTATTACAAACTATTTATTATTAAATCTAATTATCAATAAATTAATTATATGATTTATAGAACTATTCTTAATCTTGATCTAAATATAAATAATTCTTAGTATAAATTAATAATAATACTAATAATTAATTAATTAATAATAATAGTAATTAATAGTGATAATAATTAGTAATTAATAGTAATATTTTATAATAATAATAATTATTAATAAATAATAAATATTATAAATATTCACAACTAATTCTAATTAATAGTTTTAATAAACATTATAACTTTTATTAGTTATAACAAATGTTATAAATAATTATTATAATCAATGTAATTAAAAATTATTAATTAAAATGAATATTAATACGATTTTTGACCAATAATTTAGAGTTTAATTAATTAATTGGGTTTAAAAATATTTATTATTAAATCTAATTTTTAAGCAAATTAATTAGTCTAACTATAAATAATCTTTAAAATGTATTAATAATAATACTAATAATTAATAGTCATAATTAATAATTAGTAGTAAATATTATAAATATACATTCCTAGTTTCTATCAATAGTTTAATTGATTAATAATTATTATAATTAAATATTAATTATCTATTAAGAGTAACAATAATAGTACTAAAGGTAATAAAACTAATTTTTTATTAATTTTTAACCTAAGATGGATAGGGAAGGGAGATAGCTACCTACTGAGTGTTATACCTAGGATGTATTGGTGGTCTTAATTTCTCTAATTAAGGGAAACCAGCTACCGCTGATCTCGATACCATTGTCCCTGTTAAGATTATGTGGATGTTTCATAATCTCAAGAGCCTCTCTAATATTTTGCCTCTGCTAATGTTCTTCTCTAGCAATAATTAAGGCATTTTCCAAACAAAGATGGTGCTTAGTTTTAGAGGAATGATCTGCTAGGGCCTAAGCATGAGACCTTTCATTCTTAATATCAGCTACATGTTCCTTCAGTCTTGTTTGCAAGGAACGACCTATTTCAACAATGTAACTTTTTCCACATGAACAATCTACTTTATAAACTCCTTTTAGTTGATGTCTATTAATATAGGTTATTGTGTTCTGCATTATGATTCCTTGTTGTTGAAAAAAATCTTTAAAGTCATTGGAGGTGTACTATCCTCCTCCGTCAGATCTAAGAAATTTCAAAGGATTTCCACTCTGATTTTAATTATTTGAACCTTGAGAATGTATCTGATTTATTTATGAGAAAATACACCCATGTCTTCGTGCTATAATCATCAATGAATGCTAGAAAATAAAGACTACCACCAATGGACTGTGTCTTCATTGGGTCACATATATCTGTATCGACAAGCTATAAAGGTTCTTTTTCTTTAGAGGTAGATGTGGGAAATATAACTCTTTTATGCTTGGACAGAACACAAATTTCACAATTACAATCATTTTCATTCATAGTAGGGAGACAAATGACCATTGAATGTTTTTTAAGCTAACCTAGAGACTTGAATGGGATATGGACATATCTAGAATGCCATAGCAAAGACTCATCTATTGTTGACACATTGTGGACTAAATATTGTGAGATATTTCGACTTCTAAGAGTCAATGGAAACATCTTGTTCTTGGTTTTTTCAACCTTCTCTATCAGTCTTCTATTGGGAAATTTTTCATAAATATAACATGTGCTCCCTTGAAATATTACATCATAACCATGTTCCATTAGTTCTCTTACACTAATGAGGTTATGCTTCATATTTGGAACATAATAAACATCGTGAATGTATTTTTGTTGATTTTGTTTAGTAAAAATAGGGAAAATACCCTTTCCTTCAGCTTTAATGCACAAAATATCTCCAAGAGTAATTTTTGATGTTATGGAATGTTGTGAAGGTAAATCCCCTAGGCGGACAAAGGTGATTTCTCTAGCCCAATGAGTGGGTCTAGCAACAAACCAAAAAAAATAACATACAATTTCCTAGTTTATGTTTGAAAAATGCAGAGAGAAGGAGAAACCTACCTCACTCTAATGCTAATTGCTCAATCCTTTGGATATGACTTTCATTCTTTCACTCTAGGCCTCACTCCTTGCTTGTTCTTCACGTCCGAGTACTTGCAAGAAAGATCAAAGATCTATGCAATATACAAGAGCATATATGGCATACATCACACATAAACTACTTAATAGATCAAGGAGTATTAAGCTAAAAGCATAAACATTTACACAATTATGGAAAGTGAACATCAGATGTATATATTAATAAGCTAAAATGGGAAGCATACAACCTATGCCTTGATGTTAGAGACCTCCTTTTGGTGGATTTCCAAGTCCAAGAAAAGGCTCTTTAAGCACTCATTCTCCAAGTTAGAAAGGGCAGCATGTAAGGATACTATCAGCATAGGAATGCTGTAATCAATGACCAACCATTTAGGAATGGAAGGGAGTGAATTTATAAGAAGGGAGAGGGAGTTATGGATCCAAAAAAGGAGGAGGAAGGTCCAAATCTCAAGGGGAAAGCTCATGATGATAAGATCAAGAGGTCCAAATGGGAGAGCTTGACCATATAAAAAACAACCAATATCCAACCCATTGTTCTCGAAGGTTCTAGTGCACGAAGCTTCTCCTCCAGTGTGGGAAAACCTGCCAGAAGAGGTTCAACACAGGCTTTGATATCTAAACCAGCGCTAGCAACGCTAGGGTAGAACTGTGCAACCTGCCATCATCACATGCATGTAGTGTAGCAAAGCGCGCTAATCCTAAAAAGTAAGGTTTTATCTAACCTTTTTCAGAATTGACTCAGGGAAATTTTCCTTTGATTCTTCAGGGAAGTTTTGGTCTTTATATCATGATGGATATGTTGTGCAGTTGTCAACATTTTTCACTTCGGAATATGGAACAGGAAGTGAACAAGAGGTGTGAAAAAATAGTGTGTAACATGGAAGAATCAAGATAAGAAAGAAAATTTTTGTTACCTGTCATATGATTGCTGAAGCCACTGTCTAACAACCAAAGATCCTTGTTGTGTGTGTCTTCAGAAGATGGCAGGAAGAAACATTGTTTCAAAGGATTTTCCTTCATTGTTGGAGAGATGGACACTGCCTCTTTATTGATCTAACTGTTTCTTTCTGCATGCATGTTCATAATGCCAAAATTTCTTGCAGTAATAATATTGGACATTATATTTTCTCCATGGTCTACTTATTTGAGTTTGGTTTTGTGTAGGTGGGTAAAAGCATGTTAATGTGTCTCATTATATGGCAAAAGCAAAAAAGTACTCAAATAAAAAAAGATAAAAGAAATAATATAAAAATATCAATTAAATGAGTTGAGTTTCATACTTGTTAATTATAAAAAATAAATGCTAAATTTGTAACAAAGCTAACTCACAATAAATTTTGGTAAAAGCTATAGTGAACCTATTTAATGGGTTTAGAAAATATAAATAATGTTATAAAAAGTAAATACTAAATTTTCAAATAAGTCAACTGATAGTAAATATTGGTAAAAGCTATGGTTAATCACTCACAAATATAAATAACTTGATGTAAAGTTAAATGAAAATGCTAAAACTCTTTAAAAATATATATAAAAATAGAAGTACAATTTCTAAACAAATTTTTTTATATATTATATTTTGAATAATATAAAATACGTTATTATAATCATAATTAAAAATTTTATTATAAAAAATATAAAATATACTTTTAAAAATTTCAAAAAATAATTTTAACATTTTGTTATATGTTATTTTCAAATTTCTATTAAAAAAAATTGATTTTATAAACTTGAAAGGGTGGTTTCTTGGGTCGCGGTTTTATATATACGAAAATATGATCATTTTTACTAGTAATTTAATAATAATTAAAAAATATGCTTACTTTTTATTCTTAAATTTGTTTAGCAATCTTTAGAATGTTTACAACACATCCCTTAAAGAAATTGGAATTAAAAAACATAAATCAATAGAGAAATGGGGGGTCGCGGTTTTGTCACTACTTAAAAATTTATGTAAAATATTAATGATACCTTTTTAAAAAATGAATAAATTAGATCAAAATTATATATTAAATTTTAGAAAAAATATGACATGAAATTGAATTTAAATTGACATGTTTTGTCTTCTTTTACCACCGCCTAGTTTTTGATGATTTTGTGAATTTAAGAGTAAACATTCGAACTCCATTTATTTTTATAAAACTTCTTTGCCACAAAAAGGGGAAAAGTGATACACATTAACATGCTTTTACCCAGGTATCCACTGCTTTGTTGCATGATGATGTTATGATTTGCCTTTGCCTCACTTGTTGTCGCCTATATATCCTCTCCCTATTCCTCTGTCGAAAGAGAGTTGATCTTTGAAAGTTTGTTCCATGGAATCTTTTGCCAAGTTGAGTCTTGTTTCATGTGCTAGAAGTGATTGAGTCAACTGTTCTACTGAGAAAATTGTAAAATCTTTGGATTCCAGAATGGTTGTTGTAATCATGTCATATTTCTTGGGCAGACTTCGAAGGACTTTTTGAACAATTTTTTGATCTAAAATGGTTTCACCAATGAGTTTGATCTGATTGACTATTCCCATGACTCTAGTCATGAATTGATCCACATTTTCTGTGTCAATCATCTTTAGGGTTTCAAACTATGATCTCAATGTCTGTAATTTAACTGTCTTCACTGTATCATTACCTTGATACACATCTTTCAAGATTTCCCAAGCTTCATGTGTTGTGGATGCGTAAGTTATCTTGTCGAAAGTAGAGTCATCGATTGAGTTTTTGATCCAACATTTGGCTCTGTGTTATTTCTTTATAAGTTCAGTAGCTTCCTTCCTCTAATTATTGGACATGGCTGCCATGCTTCTTAGGTCAGCTCTACATAGGCAGTCTAAAGTGTATCCCAACACTCTTGGGCTTGCAGGAATGTCTTCATTCTCAAAGACCAAAACTCGTAATTTTTGCCAAGAAAAATCAAAGTTTGTGGTAAGGTGCTAGAGAAAGTCACTTCTTCAAATACAAATATGCGCAACTTTTTTAGAATCTTATTCCAAAACTAAAAAATATTTTTAAAACAAACTCCTCCTTTTTCCTTTAAAAAAAAAAACTTCTCCTTAGAAGTAAAGACAATAATGGCTCCTCTTTCTTTTAAATACTTAACCATTTTTAATAAATCACATGAATCCTTTAACAATATCACCATTTTTGAAATATTATACTAAAACCCTTTTTAAATAAAATCTTATGCTTTCTTTTGACTAAAGCCTTTTCAATGAAGGCATGAAAAAAATAATAATAGCTCCCTGTTAATATACAATTATTATATATCATATTAAAGTTGTTCTCTTATATGTCACATTGAAAGGATTGGGAGTCGGAGCTGTTAGAGCCTAGATTTGCCTCAGGTTGAAAAGGCAAGGTTCTAGGTCCACATCAAACCACGCTCAGCCTCGTAGCTAGCCCTACGAGGACAGGAGAGGGCTCTCTCCGGGTCAATCTCAGCGAAAGATAATCAATGGGGCTTGAGATGACTGATTTAACAACTAATCTTAGGCTAGGTATGAAGTGCAAGGATTTGTTTTGAGTTTTTGAGGGTTTTGTTGGAAAAAAGGGAAAGGCAAATTTTGGGTCCGGGGATGAGGCCTAGTTTTTGCAGAGTTCTGATTGGGGCAAGGAAGGAAATCATTTTTATGCTTTGGATTGAATGAATGGATGGATCATACCGGTTAGGGGCTAAGGAGGGCAAGAATGTCTCAAGAGTCCTCCTCAAACAAGTGAAAACATGTAAAATTAAACAAAATTTCAAGGCAGAGCATAACAGTCCAATGAATTCTACCTTAATCACTCATTTGCTTAATTTCACAAGAAACGAGAAGGGAAAATGATAGACATAAACATTAGTGAACTTACAAATACATAGAGAAAAACACCATCAAAACATAGAGCCACATGGATCCCAACAAGTGCTGCAAAACCCTGGTCTTTCCTTTGCCAAAATTGCAGAAATGAAATGTACAATAGGGTGCCAAGCAATCCCAAGCATCCAACTTCTACCAAATTCCAACCCCTACACTATGAAATTCATAAAATATATACATTTTCTCATCCTTTTGCTAAGGGATTGAGCTCAACCATTTTCTTCAAAATAGAATTAGTTACATTAAACTTGGGCCGACTTTCTGAAAATAGGTGTTGAAAATGAACTCGTATCTCCTAAACCATAGCACATGTTTCAAAAATGAAAGAGGTTTTTGTAGACAAGGTCATTTTGGAGAAAAACCTCTCTCACATTTTGGAAATTCGTTTCCCGTAGCTCGCAATCTGTTCCACAAAAGCATCTCTAAAACAGAAAATCATTAAAAATTTAAATCTGTGAAAATGAGCTGTAAAGATCTAGTCACATATCCCAATCCATGACACCTGTCAAAAAACTGAAAGAGGTTTTTGTTATAT
This sequence comes from Pinus tabuliformis, assembly GCA_031772625.1. NCBI lineage: Eukaryota > Viridiplantae > Streptophyta > Pinopsida > Pinales > Pinaceae > Pinus > Pinus tabuliformis. The sequence goes on from CM062804.1 coordinate 1,256,681,826, forward strand.
GCCTTGTGTTTAACGAAAACCTCCTTGGGTTTTTCAAAATTACTTTCCATCTGTTGTAAACTTGCCTCGCACTAAAATGACTAAAATAGTAAAAAATATGAAAATTTTGCTTTGTTTTAATGTAGGCTCCAAATATCACTATATATCTCCCATATAGTAGCACCTATCCATAAACTGAAGGATTATTTTGTTATTTAGTATGTGATGAACAAAAACCTCTTTCACTTTTGAAAAATTCCTTAACATTATTTCAGAAACTGATTTTGTACTAAACTTGTCATTGTGTGCAGCAACTGACCTCAAAACATGCATAACCAAGAATCACTCATTCATTTCTTCTAATCCAGGAACCGGTTACGGGAGTGTGATATACTGTTGGAAAGATTTTTCCGAGATTCTTTTGATGGACACACTTGTGACATGTTTTGTGCTAAACATAATGTGCAAAACATCTAACAAAACCAGACAGAGTAAGAGCTCATGTTGATTGCTAGTGACAGGCTGTGAAGACTGGAAATAACATCGGCTCCAATGGGGATGGTAGCTACTTGGAGGTGCCAAGAACTACAGATCTCTAGAAAGCAGACAGTGCCTCTTCCATCGGGCATGGATGGTCAAACAACTGCAAACCCAAAACAACTCATACCAATCCAAAAACATATACATACTGCAACATGTACATAAACAAATACCGCAAACTAAAATGCTGCCTTGGGCAGCTTATTTATGTACAAATCTAACCCACTTTGTTGGAAAATTGATAGATCAAGTAATGTTGTAATGCGATATCAACCAATCAAGTAACTGTAACAAGGATGCTGCTTGAAAGTGCTTCAGCCATGACACAAATGTAAAGGATGACAACCATACATGCACATAATGAATTTGGTTGTGTAAAAGGCAATATAATCTATCATTCAAATTGAAATAATACTCCATATATGTGACAATAGGATCAAAGAAACCAGACTTTGTTTGCTGCCCCAGCTCCTCAACACAGACCTCCAACTACAAATTGTCAATGCAAACATCCACAGGCAGCTCTATTGTTTCTTGTTCTGAAGGAGGGAGAGTTTCCAAGAACTTTTTGGGATCTCGGAATTCATATGATTGGATCTGATCATTTAAATACTGAATCTCCTTCTCAACTTTTTCAACAAATAACTCAAAGAAACCAGTTTTAGCTTTAGGAGGAAACTTTGGAGATCTCAAACATTGAAGCATGGCATTGAAAAATACTTCATCAATTTCAATATCCACTAACTGATCTCTAACTTCTTTTAAAGCTTCACAAAACACAGGGTCTGCCACATACCCTACCATTTTATTTTAGTGCATGAACGGATCAGTGAGTGCTAAAATCTTTGGATTGAGTTGGAGTTGCCAGGTTAATGTTTCAGTCTTCATATGTGTCTGACTGTTGTCCACCATCAATAATCAGATCTAACTTGATAGATGTACTGGGGCAATTTGCAAGTCAGATGTTCAGTTCATAAGACTAGACCGAAGATTGACTGAAGTAGCTTTTATCTACTTGCGCTAATGCAAAGCAAAAGCGTTTCGAAGGCTACCTGGCTAACTTCAGGATCCGTCTGTAGTCTATAAAACAAAGAACACTAAATAAAAAATAAACTTTTCTCCCCAGTATGGTCGCCACTATCTTAGAGCCTAGATTTGCCTCAGCTTGAAAAGGCAAGGTTCTAGGTCTACATCAAACCACGCTCAGCCTCGTAGCTAGCCTTACGAGGACAGGAGAGGGCTCTCTCTGAGTCAATCTCAGCGAAAGATAATCAATGGGGCTTGAGATGACTAATTTAACAACTGATCTTAGGCTAGGTATGAAGTGCAAGGATTCGTTTTGAGTTTTTGAGGGTTTTGTTGGAAAAAAGGGAAAGACAAATTTTGGGTCCAGGGATGAGGACTATTTTTTGCATAGTTCTGATTGGGGCAAGGAAGGAAATTGTTTTTATGCTTTGGATTGAATGAATGGATGGATCAGACCGGTGAGGGGCTGAGGAGGGTAAGAATGTCTCAAGAGTCCTCCTCAAACAGTTGAAAACATGTAAAATTAAACAAAATTTCAAGGCAGAGCATAGCAGTCCAATGAATTCTACCTTAATCACTGATTTTCTTAATTTCACAAGAAAAGAGAAAGGAAAATGATACACATAAACATCAATGAACTTACAAATACATAGAAAAAACACCATCAAAACACAGAGCCACATGGATCCCAACAAGTGCTGCAAAACCCTGGTCTTTCCTTTGCCAAAATTGCAGAAATGAAATGTACAATAGGGTGCCAAGCAATCCCAAGTATCCAACTTCTACCAAATTCCAACCCCTACACTATGAAATTCATAAAATATATACATTTGTTCATCCTTGTACTAAGGGATTGAGCTCAACCATTTTCTTCAAAATAGAATTAGTTACATTAAACTTGGGCCGAATTTCTGAAAATAGGTGTTGAAGATGAACTCGTATCTCCTAAACCATAGCACCTGTTACAAAACTGAAAGATTTTTTTGTAGATAAGGTCATTTTGGAGAAAAACCTCTCTCAAATTTGGGAAATTCGTTTCCAGTAGCTTGCAATATGTTCCACAAAATCATCTCTAAAACAGAAAATCATTAAAAATTTAAATCTGTGAAAATGAGCTGTAAAGATCTAGTCACATATCCCAATCCATGACACCTGTGAAAAAACTGAAAGAGGTTTTTGTTATATGGATCGTGCTTAACAAAAACCTCCTTGGGTTTTATAAAATTACTTTCCATCTGTTGTAAAATGTCCTCGCACTAAAATGACTAAAACAGTAAAAAATATGAAAATTTTGCTTTTTTTTAATGTAGGCTCCAAATGTCACTGTATATCTCCCACATAGTAGCATCTGTCCATAAACTGAAGGATCATTTTGTTATTTAGTATGTGATGAACAAAAACCTCTTTCACTTTTGTAAAATTCCTTACCATTATTTTAGAAACTGATTTTGTACTAAACTTGTCATTGTGTGCAACAACTGACCTCAAAACATGCATAACCAAGAATCACTCATTCATTTCTTCTAATCTAGGAATCGGTTACGGGAGTGTGATATACCGTTGGAAATATTTTTCTGATATTCTTCTGATGGACACACTTGTGACATGTTTTGTGTTGAACATAATGTGCAAAACATCTAACAAAACTAGACATGAAGCATTTACTATGGGATAGCCCTTTTGGCATGTCTGGGGCCTTTTTCAAGGGGTAGCTATTCTTGAGGGGAGAGTACATTGGCACGCAGTATTGTTGGGTGACTACAGATCTATAGTCCGAGCTTCTCCGTGGTATTTGGCATTGCTTTCTAATTTCAACTTTCTTTTTCTTTGGAAACATCAATATGTGTTTAAGAATGAGGTTAGATCTTTGTACAGAAAATTCTGCAACATGACTTGCATCTATTAATCAACTGCAATTAGAGATTTCAGCAAAATTAACTAGGAATTAAAGAAGAAACACCCACATAGTCAGATTTCAGGGATGATTGAATTTATGTCAAGAAAACCCTCTCTAGGTATAAGGACATAGCACCGAAAAGAAATCAATTCTTATCGATGAGAATTACGGAGTACATAAGATTCCTCCATTAAATATTAAGTCTGGTATTAAACTTTGGGTGAACTACAAATCTCATGTCTGGTATTAAACTTTGGGTGAACTACAGGCCGAAGACAAGAAGCTAACACAAAAGGGAGAACAATGCAAGCAACAACTCAACTTCCTAAATTAACACTAATCAAAAACTCAAGCAGCAACTCAACTGCCTAAATTAACACTAATTGGCTAATCGGCCACGGTTGCGAAGGAGGTTATAAGCACCAAAACAAGGAGCCATCCACTCAGGCCAAGAGGCAGAAAAGCAGGTAAAAGATCAAAAGATCAACTGGATCAACGAAGAAGGAGTAGAGAACCCTACCATTCACCAGAAGTGGAGGACCTAAATAGTCAGCGCCAACAAAGTTTTCTCCCTTTCAAGTAGCAGCATATGTAGGACCTTAAAGGACAGCGACTGAATCTCTTTCCCCTTAGATGCTCAAAAGCTCAAAATTGTGCCTAGGGTTACATGTTGTAGTCGCAAAAACTCAAAATATTTCAGATTGATGGTCCAAATTCACCAATTTACATTTAAAAACACGACGAACCAACCAAATGGTAAGTATGCCTCCTTCTGTATCCATGAACCTAGCTTGAAATCACTCCCGGCTTCAAAAACAGACAAAGGCTCCCTGAGAGGCTTGTCTTCAAATCCTCGGAACCGATCATCCTCCCTCAAGGACTCCGAACCTACACTGGAATCATATATACTAATTTCCAAATTTGATTCATTGAAAAATGATTGTCTCTGAATATTATCACAAAGCACATCGATTAAGTAAGGATGATCACCTGATATTATCCTCAAACACTTAATTTCAGCCTTGGTGAAGGATTCATTCGAACCCTCAGCATCAGAGCTATGTTGAAATATATCTGTTTTCAGCCTCTAAAGTTCGTGAGATGAAACAAAGTCATCGAGTTTGGTGGTGACTCTTTGAAAGTTCTAGTCTCTACCGAATGGCGATTCAATTACTTCTTCTTCACCAGTTTCGTCATTAACGGATTGTACACCCATCTTCGAGCTTCGGAACCTTACTTAGGGATTCAAGAGAGAAACTAAAGCTTGATTTTATTAAATCAATCAAAAGAATTAATTAACCTTGAGTTTAAAGGCCTCTGGATGAAGGTTCTAGATAGGATCTCATGAAGCATCTAAAGAGCTTCCAAGCCGTAGTAATTCGGCGAGCGAGAGTGAGCTTAACTGGGCGGGTGAACTCGTGTAACTCGGTCACGTGATTTCAATCTATGGCCTCTATGTGAGTTTATTAAGGTAGGCTTTCTCAGAGGTATCAACCCAAACAAAGTATTTTGTGCCCTTTCAGATCATAACCAGTCTGGCATGCATTCGTCTGCTTGACATTATCTAATCTATCTTTGGGAAAAGTAGTTCCTAATATCAACAAATTCCTTTGTTATCTCTACTACATAATCTACTGTGTTTCAATCTGCATATGGTTCTGCTTCACCTGGGACTGGATCTTTACCCGCTACCTTTTATGGTTCTCATGGATCCCAATCAGTAAACTTCCGAGACTGAGTCATCCGCCAAAAAAATTATGCTATCTTTGCCTCTGCCACCAGTGGAACACAGATGCTGGTGTAATAAGCTGTTGTTTTCGCACTTAAGAACTTTAGGCCTTATGTTCTTAACCAGGAATTCAAAATCATACGCAGAGATGATCCTTTGAAGTCTCTAACCTAAAAGCCATATTTGACAGGGAGAACTGCAAAATGGATCTTACTTATCATATTTGACAGGGAGAACTGCAAAATGGATCTTACTTATGCAGGAATTTCATCTTGAGTTGAAGTCAAAAAAGTCAGTGACAGGCCAAGTTTAAAGGCTCTCTCGGCTTCTCTGGAGGCGGACACACCAGGGTATGCAAGCACATAGGAAACTCACTTCGATATTTTCGAGAGGATGAAACAACTATTTCTGTTTTGGTTTAGTCTCTCACCACGTGGTTGTCTTCGTCAGAGGCAAAACTCACTTCGATATTTTTGAGAGGATGAAACAATTGTTTCTGTTTTGGTTTAGTCTCTCACCATGTGGTTGTTTTCGTCAGAAGCATGAAGACAAGTTTCATTTTGAAATATCTCACCACAAAGCAAGTCCATTCAATCAGCGTTGGGGTGGCGCAAGAACTTGTTACTAAAAAACACCCCTTGTTTTAATTATCAATTAAACTTCCCAAAAACAAAAAAAATTATATATTTATTGTAAATAATTATTACATATTTATTTTAGTATTATATATAAATTTATGTCAATTATATATATAAAAAAATTTAATAACCAAAAAAGCATGTATCGAAATAAAAGCCGAAACCATATAAACAAAATAATATTAAAGTCTTTATAAAATATATATATATATATATATATATATATTTTATAATAATAATTATTTTGAGTTTTATTAAATAATTTATGAAAATAAATTAATAAGTGAATAAAGCGTACATTTGTTTATAAGTGGTTATTAATTAAAACAAATTGGCGAGATAATAGGACTACTCTTATTATTGGATAAATCTCAATTAACACGTGGAGTTTTTTTACTCGATTAACTTATTCTATTAAATAAGTTGTGGTGATTTATAAAGTGTAATTATTATTAATAATTATAATGATATACATTTATTTTATTTCATAAGTAATATATAAAGAGTGAGTTAATAAGTAGACAAAAAGCACATATGTGATAAGTAGTTATTGAAAATTAAGAGAGTAAGGTAATATGTAACAGATAGAAATTGAGAGATGAGTAAAGAGAAATTGTGCACACACAAATCACACTATAATTTATTCATCACAACAATTACATATATATAGGACATAACACATAATTTGATTTCGACACATTTAGATCATGACACCAACTCATTACATAGGAATCAACAACTTTTACACTGACGTCTAGGAATTCACAATGACAACTATACATGACATAGAAGCATTACTTCAACACCCTCCCTTAATGCTTACATGAAAAACATTGAAAACACATATTACAAAAACAATATGGACCACGCACTAGAATGTTAATTGAACAATAAACCCTCAACAAAGAGCAGGCGGAGCTATGAGAGCAAGAAGTTGCCTGTTGGATGAAATCGAACGCATGTAGCCATTAATGGAGCGGAGTAGCCAAGGAGGGGAGGACAACTGGTGAGCAGTCGGAGAGAATCCTGAAATCTTCTCCCATGAAGGCTCGGGAGGACAGAGTTGTATCAATTAAATGAAATTAGCGTATATTAACAATAAAAAATCTAAACTATGTACAAAACCATTCAATGCGAGTGTTAATGAGTTCATAGTGGAGTAGTGATTCATATGTGGTAATGTAATACATTTAAATATGATATACGGAAGTGCATGTATACAAACAATGTTATATATTTTATTGTCGTGGCTTTGATATTTTATTTTTATTTTTATTTTTGATGTGGAGACATGACAAGTGGTATCAGAGTGCTCAAGTTACAAAGTTGAGGTCTCTGGAAACTAATGTTTAATAGTGTTTGTGATTTACATAGTAAAAGAAGCAAGAGTAGCTAGCATGAAGAAGAAATGCAACACACGACATAGATCCATCACAGGTTTAGGACCTGCATCTTTTCAAGAAACTAACCAAGGTATGGGTACAACTGGGAGAAGAACCACGCAATACCAACACCACATTTCTGGAAATTGTGCAAGAGTTGAAGAGTGAGATGGCCAGGTTGAGAGCAGATAATGAAAAGTTGATGCAGCGACAAGAGAAGAATATGAAGAGTCTGTCAGATAGACAAAATCAGCGTCAGCCAATCCCTAGCTCAGAACACGGGCATATGACTAGAGAGAAAGAGTATCAAATAGAATATGTAGAGATGGAAGGAGGGAAAGAAAATCAAGAAGAAAAATTTGATAATGCCTGAGAACACAAAACACATAAAAGACAAGATAGAACCGCAAGGACAATTTTGGAAAATAAAATCGCCCCTCTTTGATGGTGAGCAGAAAGAGGCAGCTAAAGTCTAATTTATTAATATGAATAAGTACTTGCAGTTGTATGAATATGATCATAATTTAAAATGTCTCTTGGCCATCTTTCAGCTGCAAGGGAAAGCCACCCTGTGGCGGGAAGAAGTGAAGACAGTGTGTTGGGTAAATGGATGGAACATTACATGGGAAAATTTTTAGAGGTATTTTAAGGAAAGATATTTAACTGAACGATTCTATGATGAAAAAGCAAAGAGTTTCATGATCTAAGGCTAGGACAACTCACAATGGATGAGCTCATTACAAAATTTACATCTTTACTTTGGTATGTTCCATACATACGGGAGGAGAAGGCAAAGGTGCAACAATTTATCAGTAGTTTTCCGTTGTTCATGAAGGAGCGTCTTGAATTTGATAACCCAAAAACCATGGATGAGGTTATATGGAAAGCTCAAATATGTTATCAGCAAAGCAGACAAAAGGGAGATGTGGGAAAAAGATGGATTGAAAAAAAGGGAATTAAGTTCCATGTTGGCAACAAGGGAAACAAGTCTGTCATCCATAAAGGACCCCACAAAGGACAAGTAAACAAAAATCTGAATAGGAATCAATCCAGATTTAGACTTCCTAATGAATCTAAAACTAATGAGTAGTTGGGCAAAACTGAAGTTGAAATAGCAGAAAGACCCCCAGTGCAATGCGGGGATGTGGAGGACCACATTACGTAAAAAATTGTCCCGATCAAAAAGGCACTGAAAAGATTTCATAGATTCAGGATGCATCCACTATAAGAGAAGTGGATAGGAGCATCCTAAAAATCAATGCTTCCCTTGAAGACCATCAGGCGGAATACCAACCAACCATGGTGGGATTCGAAGGTAAATTTTTTTTACCAAACTATATTTGTTTTAATTGACCTAAGAGCTACATTAAGTTGTGTTAGTCCTAAGATAGTTGATCAATGTTGTTTACAAGCTGTCAAGTTCAAAAATCCCTAGTTAGTACAACTAGCCATAGGGGAAAAAAGACGTGTGTTGGCCAAAGTCAGCAACTGCCCACTGAAAATAGCAAGTCAGTCCCTCGTGGAAGACATGAATGTATTTCCCTTAGGATCATACGACGTTCTAATATGTATGGAATGGTTAGAAAAGCATTGGTCCCTCAAAAATTGTAAAACAAAAGATATTTTCTACATAGATGAGGAGGGAAAGAGGCAGGAAATTCAAGGAATTTTGAGACCTCTAAAATTAAGACAAGTAACCGCCTCTCAATTAGAAAAGTGTATCAGGAAAAGGTGCCATATTTATGCAATTCAGGTGGGTTATGCCAGTATAAAAGAAAAATTTGCTTTCTTTGAAAGTATACCTGCAATACAGAATTTTCCGGATGTATTTCCTGAAGAGATTCCAGGACTTCCCTCAAAAAGAGATATAGACTTCACCATTGAATTGATATCGGGAGAAGCTCTGGTATCCCAAGCCCCTTATCGCATGAGTACACCGGAGTTGACAAAGTTAAAGATGCAGTTACAAGAATTGCTGGATAAAAAGTACATCCGCCCAAGCGTATCAACTTGGGGAGCCCAGTACTTTTTGTTGAAAAGAAAGATGGAACCCTGCGTATGTGTATGGATTACCATCAGCTAAATAATCTGACTATTAAAAACAAATACCCTTTACCTCACATAGATGAGTTGTTTGATCAGGTGAAGGGTGCGACAAAGTTTTCAAAGATTGATCTACGTTTGGGATACCATCAGATCAGAATCAAGGATGAAGAATAGCTAAAAAAACCTTTATAACTTGTTATGGACATTATGAGTTCATGGTGCTACCCTTTGGGTTGACCAATGCATCCGTAACCTTCATGTGTCTCATGAACAATATATTCCACCAGTATTTGGATATATTTGTGTTAATTTTTATAGATGATATATTGATTTGTTCTCGAAATATAGAAGAGCATCTCAAAATAGTGTTGCAGACTCTCAGAAAACATCAACTGTATGCTAATTACAACAAGTGCAATTTCTTTAAAGAGCGGATTTAATATTTAGGCCACATTATTACTAAAGATGGAATTGTTGTGGACCCAAAAAAGATAAAGACTATAATGGAGTGGCTAGTGCCAAAGGACGTGGAAGATATAAGGTCATTCATGGGTCTAGACGGGTACTATAGGCGATTTGTTGAAGGATTTTCCAGAGTGGCATACCCCATTACCTCCCTACAGAAGAAAGGAAAAACCTTCAAGTGGACAACAGAATTCCAAAAGAGCTTTGACCAGCTTAAGAATTTATTAACCATCACACTTATCTTGAGCATTGCAGACCTAAATAAGGGCTATGTAGTTTGTACCAATGCTAGCAAGGAAGGGGTTGGTGGCATTTTAATGCAAGAAGGCAGAGTGATTGCCTATGAATCTAGGAAACTTAAGGAGCACGAACAAAAATATTCAGCTTATGACTTAGAATTAACAGTGGTCATTCATGCACTAAAAATGTGGCAGCATTATTTGATGGGTAAGAAATTTCTTTTAATGACTGATCATCATAACTTAACTAACTATTTTAAGCAGCCCACTTTGAATGCCAGGCAAGCTAGATGGGTCGAATTTTTAAGTAGTTTTGATTTTGAAATCAAGCACTTGAAAGGTAAGGAGAATTGGGTCACGGATGCTTTGAGTCAAAAGGTACACTGTATTTATGAAATTTCTTACAGTGAGGTGCAGACTACCTTCAATGAGTTGATTAAAGAGGCAGCCAGCCGAGATCCAAAATATCAGTTTTTATGGAAGCAAGCTAAAGTTCCGAACAACCATGAACAACAATTGGGATGTGAGATAAACTATGAAGGTATGATGATTTATAAAGGAAGAATGTATGCGCCTAACCAAAAAGTATTGAAGACTTAATTTTGGACGAATATCATAAGAGTCCATATGCAGGCCACCTTGGTTATCAGAAGCTGATTACTGCGCTTAGAAAAGAATATTACTGGCCTAGTACGAAAAAGAATGTAGCCGAGTATATGACTCACTCTCTGGAATGTCAGCAAGTGAAAATAGAACATCAACATCCAGTCGGGTTACTACATCCACTACCAATTCCAGAATGGAAGTGGGAGATCATTTCCATCAACTTCATTACAGGACTACATAAGTCAAAAAAGAAAAACAATTCGATAATGGCGGTGGTGGATAAGTTGAGAAAATATGATCATTTCATACGGTACAATCAACCTACAAGGTTGTATAGATTGCTAACATATTCATGCAAAATATTTTCAGATTACATGGATTGCTAAAAGTTATAATTTTTGATCGTGATGTAATGTAAAATTTACATCAACTTTCTGGAAAGCATTGTTTGAGGGATTGGGCACGCAGCTGCATTTCATTATTTCTTACCACCCTCAAACAGATGGGCAGAATGAGCGGGTGAATAAGGTAAGTGTTAGGCCCCTATACTACTAGTGTAACCCCTTATTATTATTAGTATAACCCACTTATTATATTGATGTACCCATGTAGTGCCCATATTGTTACTATTGTGCCACATAGAAGCCCACTATTGTTATTGTTGTGCCCTACAATATTATTGTTATGTAGGCTTTGATTGTATTGGGACCACTTAGACTCCTATATATAGAAAGGAGGTATTTTCATTTGTATCATCCAAGAATTGTTCATTTATGTAATGTAAAGGAGGTTGCCCCCTCGAAGAGGCTGAATTCTAAGGCGTGGATCTCTCTTTTCTATCTTTTTGTGAGCTGGTTTCATAACATTTGGTATCAGAGCCTTGGATTCTAGGGTTTCGCTGCTCCAAACAGGTCATCGTGGCATTTTCGCTATAACTTTTTTTCTGTGACGTTTCAGAAGTCGCAAAAAGAACCCATTTGAGAAGACATCGCACTGAACCTTGGGTCCAAATTTCAGAGCTTTTTGCGCGATATTTTCGGATATATGATCTCAGGAAGTTGGTCTTTTTGATGACTCCTGAATTACACTCAAAACAGGTGACCTGGGGAAAATCGTCATAACTTTCTTTCTGAGCATCGGATTGAAGTTTTGTAAGAAGGTACAGAAAGAGGACAGACAGTAGTCTCTTGTGGGTGTTTTTCAGATCCAAAGGTCGAAACAGTGACTCTTGGCACGTCGTACAACTTCGCTCTACTGAACCAGTATAAAAGAAAGTCACTGTGGGAGATTTCACATAACTCTTTCTTGGAGAATCCAATTTGGATCAGACTTGTGGCATTGGAAACAGGACACAGAGGGCTACTACAGGTCACAATTTCAGAACTTAAAGATCCGAAAGTACAAAGTTACAGTCGTTTCAAGGTAGAGATCCTAAAATCAAGAAAAAGCAAGATGAGGAAGTTTGATGGCAAGGATCCGGTAAATTGGATACTTCAGATGGACCAATATTTTGATATACATGGTGTACAACTGTTACAAAAGGTATGTATTGCATCTTCATATTTAGAACCAGATCAATTTTTATGGTACAAAGGGCTTTGTTCTCGTAAAAAACTTGTTACATGGTCAATTTTCACGGAGGAAATGATAGCACATTATGAGGATACAAAGAGCAACACCTTCTTTAGAGAAACACCACAACAATTGGAAAGAGTAAAAGGGCTTTGTGACATAATGGAAAGCAAAATTATGGAAACCAGGAAGCATACCCCTCACAATTATAAATATGGAAGTGTTTTTTCTCCCAGCCTTCCACAACCTAGAAGGGTTACACCACAACAATTGGAAGAAAAAAGAGAAAAAGGGCTTTGTTACAATTGTGATAGCAAATGCACTAAAGGTCACAGGTGTGCTGAGAAGAAATTATTTTACATAGAATATGAAGAGGAGCAAGAAAAGGATCAAGAAACATCAAAAGAAGAGGATATACGTCAGGACACCACCCCAGAGGAAGAAGAAATGAATCAGACCATATCTTGTAAAGCATTGGCAAGAACTACCACTCCTCAAACTCTCAAGATAGAAGGACATATCAAGAAGAAAAAGGTGCAAGAAGTGAAAGATGACATCGAGAAAGAAGAAATGAATCCAACCATATCTTGTAATTCAATGGATGAAATTACCACTCCTCAAACTATCAAGATAGAAGGACATATCAAGAAGAAAAAGGTTCAAGCAGAGAAAGATCATATCGAGCATCAACAGCAAGTTCTCCAACTTTTAAAGGATAACGCCACTTCGGTGCAAAATCAAATGAAACAACAGGTAGATCAACATCATAGTGAAAATTTTTTTGATGTAAGTGATTGGGTATTTTTACTGCTACATCTCAAGCAAGCTATTTATGAGAAGGAAATATTGGCAATACTACATGCACTTAAAAAATGGCGACCTTACCGAATGGGAAGACGCTTCAAGGATGATGATGTGGAAGAATTATTTTGTGCTATTTATATTATCCAACCAAATTGGATAAACGAAGCAACGGATGAATGGAAGAAGAACGAAGAAGTATGGCCACTTAGTCAAAAGTTGCAAAAGATCCCAATTCAAGCAATATTGGCAGAAATTGAAGAGGAAGGAAAAATCATAATGGAACCTGGAGCAGTCACAGAAACAAGAACCCGACAGCTACGAAATCGATCAATTTCAGAGTATCTCATCAAGTGGAAGAACTTACCCGCTGAATATTCCACATGGGAGGACAAGAATTTTATATAGAAGCATCAAGAACTACTCAAGCGTTGAGGACAACGCTTTTTGAAGGAGAGGGGCATGTTAGGCCCCTATACTACTAGTGTAACCCCTTATTATTATTAGTATAACCCACTTATTATATTGATGTACCCATGTAGTGCCCATATTGTTACTATTGTGCCACATAGAAGCCCACTATTGTTATTGTTGTGCCCTACAATATTATTGTTATGTAGGCTTTGATTGTATTGGGACCACTTAGACTCCTATATATAGAAAGGAGGTATTTTCATTTGTATCATCCAAGAATTGTTCATTTATGTAATGTAAAGGAGGTTGCCCCCTCGAAGAGGCTGAATTCTAAGGCGTGGATCTCTCTTTTCTATCTTTTTGTGAGCTGGTTTCATAAAAGTAAGGGAGGACATGTTGCGAACTTATGTAATGTAGTAGCCCTCCAAATTGGAGGATTACCTTCATTTGGTAGAATTTTCCTATAACAATGGATATCATACATCATTACAAATGAACCTGTTTGAAGTTTTGTATGGGCGCAAGTGTCGAACACCTTCAAGTTGGGGAGGGCCAGAGGATAAGTTGATGTTGGGACCTGAAATGTTAAAAGAAATGGAGGAAATGGTCAAGAAGGTTCATTCCAATTTAAAAGCCGCTCAAGATCGACAAAAGAACTTTACGGACCGAAAAAAGGAATTTCTAGGAATTTCAAATTGGAGATCACGTCTACGTATAGGTACGAGCTAAGAAAAGTACATTACAATGGAGCGGATGTGCTAAATTAGCACCCCGATTTTGTGGCCCTTTCCAGATCTTGGCATGAGTCGGACGAGTAGCCTACCAGCTCGCCTTACCCAACCACATTCGTGTGCACAATGTTTTCCATGTTTCTGTGTTAAAAAAATATGTTTATGATCCTAAACATATAATCAATTGGCAAGATATACAGGTAAAATAGTTTTAACAAATCTATCAAAAGCAAAGTACTAATAGTAAAAGGGACTGACTAAAATTTTCTTTTGTAGGTCGAACTGGAAGGCGAGTTCTCGGTTGAACCTCTGGTTATACTCAATCGAAGAGAAGTAATGTTGTGTTGAAAATGTAATTTCAACTGTGCAACAGTTGAGGCGTGCAGCAGCACTAAGCTAATGACCGAGCGCTTGCATTCCTACCAAAACAGCGCCGGAAAGTTACCAAGGATCGGGAGGCATAAACACTCCAATATTATGAGAAAAACCAAATCGCAGGTAGGCAGTGGCAGCGATAAGAAATATCGCCGATGAGCGATCACCGATATCGCATCGGCGAAGTCGCAGTGGAGGACTTACAAAGATGCATCTAAAGGTTGCGATGAGTGATCGCCGATATCGCATCAGCGTATCGCTATCGGCATTTTTAATATGGCATGATTTACCATGGATTATGTTGCGACCCGATAACCCGGACCCGACGGGTATTCAAAATTTTGTTTAATATTATTTCAGTTCCGTAAGCGGCTCTTTTTCGTGTTTTAATGTATTTCAGGCATATATATATATATATATATATATATATATATATATGATCGGAGGTATTGGCCCATATCGCAATCGGGGAAACCATGGGTACACAATCTTTTATATAAGTGCTATGCGATGAAGCCCGGACCCGATGGGTTTCCAAAGCATAATGGTTTAAATTTTGAAGTCCGTCAAAAGGAAACTTTATGTGTTCTGCAGTGTTTTTCATATATTTTAAAATATGAGGAGAAACAGAGAATTGGCGCGGAGCTAGTTAAGAGCGGATGTGAAGCAGTACAACAGTAGGCGACTGCATTCAATTCCTAGTATGGCCGAAGAAGGAAACAGTTTGCAATTCAACTCTTTCACATTGAATTTCTCAGCCACCACAGTAAATATGAAACTCAGTCGAGGACAAGAAGGACAGCCTCGAGCAGCTCACAGCATGGGTCTCCATCCTCATTCATTAATTCGCTCAAATTTCGTATGTAATCAGTTTTTATGTAGTTGTGTAAAAAAAATGTAGTAGAGATCTGAAGTCCGTAGAGTGAGTGAGTGCGTGCAAAAGCACAGCAGCGCAAGTGAATGTTTGTAATACGCAGCAGCGTAGCATACTGAATGTAATGGGAAATGAATGAATAGAATAGCACTGTATTTCTTTCTGGTGAATCCCTCTGAGTGAAAGAGGATGAATTTTGTACCAAGTTTTTTTTTTTTAATACAAATCCCTTTTATGCGTGTTATACTCTGTTCTCAGAAACAATCTTTTAAACTTCCGCTGTGTTAAAGATCCTGTGGCAGCATCAGAGTATTGTCTCTGTGTGCAGTTTATATTGTTTTTGGGATTTTAACAGAAAAATCCCCAACAGTGGTATCAGAGCAAGGTTCAGGCTCTTTGAAGGGTTCAAAGAAGCTGAAGGAAGGATTCTTACTGCAGCAACTTCTCCAGCAACGTGAAGACTCAGCAAAAGAATCCAAGTTGAAAGTGCAAGAATGGCTGGCACCAGCACCAGCAATAGCATGGGTATGCAGCTCCCACTATTCGATGGCAAAAACTATGACTATTGGGCATTAACAATGAAAGCCTTGTTTGCTTCCCAAGACTTATGGGAAATAGTTGAAGATGGTTTTGAACAACCAGCAGATGAAAATGAGTTTAATAATCTAACTCAAGGAGAGAAGGATCTATTAAAGAGCTACAAGAAGAAGGATTCAAAAGCCCTTTTC
Source organism: Pinus tabuliformis (assembly GCA_031772625.1). NCBI lineage: Eukaryota > Viridiplantae > Streptophyta > Pinopsida > Pinales > Pinaceae > Pinus > Pinus tabuliformis. The sequence goes on from CM062804.1 coordinate 1,256,697,868, forward strand.
TTCTTGTATCAAGCAGTGCATGGAAGCGTGTTTCCAAGGTTAGCAGCAGCTAAGACATCCAAAGAAGCATGGCAAACTCTTAAAACAGCCTATCAAGGCATGGAGAAAGTGAAGACAGCAAAGCTACAGTTGCTGAGGAAAGATTTTGAGAATCTGAACATGAAGGAGTCAGACAATATTGACTCATTCTTCACTCAAGTAATTGGCCTGGTCACACAAATAAGATCTCATGGAGAGATACTTGAAGAAAGGAGGATTGTGGAGAAACTATTGAGGTGCCTACCCTCAAGGTTCCATGTGATTGTCACCACCATAGAAGAGACAAAGGATCTCTCAAACTTTTCAGTTGATGAACTTCATGCATCACTGATCACACATGAGCAGAGGTTGAGTAGAAATGAAAACTCATCTCTAGAGCAAGCCTTCAAGACCCAAATGTCCTTTGGAAGAGGAAGAGGTCAAGGCAAAGGAAACAAGAGAGGAAGAGGCAGAAGTCAGAACAGAGGAGGAAGAAACAGTCCAGCGAATGCTCAAGGAAGGGGCAGCAATCCAAATCAGAACCAAGGTCAAGGCAGCAGCCAACAAAGTGGACAGCATCATGCTCAAGGACAAAGGTATGAAAAATCCAATGTCCAATGTTATTACTGTAAAAAATATGGGCATTATGCCAGTGAATGTAGGAAGAAGCAGCATGATGTGAGTAATAGATCAAATGCAAATATTACTAGAGAAAATGTCAGCCAAGATAATGTATTGTTAGCTTGTAATATGGCTGAAACAAATAGTGAAGATATATGGTTTCTAGACTCCGGTTGTAGCAACCATATGATAGGAAACATAGCTTTGTTTTCCGCTTTAGATCAAAGTGTGAAGTCACAAGTCACACTTGGGACTGATAACAAAATTTCTGTTATGGGAAAAAGAGAAGTTAAAATATTTACAAAACAAGGTGAAAGGAAAACTATAGCAGATGTCTACTATGTCCCTGGAATGAGATGTAACCTCTTGAGTATTGGACAGCTTGTCCAAAAAGGTTACAATGTTTTCTTTGAGAATGATGTATGCACCATCATGGATATTGCACCCAGCAAAAGATGTATTGTTGAAGTGAAGATGATGAGGAACAAAATGTTCCCTCTCAGAATAAGAGCAGATTTGAAAAACAAAGACGAAATTGCAGCAGTTACCCAAGAGGCTTTCCAAAGCCAACCAAAAGATGAAAATTAGTTGTGGCACTTGAGATTTGGACATCTCAACTTTGGAGGTCTTAACTTGTTGAGCAGAAAAAGAATGGTAAGAGGATTACCACTGATAGAGAAACCGGACAGCCTTTGTGAAGGTTGCATTTTGGGGAAACAGCACAGAGAAAGTTTTCCTTCAGGAAAAAGCATAAGGGCAAAAGCACCCTTAGAAATTGTCCACTCAGATTTATGTGGACCAATGCAAAATTCATCTTTAGCTGGCAGCCAATATTTTCTAACTTTTATTGATGATTTTACAAGAAAGACTTGGGTTTATTTCTTGAAGAATAAAAGTGAAGTGTTTGAAAAATTCCGAAATTTCAAAGCACTTGTGGAAAATCAGAGTGGGCTGCGCATCAAAGTTTTGAGAACAGACAGAGGAGGTGAGTATATCTCCAAAGAATTTCTACGGTTTTGCAGAGAAAATGGAATTCATAAACAGTTTACAGCTAGGTACACCCCACAACAAAATGGAGTTGCTGAGAGGAAGAACAAGACCATTATGGATATGGCGAGGAGCATGTTGAAGGCAAAGCATTTGCCAAATGATTATTGGGTTGAAGCCGTAAACTGTGCAGTATATATCTTGAATAGGTGTCCTACAAAAGCTGTGATGAACAAAGTGCCTGAAGAAGCATGGAGTGGGAGAAAGCAAGGAGTCACCCACATGAAAGTTTTTGGATGTGTGGCTTATGCACACATTCCAGATCAGCTAAGGAGGAAGTTGGACAGCAAAGGGGAGAAATGTATCTTCATAGGATACAGTGAGGAATCCAAAGCTTACAGGCTGTATATCCCATCTACCAAGAAGTTCTTTGTGAGCCGAGATGTTCAGTTCATTGAGGAGGAAGCTTGGGATGGAAGCATAGAGAAAACAGTTAATGTTAAAAACTGTTTGTCTCATGATGAAGATGATGAAGAGGAGGCTGAAATGCGTCCCCAAACAGCAGCGCCAACACAAGGACAGCAAGGAACACCCTTGAGAAGAAATGAGAGTGCTTCTCCAAGCACACCACAAGGAGGAGATTCAAGTGCATCTTCAAGCATTTGCACACCAAGTGAAAGAGGTAAGAAGTTTAGGAATCTAAGTGACATTTATAATGAAGGAATGAATTCCTTATTTGCCTTGTATTGTCATGTTGAAGACCCTATTCATTTCGAAGATGCTATTAAAGATAAGAAATGGATAGAAGCTATGGATGAGGAGATGAATGCCATAGAAAGAAACAAGACATGGGATTTGGTTGAGCTACCAAAAGGTAAAGAAGTTATTGGAGTCAAATGGGTCTATAAGACCAAGTGCAATGCTGAAGGCAAAATTGAAAGACATAAGGCAAGGCTGGTCGTCAAGGGATACAAGCAGCAATATGGGAGAGATTATGAGGAGACTTTCGCACCGGTTGCAAGAATGGAAACCGTGAGAGCAGTGCTATCCATAGCAGCACAAAACAAATGGAAAGTCTACCAAATGGACGTGAAGTCAGCATTCCTAAATGGAGTGTTAAAGGAGGAGGTTTATATTGAGCAACCTCTAGGCTATGAGAAGAAAGGCCAAGAGCACAAAGTGTGCAGATTGAAGAAAGCTCTTTATGGGCTGAAGCAAGCTTCAAGAGCGTGGTACAGTAGGATAGATTCCTATCTACTAGAAAATGAATTTGACAAATGTGAGGGAGAACCCACCGTCTACGTCAAAGAAAAGGATGGTATGATTTTAATTGTTGTATTGCATGTTGATGATGTTATTTTTACAGGTAATGATGACTACCTCATTGAAAACTTCAAATCAGCCATGAAAGAGGAATTTGAGATGACTGACATGGGTTTGCTGAAATACTTCTTAGGAATAGAAGTAAACCAAGATGAAAATGGAATTTTTATCTCTCAAGCAAGATATGTAAATGAAGTGTTGAGCAGATTTAATATGCAAGAGTGCAAGGCAGCAATCACTCCCACAGTAATGGGATTAAAACTCAGCAAAGAAGACAGCAGCAAGGATTTTGATCCTAGTTTGTACAAGAGCATAGTTGGCAGCCTTATGTATTTAACTGCAACTAGGCCTGACATAATGTTTGCTGTTAGTTTGATTTCCAGATTCATGGAGAGGCCAAAAGAGGCACATTGGCAGGCAGCAAAAAGAATACTAAGGTATATCAAAGGCACAAAAAGATTTGGCATTTTGTATACTTTTTCAGAAAATCCAGATTTGGTTGGCTACACCGATAGCGATTGGGCTGGAAGTGGAGATGATCGGAAAAGCACATCCGGTTATGTTTTTCACATGGGTTCAGGAGCAATTTCATGGGCGTCCAAGAAACAGCCAATCGTGGCGTTGTCTACAGCAGAAGCAGAGTACGTGGCAGCTACAGCAGCAGCATGTCAAGCAGTGTGGATGAGAAGAATGTTGAGGAGCTTAGGCCAAGAGCGGGCAAAAGCAACAGTTATTTTTTGTGACAATAGCTCAGCTATTGCCCTGTCCAAGAATTCTGTGTTTCACAAACGAACGAAACACATTGATACAAGGTTTCATTATATCAGAGAATTGGTAAGCAATGGAGAAATCAGTTTACAACATTGCAGGACTCAGGAACAGGTAGCAGACATTTTGACAAAGCCATTGGATCAGAAAAGCTTTGAATTTTTGAGGAAGTGTTTGGGTATGATTGAATGCCCAACAGTTGAAATTAAAGGGGAGTGTTGAAAATGTAATTTCAACTGTGCAACAGTTGAGGCGTGCAGCAGCACTAAGCTAATGACCGAGCGCTTGCATTCCTACCAAAACAGCGCCGGAAAGTTACCAAGGATCGGGAGGCATAAACACTCCAATATTATGAGAAAAACCAAATCGCAGGTAGGCAGTGGCAGCGATAAGAAATATCGCCGATGAGCGATCGCCGATATCGCATCGGCGAAGTCGCAGTGGAGGACTTACAAAGATGCATCTAAAGGTTGCGATGAGCGATCGCCGATATCGCATCGGCGTATCGCTATCGGCATTTTCAATATGGCAGGCTTTACCATGGGTTATGTTGCGACCCGATAACCCGGACCCGACGGGTATTCAAAATTTTGTTTAATATTATTTCAGTTCCGTAAGCGGCTCTTTTTCGTGTTTTAATGTATTTCAGGCATATATATATATATATGATCGGAGGTATCGGCCCATAGCGCGATCGGCATATCGCAATCGGGGAAACCATGGGTACACAATCTTTTATATAAGTGCTATGCGATGAAGCCCGGACCCGATGGGTTTCCGAAGCATAATGGTTTAACTTTTGAAGTCCGTCAAAAGGAAACTTTATGTGTTCTGCAGTGCTTTTCATATATTTTAAAATATGAGGAGAAACAGAGAATTGGCGCGGAGTTAGTTAAGAGAGGACGTGAAGCAGTACAGCAGTAGGCGACTGCATTCAATTCCTAGTATGGCCGAAGAAGGAAACAGTTTGCAATTCAACTCTTTCACATTGAATTTCTCAGCCACCACAGTAAATATGAAACTCAGTCGAGGACAAGAAGGACAGCCTCGAGCAGCTCACAGCATGGGTCTCCATCCTCATTCATTAATTCGCTCAAATTTTGTATGTAATCAGTTTTTATGTAGTTGTGTAAAAAAAATGTAGTAGAGCTAAGAAGTCCGCAGAGAGAGTGAGTGCGTGCAAAAGCGCAGTAGCGCAAGTGAATGTTTGTAATACGCAGCAGTGTAGCATACTGAATGTAATGGGAAATGAATGAATAGAATAGCACTGTATTTCTTTCTGGTGAATCCCTCTGAGTGAAAGAGGATGAATTTTGTACCAAGTTTTTTTTTTCAATACAAATCCCTTTTATGCATGTTATACTCTGTTCTCAGAAACAATCTTTTAAACTTCCGCTGTGTTAAAGATCCTGTGGTAGCATCAGAGTATTGTCTCTGTGTGCAGTTTATATTGTTTTTGGGATTTTAACAGAAAAAATCCCCAACATGTTGCAGGAACAAGTTATCACTGAGGTTAAAGTGCAATGGCAACACTTTGGGCCAGATGAGGCGACGTAGGAGGATGAGAACGTTATGAGAGAAACTTGTTCGAGTATGTTTTCAGTGGAAAAACATTGGGACGATGTTTGATTTTACGGGAGGAGATGTGATGTCCCAAAAAAATTGTAATTATTTTATTTTTCCTGCAGTAAAACAAAAACTGGGTCTTATTATTATTATTGAATTTTTGTATTTAAATTTTTGTAATTTTGAATGAAAAAAATATGGAGTGTTAACAAATTTTGTAACTCTTTCATATCAAGAAGTTGGGATAGGCAGTTACCTAACCCTAACTACTTCCCTGATTATGAATTCTCCAAGAAGGGATCAAACAGGGTAATCTTTGAGTACTTGAGAGAACAAAAAGGAGAATACAGGTCTGTTGTGCTAGAAGTTTAGATGGTTTGAGAGCTAAGTTTGGTGGTGATCAGATAGCTGTGGATGCTGTGACTTTTAAGTCTTGCAAGAAAGCATCTGTCTTGTGAGCAAAATCTGAGGGGGAGGCTTGGACCTGAAGGCAAGTCTCATGGTTGGGAGGTTAAATATGATAAATCATAGTTGTGACTTCAACAGATTACTGTCGCGAAGACGGAAACTAAGTAAGTATTTAAATTACCATGTTTATTTTAGCTATGAAACAATATAGGTATAAATTGAATGTTGAGGAATATTAAACACTTGAACCAGATAAATATGTGGCCAATGGGCTCTAGTAAGGATTGTGTTTTATCACATTTATATTATAAGGAAACAAAAGCAAAATTCCCTGGATAGTAAAGAAAGGAAATAGTACAACTTTTAACATTGGAAAACAATAAGCAAGAGATTAAGAGAGGAAGTCTTTACTTAAAAAAACAGAACTTAGTTAAAAAACAAAAAGAAATCAGACTACTAAATAGAAGCTTCCTGCATTCAGAAATGGGCAGTTAAATGTAATCGTTCAACTAGAATAAACTTGCTCCCAAACTGGAGAACATTATATCAAACAGGATAATAATTTAGTGGGCCGGGCATAGTAGCCTCAATCCCTGTAATTGCCAATTGAAAACAAATAATCAAAAAACTATATTGATTACATTATAGGTACACAACGGGTCGCTAGGTTTATAGTACATAAAAAAACATAACAATCTTATGGACCACAGCCTGAGAGGTTGAAACACTCAAGGCTTAATATCCATGTCAATAAGGACAAAAACGTTAAGGTACACGTCGAAATTTCTCTCGCCACAACAAATATTTGCCTGCACGACCGAACTAGGGCCTAGAACAGACCCTGGACCAACTTTACAAAGAAAAATAAACTGTTAATTGCCAAAGAAATTCGACAAGAGCAAAATGAAAGAATCAAAAAGACATTTTAACTAACTGTGATTATTTTTCATTTCATAACAGAGTAAGCTAGTGGACATCAAGACTCAAATACTTCGAACGAGTTCGTTTAGGGCCTGGACCGAACTTAATACCTCCACAGGAAAATCTAAAGCAAAATAAGAAATGGAAATTCATTGACCACACAAGCAAAATTGCAATGAAGAATCCCGAGCTAATATTATTAATTGTACATGCAAAATTATAGAGCAAATTTAGTACTAGTAAAACATAGCTGGTAAGAGATAAATAACGATTTTAGCTAGGGTTTGGAACCCCATAAAAGCAAACTCAAGGGGTTTAATAGAAAAACAACTTCACCTTGAAATTGAAGAAAAACCCTCGTTGCTATTACAGTAAATATAGTTAAACATCAATGGAGGTATGCCCATAAGGGGGAAGCATAACGAGATAAACTAACCGAACAAACTTCATTAGGAATCTGAATACTGCAATGACTAGGCTTGAACTCGGCGGAGAGTGCTCAGAAAGAGTCCGAGGTATGCCCATAAGGGGGAAGCATAACGAGATAAACTAACCGAACAAACTTCATTAGGAATCTGAATACTGCAATGACTAGGCTTGAACTCGGCGGAGAGTGCTCAGAAAGAGTCCAAAAGTAAACAGAAAATCCATAACCATCTCCATTTACATTCTGTCGCCTATAGGCTATAGAGGAAGAGAATATTTCTTTCACATACCCGCAGAACAATCTTTGGCTAGAACACAAACCATGAGAGAGCTCAGGAAAGGCGCCTCGTAAGACCAACTTGAGCGCTAGGGTGCCTCCGGAAGGATCTGAATCGAAAAAACAAGATCAACAAAAAAGTTACCGTCATAGCCAAATCACGAAATAATTGTTCATAAGAGTAAAGCATGACTGAAAGATGGTAATAGTTGTGGGGCCGCACGATGGGAGAAAGCTGCAGAAGAGACAGAGTAATCAAACCATTCTTTAGCTATAGAATCATAGCACAAGGCAGCCTGCAACGAATCCATGGAGTTCGTAGGTCACTGGAAGGCCAAACCACGCACTGGAATGTTAACGTGAACAATAAACCCTCGCCAAAGAGCAGTCAGAGCTATGAGAGCAAGAATCTTTCGTTGGATGAAATAAAACGCACGTAGCCGTTGATGGAGCGAAGTAGCCGAGGAGGGGAGGACAACTAGTGAGCAATCGGAGAGAATCCTGAGATCTACTCCCACCAACACTCGGGAGGACAAAGGAGTGGTATCAATTAAATGAGATTATTGTAGATTAACAATAAAAAATCTAAACTGTGTACATAACCATTCAATGCCAACGTTAATGAGTTCGTAGTAGAGTAGCATGTATACAAACAATGTTATATAGTTTATCGCCGTGGGTTTGATATTTAACTTTTATTTTTGATATTATGTGGAGCCATGACAAGTTTTCACTTAATTGCTTGCAATCAAATTTCCATTACGAATCCATGCTACTGTTTGATGTTTGCAATCGAATAAAAATTCTTAGAGTGAGTTCCCTATCTCCAAAATTTGTATTAAAGGTAATTCCGAATCAGGTAGTTTTAGATGATTGTGCCCTCTGTAAGAGAATTTCCATTACGAATCCATGGTACTATGTGATGTTTACAATCCAATAAAAATCCTTAGAGTGAGTTCCCTATCTCTAAAATTTGTATTAAAGGTAATTCCGAATCTGGTAGTTTTAGATGATTGTGCCATCTGTAAGAGAGTTGGACGAGAATAGCGTTAACAAAGTTCATACTAAAATTTTTATATTATATTATTTTTAACTTTCGTTAAAATAAAATTGATCTAGAGGAAAAAATACATTATTTTTAATTTAGAGTAAAATTATAACATGATTAGATTTGGTTAAATTCAGATTAAAATTATAAAATTAATTTTTTTTTTGAATTTTGAATTTATTAAAATAAACTTAACTATATTTTATTTTATTGTTTTTTATATAAAATTTATTTAAAATTACATACGTTTAATAGGAAGAATATTGTGATTTTTTTATTCTTTGACCTTAGAGTGAGTGATTTTTATATTTTCATTATAATTTTTTAATAATAATATTAAAAAATTATAATGCATTATCTTAATCTCACAGAATTTTTAATGTATTAAAATTATATATATATATATATATATATATATATATATATATTCAAATTTAGATTTATTTTAATGTTTCAATTGATTGATATTTTAAATTTAATTAGTTAAAATTAATTATTTTAACTTTAAAATAATCATAAATATAATTTAAAATAATTATGAAAATAAATATTTAAAATATTAATAATTTTATTTAAATATATATTATTATTAATATAAATAATAGTTAGGAGAAATAATTGTTAACCTCCTACCTAAGTTCAAACTAGTAAATAGACATCATATACTTTATATTAAATATTTTTATTATAATATTATAAATGATTATAACTTATTTAATGCATAAGTAACAATATTTAATTGGATTAGGATATAAGATATTTAAATAGTGAGAAAAGTATAATATTACTTCCTCTATGTAAACACTTATGACGTGATTTTTTTCCCGTTCATTATTTTTTTTAACCATTATTTAATAAACATGAAATCAAAATAAATATATATCATTAATCTTTGTATAGATAGTCATAATTTATATTTATATCTATATATATATAAAATATGTAATGTGTTGGAATAATTTGTTATAAGCTAAAAATTAGAATCTAAAGATTACAAAATATATTAGGAATTTATGACTTAACAAGATTTTATGAGAGTGGGGAGCGTATCAAACTTAACTATTGCCACTTAAACCAAATATATCAGGAATTTATTACTTACCAAAAGTGGAACCTGAATTCATAAGTCATACATACTAGGATATCCGGATGTAAGCCAAATATAGTACCAGGAACTAAGTTAAATATACTACCAAGAACTAAATTGGATATACTAGAATATTACGAATTTATAGCAATTATTAACCCAAATATACTAGGATACCTGAGAGCCTATGACATACCAGGTATTTATGACTCATAGAAAGAGCTAGGATATGGGGAATTTAAGACTTATAGCAAGAGTGGAGAGAAAAACTAGATATACTAGGATACTAGGAATTTATAGCAAGAGTTAGGACACCAAGAATACTAGGATGCTAGCTATACTAGAATACTAGGATTCTAGAGGATGGGGGAGCCTACTCCTTGAGCTAAGATGTCTCCATGTGGGATTTGAAACTGGGTGGAGAGGATGGGATCCCATTGTGCTAACCACTCTGTCTTCCCATGGGGAAACTTAATGGATTAAATTAATAACTAAAATAATTCAAATGATAAGAGGAGTCACATATCACCCTAACCTCTTACTTTCAATGACTACTTACCACATGTGTGCTCTTTTTCTACTTATTAACTCACTCTTTATATATTACTTAATCTATATGAAATAAAATAAATGTATATCATTATAATTAATAATAATAATTATTCTTTATAGATCACTGCAACTTATTTAATAGAATAAGTTATATATTAGGATACTATGATTCCATGAGGGTGGGGGATCCTACTCCTTGAGCCAACATGTCTCTCTATGGGATTTGAAACTGGGTGGAGGGATGGGATCCCATTGTGCTAACGACTCTGTCTTCCCATGGGGAAACTTAATGGAGTAAGTTAATAACTAAAATAATTTAACTGATAGGAGGAGTCAAATATCGCCTTAACCTCTTACTTTCAATGTCTCCTTACCACATGTGTGCTCTTTTTCTACTTATTAACTCACTCTTTATATATTAATCAATATATATGAAATAAAATAAATGTATATCATTATAATTAATAATTATTATTATTCTTTATAGATCACTGCAACTTATTTAATGGAATAAGTTATATATTAGGATATTATGATTCCATGAGGGTGGGGATCTTACTCCTTGAGCCACCATGTCTCTCTATGATATTTGAAACTGGTTGGAGGGGATAACATCCCATTGTGCCAACCACTGTCGTTCCATAAGGAAACTTAATGGACTGAGTTAATAAGTAAAAGAATTTAAATGATAGGAGTCACTGCTGGAAGTAATGCTTCCATGTCATGTATAGTTGTCATTGTGAGTCCCTAAACGTCAGTCTAGAAGCTATTGATTCATATGCAATGAGTTGGAGTCATGATTTAGATGTGTCGAAGTTAGTGTGTTATGTCCTATATATATGTAAGTGTTGTGATGAATAAATAACCTTGTGATTTGTGTGTGCACAATTTCTCTTTGCTCATCTCTCAATTTCTATCATGGTATCAGAGCATGCACTGGCTTGACTTCTTGAAGGTAGGGCCAGGAAAATGTGAGAGAGCCTTAATATTATTTCTATGTAAATAGATAGAGTAAGATAGTGTGTTGTGTGGAGGGTTTGTGTGAGTCAATTTTATTATGTAGAACTATTCACTGTGTTTGAACTAGATTAGATTTTAGGCTCGTTAAAGTAAAGGTATGTTTATGTTGGGTTATATAGATGTGCGGTTGTTTTTCGATCTGTATAAAACAAACAATGAGCCACCAATTGGATCCTGAGCCATTGTCTAATGTTGTCTCTCATATTAGTTTTTTTGGTTGTGTTTCCTTTACTTGTGTACCAACCATGATGGAAGTGCACACAATTAATAAGGGGAGAATGAGATCGAGCAACTCCCCGGATCTCAACTCCTTCAGTGTTCATGAAAAGAATGCTCTCATGCTAGTGGAGGTCTTAGTGTAGACGCCCATGAAGTTTCTAACGCCTCAAATCCAGAGCATGGGAACGGATTGGGATATTGCAATAATCAATCGTGACAACCACTGGACCTGCATTAATCAATGGTAGCATTCAAAGTTGGAATAGACTCATGAACACGTTACAATTGTGTGGCATGAAGGTTACTAAAAGCCAAAGATTGTCAGCATGGAGGAGCCCTTGGAACCTGAGTCTTGGACCCTTCAACTTGCGGATGGATCCAAACGGAGTCATCCAGTTAGTGTTGATGTGGAATAATGACACCATATATTGGCACAACTATGTTTGGAACGACCAATATTTCAGCAATGTTCTCGACTTCTTTGAAGAGTGGCCCGGTCTTACATATTTGAGTAATGATTCATCCATGTATTTTTCTTCAACTATGGTGTGGGGATTTTGTTTCTTTATGGATAAGTCGAGATAAATGCGAGCAGACACGTTGATGGAAAATAAAGAAGGGCCATGTTTCAGTTGATTGCAAGGTTGTTAGCTTCCCTTTAAAGTGGTAACATGGGAGCAGCTTGATCCGATGGATTGAATTGGCAAGCGTAAGAAGAAAACCCTCCTAAACAAAGCACCTATCATTTAACGTGCAAAGAAATCAAATTCCAGACTACAGAAATGCCTACATGGAGTTGTGTGCAAACATGTTGTGTTGTGTTGAGGCAACATAAATGAGGCATTGACCTCTGGCGTGGCCAAATTGACATTCGATGCAGTCTTAGCCGCATGAATTCTATTCTCCAAGAAATTAGGATCGAGGCATGATATTTTAATTTGTGATGTATGATATGCTAATAATTTAGTGGGTGCATTAGTGACTAGTTAGGCCTATTAGAGTCAACAAAAACTTACATTGTTTGTTTTGCTTTTGTTTGGAGTTTGTTTGTTTGTTTTTATATTATATTGGTTTAAATTGAAAGACTAATTAATAAACAGAAAAAGAAAAAAGAAAAAAAAAATCAAGTTGATGGTTCTCAATGTTCTTCAGTGCCAAGCTGAGAGGACACATCATTGACTTGGTTATGTTGATCATGTTATATGCTAATGTGTCTTGTCACTCTTAAGTGCTTCAAGAACATTAGTTATAGGTTTTCTTCATATGTATGAAAATGTATGTCAAAAAGATCAGTTGTATGATGGACAGTTGGATAAACTCAGTACATATACATCTTACCTATATAACTAGAAGTATGTATATCGATGCATACTACTAGGATGGAAGCATGTCCATAGAGATATTCAGTATCTAGGCTATTCTTCGGGGTAGTGAAGAAGCGTCAAATGTACAAATTTCATGAATGATGGTGAGAGGGAGTTATGTTTTAAATGGATATCAAGTGATAAATCGAAGATATGGTGGTGAAGAAAGAGCAATGCTTGCAATATTCTAGAGTGGATGTGAGTGTTGATGAAGACCACGTACTAGAATGATAATTGAACAATAAACCCTCACCAAAGAGCAGTTGGAGCTATGAGAGCAAGAATACGTTGTTGGATGAAATCAAATGCATGTAGCCGTCGAGGGAGTGGAGTAGCTGAGAAGGGGAGGACAACTGGTGAGCAATGGGAGAGAATCCCGAGATCTTCTCCTGCTAATGCTCGGAAGGACACAGGAGTTGTATCAATTAAATGAAATCACCGTAGATTAACAATAAAAAATCTAAAATATGTACAGAACCATTCAATGCTAGTGTTAATGAGTTTGTAGTGGAGTAGTGATTCATATGTGGTAATGTAATACATTTAAATGTGATATACGAAAGTTCACGTATACAAACAATGTTATATAGTTTATCGCCGTGGGTCTGATATTTAATTTTTGTTTTTTATTTTTGATATTATGTGGAGACATGACAAGTGGTATCAGAGCGCTCATGTTACAAAGTTGAGGCCTCTGGAAACTAATGTTTAATAGTGTTTGTGATTTACAAAGTAAAAGAAGCAAGGGTAGCTCGCATGAAGAATAAATGCAACACACCGCATAGATCCATGACAGGTTTAGGACCTGTATCTTTTCAAGAAACTAACCCTGAGGTATGGGTAAAATTGGGAGAAGAACCACGCAACACCAACACCAACACCAATTATATACATGTACTTCCAACGGTAGATTCTTGCTCTCATAGCTCTGATTGATCTTTGGTGAGGGTTTATTGTTCAGTTAACATCCCGGTGATCCCTTGACTCCATGGATTCGTTGCAGGCTGCCTTGTGCTATGATTCTGTAGCTAAAGAATAGTTTGATGACTCTGTCTCTTCTGCAGCTTTCTCCCATCGCGTGACCTCATAGGTATTACCTTCTTTCAGTCATGCTTTACTCTTATGAATAGTTATTTCGTGATTTGGCTATGAGGGTAACTTTTTTGTTGATCATGTTGTTTCGATGCAGATACCTCCGGAGGCACCCTGGCGCTCAAGCTAGTACAAGGCACCTCTTCTAGAGCTCTGTCATGGCTTGTGTTTTGGCCAAAGGATGGTCTTCGGGTATGTGAAAGAAATCTTCTCTTCCTCTGTAGCCTATACGAGACAGAATGTAAATGGAAATGGTTATGGATTTTCTTTTTAGTTTTGGACTCTTTCTGAGAACTCTCCACCGAGTTCGAGCCTAGTCATTACAATGCTTAGATTCTTAATGAAGTTTGTTCAGTTAGTTTATCTGGTTATTCTTCGCCCTTATGGGTATACCTCCATTGATGTTTAACTATATTTACTATAATAGCAATGAGGGTTTTTCTTCAATTTCAAGGTGAAGTTGTTTTTCTATTAAACCCCTTGAGATTGATTTGATGGGGTTCCAAACCCCAGCTGAGCTCGTTATTTATCTCTTACCAGCTATGTTTTACTAGTACTAAATGTGCTCTATAATTTCGCATGTACAATTAATAATATTAGCTTGGGATTCTTCATTGCAATTTTGCTTGTGCAGTCAATGAATTTCCATTTCTTGTTTTTCTTTAGATTTTCTTGTGGAGGTATTAAGTTTGGTTCAAGTCCTAAATGAACTCGTTCAAAGTATTTGAGTCTTGATGTCCACTAGCTTACTCTATTCTGAAATGAAAAATAATCACAATTAATTAAACCATCTTTTTTATTCTTGTATTTTTCTCTTGTCAAATTTCTTTGGCAATTATCAGTTTAGTTTTCTTTGCAAAGATGGCCCAGGGTCAGTTCTGGGCCATAGCTCTATCGTTTGGGCAAATATTTGTTGTGGCGAGAGTAATTTCGACTCGTACCTTAGCATTGTTTTCCTTATTGACATGGGTATTAAGCCCTGAGGGTTTCAACCTCTTAAGTCATGGTCCATAACACTGTTATGTTATTTTGTGTACTCTAAACTTGGAGACTTGCCGTGTACCTATAATTTGATCAATATAGTTCTTTGATTATTTGTTTTCAGTTGGCAATTATAGGGATTGATGCTACTGTGCCCGACCCACTAAATGATTATCCTGTTTTATATAACGTTCTCGAGTTTGGGAGTAAGTTTATTCTAGTTGAACGATTACATTTAACTATCCATTTCTGAATGCACAAAAGCAGTCTGATTTCTTTTTGTTTTGTAACTAAATAAAAGTTTTTAAGTAAAGACTTCCTCTCTTAGTCTCTCACTTATCGTGTTCTAATGCTAAAAGTTGTATTGTTTCCTTTCTTTACTGTCCTCAAAGTTTTGTTTTTGTTTCCTTTTAATATAAATGTGATAAAACACAGTCCTTACTAGTGCCCATAGGCCACATATTTATCTGGTTCAAGTGTTTAATATTCGTCAACCTTCAATTTCTACCTATACTGTTTCACAGCCAAAATAAACATGGCAATTTAAATACTTACCTAGTTCCAATCTTCACGACAGTTAGTGGTTGAAATCACAACTATGATTTATCAAATTTAACCTCCCAACCATGAGACTTGCCTTAAGTGGTTGAAGACATATGCTTTCTTGCAAGACTTAAAAGTCACAGCATCACAACTGTCTGGTCACCACGACACTTAGCTCATGATAGACCTGTATTCTCTTTTTTTTTCTCTGAGGTACTCAAAGATTACCCTCTTGATCCCTTCTTAGAGAATTCATAATCAGGGAAGTAGTTAGGATTAGGTAACTACCTATCCCAACTTCTTGATATGAAAGAGTTACAAAATTTGTTAACACTCCATATTTATTTCATTCAAAATTATAAAAATTTAAATACATAAAGTCAATTAATAATAAGATGCAATTTTTGTTTTTTTTTTCATCTTACCATGTCATGTCCGTGAGATTTTGAAGGAGCAATGAAACCCTAGCTAGAGAACGACACAAGAAGCCTGTAGCTTCTCGCAACTGCTCCTCAGCGGCTCCCTGCTGTTGGGGTTTGAGTACCATGGACACACCAGAGGATGGAGAGCTTCTATCAGATCAACAACAAGAAAATGAAGGAACAACAAAAGCTTTTGCCTCCCTCATCTCCACAATGGGTCCGACAAAGAACAGACCTTCAGTCATAAAGTTTGTTAAAAGATTGGAAGACATTCCTGAAATCTCACTCCCTTCTGCCCTTTCCTGTAGAGCAGCACTGTCTCTGTTGAAGCGAGGATTAGTGGGGCAGTTTATGAGGTTATGGCCATCACCCAAAACTGTGCAAAAATGGGTGGAAAGGAATTGGATTGCGTCAATATATGGAAAAATATAAATCAGGTTTTGTGGAAGAGGATATTACACCTTCCACTTTGAAACCAAGGAGGATCAAGACTTGATTTTCAGGAATGGACCTTATTTTATGGACACAAGGGGTTTGTATCTAAACAGATGGACGCGGGATTTCGACCCAGAAATGGATGTCCCCAGTGCCATCTCTGTCTGGGTTAGATTGCCACACCTTCCTCTTCACTGCTGGCGAGATGATTCAATCAAATCCATAGGAAACACAGTGGGGAAATATATAGACATATGCGAGCCAAAGGAAAATATGCATGCATGTGCAAGAATTTGTGTAGAAGTGGATATGGGGAAAGGGCTACCAAAAGCTATCAAAATCAAAGTGGACCGGTGGACGCACATACAACAACTGGATTATGAACAAGTTCCTTTCAAATGCAAGGTATGTCACGAATATAGTCATTTTGCAAATATATATATATATATATATATATATATATATATATATATGAAAATGAAAAGAGTGAATAACCAGAAAACAAATGGGAATAGGTCAAAAGAAAGAAGATAGTCAATAAACAAACAAATTTATCTTCCTCGCAACCCTCCACATCCTCTGATCTCCACCCCACATCACCCAAAGAAGATAATAATCCCCTTTCCAGCCTTAATCCTTTTGAGCCTTTGGATCCTTCAACCCCCTCATCCCCTGGACCACAATCCAGATCCAAATCCAGATCCCCTCAACATACCCCGAACCCCCTATCATCCCCTCTGGCATCAAACTCTCACACCCCTCCCCCGCCCTCAGTAGACATAATTCTAACCAGAAAACAGTCAAATGAAGCACCTCCAAACGTAGAATACAAAAAAAAAATAGGAAGAAAGACAAACAAAACTCAGAGATGCAGCAGCAACAAAGGAAATGGCATTAGGAACGCAACAACCTATGGAAAGATTCTTAGGAAGATATACAGGAAGCAACAAAAAGAACCAACAAATAGGGAAAGGAGCCTTACACCACCCAACAAGTAAATAATGTTAGTGTCCTCCTGGAATTGCAGAGGAACGGGATCATGCATTAAAGAAAATGACACAAGAGACATTCAGGCAAAAGAAAACTCAGATATCCTTATGATTTAGGAGACAAAAACAAACAATCAAGAAACTAAAATAAATAAATAAATATTAGAAATTATGAAGGGGAAGCAATACAAGCAACAATGAGCGTCTAAAGGTATTTGCACAATATGGAAAAAAGGAACATGGGAGTTAATAAAATACAAAAAAGGCCAGCATTGGATCCAAACAGACCTAATGCAAACCAACACAAAAGAGAGGTACAGTGTTATAAATATATATATGCCCCAAATCACTACAAGGAAAAAGAGCAATGTTGGGCTACCATAAAAAAAGCTCTAAAAGAAATATAAGTTGGGAAAATAATTCTAGTGGGAGATTTAAATTTGGTAAGAAGTATAGAAGAAAAGTTTGGAGGAACATACCACACTGACCCATCCAGGGATATTCTAGAAGAAATAATGGAACAACACAATTTAATAGACATCTCGCCTAGCGGTGGAAAATACACTTGGAGCAATAAAAGAGTGGGCAAAAGCAACATAAAAGAGAGACTGGATAGAATTTTGATAGAAGAAAACATAGTAGCAGTGCACAACTCCATAAAGTAAAAAATTATGCATACCACAACATCTGACCATAAACCGGTGACAATAGTCATGGGCAATATGGAAAATCAGGGACTGCTCCCGTTCAGATACAACTCAATTTGGGACAGCAACACAGAAATTAGCGAAATAGTCAAGGAAGCATGGGAGTTAAGAGTAACAATATCACCACAGTATATCTGGGAAACAAAATTAAAAATTGCAAGAACCAAACCAAAGGAATGGGCAAGAGCAAATGAAATTAAAAAAAAAAAAGAGAAGAAAAACGAGTTACAACAGAAAATGGAAAGCATGCAAACTGAAAAAGAAAACACAGAAGAAGGCAAGCAAGATTACCTTAGACAGAAGGAAATCTTTTGGGAAATATATAGGGAAAATAGGAAAGAAGAAGAGGCAAAACTAAAATCCAGAAGTTTGTGGCTCAAGGCAGGGGACAAAAACACATCCTTTTTCCACAATATAATAAAAATAAGAAGGGCAAGAAATCAAATAGAAAAATTTCAAGTCAAAAGCCAAGAGGTCAGAGGTGCGGAGGAACTAAAAAAAGCATCCTATCAGCACTTTAAAACCTTACTATCAACTAGTGGAGAAATGGCTAAGTGAATATTTCTTGAAATACACAAAAAAAATGGAAAAAGAACAAATGTTGCAATGTGCAAGGATCCCACAGAAGAAGAGGTAGTGGCAGGTATATGGAGCCTGCATCTAGACAAAGCCCCTAGGCCAGATGGTTTCAGAATAGCATTCTACAAATCTCACTGGAATATTATCAGAAAGGATTCCTTAAGAATGGTGAAGAATGTCTTCCAAAAAAAAAATAGGAGGCAACACAAAATCCTCCTATCTTGCTCTAATCCCAAAGGAAGAAAACCCATCAACTTTCAATAGGTTTCGCCCTATCTCTCTTTGCAATTCTTCTTACAAGATAATAACAAAAATAATTGCAAACAGAATCAAGGAAGTATCAAGGAAGTACTCCCAATAATTATATCTGAAAATCAAGGAGGTTTCGTGCCCAATAGGCAAATCATAGATAATGTCATTATTGTACAAGAAGTTATTGACTCTAGTATGCTAAGACAAGAGAAAGGCTTCATAATAAATTTAGATATGGCTAATGCCTTTGACAGGGTCAGCCATCCATATTTAATGGTTGTCCTCCAGAAACTTGGTTTCTCAAGAGAAATACGGGAAGCCATAAAGGCATGCATTTCTACCCCTTGGATTGCCCCCCTTATAAATGGAAGGCCCAGTGACTTCTTTCAAAGCACAAGAGGGCTTAGGCAAGGTTGTCCACTCTCTCCCTTCCTATATATTATAATGGCAGATACTTTAAGTATGGTGTTAGAAAATCAAAGAAAGGAAAGACGCATCACAGGGATCAGAATAACAAGAGGATTTAAAACAATAAACCACTCACTTTTTGCTGACGATACATTGCTACTGGGAAGGGCTTCAACAATAATAGCAAGGAGGTTAAAAAAAGTTCTGGATGATTTCCTACAGGTATCAGGTGGGCTATTAAGCATTGCAAAATGTAGGATATATGGATGGAATACCCCCCCAAGGACTATGGAAAGGATTACACAAATCTTAGATATCCAGGTACAGGAAAAATGGACACGCTTCTTTTATCTCGGACTTCCAATCTGAAAAGAGAACTTGAAGATAGAAATAAGGACTAGACAAATTGAAAAAATGAAAAACAAGATACAAAGCTGGGGTATGATGTGATTGAATATGGCAGGAAGGATAATACTAATCAAAGCACTCCTTGCAGCTCTACCTATCTACCAATATGCAATAATCATGGCTCCAACAAGTGCTCACAAACAAATGGAGTTAATCTTAAGAAGTTTCTTGTGGTAGGGGGGGAAGCAAGAAAACAAAAAATTTAGCCTGGTTAGATGGAAGCAAGTGGTTCTTCCTTATGAACAAGGAGGATTATCAATTCGAATACCTGGGCTTATGAATGTAGCACTGGGAATGAAAATAATATGGAGACTAATTACAAGAAAAGAGAGCTGGTGGAAAAAGAATCTCTTATCAAAATACATGGATGGCACCAAGGAATATTCCTTAAGGGAAATATCCCAATTAGACAATGTACTCAAGTTTGGAAGCTCGATAAAAAAACAATTCCATTAATGAACAGATACATTTCTAAAATCTCAGGCAATGGAATAACAATTTCAATCTAGGAGGACAGAATCATGGGAAAATAACCACTTCAGACCCATCCAGAAATTGAAGACATACAAGAGTGGATGAAAGGTAAAGGTTTTAACACTTTACATTCAATTTCTTTATGGAACCAAAAGGAGTGGCAAGATTGGAAAATCTCAGCAATCCCGCCAGACCTAGAAGGGCAATGGAGAAAAATCAAGCAGCTTTTAATTCACTATGATGAGGAAGATGAATATATCTCGGATCCAAGCGGTGGACAATATATAGTTAGGACTGGATACAAAATCCTTCAAGAACAACCAAATCAACAAGAGTGGGATTCCTGGAAAATAGCATGGAAATCATAAATCCTGCCTAAAATAAAAATGTTCATTTGAACTCTTCTAAAAGGGAGAATATTGACCAGTGAAAACTTGAGAAAAAAAAGCTTTCAAGGTCCAACACAGTGCCCATTATGCATGCAGACTGAAGAAAATATTTAGCATCTTTTCCAAGAATGCATCTTTGCCAAAGAATATTGGCAGTAACTGATAAGTCCTTTGGAAATAAGAATAAATTTCGAAAATCCCTTGCCAGATTTTCTTCAGACTTTTGAGAATTCCTACCCGTACACAACAAAGAAAAAATGGAAATGCATTCCAGTGGTTCTATGTTGGCAAATTTGGTTGACAAGAAACAAGTGCATTTTCAAAAACCAAATTCCAAGGATATAGAAGACCCTTTCAAAAACTTGGGGTCTAACCTTTGAAATACTCAATGTCAAAGGAATAGCTCCAACAGACAATCAAATCCTTCAACAGGAAGAGAGGGATTGGCTAAGCAAAGCCATAATAAATAATAATGGGCAAAGAGGGTAGAAGAAGATAAGCACATGAGGTACATGGAAAATAAGAATGAGTGAAGAGGAACTGATAAACTGGAGGAAAAACCAAAATAGACACTGCCTATACTTTGATGGGGCTTCAAACCATAATTCGGGAAAGGCAGGGGCAAGAGGAATAATCCCCAATCCTGATGGGAAAGAAAGTGTCACTTATGAATGGGGCTTGGGACAAATTTCAAATAACAAGGCAGAAGCTTACAGTTTGTTGATGGGAACAAGAATAATTAAAAAAAGAAATTCAAAACCCCATCATCATAGGAGATTCAACTATAATAATAGAGACAATGGCAAGAAACAAAAAACCAAGCAATGGGCACATGAACAAAATATTTAGAATAATCAAGAAGAACTTGGAAGACTCTAGCGATGTAATCTATAGACATGTTTTGAGAATTCACAATCAATAGGTAGATCACTTTGCAAACCAAGAATTGAAAAAAAATGAAGGGCTTGTTCGTGAAAACAAGGAGGAATACCATAGCTCAGTTCCTTAAGAACCAGCAAAATCCTTATGTTTAAAGTTAACCGAATCCAAAGGAAAATCACAATGAGAAAAACAATAAATCAAAAAACAACAGCGATAAATCAACAAAGGACACAGTACCGCAACAACAGCGAAGAAAACATGGGAAAGAAAAGGAAAAAGCATGAAATTTAGGCTTTCACACGAACAACAACAGCAAGGAAAGCATGTATCCAAGTCACAAGAACTACACTGCAATATATCTCATCGAAGAGAGGTTTCGGGCTGAGATAAAGCACAATAAGAACAGAGGGTACATTCATAAAAATTACAGCAACAATCTCAACGAAGAAATTCCCATTTTTCATGTTATTATAGTGATTCTTTGGTCTCCAAAACCCCCCCTATTCTATTTCATTGCCAGCAATGTTTCCTCTTCACAGTGTGCAGACCTCAGCTTAAGCCTCCATCCTTCTTTTCACCCATGCCTCAGATGGATTTCAACAAACCTTTCATTTGCTTTTATATCTACCGTTGGGCCTGCACTTCCAATCAAATTAGGACCGTTGATCGGGAGCCGAATCTGATGGTCACCATTTAGCCCGACCATCCAAATCTCTGTGAACCACCCTAATTGTCGATCTATACACATAGGATCGGATGGCTCTCACTGATTTCAGGTAGTCAACAAGCACGGAGTTTACCCGCCCAAAAAGCAGTATTTTCTCTCTCCTTTAATGCTACATGTCCCGTGATCAATGGAATCAGGTGACCCCTCCCTTTTACCGCTTATGGTTTTTATCCTGTCCGATATACCACCTCCGCGTTTAATACTGCTTTTCTGTTCAGTTAACTTGTGGACTTGTTCATGCCCGTTGACTGCTGATCTCAGCCATTGATGGTCGCGAAGGATCCTCATCATCTCCTTTGGTTTATCCCTTCTGCATAGCCTCTAATCCCAATCTTAACCGAGGCGGCTAATCCTCTCACATCCTTGTCCGTTGACTCTCCCAAGGGTCCCCATTTATGCAAAAAGTAAGTGGACATTTGCAGAAAAAGAAGAAGCATCTCAAGCAACCCAAAGCCAAAGATATACAACAAAACGTGGAGCAGAAAGCAGAGACACGGGAAGAACAAGCAAACAAATCACATGGTATCCAACGAGGGAGCGAACTTGGACATTTTTTTGTTAAGAGAAACAAGTCAAGTCAGGAGCATTCAGTCTTTAAGCTTTGAACATCTATCACAAAGCCCTTGACTTGTAAATTTTTATTTTTAGTAGGTTAGTTCGTACATAAGAATCCACATAAAAACTCAGGAAGTCTTGAATACAAGCTGAAGAGAAGAGACTGCGTTCTCATCTCATAGCTTTGAGATTTTTTATGATAAAGTCTATGTAAACTGAGTTTGGTCAAAGAAGAAAATTAATATAGCAAAGATTAAAACGAATTCCCTTGAGCTCCATAGTGAAACAGGTCGTTGGGCAGTTCCTAAAACGCCATGGATGGAAAGGATCTGCCATATATGTGAGAATAGGAACATCGAGGATGAAAACCACTTCTTTTTAGAGTGCTGCGCGTACAACCACATTAGATCTCAGTTTCACAATCTTTGTTACAATACTGACCTTCCTAGCCTTTTACAATGGAAAAATTATAGTGAGCTTGGGAGGCTTTTCTCCAAGTTTTTTGACCATAACAATAAAATCTTAAATCAAAATAAATAATTTGTTTCTTTAGGGCCGATAGACGAATGTTTCCATCATCATCATCAACTACCGACTTTGTTAAAAAAAAATGCAATTTTTGTTTTACTGAAGTAAAAATAAAATAAGCGCATTTTATGATTTCGCATCGCTCATGGGGCTTTAGAGATTTTTTACTTACCCGAACCAAGATTGCGGTGAATGCCGATTAGAACTGCGATAATACACAGTACGAAGAAGGGATCCGGTAAAACCTGGTGGCTGGATCTGGTAAAATCTATTGGCTCTTCAATATTATATTCACTGTAAACATCACGCATTATATTCACTGTAAACATCACCCAGAGCAGCATAACGCAATGAGTTCTAATTTCATTTTGACAGGAGCCCTAGCTCCTCATGAAACAAGAAAACCCCCAAAACTTCCTGAGAAACCGAGAAGTAAATCTTACTCAGAGAAAGAATTGGAACACAAACAGACAGCGACTGAATATTTTAAAAGGGTCTTACTCGGCT
The DNA here is from genome assembly GCA_031772625.1 of Pinus tabuliformis. Taxonomy (NCBI): domain Eukaryota; kingdom Viridiplantae; phylum Streptophyta; class Pinopsida; order Pinales; family Pinaceae; genus Pinus; species Pinus tabuliformis. The sequence continues at coordinate 1,256,721,351 of CM062804.1, forward strand.
GCTTCTTCAATTCCTCTCCGCATCACGAACCAACTACGAAAACTCTCTCAATATTCTCAAAAAACCCTCTCAATATAAAGAAGGAAAATTCTGAGTGCGTGTTTTTTTTTTTCATTCTGAAACCACTTCTCAAACTATGAAAATTTTGCGTTCATTAAAGAAAACTGTAACGAACTTATAAATTGTAAATGGAAAAGATTCAAATAAGAGCGAAAAATACCCAGCCAAAATAGACGGATCCGAGGATGCTCGGAAAACCTCCATTAATTTGTGATTTGAAGGCGAGACAAAGTGTCCCTTTGTTAATTACGCCCACGATAAAATATTGCACAGTGCACTTTCCACGAGAGGGTTAGAAATTCCGTTGAATACCTAGGAGAGGGTTAGAGATTCCGGTGAATACACCGACTTAGATTTCATCTATACTTATTTATCTTCTGTGCATTTGGCAACAAAATAAAATGGGGTTGCAGACCATTCACACATGGTAAATCAAAAATAAAAGAGAAAATGAAATCAATCAAAACATCCCATACAATAAAAGAAAAAACCCACTAAAGAAAAACAATCAGCATGGCCATGCTAATAAACAAACAAGTCAAGCCAAATCAACACGGTAACCCAGCATACTAAATACGCTGAGATGAAACCAGTGGAGCGTGTGAATTTGCTTCTGGAAAGCGCTTTAAATATGCTCAAATTTTCGACGGTGACCGACCCTACCCATATTTAAATTAATTTAAAACTTTTTGAATGTGGGCATTTTTACCACTCTCAAATCCACATTAAAATCTATATCAAGTTATGCTGTGCAACCGTTCGTTTGAATACGCTATAAATAAATATTTAGCGGAGAACATTGATGTCATGATTCACAAATTTTCACCCACTTTAAATTTTGTTGTTTAAGATTAAAGTTCAAAATTTTAGCATCGTTATAGGGTTACTATAATACTTCACGCCACAAATTCATAATTGCAAAGCTATTATTTTATAATAATTGTTTAATAATTACTATAATTTTCTAACCATTATAATAAGGGTTCTTAGCCTGCCATACCCTTGGAAAAAGGAAGTATTGGCTAGGCCCACCAAACCAAGTTATGTTGGAACACGGTTTGCAAATTTGGCCTCGGTAATTGGAAAGCAGGGATCTTTTAATCTTTTGATTAATAAATTTAAAAGGGCAAAGATATATTGACTAAATAGAAAATTTGGGAAGATTATCTTTGAACGTGAAGGGACATAATTTCTCTCGACTCTTGGTAGATTTGGAGTTACAATGGATCTAGCCTGGTTTACTCTCAAGATGCTTTAAATACTCTAATGTGTACATGGAAGTTCACTCTTATAAAAATAAGCTATGTTTGAAAGAGGTTTTAAAGAAGAGTAGGGTTTAAATCTGATTTTTTTAAGAGGATGCATTTTATAGACATACTTTAAGTTCAAAGGTGGTTTCATCCGAATCTTCTTAAGGAAACTCTCTTTTCTTCTCTAATTGATAACTCCATGTTTGAATCACTTATGAGTTGTCATTCAAGCTAGTTAAAAGGTAAATCCCTTGTTGCAGCAAAAATAGTAATATAAATCTATGTTATATATTAGTACGAGCATATTTCAAAATTAATGATATAAATTTGTTTTATTAAATCATTTTAACTTTGAATTTAGTACAAGGAAATTTCAAAAAAATAAAAAGATAAAAAACCGTCGGACGTCAGCGATCCTGTTGCTCGCTTCTGCCTGCCTCTGCTCGAAGGGAATGGCTCGCCTGTGCTCGAAGGGAATGACGATTCTAGGTGTAAGCTCGTTTAGCTCTCCCCTCACGTGGATCTGGTTCCGGCCAGCAGATCTGTGTGTGCCCAAGATCTCCGGTAGCCCAAACCGGGCAAAAGTAGCGCTCGCTGCTCATGTCTATGCCAGGAACCCCACAGTTGCAAAGACCCGCGGTTACGGAGGAGGGGAGGGCTTGAAACGAGGGTTAAAAGAAGCTGTAGAACACATGAACATTGCAGAAGGGGCTACGATAGGCCACCTACAGCGAGCAGAAACGTCAGCACCTTAGAGCAATAAGAGATGGGGAAATAGGTCAATCGATGCCGAATGCTTTGGATCTGACGGACTACACACCGGATCTACTACGGCAGTACCTGGAAGATCGTTGATAGGAGCCGAGCAGCTCATTCCCACAGTGGAAAGACATATATATCCTAGATCTGCCATCGACCCAACCGATCTGGGTTACAATAATCAGATATGCCACGATCCAACAGCTCGAAAACCCTGGACTGACAAACGCAGATGGTTTAGGGACGGCATAGAGTTATATAGCAGGTCGTCTCGGGTGACAGAAAGAGGTCAGACACAGGCGGAGACAGATCTTATAATTGCGGACCTTACACAGATCTTTATCAAATCACCGAACGACAGACACCATTGCTTAAGACTATGGCAGGGTTGAAGGATCCGGGATCTGCGAGTTAAAATACAAAGCTTCCTCGGCGTACCAGTTCATGCACAAAATCTGATCTATAAGGGACACAGTTTGCAGGACAATCATACCCTCCAGGACTAGAACATAATATCTGATACAACTATCACCATCAACCTCCGTTTGCGGGGTGGATGCTCGGGAACTAGCTTGAAGAACATAGGGACCTTCAAGGACACAATCTACGGCAAAGGGAAGGTACAGACCAATCCCACAGCTACCACTTTATCTTTGGGGCCCTACATTGTAGAACAAAGACCTGAGAGCCCATCCCTCACCATCGATATACTAGAGGTAAATACAATACACTCAGATCTACAAAAATATGTCGTAATATGCAGGTTTAATGGTTTTTGGCCCAAATTTGACGTATTGCATCAATGGATCCATACTGTCTAGACAACAAAATACGAAATCTACTTATGCCCGAAGGGGTTCTTCATAGTTAGACTTAACATAGAAGAGGAAAGGGATTTTGTTCTCAACCAGGGGCCATGGTTCTGGGGCAGCGCCGGACTGTTCATCACTCCATGGTTTCCAGAATTCGACGCCAACACAATGGTGGTATCAAAGATGCTAGTCTGGGTTAGGTTGCATAACCTCCCTTTACATTTCTAGCTTCGCAAGACATTAAACGCTATTGGAAATACTCTTCGAAATTCATAAAGACCGACTCAGAGAGATGCATAAAGGGAATATTTACTTTCGCCAAAATATGCATCGAAGTAGACCTCAGCCAAGGTCTACTAGAAAGCATAATCCTGAATTTCAACAATACACAGTGGATACAACCTTTGGACTATGAAACGACAGCATTCTGATGCCGTGGATGTTAAGAAACAGGTCACTTGCTTAGTGCATGTCCACACGTCAGAAACATCCCCAATAGGAGCAAGCAACAACAGAGGAAGCCGAAAGGATGGAAAAATACAAAACCTTTGGTGACGGTAGTAGACATTGTAGAGAATGTAGAACAAGATGTAGAAGAAGAAGAACAAATTGTTCAGGACAACACACAAAAAGAAGAGGAAGTCACCAGCAACCCCATGCAACAACAAGGTTTCCAGCAAACAGGCAAGGAAACACTCAAAAACAAGAGAACTCATGGATCAGAAGGATCGGAGTCGAACAAGGATTCTCCCACAGTTATAACAGAAAATCAACTATCCATTTTAACTGCTACCCTCAACATGGGTGGATGGCGCAAGGTGGAGAAGAAGAAAGGGAGAAAACAATAGCTACACCAGCTTTATTATTTTTATTTTTTTGCTCTTTTTGGTTTCGGTGAAAACTGGAACAGAACCTTGACATATGCTCTTTAGCATCTACAAAATGTAATTTTGTCTTATGAATAAAATTACGACTTTTTTCCACTAGAAAAAAAAGTACAAAGAAATTTCAAAATTAATGATATACATTTATTTTATTAAATCATTTTAATTTTGAATTTATTAAACAAAGGATAAAAAAATAAGTGAGATGGAAATCTATAGATGTTTAAATATTTTGAGATTAAAATTAATTTATTATACTTTTTATGAGAAAAAGAATTAAAAAATACTATATATATATATATATATATATTAATATTATTATGCTCTCTTAACATTAAGTTATAAAATATATTTATTTTTTCTAAATATAAAATATATTTGACTTTTTGAATGCACTAATAAAAAATAATATTAATTTCTTATTAACTAAATAAATATAATTAACAAAAATATATTTAAGCTTATCTAATACAAATGTCCAAAAATTTTAAGATATAAAATTTACTTATATAAAAATTCCAAAATAACCAATTTCAAATTTACTTAAAAAAAAAATAATATTAAAATCTATATTCAAAAGCTCAAAACATATTATTTATTAAAAAAATTGAGAATCGTCAATTTCTTATTACTTACTAATTTGTAATACCTCAGAGAAATTCCATTATACAAATTTAATGTACAATAAATATACATCTAAAATAACAACTTATTTTCAAAATGGTGTACAATGAACATACATCTCAAAGAAACTTATTTCAAAGTTATGTACCATGAATATACATCTCAAATAGAAAGTTATGTGGTGAGTAAAAGCCTAAATAAATCTATGCCCAAATATTAGTTATGTGGAAAGTAAAAACCTAAATAAATAAATAACCATAAATCAAAATTTAAAGAGTGAAGGTGAAAATCTCAGATGCATATAATCGATCATACAAACACTACTCTTATAATGGATTATACAAACAGAACTCCTATAATCCATTATAGGAACACTACTCCTAAATTACGTTTTTGTTGGACAACCAGGTACCCTCACATATACGGATTTCATATGCAGATTTCAGATGCAGGTCTTCCTAGTTTATGAATAAGGTAAAGACTATGGTTGTGAAGTGTACTAATTATATCAACATGGATGCTAAAGACGCAATTAGTTGTACATTATTTTTATGGGGGTAAAATTTGTTTCAATTTAATTAAATTTGGAAGGTTGACGTGAAATTGAAGGTGACTTTGAAGGAGATACAAATTTCAGATCCGGGTCTTCCTAGTTTATAAATAATGTAAAGACTATGGTTGTGAAGTGGACTAATTATATGAATATCGATGCCAGGATGTAACTAGTTGTACATCACTTTTTTGTGGACAAAAATTGTTTCAATTTAATTACATCAGGAAGGTTGACGTGAAAATGAAGGTGACTTTGAAGGATGCAGATAATTGTGCAACAATTCACTTATATATACGTCAAGATCATGCAACAAGGTCAAGCTCATTTCATCGATAATAAGTGCGGATTACAATTTAGCTACATAGGACGACAAGATATAATATGATGGTGATGGTCATCAATTTGATCACTAGGGTGGTAATAATTTGGCATTGTTCCCAACAATTTGAATTTGTAAGCATTGGTTATAAAAGAGAATGGATGTGATGGCATGCAACATTCAATGGAGAGGTTCATGGAATTTTCATTATGATCTAATGAGTTATAATAAACATTAAGGTTTTTGGAAATTCCTTGTTTGAATCCTGTGTTTTTGGATGACTTGTGGAATAAACTTAATCTTTATTAAAATTGACGTTATTTCCATTTATGGTCGTGATATTTGGTTTATTCCTATTCTAAAATACATTAGGTTTTGGGTGGGTAGACAGATATGTGATTGATATCTACAATGTTCTTTTTCTATTAGTTTGACATCATCTTAAAACACCAAAATTTTGGAAAGATGTCTTCTCTCACAACTCTTTTTCTCATTTCAGTCTAATATTTATGGCAAGTTTGTCAAATTGGACTTGATTGAATCTCAATTTCTTGTTAGGGCTTATTTACTTTACACTTCTAAAATTCATTCTTAAGATAATGGAATTCAACCTGATCAACTTATAATCCTTCTTCATATTTATGTAGATTATGCTTTATAAAGTCGTCCATTTACTTCCTTATTTTGTCCAACCAAGATATTCTATAAACTTCTTTGGATGCCAATGAGAATGCTCATAGAATGTGAGGATGCTTTGATGTTTATGATCCATCCCTAAGGATGAAAGCCAGTGCCTTTTACCACATTTTCCACTGTAAGATCTAAGATTTTAAAAGATAGAGGGTCAATTTATGTTCTTAATGGTATGTTCGTATCCACAACAATAGCAATTGGTCCATAAAATCATCTTAAATACTCAATATGATAAAGTGGGTTATAATTATAAGTGCTAATATAACCTTTTTAAGCTTCAAAACATCTCATATTTCTAGCTGAATACATAATGCCAGTGTTGCTTTGTTTACAATACCAAATCAATGCAAAGCAACCTAATGATATTATTTTTTATATTCATTCTATACACACTATTTATTAGTTTCCTATCTCATTCCAACTTTAAAACCTGACCATAATGAGTTAGATATTATTGAAAATCTAACATAGCATACTCTAATGTGGGTTGTTCATTATAACCAATAACTAGGTGTTAAAGCTTTAACAAGCATGTTTATCTATGCAAAACTAAAATGTGTATATTGTAAATAAAGAGAATCTACATTCATACACAATTTAGGAATTCTTTCTTATGTTTTGATCCAACATACTTCATGCTTGAGGATTTGTCACAGGGTATATGGCCCAGAAGTGCCATGTCGAAACCTTGGTTGTGCTTTGGCTTATTGGAAAAACCTCAAATTCAAATTAAGGGAAATCATTGTATCCAATACTGCCTTTACCATTGGTGGAGTTACCTGAACACCCAATTGACTAAGGGTTTCTTCCATGTCTGCATTTCCCTTTTCAAGGATTCGCCATATTTCCCTTATAGCATCCACCAGCTTCCATTTTTTTTTTTGGGTTTCGTTAATGTTGTTAAATTAGTGAAAAATATCTTCTCCTTCATCATTTCTCAGGGCTTGTGATTTAGGGTTGTTGTCTTTCCTTGAGACTACCTTATTTTTCTCAGGGATTTAAAGAGCAGTGGATGCATTCGTTGGGTAAACTTTATAGCTCAAATTGAGTTCTTGTAAATGAGGAAAGCTCTTACCATCTTGTAATGTTTTGAGGGATGTGGAGTCCATATTTGGTTGCCATTCTAGTGATACAGAGCTCTATTATTGATGGCGCAACTTGATTGTTGAAATTGCTTGCCAAACAGAGACCAATCCTGCATGATGTGCAAAAGCCATGAATTTGTTTAAAATTGGATTTTGGAAGTGTGTCTTGACAGATGTTTTCTCAAATCAATGATGGAAAGAAAAAAGGTAGTAGCGATAGCTACATGATGGAAAACAAAGGGGTAGACGATTGTAAGCAATGAATATATTAAAAAAGGACACCTTCAATATAGCCAATATATTCGTTGTATATGCCACAACTTCCATAATTTTTGTGATATGGACTCTGACCCATTTAATTTCATACATATGATATGAGAATTTATTTTCAATCTCCAAAAATTTAATGGATTTAATATTTTCCAATTTAAAATTGAGAGGAGAAAAGCATCGCTTATTCTAACTATTAGATGCTTTTGACTTTTTCTGGCGATATTTTTCTGTCCATTTTGTTAGAAATGTGGTAGCAAGTTTTTGGTGATATTTTTCTGTCCATTTTGTTGGAAAATTGGTAGCAATTTTTGGAATGATAAGTTTGAGTGGTTTTTGAGAGCATTGAATCTAAATATGCATTCAAAATCACATTTTAAATAGTAAAAATACATAATTTCGCAAAAAATCATCACTTGATTACACCTTTAAAAAAGTCTTATGGTTAGACTACTCCAAAATGAATTGTTTCAATGTATTAGTGTTCCAATACATTAGAGAGTGTTGTTTTCCAATAAGTGCGAGTTGTACTCAAGTAGTTGTCATTATCATCCCAAGTTGTAATAAACAAGTTTTGAATATGCTATTAGGGTTAGTGTGAAAAATGTATTATTTCAATGTATTAGTGTTGAGATCCATTTTTTGAAAGACTGTTATTTTCCAATAAGTATGAGTTGTATGAATGTTGGTGTCATCATTATCGCCATAATCTATCTGATATAAGTTTTAGAAGTTATCCCAAAATATTTTCTAGTCCAATTTGTCTAGAATCTAGTAGGGATTTGTTGGAATCACAAGTTTGAGTTGTTAACTCAGTACAATTAAGTGCCCCAAGGTTTTCTGAGTGTTGAATCAATATGTGTTGTCAAAAACTCATTTAAAAAAAAATCAAGATTTGACACAAAAATAATTGGCCGCATTCTTGCCAAAAACTCTAAAATGTATAATAGCCAAATGCTATTATTATTCCAACATGTAATAATCAACTTTTGAATATACACTTAGACCTAATGGGAGAAATGTATTGTTTCGATGCATTCCTCGAGAAACAATGATTATAATGAGCACAAAACTTTACACGAAATTCCACTGACTAGATCAACTCAATAATTCCTCTTGTTAATAGAGTCGTTACCAAAACCCTTCAATCCAAAATCTCTTTTCCTAATAGCCTCAGGTTGCTTTCTTTTTTTCCCTATTGGCTTCGCCCCTTTCTTTTGAGAGAGTTCAAGAGCACTTTAGGCAGGGAACTGCATCACCGATAACTATGTTTAACCAACCAAAATGTGGGCTTCCTCAACATAGCTTTTCAAGTGAATTTCATGATTAGTTACACATATTACTTAAATTTATCAAATTAACAAATATTTATAAATTTGTATACATATTTGGCTTTACAAAACCCACAACTAAAAATTACCAACAATAATTAAATATTTACACATTTTTACTAGAAATATTACATAAACAAAAAAAATATTAATTCAATAAAACAAACCAATTCAATTTAAAATAATAATAATAATAAATATTTTATTTTAAAAAATATTATAAACAAAATGTATTCTCATCCTTAACTAAAATTAATAAATAAAATTCATTATAAAATAAATGCAATAAAAAAAAACATATATATTAATACAAAATTCATTATTAATAAAGGAAAAATATTAATTCAATTAAATTTACCAATAATTTTTTTTTAATAAAAATTAACATTTTATTTATAAAAAATATAACTATAATTAATAAATAAAATTCATTATAAACAAAATACAATTTAAAAACAAGTTAATATTAATACATAATTCTTTATGAATAAAGAAACAAAAAAATATTCATTGAATTAAATTTACCCATTTTTTTAAAATAAAAATTAACATTTTATTTTAGAAAATAATATAAACAAAATATATCCTCATTAATAAATAAAATCCATTATAAATCAAATGGTATTTAAAAAAATATATTAATGATATTTAAAAATATATATTTACATTAATGAAAAGATTTTAATTTTTAATTGAAATTATGGTTTGGCAAAATGGTTCGTATCTTTGTATTATTAATGAGATGAGTTATAATCTCTGGAATATTGTTGTAATTATCTCTTTCCTATAAATATTGTTGTATTGGTTTTTATTCTTAGTGAATCCTTATGTGACTATAGCTTTATGAAGTCTTAAATGAATATACTTGTGAAATAACCTTTTATTAGAATTTGCACTTTTGAAAAATTGACAAAAAAGCTCATTTATTTTAGCAAAAAAAAAAAGAGCGTAAAAATAAACATTGATGATGATTATGATGATGGTTAACGTTCACTGAGATCAAACTTTGGTCTATCGGACCTAAAGAAACAAATTATTTAGTTTGATTTAAGATTTTATTCCTATGCTCAAAAAGCTTGGAGAGAAGCTTCTCTAACTCACTATAATTTTGACATCGTAAAAGGCTAGGAAGGTCAATATTGCGACAAAGATTATGAAACTGAGACCTAATGTGGTTGTACGCGGGGCACTCTAAGAGGAAGTGGTTTTCATCCTCGGTGTTCCTATTCTCACAGAGATGGCAGATCCTTTCCATCCATGGTGTTTTAGGAAATGCCCAACTACTTGTTTCACTATGGAGCTCATGAGAGTTCGTTCTAATCTTCGCTATATTAATTTTCTTCTTTCAGCTAGTTAAAACAGAGAGATACCTTTGATCTTCTAGGGTGGGGTTGATGACCTTATTATAATAACTTAATTTTCTTTTAGTTGCTAAATCTTTCTCACACCACATTTTTTCTTTGAACTTAAAAGTAACAATATTTTTAATGTTATTAATGTTTTGCAAGGCATCATTCTCGTTGATCTCCCAATGATTTAACCAAACCCTCGTGTCCCCTCGTGTCTTTATACCACCCCCGCTTGAACCTTAGGTGGTTTTGGATGGAATTTAAAGCTAGCTTAAGAAATCTATGATCTCCTATATTATTGAGTTTATGCTTACTACTAAAATAAAATATTAAAAAAAATCATTAACATTAATTAATAAAAATTATTAATTTTAAATAAAATAATATAAAACAAAATCATAATTTTATATAAACAATTTCCTATACATTAACACTATTAACACTATTAACTTTAAATAAAAAAATATTAAAACAAAATCATATACATTAACATTATTAACTTTGAACCCAAAAAAAAAAAAAAAAATTTAAAACAAAATCATACTAAAATTATTTATAAAAAAGCTCCCACTTTTACTAACCATTCTACTATATTTATAATAGCATAATTCTACACATAACAACAACCAAAACAATTAATCATTATTATTAAATAATTTTTTTGACCTAAATTCATCCATACATTTTAAAAGATTTAAAAAACGTTTTATTAAAAAAATCCATTATTTTACATAAAACCCATTACAAACAAAATACTATTTAATTTATGTAATTTAAATTAATTATATTTTATTGGTAAATAATTAATTTTTAATTATCTTTCACAGCCACCAACCTTAAAGATTGGTATATTTATTAACAAAATCCTATGAAAGAAATTAAGTTACATTTTTTAATTTAAAAATATTTTAAATAATAATAAAAAATTATAATAATTTCTTTTTGAAAATCCGAGATCAAAGAAAATTATTTTAATTTCAATTTTATGAAACCCACAAAATTTCAGGATATGGGAATTAATATAAAATAATTATATTTTCTTTTGCATACAAGAATTGCATTCATAAAATAGTTGTAGTGTAATGACCCCAGAAGATGTAAATGTGGAATTTTACTATGGTAAAAGATAGTATGGTAGTTGTTGTTTTATGTAAAAAAAAAACAAAACTTTGATAAACTACTTTATTGAGAAATTTAAATATTTTTCTTGAAATGCTGGCAGCCTCTTAGAGGAGGATTTCAAAGAAAGAAGTCAGTTGTAATAACTGATTGAAACTGCCCTCCCAAACAGGAAAAGTCCTGGTAGTAGGGAGGAAGTTCTGTGCTGTTGGGACAGACAGAAGGATCTTTTTCCAGAAAGAAAAGGAAAAAGGAAAATACAAGAGAAAACTGGTTAAGTCTGGTGAGGACCAGATAACCAGGCACAAGGTGCACAAATCTTGTTGAGGGCTGAAGGCCTGCAAGATGGCTCGGGGGGAGAATCCAGTCTTATAGATGGATCTCATGGTTGGGTGGAAGAGCAGATTTGCTTGCAGGTGAATTTACTAAAGTACCCATTTACGACACTGGCGAACCAGGTACGAATTCATACTGCAGAGAATCTAAATGAATAATGTATGTTGAATGCACAGAGGACTCATAGTAGTCGGGAAATGATTGTGTGTTCTATTTCTTTAATTACTGTCATGATGATTAATGTAGTTAAACAGGTGGTAGTTTAACTTAAATGCCAGACTATCATGAAAATAATATAGTTGAACAGATGGTAGTTTAACTTAAATAACAGACCATTAATCGACAAATATATTAAGGAACAAACAGAGACACAGGAATGGTCTCTAGTAAAGCAAAAGCGTACAATGAAACAAGCAGCCAGAATGCCATAGAACTTAACCAGTTATCCATGTACCGAAAGTAACATCATAAACATTTTGAGCCGTGCAAGGAATGCCGGCCAATGAATCTCTTTTTAAACATCGACAGAAAGGAGAAGAACCTACTTTAAGTTACAAGAGACTGTTGAACTTCGGAAAATAACATATCCTTCAGGAAAAGAAAACAAACCCTGAAATCGCATGAGATGATGGAACTATACGGTAACCAGATTCAACCAATGCCATGAAGGTATTATTCGAAGCTTATAGCCAACAGAGAAATTCAACACATACAACTTACGGAAATAAGACATCAAGCAGTGTTCATAATAGGGTTAACAACTCAGAGAATGCGCTAACACAGCTGTGAGTCCGGCTGTGAGGAACTATCTCCGGAGTAAACCATATCAAATAAAGAACTGTACATGCTTCCGAGTAAACCCTTACATGAAATATATCTAACCTCTGCAGGAAAGGGGAATAACTATGGCGCTATTACATAAACAGAACGAAAACATCAATTACCCGAATCATTCAATGACAAATTATTCAGAGGTTATGATTCTATATACTTCGAAGACAGTTAATAAGATTTAAGTAAACTTGAAGAATCCTGCCGTCACAGTGACGGACAGCGAAATCATAGCCGGAGGCGGATAACCATTAACAACAATGATAATGGGAAAACCATATTATTAACATTCAGAACGCAAGCAACCCAGAACAAAACTCAGACTGAATGATTAACTTCGAATGCAATTTTAGGAAAACTCAGATAATATAACCCTGAAAATGTAACATTCATTTATATAACTGAAAACACGAAAATGTATAGACCGGTTCCGCTAACCAATGAGTTTGGCATATAGCCAGCTCGTATACAGATGCCATTAAATTAAGTACAGAGGCAATAGTGCCCAAGATCCCGCAATGGGTAGAAAGTCCAAAACTAAGTCACAGTTAAACGAAATCGAGCACACAAGTTTCACTGTGTATCATATCTCGCCGGAGCTGGACATGGCTTTAAGCCTGACAACCAAAATCCATAAACCGTGAGGATTCCCTTGGGAAACACCTCTTCAGCACGAAAACGAAAGGGAACCAGCATCAGGGGACCAGACTGCAACAATCACAATATGGACACATTAGGGTCGAAGGAGCCTTAGAGCTCTCGCACCCAGGAGGAGCATTGAAATAAGAAGTAACCATACCTGCAAAATGCCGAGGAAGTCGAGGCGCTGAGGTTACACTGTTAAGGGGCTCGAGCGGATCCACCTGCATGCACTACCAGCAAAGGGGGAAAAATTAGTATGAGCTTCTAAAAGAAAAACGAGCAGACAAATTCAATCCCTGAGTGCGAACAACCAAACAAACACAAAATGGTAGCAGATAATTATGCAGGCAGTGGTATTACGATACCTGAGCGAGTTTCTGATGGGTATACCATGGCATCCGGAAGATCAACAAGACTCGAACCAGTGTCTGAGGAAACGGAGTGAGAGCGACTTGTTGAAACAAATGAACCCCGGCTTGCAGCAAAGGGTTTAAGTAGTAACCTAATACCCTTGGGCTCACCCCAGCCCTCCGATCTGAAAGGTAGATCTCGGTTGTCGATGCAGCGCGGGAAACTGGAGCGGGGAGGACAAGAAGACGGAGCCCGAGGTGTCACATGGCCCCGCAGGTAAGCCATGCCACCTGTCAAGGTATGAGCCCAAACCATAAAAGCAACCGGTGACTCGGCGCTAGAAAAGACAGCTGCCGGACCAAAGATCTCCGCGCCCATTTAATATAAGTCACGTACTGAGGGTTGGCGAGATTAATGTCAAAACAACATCTTACAACCAACCATAATCCGACCACCGTGCAGCATATAAAATTGATGCAACATATAATCACTATGCGGTAAGACATAGGTCAACATATAATATAAATTGACATGCAGCAACATGTTAGGGAAGGGTTTATATGGTTTAAAGAGTTACCATGTATATATATGTTTCGCAATATTTTTTTTTTTTTTCTTTTTTTTTTTTTATGTATATATATATATGAGGGTGTGACAAATTGGTATCAGAGCCCAGTTTCAACACTGTGGCCTCAGGAATGACATGTTTCACTGTGCAGAAGATTACACCATGCCTATGTATAGAAAGTTAATAAATCATTTAACTGCTGTTTCTGTCTATTTTAGGGGTGAGATACAGGAATATAACAGCTAATAGTTAAGCTAGGAAAAAAAGAAGTGTAATGCAAGGAGCCGGCAGCACCCCTCGGGAAAACCCAGAGCTGTGGGTACAGTTGGGCGAGGAAACACGAAGTACCAATCTCGCAATACTGGAAACTGTTCAGGAGTTGAAAAATGAGATGGCACATTTACGGGAAGACAACGCGTGCTTGACGGTGGAACAAGAGAGAATTCTGAAGAGTTTGTCGGACAGGCAGAACCCACCCTTATCTAATCCTAGCGCGGAGCAGCAGAAGATAACAGAAGAACAGGACTATCAGATTGGACCTGAAAATTCGGAAGGTAAGGAGGACCATTCTGATAATGTACCAGAACAACAAACTTCAAAACGTCAGAAAATGGAGCTGCAGGGAGAATTTCGAAAAATTAAACCTCCACATTTTGATGGAGAACAGGAAGAAGCGGCTGAAGCATGGCTAATAAATATGAACAAATATTTTCAGCTGTATGAGTATGATCATAACTTGAAGGCGCGACTGGCTATTTTCCAGTTACAAGGTAAAGCAACCCTGTGGTGGGAGGAAATCAAGATTGTCAAGGGGGTAAGTGAACGGACCATCACATGGGAGAAGTTTCAGAAATACTTCAAAGAAAGATACCTGACCGAGCGCTTCTACGATGAAAAGGCAAGAGAATTCCATGATTTAAGACTGGGGCAGCAGACTATGGACGAATTCATTAATCGTTTTACTTCTCTGCTACGTTATGTACCCTATATTAAGGAGGAAAAAGCCAAGGTGCAAAGGTTTGTGAGCAGCTTACCTTCATATATAAGAGAGAGGATTGAGTTTGACAATCCTAGGACCATGGATGAGGCTATCCGCAAAGCAAGGATCTGCTACCAGCAGAATAAACAGAAGGGGGATGCCTCAAATAAAAGATGGAATGAAAGAAGGAGTAGTCGGATTGTTGGAAACAGCAAAGGAGGTCGCAGTAATGGAGGTAAGGGAGCTGGTAAAGGATTAAACAGCAGAACTGTAGCAAAAAGTGCGCCCCGAGCAAGGCCAACAAGTGAAACTAGAGTAAGTGAACAGCCTGTTAGGCCAGAAGGTGAAGGAATGACCAGACCTCCAGTTCAATGCTGGGGCTGTGGAGGACCTCACTATGTTAAAAACTGCCCACAGCGAAAGGGTACGGATCAGATATCCCAGATTCATGAAGCATCGACCGTTGGGGATGTGGCACGTAATGTACCAAGGATTAACGCAGCCTTGGATGATCGCCAAGCGGAATACCAGCCGACGATGGTGGAATTTGAAGGTAAAATCTCAAACTTTTCTATAGCTGTTCTCATTGATCCAGGAGCTACTTTAAGTTATATTAGCCCAAAGATAGTAGAACAATGTAAGTTACAATCTGAAAAATTCAGAAATCCATGGTTGGTCCAACTAGCTACAGGAGCCAAGAGACGGGTCTTGGCAAAAATAAATAATTGCTCTTTAACCGTAGCAGGACAGCCAATAGTTGTGGATCTGAACGTACTACCCTTGGGTTCATATGACATCCTGATTGGGATGGATTGGCTGGAGAAACACTGGTCATTAATAAACTGCAAGACTAAAACCATTTACTATAAGAATGATCTTGGTGAGCAGCAAGAACTGCAAGGGATCAAGCATCCCGTACGGATCCGACCCATTACAGCGTCTCAATTAGCTAAATGTATCAAAAAGAAATGTCAGATTTATGCTATTCAGGTGGGCTACGCAGATCAGAAGGACAAAACCGCTACGCTGGACAATATTCCAGTGGTGCAAGAATTTGCAGATGTTTTTCCAGAGGAAGTACCGGGATTACCACCTAAAAGAGATGTGGACTTTACCATCGAACTGACCCCGGGGGCAGCACCCGTGTCACGGGCACCATACCGAATGAGCGTACCAGAATTAACAGAATTAAAAATGCAACTGCAGGAGCTGCTAGACAAAAATTACATCCGTCCCAGTGTATCACCCTGGGGAGCCCCAGTGTTATTTGTCAAAAAGAAAGATGGAACTCTTCGGATGTGTATTGACTATCGTCAGCTGAATAAGCTCACGATCAAAAATAAATATCCTTTGCCCCGGATTGATGAACTGTTCGATCAAGTGAAGGGGGCAACGGTGTTTTCTAAGATCGATTTGCGGTCTGGTTACCATCAGATTAGAATTAAAGAGGAGGATATTGCTAAGACAGCTTTCAGAACACGGTATGGACATTACGAGTTTGTGGTGCTACCTTTCGGCCTGACCAATGCACCTGCTACCTTTATGTGTTTGATGAACAGTGTGTTTCACAGGTTCTTGGATAAGTTTGTGTTGATATTTATTGACGATATTCTGATCTACTCCCGATCGAGGGAGGAGCATGAGGAACATCTTAGAGTAGTGTTACAAACTCTGCGAGAACATCAGTTATATGCTAAGTTTAGTAAGTGTGATTTCTTCCGGGAAGAGATACAATACTTAGGCCATATAATCACCAAGGAGGGGATTGCAGTAGACCCTGAGAAAATAAGGACTATAATGGAATGGCCCATACCAAAGGACGTGGCAGATATTAGGTCCTTTATGGGGCTAGCTGGCTATTATAGAAGGTTTGTGGAAGGTTTTTCAAGGGTAGCATACCCTATCACCTCCTTACAAAAGAAGGGAAAGGTATTCAAATGGACCTCAGAGTGTCAGCGGAGCTTTGAGCAGCTTAAACACTTACTCACCACCGCACCCATTTTGAGCATAGCTGATCCTAATAAGGATTACGTGGTTTGTACTGACGCAAGTAAAGAGGGTGTGGGAGGAGTGTTGATGCAGGAAGGAAGAGTAATTGCATACGAATCAAGGAAACTAAAGGAACATGAGCAGAAATACTCTGCCTACGACTTGGAGTTGGCAGCCGTTATTCATGCACTGAAGATGTGGCGACATTACCTCTTGGGAAGAAAATTTCTGTTGTTGACAGACCATCATAGTCTAACAAATTATTTCAGCCAACCCACCTTAAATACGAGGCAAGCTCGTTGGGCAGACTTCCTAAGTGGGTTTGATTTTGAAATTAAACATTTAAAAGGAAAGGAGAACCGGGTAGCTGACGCATTGAGTCGAAAGGTGCAGTGCTTGTGCAAAATTTCGGTCAGTAGATGGCAGAATACCTTACTCGAAAAGATAAAAATAGCAGCTGATCAAGATGCTGTTTATCAACAAATTAAACAGCAGGTACAACAACTTTCTGGTAGGGAAACACAACAGGGATATGAATTAGATGATGCCGGAATGTTGTACTTTAATAAAAGGCTGTATGTACCTGATGAAGATAGTCTTAGAAAACTGATTCTGGACGAATTTCACATCAGCCACTACACCGGGCATCCAGGATACCAAAAAATGGTCACCGCACTTCGGAAGGAATACTATTGGCCAAGAATGAAGAAGGATGTAGCTGAATATCTGGCGCGATGCCTGGAATGTCAACAGATTAAGGCGGAGCATTTGCATCCAGCAGGGCTGCTACAACCCTTACCCATTCCGGAATGGAAATGGGAAACTATTTCCATGGACTTTATAACCGGGTTGCCTCGAACAAAGAAAAATAATGATTCTATTATGGTGGTGGTAGATAAGCTAAGTAAGGCAGCACACTTCATACCTGTACAGTCCACGTATAAGGCTGTGCAAATTGCTCATATTTTCATGCAAAATGTGTTCAAATTGCATGGACTTCCGAAGGTAATAATCTCTGATCGTGATGTTAAGTTCACATCAACTTTTTGGAGAACATTGTTTGCTGAACTAGGAACACAGCTGAACTTTAGCACAACCTATCATCCCCAGACCGATGGCCAAATGGAACGAGTGAACCAGGTGGTGGAGGACATGTTGAGAGCATGTGTTATGCTGAAACCAACCCAATGGGAGGAATATCTCCACCTGGTTGAATTCGCGTATAATAATGGGTATCACACGTCAACACAGCTAAGTCCCTTTGAGGTCCTGTATGGGCGAAAGTGCCGCACACCCTCAAGTTGGGGTGGACCTGAGGATAGGTTAAGACTTGGCCCGGAAATGCTCAAGGAAATGGAAGACATGGTGAAAAAGGTGCATACCAACTTAAAGGCTGCCCAGGACAGACAAAAAAGTTTTGCAGACCGGAAGAGAAGGTTCAAAGAATTCCAGGTCGGAGACCATGTTTTTGTAAGAATTCAAGCCAGAAGGAGTACCTTGCAGTGGAGTGGGTGTGCCAAACTTGCCCCTCGCTATTTTGGACCTTTTCAAATCCTGGCAAGAGTGGGGCCAGTAGCTTATCAACTCGCCCTGCCAAGTCATATTAAGATCCACAATGTTTTCCACGTATCTGTACTAAAAAAATACGTCTACGATCCTAAACATGTGATCCAATGGCAAGATGTTCGGGTAAGAATTAATCTGGTTGTTCTAGTTAAGCTTTGATCTCAAACAAGGAAATAACTAGATCTGTTGCTGGTTGCAGGTCGAGCCGGAAGGCGAGGTTCTGGTCGAACCACTGAACATTCTCGACCGGAGAGAGGTGCGGCTGCGGAAGCGGGTTATTTCCCAAGCTAAAGTGCAGTGGCAGCACTATGGGCCTGATGAGGCCACTTGGGAGGACGAGGAACTCCTTAAAGAAGCTTACCCGAATTTGTTTAGGGGAAACAGACATCGGGACGATGTCCAATCACAGGAGGGGGAGATGTAATGACCCCAGAAGATGTAAATGTGGAATTTTACTATGGTAAAAGATAGTATGGTAGTTGTTGTTTTATGTAAAAAAAAAAAAAAAAACTTTGATAAACTACTTTATTGAGAAATTTAAATATTTTTCTTGAAATGCTGGCAGCCTCTTAGAGGAGGATTTCAAAGAAAGAAGTCAGTTGTAATAACTGATTGAAACTGCCCTCCCAAACAGGAAAAGTCCTGGTAGTAGGGAGGAAGTTCTGTGCTGTTGGGACAGACAGAAGGATCTTTTTCCAGAAAGAAAAGGAAAAAGGAAAATACAAGAGAAAACTGGTTAAGTCTGGTGAGGACCAGATAACCAGGCACAAGGTGCACAAATCTTGTTGAGGGCTGAAGGCCTGCAAGATGGCTCGGGGGGAGAATCCAGTCTTATAGATGGATCTCATGGTTGGGTGGAAGAGCAGATTTGCTTGCAGGTGAATTTACTAAAGTACCCATTACGACACTGGCGAAACAGGTACGAATTCATACTGAGAGAATCTAAATGAATAATGTATGTTGAATGCACAGAAGACTCATAGTAGTCAGGGAATGATTGTGTGTTCTATTTCTTTAATTACTGTCATGATGATTAATGTAGTTAAACAGGTGGTAGTTTAACTTAAATGCCAGACTATCATGAAAATAATATAGTTGAACAGATGGTAGTTTAACTTAAATAACAGACCATTAATCGACAAATATATTAAGGAACAAACAGAGACACAGGAATGGTCTCTAGTAAAGCAAAAGCGTACAATGAAACAAGCAGCCAGAATGCCATAGAACTTAACCAGTTATCCATGTACCGAAAGTAACATCATAAACATTTTGAGCCGTGCAAGGAATGCCAGCCAATGAATCTCTTTTTAAACATCGACAGAAAGGGAAGAACTTACTTTAAGTTACAAAAGACTGTCGACTTTCGGAAAATAACATATCTTTTCAGGAAAAGAAAAGGAACAAACCCTGCAAACGCATGAGATGGTGGAACTACGGTAACCAGATACAACCAATGCCGTGAAAGTAATATTCGAAGCTTACAGCCAACAGAGAAATTCAACACATACAACTTACGGAAATAAGACATCAAGCAGTGTTCATAATAGGGTTAACAACTCAGAGAATGCGCTAACACAGCTGTGAGTCCGGCTGTGAGGAACTATCTCCGGAGTAAACCATATCAAATAAAAAACTGTACATGCTTCCGAGTAAACCCTTACATGAAATATAACTAACCTCTGCAGGGTAGGGGAATAACTATGGCGCTATTACATAAACAGAACGAAAACATCAATTACCCAAATCATTCAATAACAAATTATTCAGAGGTTATGATTCTATACACTTCGAAGACAGTTAATAAGATTTAAGTAAACTTGAAGAATCCTGCCGTCACAGTGACGAACAGCGAAATCATAGTCGGAGGCGGATAACCATTAACAACAATGATAACAGATTATTAACATTCAGAACGCAAGCTACCCAGAACAAAACTCAGACTGAATGATTAACTTTGAATGCAATTTTAGGAAAACTCAGATAATATAACCCTGAAAATGTAACATTCATATATATAACTGAAAACACAAAAATGTATAGACCGGTTCCGCTAACCAATGAGTTTGGCATATAGCCAGCTCGTATACAGATGCCATTAAATTAAGTACAGAGGCAATAGTGCCCAAGATCCCGCAATGGGTAGAAAGTCCAAAACTAAGTCACAGTTAAACGAAATCGAGCACACAAGTTTCACTGTGTATCATATCTCGCTGGAGCCGGACATGGCTTTAAGCCTGACAACCAAAATCCATAAACCGTGAGGATTCCCTTGGGAAACACCTCTTCAGCACGAAAACGAAAGGGAACCAGCATCAGGGGACCAGACTGCAACAATCACAATATGGACACATTAGGGTCGAAGGAGCCTTAGAGCTCTCGCACCTAGGAGGAGCATTGAAATAAGAAGTAACCATACCTGCAAAATGCCGAGGAAGTCGAGGCGCTGAGGTTACACTGTTAAGGGGCTCGAGCGGATCCACCTGCATGCACTACCAGCAAAGGGGGAAAAATTAGTATGAGCTTCTAAAAGAAAAACGAGCAGACAAATTTAATCCCTGAGTGCGAACAACCAAAAAAAAACACAAAATGGTAGCAGATAATTATGCAGGCAGTGGTATTACGATACCTGAGCGAGTTTCTGATGGGTATACCATGGCATCCGGAAGATCAACAAGACTCGAACCAGGGTCTGAGGAAACGGAGTGAGAGCGACTTGTTGAAACAAATGAACCCCGGCTTGCAGCAAAGGGTTTAAGTAGTAACCTAATACCCTTGGGCTCACCCCAGCCCTCCGATCTGAAAGGTAGATCTCGGCCGTCGATGCAGCGCGGGAAACTGGAGCGGGGAGGACGAGAAGACGGAGCCCGAGGTGTCACATGGCCCCGCAGGTAAGTCATGCCACCTGTCAAGGTATGAGCCCAAACCATAAAAGCAACCGGTGACTCGGCGCCGGCAAAGACAGCTGCCGGACCAAAGATCTCCGCGCCCATTTAATATAAGTCACGTACTGAGGGTTGGCGAGATTAATGTTAAAACAACATCTTACAACCAACCATAATCCGACCACCGTGCAGCATATAAAAATTGATGCAACATATAATCACTATGCGGTAAGACATAGGTCAACATATAATATAAATTGACATGCAACAACATGTTAGGGAAGGGTTTATATGGTTTAAAGAGTTACCATGTATATATATGTTTCGCAATATTTATTTTTAATTTTTTTTTTATGTATATATATATATGAGGGTGTGACATGTAGTTTGTTAAGAACGTCCCGCTTCCAAATAGGCATCCGCACAATTTGTGGAGGAGTCGTTCGGAAAGTTATGGAAATTCCGGTTATTTTTAGAGAAAATTCAGTGAGGATTTTTGTAAATCCAAGTTATAGTTGTTAAACTTCAAAATTTTAGGTGTCCTAGACGTTTTTGATGGTGTTGAATCTATTTCCACCATCAAAAACACGATTCGAGCACTGCCTGTACAAATTTTTTAAAATTTTTTAAACCCAAATTCTAACCACTTTTAACCATCCAAACAAATTACTCCCCGACATCCCATCCTTTTTCTCGTTAAGAAAATCCCACCTCAAAATAGACATCTCTCCTTTTTCCCGAAACCTTATAACACCTATATCACCTTGCCCTGCTCCCACTCCTCATTATCCCGGCTCCATCCCTGCTCCTCCATTCCTTTCTCGGAATCCCGTATCTCCTTATCCCTCCACTCCCATTCTTATCTTATACCTCCCCTCCACTTATATTCCTCATATATTATAATTGTTCTTTATTTTTTTAATTAATTTATAATTCATATAATAAAATAATTTGTAATTGTAGATTAATTTTAATTTTTATAATTTTGATTAATTTTTATATAATTAATTTAATTTATTAATGGTAATTAATAACGATTTAATTTAAATTATTTTGTTATTAAATTTATTAAGATAGTGTAGAATTAATTTTTTTAATTAAAAATGTTTGATTTTTTGTTACATTTTCTAATATTTTGATAGTTTTCACAGTCTAATTTCAAAAAGTTTTATCTTGAGTTCCACGTCGCCAAATGAGGCCCATGATGGCACGTTGGAAAGCTAGAGATAAGGAAAACAATTTGGCAACATTAAACCAACAAATTTGAACATTCAATAGCTCAAAAATTTAGCAGAAGCCTAAATAACGCATTTGTAACCAAATTTGTTTTTCTGGGTTGAATTTTGGGAAATTTTCATTGGCTAGGAGAAACTGTTGTCACTATTTCATTCTCAAGATTGTAGTGCTAATCATATTTCTACAGGAAGTAATCATAGCATGGAAAATCTCTTATTTTATTTATCCAATTTAATTTGTATTTGACAATTTTGTTGAGAATTATATTTTCCCAATTTTGGTTTTTATTTTTCTTGGTTGGAATTTTATTTTGGAATGAGATCAGGGTAAGAGGATGAAACTAAGGCATCTTGGAGAAATGTTATTGCACCAACAAAGGAGAAGAAGAGAATATGTAGCTCCAAAATAGAGGGATCTAAACCACTTCCAACAACTCTCCCTTTTTTGTTAGATTTCTTCTTGTAAATTATAAATATCACCTGTGAGAATGAAGGAGTTCCTCTCCTCTGCAACTTAGGAGCTCTCAGCACTTTTGTAAGGGGATTTTGAGCTGTAGATTGGGAGGAAAAACTCAAATCTGGGTTATTGGGATTTTTCTTTTCAAATCTAGACTTTGTAATTGGAGGTTGGGCCTGCACTTTTGCAACTTTCTCCATTTACTGGCATAGCTTATGATTTGAGAAATATTGTTGGAGATCAAATCAAGGAACACCGAAAACAAGCTAGGTTTCATGAATTTGTATTTAAATACTTTTATTTCAAATGCAAGTTTTATCTTTTTGATGACAAATCTGTGTAAAATGATTTTCATGTTGAGCATTATTGTTTGATGTGAGGATGAATGTATTTTGGATTAGCTATCTAGTTCATTAGCCTCATAGATTTGTTGTTAATTTCTCTTTTTCTCATATGCTCAAATCATATTTATGAGTAACTATTTACTCATAAATATGCTATCTAAAATTCGATTTAATTGCCATTGGCATGAAGTGAACTATTTCCTAGTGTTGATGGTTAATCATTCAATGTTTTAAAGTCTTCGAACATAGCATGTTTTGTTATCACAATATCAGCTAGTAGAACTATTTCATTAGCTTGATATTAATCATTAGAGAAAGACATGTTAAAATCTCAATCATTTAATTACCTTGCTCTCAGTTGGGTTAGATCTACATCTTCCTAATCAAGATAGGCTTAGGATTTCTTTTCTTTTTCGTACATTTTAGAATTAATTTGCATTTAGATTAATCACTTCATTTCTTGAAGTCCCCTTACACCAGGGACATGTTGGGTGTGTATTATATTCTTTCCGTGACTAGTCGCACCCGAACCTACCTATGGTTTTGTGCTTGGGTTTTGCACATGTTTTTGGGCATGATGGTTTTCTGCCCATGGTATTTTGTAGATTCGGTAAAGGGACCTACGATTATGTTCTAATAAAGGGTTAATGGATTGGGGTTTATGAATGCTTCGACATGTATATATATGTATTGTAACATTGAAAGGAATAAAATGAAAAATCAATCTGGTAGTCTCAGTTTTGGGATCCAGGGGAAAATTTTTGTGTATATTTTTTATGTTCTCGCCATTGTATATTTTTTGTTTTTAAGAATTTGTTTGTAGGTAATTTATGTACAAGGTTGAAACCTGCATTTGGTATCAAATCTATTTCAGCTTCAAGGAGATGCCTTTGTTGCTAAGGGGTTTTTCTCGGGTCTACGGTACACCCTATTCAATGGGAGATTTACGGGATCGATTCTTGTTGTGAAAGAATATGGCGAGCAGTGGAAAGATAGGGATCAATAAATTTGACGGTCAGAGTTTTGAGTTGTGGAAGCTCAATATGGAGGATCTGTTGGTGGATAAAGATCAGTGGATCGTGGTAGATCCAGGAACTAAACCAACGACAATGTCAGTAGAAGACTGAGCAAAGTTGGATAATAAGGGAAAGAGCAAAATGCTTTTGTGTATCTCGGATTCAGTATTATTGAATGTATCAGTGGAAGCTACGACGAAGGATTTGTGGGTAAAGTTAGGAACTTTTTACCAATCTAAGTCTCTGGTGAACAAATTGTTCCTGTGGAAAAAGTTGTATAACTTGAGGATACTCGATGATAGAGAATCTAAATACCTTTAATACCATGGTAAGTCAGTTGTTATATGTTGATATAAAAATTTCATATGAAGATAAGTGCATCAATTTGATGTTTTCTCTACTAGATTCATGGGATGGTTTGGTTGTTCCAACAAGTAGCAATAAAACTACTTTGAAGTTTGATGAAATAGTCTTATCCTTGTTGTCATAGGTGATGTGATTTAAAAATATTGAGAGCCGGAACGTAGATGCCGTGTCTATACGAGGATGGTCCCAGAACAGAAATAAAAATAAGTCCTCGAGTGGGAGATCTAAATCTCCAGGAAAACCTGTAAAGGTATGTTCGAAATGCAGAAAGGAAGGGCACTACAAAAAGGATTTTAGATCTAAATATCATGAGAAAGGAAAGGGATTTGATGATGGTCATTCTACAAAGGCGAAAACCACCTCTGATAAAGGTGAGGATGTGTATTTGGCTTCTTTTTCAAGTACACATGTAGATCAAGAGGCATGGTTGATTGACTCAGGTGCATCCTTTCACTTCACTTCCCATAGGGAGTGGTTCTATGAGTATGAGAAATATGATGGTGGTGATGCCTTCTTAAAGGATGATAGGAAGGCCAGAATCATCAGACGCAGAGAAGTCAAGTTGAAATTGCAAGGTGGAAGGATTAGAACACTTCTTGGTGTTTTTCATATCCCTACATTAGTCAAAAAACTAATTTTTGTAAGAAAGATAGATGATGCAGGTGTAAAAACAGTGTTTGAGAAAGATACATGCAAGATGGTTAGGGTAGAACTGGTATAGATGCGGTGAGTTCATATTAGAACTATGTATAATATTTTGGATAACATTATTATTTATGGGTGCAATAGTTTTGTGGTTCCTGAAAGTGGAGAAGAAAACCTAGTGGTCTTTGGAGAAAATACCATGTTATGCCATCAAAGGCTTGGACATGTTGGAGAGAAGGGCCTTTAAATATTGCATGGTAATGGTATGGTAGAAGGTATGTCTAATTTCTCTCTGAATTTCGACTTCTGTGAATATTTTGTATATGGGAAATGGAATAGGGTGAGTTTCCCCTCTGGTGCTTGTTGGGTGATTTAATGGTATGTTAAATCCCTTGTTATTTTAATATGTCAACCCAGGGGTTTCGTAAACTTAGAAGCAAACCAAAATATATGGGACCTCAGATGCAACTGTTGTAGAAGGTTTGTTTAGGATGGAAAGAAAGAAAGGAAATGCATATTACAAATAACTTCTAAAACTAAAAAGTTTCTAGTTCAAGATGCAGCAAGCAAGAGAAGAGGCTCCTAACTTAGGAGGTCTTGGTTGTCCTTCCTCACAGTACTGTCCCCAAGAAAAGAAACTAAAGTGCAATGGTTGATGATGTGTAGATAGAAAGAGAAGAGGCTCCTAACTTAGGAGATCTAGGTTGTCCTTCCTTACAATTCTACTCCATCATTGTTACCATTGCATTAAACCTAAAGATTCAGAAATAACTCAAACAAGGAAAAGAGGATGAATTTCAGTTATTGTTTGTGATCAAATAGAAGGAGAATTTAAATTAAACCCTTATTTGTTCCTTCACATGCAGATTAGAATTAAACCAAGAATAATCTAGCAAGCATAAGAAATCTTCACACATATAACTTAACACATGGCCATAAAATGAATTCACATTAAAGATATTTACAAATATTTACAACAAATGAATATAATAAACATGAAGAACTAAACTAGCATATGCACAAATATAAACACCATACAACAAAGTGTACTTGGATTGGTATTGGAGCCCTCCATTCCTTAACGAGCACACCTGAACAACTATCACATCTTAAGAATCAAACAACACTCATAACTCATGATTTGGAGAAAATGATATTATTCATGTTGAATGAACAATCATAAATTTGATGCTAATGATTATCTAACAACTATTGGCCTCCTTTGAAGGATGCTCCTCTTGTTTATGCATGAATTAGGGATATCTACTCAATAAATGTATATCCCTTAAATATCTACTAGATCCATACTTGTCTCAACTTATCCCTAAATGCTAGATACAAATCCTATGACACATCAATATCTTCAAGATCCTTCTCATTGGAATATGGTCCACCTCTTGAGTTAAAATTTGAATTTGATCTTGGGAGGCTGCTGGGCATGGAATCCCCCCAAGGCATGTTTTGGGGCTTAAAGCCTAAGTTTTGATTGAGTCTTCTTGTAAAAGCTCCGTGAATTGTGGGCGCGAAATTATAATAGGGTCACAGGGTTGTCCACCCTAGTTTTTGTAATGTAATGTCAGCTGGATAGACCTACCCATGGTCCGTGGACCATGGGATTGTATAAATAGAGCGAGGCTCTACGTGTATATGATAACTAATAGAAAAGAGAATAGAAGAAGATGAGAAGTCTAAGTGATTGAGTCGAAGTGTAAAGTGTGTCTGTGGGTCATAAAGTAGGAGAAGGCTATACAGCTGAGTGTGCAACGACCTTGTAGTCCACAGCTGAGTGTACGGACCCGTGCAGCTGAGTGCGCAGGGCAGGTCGAGTCTGTAACCATTGGGAGAATAAATAAAGAGAAGTTTTACTATGTTTCTGTGTACCTTTTCCTGGTTTAATGCATGATTGGATATAATTTGCAAGTATATTGTTTATTTACTGCACGAACTTGCATGAGTGTTTTGTATCACTAATTATAACTTAAGACATTCAAGGAGGCGAAGGTAATTAACTAGTATTGGGAGATAAGTAATATCTCGGGTAATAGCGCAGAGTGTGGCACCAGAGCTCCACAACCCCTGGTTAGGGTTGCGCAAAGGCAGTGTATCAGGTTGTGAGGAACAGGAAAGTGCACGAAGCAACCTGCGCACAGGAACAAACAGTGGACTAGTCGAAACTCTCAGACATCTCAAGGGTGCGGAAACCTGGTTCTAGCACCCTCCCATACTACTTCGGTTGAGACCTCAGTTTGCGCTCCGCAGATTGTTGCCAAAAGGGCTAGTAGTATAGGGATTTGTCTGGCTAATTAACTCTGAACCTGAGTTAAGCCCCAAAAATCCAACATAGGCCAAGTAAGACCCTTTTACAACCTCAAAATAAGCCTACACATGTCACAAAAGTCATAACACATATATAAATATATGAAACCATGTTAATTTTGTAGTTTTTAATCATAAATTCACTTTAAATACATAAAATAAATAACTTTGGAAAACAAGGATCCTAACCCATATAATCATGAAGATGGTCACTTGATGTAGGGTTTTAGGCTATATAGTTATGAAATGAGGGCTAAATAGTTATGAAATGATGGAAATATGGGTTATAATTTTGAGACTTAATAGTGCTAAGAGATGGAAAGGGACATTAGAGCTTGTGCATAGAGATGTGTTTGGGCCTGTGTCGATTCCATCACTAGGTAAGTCTGCATGCTATGTCTCTTTTAGAAATGACTTATCAAGGAATACATGGATATATTTCCTTATGAATAAATATGAAGTCTTTGACAAGTTTAAATAATTTAAGGCTTTGGTGGAAAATCAGAGAGAGAAGAATATCAAGGTGTTGAGGAGAGATAATGGTGGAGAGTTGTGCAAGAATGAAATTGAAGAGTTTTGTAAAAAGTGTGGTATAGCACAACAAAAGACTACTACATACACACCTCAACAAAATGGAGTTTCAGAAAGAATGAACATGACGTTGATGGAAAAGGTAAGAAGCATTCTCAATGGTGTCGGGTTAGGACAAGAATTTTGGGCAGAGGCAGTGGAGATTGCATGTTACCTAGTTAACAGGTCACCTTCATCAGTGTTGGAGGATAAGACTCCACATAAGGTATAGGCTCATAAGAAAACCTCTCTTTCATATTTTAGGGTATTTGGCTGTAATGCATATGTGCATGTTCCAAAGGAGAAAAGAATCAAGTTGGATAGTAAATCTAAAAGGTGCATCTTTATTGGATATAAGGATGGTTTAAAAGGTTATAATCTTTAAAACTCATAAAAAAAGAAGTTTGTGTACGACCAATATATGGTGTTTAGAGAGGTGAAATATGTTATTAAACATGAAGTCCTTCCTAAAACCTGAGAAGATAGAGTATGAGCTAAAGGAGGAAGAATCAGATTCTACAATAGAACAAGATTCAGAAGATGAAGAGCCACAAAATCCAACTTTGAGAAGATCCGCTCGAGAGAGAAGGAAGCTAGAACGATATATTGCATCTTCTTTGTGTTCAAATTTTTCTTTATCTATTACTAGTGATGATCCAATAGTTGTTAGGGAGGCAATGCAGTCAGAGGATGAAAACCTTTGGAAAGAGACCATGGTTGATGAAATGGCATATTTGGACAAAAATGAGGCTTGGGATCCAGTGGAGTTGTCGAATGGAAGGAAACCCATTGGCAGCAAATGGGTGTTTAAGATGAAGATAAATGCAAAAGGAAAGGTGGAGAAATACAAAGCTCGGCTGGTAGTAAAAGGTTATACCCTGGTGTCGGAAATTGATTTTGGTGATATTTTTTCTCTTGTTGCCAAGTTAGCTTCAATTAGATTACTTTTATATGTTGTTTTTATTTATTTTTATTTTGAGGTAGAATATATGGACGTGAATACAAAATTTCTTCACGAGGATCTGGAAGAAGAGATATACATGAAGAAACATGAATGCTTTGCAGTGAAGGGTAAGAAAGAACTAGTATGTAGGTTACAAAAGTATTTGTATGGGTTAAAACAGTCACCAAGGATGTGGTATCATAAATTTGATACATATATACGGGAACTTGGCTTCACCAGAAGAAAAGGGGATCACTATGTGTCTTTTAAACTAATTGGTGATTGTGTTATTTATTTGGTCTTGTATGTGGATGATATGTTGCTGATTAGAAATGACAAAGAAATTATTCAGGTTTTGAAGACCCAATTGTCCTCCAAATTTGACATGAAGGATATTGGTGTTGCAAACTATATTTTGGGCATGGAAATTAAACGAGATCAGACAAAGAGGAAGCTCTAGTTAGACCAAAGGAAATATCTCGAGATAATACTGCATAGGTTTAATATGCAGGCTAGTAAACTGGTGAAGGTTCCTATTCTTGTAGGTGTAAAGTTATCTTTTGAACAGTGTCCCAAAACACAAGAAGAGGAAGAGGACATGTCCCATGTTCCATATGCAAGTGCATTCAGTATATTGATGTATGCAACAGTCTATACTAGACCAAACATTGCACATGCAATGGGAGTATTGAAAAAGCTTATGTCAAAACTAGGGAAGGAGCATTAGACAATGGTGAAGCGGGTTTTCAGGGATTTTTGTGGCACTAGTGATTATGGTCTATGCTACAAAGGAAAACAAAGATTGGATGGATTTTTGGATATCCGTGGCTTTGTTGATGCGAACTAGGCTGGAGATTAGGATCAGAGAAGATCTCCAAGTGGGTATGTGTTTAACCTATTTGGGAGGAGTAGTCAGTTGGATGAGAAAGAGACAGTTTGTAGTGGCACTTTCAACTACAGAGGTAGAATACATGGCAGCCACTCATGCAAGCAAGGAAGCAGCTTGGTTGCAGAGATTGTGTTCAAGTGTGGGGTTAGAACAATGAGCTATAAGGATAGATTGTGACATCCAAAGTGAAATTTTTTGGCAAAGAAACATGATTATTATTCAAAGAAAAATCACATTGATGTTCAGTATCACTTTATGAAGGATATGGTTGAGGACAAAAAAGTGTTGTTGGTAAAGGTGGATAATTCGAAGAATGTTGTAGATGCATTGACAAAGTCTGTGAGTACTAAGAAGTTTTCTTGGTGTAGAGAAATAATGGGAGTTGTAATGTTGGACCAATGGCTAAGCTCTCCTGTGACCCCCTGTGTGGAAAAGAAAACAACAAGTGGGATAATGTTGGGTGTGTGTTATATTCTTTCCACGACTAGTCACACACGAACCTACCATGGTTTTGTGCATGGCTCTTGCACATGGTTTTTGGCATGATAATTTTCTTCCCATGGTATTTTGTAGATCCGGTCAAGGGAACTACTATGGTTATGTTCTAATCTTGGGTTAATGGATTAGGGTTCATGAATCATTGGCATGTATATCTATGTATTTTAACATTGAAAGGAATATAATGAAAATTCAATCTCGTAGGCCCAGTTTTGGGATCCAGGGGAAAATATCAGTGTATATTTGTTTTATGTTCTCGCCATTGTATATTTTCTATTTTTGCTAATGCGTTTGCAAGTAATTTTTGTATAGGGTTAAAACCGACAGGGAAAAATTTAGTGTGGCTCAGTTGAGACCTCAAGTCAGCTTAAGGGTTTCTTTCTTTCAAGTTAGTAGTAAGCAGGTAATTTTGATATCTATCTTCATATTTGGTAAGAAATTGAAATATGATAAGTCATCAAGGAGAGAGACGGGGTAGGTGGACCTAATAGAACCAGTCAGAACCACCAAACCAAAAAAATAAGGGCTTAATTGGGGCTCTAACCGGGTACTCTCCCTTACATGTTGATGAGGTAATTTTTGGCCATCAACAAGTTCTTATAGTGAAATTCATAAAATGCAGAAAAATAAAAGGTGTTTTTTTGTTTGCACTTAAAACAAAATATTGACAGTTCTTCGATCATTACAGAGGAAGACATTGGGTAATTGCATACTGCACAAACATTTTCAAATGGTGTTGAGTATGCATTTGTAATGACAAGTATTCCTTGCACCTGTTAGAGAAGAAAACTAGTCAATAGATTTGTAGCGAAAATTTAGTTATCTTATGAAACATAAATTGGTTACTGAGTATGTACTTACCTAGATTTTTTTTTCAATTATTTTTTTGAGGTCTTGTTCTATCTCAATATTCAAATGCGTAATGAAAGTGACATGTGTTTTACAAAATGTTTTTTCCTTGGCCTATTTTTTTTGTTATGTTTTTGAAGAGAATGGTTTACATATCTCCATTTTTCAAGCATTATTATATTTGATTGTAGATATATGCAAAGTTTTCTAATAGTTATAGCTGTAATGTAAAACACGCCTGCAAAAAAAAATAAACAAATAAATAAAAAAATAAATAAAATGTTATTTTTAAAATTGCATGTAGACAATAAAATGAAATGCATAAATGAATGGATTCAACCTTTGGATTATGAACATGTACCCTTTCGTTGTTGTAAATGTCATGCTCTTGGGCATCTTTTTAGGGATTTCCCTCTAAATGCCAAACCCCAAACCTCTGATCCCTCAGACAAGCTGGGCCAAGATGGCTTCACCAAAGTAGAAAATCACAAAAGATCGCACAAGAAACCCTCCTCAGGGAAGAAACCCCAGCAGGACGCTGCCTCCTTTCCTTCAACAAGCAACAACTTTGAGGTTCTTGCTAAAACCTCAGAAGATCAACCTCTGCACTCGGTGCCCAACCCTACGCCTTACACATCCTCCGCAATCCCTCCTCCTTCTGGTTCCTCTCCCATCCCTCGCCCCCCTAATGACACCAATGGTACCCCTGAGGAGGCCAGCAAGGTCTCAGATTGGAAAGCAAAAGAAATGGATGTTGACGGTGCTCCCAGTCAGTCCTTGAGCTTAGCAATCATTTCAGATGAAAAGAGCTAGGCGCAACAAATGGACGAAGAACCTGAGAGTATTGATTTAGGAGGACTTGACATTCTCGAGCTCGAACAAGCCTACAGAAAGAAGGACTATGACAAGATTCCAGAGCACCAGATCAGCACACTGGAAGTCATCATCTCCAGGGCTTACCAGCAACAACAATTAGGCATTCAGCCAGGCAGTCATTGGGATGGCGGCTTTCTCCCTAAAGACTCCAAAAAGCGGGGGAGAAGAACAGATCTTCAACGAACTATTGCAATAGGGAAAATCCTGGTGGACTCAGGCAGATATGCTAAGCTGACTAAGTACTACAAGCCCACCACTAGTAGTGAATCATGAAGCTCACTTCATGGAATTTAAGAGGGCTCAATAGCCCAGGGAAACTCAGATTGATAAAAAACATGATAAAGCAGGAGCAGCCACAGATTTTCTTTCTTCAAGAAACGAAATGTAACAGTATCACTCTTGGAAACATTCTCTCCAGGGCATGGCCAGGTTGTCACTTGGTAGCAGTGGATGCTTTAGGTGCCTCAAGCAGATTGGCTATTGCCTGGAACACGCAAGCGATAACACTTTCAGACATTCATGCTTCTCATCACATTATCCAGGCCACTTTCCACATTATCAGCACCAACATCCATGGCCATCTTACCAACGTTTACTTCCCACAGGAAGCAGGCAACAAAATCGCTTTACTAAACACTATAGAAGCGCTCAATCTTAATAGAGTCCACCCTCTTTGGATCATTGGGGGAGACTTCAACATGATAACTAGGCTAGAGGAAAAGCAAGGAGGCCGAGCTAGGCTGGAGCAGGAAAATGCCCACTTCAAAGAATTCATCCAAAACAATTTATTAATTGATATGCAATTCTGCAACGACACGCACACTTGGAGTAATCGCAGGATTGGGAGGCAACAAATCGCATCCAAACTAGACAGATTCCTCATTTCTGACAACACAATGCATCTTGGAGGCGACATAGCGACATCAATTCTCCCTTACTCAGGTTCTGATCATTGGCCTATCTCCCTCCAGTGGCAAAGACCGGGCAATGCCACCAGGCGACCATTTCGCTTCGAAGTGTTCTGGCTCTCCCATCCCGCCTTCAAAGACCTCATCAGATCTACATGGAACAACTTCCCTCAACCAGAGGGCTCAAAAATGTTTCAGTTTCAACAAAAACTCAAATTTCTTAAATGCCAAATCAAGCGTTGGAATAAAGAGACTTTCGGCAATTTTTTTCAAGTGCAACAAGATCTAAACAAGGAAATGAGAGAGCTCCAACAAAAAATAATCACAGAGGGATACAAAGAAGGGACCTTGGCACAGGAACAACGCATTCACAATCAATTGGAGGAGAGGAGGAAGCAGGAGGAAATACTGTGGAAGCAGAAATCCAGGATCAGATGGCTGAAAGAAGGAGAAAGGAACACCAAATTCTTCCACCGAACCACAATTCAGAGAAGAATGCACAACACCATCTCTTTCATTCAGAAGCCAGGAGGGGAAAGAGTGGAAAATCATGCAGAGATTGAGCAGGAGTTCATAAGACACTTCCAGCAGGTTCATCAAGAGCCCCAAACAGATAGACGGCCTGCTATAGAAAAAATCATTCAAAATGTGCCGAAAATTATTACAGAAGAACACAATGAACTCCTTCTGCGCCCAATTTCGCCACAGGAGGTGGATGCAGCAATGAACCAGCTCAAGGAGGGCAAAGCCCCTGGCTCGGACGGCTTTACTACTACGTTCTTCCACACTTTCTGGGAGCTGATAAAAGAAGAGGTCTGGCTAGTGGTGGAGGAATCGCGTACTCTTCATTGGCTTTTGCCCTCTCTCAATTCAACTTTCATTGCGCTCATCCCAAAAGAAGAAAGCACTAGTACTCCAGACAAATTTCGTCCAATCGCTCTCTGCAATGTAATTTACAAAGTGATATCTAAGGTCATTGCCAACAGGTTAAAGCCGCTACTTCCCCTGCTCATTTCGCCTGAACAATCGGGCTACATGGAAGGAAGACAGATTTTGGACGGCATTATCCTCACGCATGAAATCATACATTCCCTCAAGCACTCCAAACAGGCAGGTATGATTCTCAAGCTTGACCTCTCAAAAGCTTTTGATAAGCTTAGTTAGACATATATACAAAAAATGTTAACTGCTTTTGGATTTTCTCCAATGTGGGTATGATGGATTCTGAACCTAATATCTTCAACTTTCTTCTCTATCCTCATAAATGGCATCCCATCCCATCCTTTCAGTCCCTCCAGAGGAATTAGGCAAGGAGATCCTCTCTCCCCATTCCTTTTTGTGCTAATGGCAGAAGGCTTGGGTCGCCACATCAAACAAGCCCTCCTCTCCCAGCAGCTCAAAGGTTTATCCATTCACAACTTGCCTGCAATCACTCATCAACAGTTCATTGATGACAACATGATTTTTGGATACCCTTCGGTTCAGGAAGCGTCTCTGTTCAAATCCCTTCTGAATGACTTCTCTGAGGCTTCAGGAACTAGTATCAACAAGGCTAAATCACAGATCTTCTTCTTTCACACTCCCCCTGTTACCCAACATGCCATAGCTCGAATCTTGGGTTTTTCCATAGACTCTCTACCTTCTAAATACCTCGGAGCCCCCCTTATTGATTCTGCCCTCAAGCATGCCTCCTGGCGTATGCTCCTTGAGAAACTTGAATCACATCTCAATTTATGGACTCACAGAACTTTGAATATAGCTAGTCGATTGGTGCTAATCAAAGCTGTTCTACAGGCAATGCCGCTCTACCTAT
Organism: Pinus tabuliformis; assembly: GCA_031772625.1. Lineage (NCBI taxonomy): Eukaryota > Viridiplantae > Streptophyta > Pinopsida > Pinales > Pinaceae > Pinus > Pinus tabuliformis. The sequence goes on from CM062804.1 coordinate 1,256,756,331, forward strand.
TCTCAATCCTTACAGCACCCAAATGGATTATTAAAAAAACAAAGGCTCTACAGCGAAACTTCCTTTGGGGTGAAATAGGTACAAATCGCAAATGGGCCTTGGTAAAATGGACTACAGCTTGTAAGCCTAAAGAAAAAGGGGGTATCGGTTTGAGGGATCCCAGTCACAGCAATGCTATCATGTGCGCAAAAATCTGGTGGCAATGGCTCTCTGCTCCCAACAAGCCATGGGCAGCCATTTGGACGGCCAAATACGCCAATCATAGACCACAGGAAGAGCTCATTAGATTCACTCCCACTGAAAAAGGTTCACTCATATGGAATGCTGCTAAACAACATTTCTTGTTGATCCAGCAACACAGTTTCTGGGAAGTAAGAAATGGCAGATCAGCTCTGTTTTGGATGGACACTTGGAACCAGCTACCAAAGCTCAACAACATCCTAGGACAGCCTCCAGACCACTCCTGGGAGGAGCAGCAACAGGAAGAGGTCCGACAGCATTGGACTCAGGAGACAGAACAAGGGTATAGACAATGGAAGCAAAGTGACAGGATAATTGAGAACACGGATCACCAAACTAAGAAGGACCTGGAGAGGGAGCTCCAAAATCGACGAATTAGATACTCCGAAGGCAGGGATATTATTCGATGGGGTTACTCACCTAGAGGAACCTTCACCACCAAAGAGGCTTATAAAATCATTTGCACAGATTTGGCACCCCTAGATCCCATCTGGAGTAGAATCTAGTCTCCAGGCACTTGGCCCAAAGTCTCTCTTTTCCTCTGGCTGGTTGGGCACCGAAAAATCCTCACTTGGGACAATCTTAGACGAAGAAACTTTCATGGGCCCTCTATTTGTGCCAATTGTAACTCTCAGGAGGAAACGATCCAACACCTTCTAGACTCATGTACCCTTGCCAACCAACTGTGGGAGAAGGCCAACTTTCGATGTCAAAGAAGATGCAGAGTGTCTGATGACATCACCAACTCCATACGCCAGTGGCAACAGAACCCTTACAAAAGTGAAATTCTCAACCAATTATGGAGAATGATTCTTGGACTCCTCCTCTGGTCCATCTGGAAAGAGAGGAACAAGCGCATATTCAAAGATCAAAGTACTCCGTTAGAGATCATCTGGGGCAACTTCTGTCTCAATCTCAAAGAGACCTTGGCGCTTCGCACTTGGTCTCCGGACGACTTTCCCTCTGTCGTAAATGAGAAGTCCATTTGGGCAAACGGGAACATGCAACTCCCACGGGGAACTCAAAATAAAGTCCCCTCAGAGCGCATCAACATCAAAAAGGACTCATGGATGCCCCCCCCAAAGTACACTTTCAAGCTCAACTTTGATGGCGCTTCAAAGGGTAACCCTGGAAACGCAGGATTCAGTGGCATATTCAGAAATCATGAAGGTTCACCTCTCCTCATATACTTTGGGAACATAGGATGGGATACTAACAACTCGGCTGAATTGGAGGGTCTCTGGCAAGGACTTCTCCTTTCCCGGAAACACAACTTCCATCCCTTGGAAATCGAAGGTGATTCCCAAATCCTCATCAACATGGCTAAACAACTTCTAAATGGGACTCATGCGAGGAAAATTGCCAATAGTTGGAGACTCAAAGCCAGATTGGATGCCATAGAACAACTGCTCCACAACAATCGGGCCATCATCTTCAATCATGTTAAGAGGGAAGGCAACAAGGTCGCTGATCTTCTTGCCAATTTGGGAGTGGAAACTGAGCACATTCTACTCACAAGGACTTTAGACATCATTCAGAAACATGATCAAGAACAAGAATGCAAAATTATGGTCCAAAGGGATGTAGCCCTCCCGGATGCGGGTGTTTGAGGTGGCATTAACTATGAAGAGACAGGGGTGGGGCCAGGTAGATCGACACCTGCCCACCCAGTACAGAGAGTTAAATACAGGTAAGGTGGTTAGCTCTTGGCATGCGCGCAGTGCAAGGTTAAATGGCTTTCATTCTAGCGGCTCTGGTTCATACTTCATGTCTACAGCGATGGTTCTTCCCTCTGCACGCTCCGGCCTGCATTAGAAGGCAACGTTCTCCAATGCTATAGTAATGGATGGAGCATCTCGAGGCATGCCAAAAAAGATTAAGGCCAGGCTATGTCTCGGGTATGTGATGAAGTCTTTTATGCTGTTTCACTTAGTCCATTCCCTCGCCTATGGCCTCATTTTTTATTTTAGGCTATTTGAGGTAAGCTCTGTTATTCTTGAGGTCTCTCGACACTTGCGGGGGAAAGTTTCTGTGGTGCTTGGCTTGGCCCTCCTGGCGGAGCAGCTCCTGCTGTCCCTCTCATTCCTCTCCTAGGTTTTGAGCTGTTGTTTTGTTGTCTTTGTCTCGTCGTTTCATTATCCGGTCTCAGGCCTTGTCTCTGGTTTCGGGTTGTGGGTTTCGAGCTGTTGTTTCGTAGCCTTTGTCTCGTCGATTCATTATCTGGTCTCAGGCCTTGTCTCTGGTTTCGGGTGGTGGGTTGTCGACCCTGTCATTCCTAAGGCCTCTCGTACTTTGCTTGGAAAGGATAATTCAGCGCTCAGTTCTGTTTTTTCGGTGAAGGGGATCCGCGGGCTCCCTTCCTGGACTTTGTGTCTCTGTTGCTCTGTCTACCTGGCTGTTGCTCTGCCTTACTGGCATCCCACTGCTGCTCCCTCTCAGATGCCTCGTCTTCGCCAAAGAATGGGGTGCCGAAGAGGCCAGCCCCGGCATGTGCCTACCAGCTCGTCCTCTGATTCGCCTTCCCCCTCCAGTGAGCTATTTGCAGGCCGCTACCCCAGCACCCGCAGTGGGAGAGGGCGGCTCCATTCCTCTAGACACCACCCTGGGCTTCCTTCCTCATCTAGCTTTGCAATCTTCTCTTTTAACAGCTCTCTAAATCGCCCTAGGATAACGACTCATATCTCGGTGGTCTTCCATGAGACTGATCAGACTGAGGACTCTGGATCTCATCTGGGAGGTTTGGGGGCAGTCTCTGCTCCTTCTTCTTCCCTCCAGTTGGGAATTGGAAATGCGCCTCGGCAGGATTTGAATGTATAGGTTTGCAGCGCTCAGGATGCGGTGATGGTGTCGGTTGACCCTGGTCCCTCCGATCAGAACGTGGCTCAAGCAAGGGATTTTCCAAAGTATGGTTGGTGTCGTATCGAGGAAGAGCCTCTAGATGACTAGTGAGCTTACCCCAGCTCCGTATTCATGTTATGCGACCTTTACCACTGGGCAAGTTTGTAATGCAAACAATTTTGTGGTTTTCCTGTGTTTTTTGACACTTTTGTTAATTATGCAGTATCAAGAGAATATCAACCTGGTCCCCTCCGTGGTTCCTGAAATCCATCTCAACTATGAACTCACTGCCTACAGTCAGTCTTCTCACCTGCTTTTCTTGACAGTTCTGCCTCTCTTCAGAGCAGAGTCTTGACTTCGGTCTCGATGTAATTGTACCTCCTTACTTCGTTAATAGATTAATTTTACTTAGCAAAAAAAAAATGAAATGCATAAGACTAATGGATAAGTTGGCAAGGTTGAGAAAATTACCGATGCCTTGTTGTATTTAGAGCTTCTGTATTTATTTTTCAATGTATCTTGCGTTCCAACCTTTTGAGCTTCTGTTACAAGAACTGCAATTGTTGCAATTGGATTTGTTTCTATGCTTTCTCCCAACTATTTTATTGTTTCACTCGGAAAAAATTCGTATTCTGCAAAAAATGTGTCAATGTTTTCTATAATGCTCATGTTGTCTAACAATAGAGTATGATCGCAATTGCCACAATCATAGTTTGTTTTTAGTGCAATATGGAAATTTGTGGCTGCAATTATTTTTCTTGCAAATATCTTTTACTTGCGTTTTTCGATGAGGTCACTTGGAACAACCATCGTTATTGTTATCAATCCTTGTTGATCAGTAAATCAACACATAATATTTGACAGCTTTTCATTGCTTTGTCTAGAAATTTGGTGTAGACTACCATGGCATCACCATGAAACAATTTCTGATATTTGCAGATGTTCAATTCTTCTATTGATATCAAAATGGATGACAATGCATTCGTGTTGTGAAAAAATCATGTAAATTAGAGTCAATTACACTGAGATAATGTTCATGTGTATATGATAGATATGAAAGATGCACACAAACAATATGAATAGGTTAAATTACCTTTATGCTTTCATTTTGCAATTGTTTTTCTTGTTCTTTTGTTACGTTGCTTTGTTGTTCAAAGCTTCAAGTTGTTTGTTGCAATGCAAGTGCAAATGGGAAGATAAATGAAATTAGTAACAATGGATACACCATTTATATGGTATTTGTAAATAGTCACCATTTATGTTTTTGCTCATTGCAGCTTTGATCCATTTTGCTTCTATAGGAGAAAGGAAATTGCAATAGAATATTTGTCTGCAAATGGATGCTTGCAAAAGGACATTGGTAAATGGTTGGGGTTCAATGGAAACAAAAATGGGGAAAAATGGTTTGATTGCAAATATGGAAAGTGTTCAAAATGTTTTATGGTACATTTTCATATATATATGTTCCATTACGAAACAAATTGTGTCATGATCTAACCAATATGTATCCAGTTTGTAGATATTGTAGCTATGTTTTGTGTTAGACCATACATGATCAATAAGCGATGTTTGAAAATAGGAATTTGTACCTAGAAGTAAACGAAGGTTGTTTCTATCCATATAGTCTATTAGTGTCTTTGTTCTATTACTACTTTGATGCATGTTAACATTGAAATCTCCTACAATGAGTATTGGTTCGCCAATATATATATATTAGAGAATGATTTTTCAATAATGCTTAGTATATTGGGCAATGTAGCATAGGGTGATGCACATACATTAATGATTCTAATTCTCATACCATGTAGAATGATATTTACCATAAGTGCTTCTACATTGTCTTCACAAAATTGCATATGTACAAGGATTGTTATGCTTTTTTTGAAGCATATGAGCAATCCATATTTTATATGGTTAGATAGGCAAGTGAAGGTTTTGAACATTTGCTACAGTGTATCTTGTTTCAAATGTGTCTCTTGAAAACACAAAATGTCAGCATCCATTAGATCATAGTCATTGAGTACATCATTAGTATAGGTTTCTAGGTTTCAAGTGTTTAAAGACAGAACATATGTGCATGGATGTGTGTGAAAACATTGATACTTGTAATCTAGTTCCCATTTTGTTTTTTTGTCATAGATGGTCCATTTAAATTGGTATTTTTTGTTTAACTTTGAATTTTTGTTTCTATAAAGGTTTTAATATGAACAAATATTGCATGTTCCTGACACAATACAAGGTTGTGTAGACTAATCCATGAGTTCATATTCCAAAAAGGATCAAATGTAAGGTTATCTAATATGAGGCTGTGTGACCTATGTATTGTGCATGCACATGCCAATTGAACATGAATTTTTTTTCGTATTTTGATATGGCCCGTCTTTGTTGATGGTTTATTGGTTTTGGTACTCATAATATAGAGATCCAATATTCAAAAATACCTTTATTATATAAGCTAACAATTTTTCTTGCTTGTTGATGTCTTATGTTTGTATCGAGAAACTTGATCCATATGACATCAATATCATTTTTTTTTTGTATAGGTTTTAATGATTCCATATACTCCATTAACAAGGCCATATTGTGAATCGTAATTTCCAACATAGATTTCAACTAACATATTTAATTTCATGATTGTTTCTAAAGGAAATGTTGTTGTATATAAATTTGAAGGAAAATCACCATGGTTTTCTTCTTGGTTGATTGCATTGATGAGAATTTCTTGTCTAGGAACAAGTGCCAAAAAAAATTGTTTTGCAAATCAATATCTTTATTTTTATAAAAGAAATAGGGGAAAGTAGGGTCAATAAGTGTTGGCCTAACACAATTTTTTTTCAAATATATTAGATCATCTTCTATTTGAGTGTTTTTGCGTAATCTATTCAATATTGAGATGAATTTATCGTCTGTTTGACACATTGTAATATGTAATTCATAGCATTTTACATTTTCTTTCCAAAAATCATATATGATTCATTGTTTGTTGAGAACAGGTTGTTCAAATAATAGGGAATCTTGTATACATTTTTCTTGATAAAGGTCACCACAAAATATAATGTCAACATTTCCAAAGTACTTTGTCTGTACATGTTTAATGTTCCTCATTCGATCATCAATGCAAAACAAGAAGAAACTTCCTACAAGGGAAACTTCGTCAATGAAAACTAGTTTCAATTATTGGTAAAGTTTTTCGAGTGCATCCAGTGTTTCATTTCTAAGTGGCGTTGGGGAAAATTTTCTAAATGACATGAGAAGTGTAGAATGGACAATTGTTCCACCTACATTATATGTAGCTTTTCCTATGTATGCTAGTATCAATCCCTTTGGTTTCAAAGGATCAGTTAAATAGTGTGCATCATAAAGCCATATAAGCATTTGGAATATTTCTTTTGTTGTGATTTTTTTCTAAGTTATGGTTCATCCAGTTAGAAATAGATGCAATGGTTTCTCTATGTTCATACAATTTTTCATTGCAATGCCTTTTATAATTTTTGGTTTCTCCCTATTGAGCATTCTTCTTATCTTGCGATATTCCACATTCTCAAGTAGAAATGGATGTTTAGACAAATGGAATCCAATATTCAACTGTCTTTTTATTTCATGGTGATGGGAACATTGCAGGTCTATTTCCAAATCATATTTCTCACTGAGGTGTTCAACAATTTTCTATTTTTTTATTGTATTACTAGAATCCATGGAATTGTTCTGGATTTCGTGGATTTCATTCTCTAGATTGCCCCACAGTGGGTTGGTGTTATATATGAATTTAGGTTCATTTATTTTTATTTTGTTTTCATATAATATATAAGCAACTTCCCGTGATACCAAGTTTTGTTTCAAAGTGCTCTTAGTTTTGTCAAATGGGACAAATAGCAAAGCTTTTCTTGCAATAGTTTTCATAGTCAATGTGATTCTTGTATTTGATGAATCACATTACCTTTGGTTTCTTTATTTTTGTAATGGGCATTCTATTTCTGTTGTACCTTGATGAAAATTCAGCAAGGCATACATGCTTTATAGCATCAGGTGTAGCATTGTAATAATCAATAACGGAATTATACATGACATTTTCGGAATTGTCATCTTCTTGTCTCAACAAGAACGGTGGTTTGGCGATAAATGTGCATTCATACATTGGTCTTGTGTTTATAAATATGCATTCCCATGAACTACGATTCAATGGTAGAGAAAGTGTTATATGCACTACTTGTTGCGCCGATATTTGTTGGAGATTAGGCAAAGCGTTTCCTAATGAACGTATCATTTCAATAACATTTACTTTTCTCTTTTCATGTTATCTTCTTATTATTTTGAATGAATTTGTCATTGATTTGTTAGTTTTTGTCATGTAATATGTGCACTACGATGTAGTTTCATATGCATTAAGCACAAACTGGGCATCAATATTTGAATTCCTTAATTGTGGCATGTTCTTTTCAAAGCTATTGTTATAAATGTGATAGGTTTTTCATTCTAGTAAAATCATCGGTTGTTTCAATGTACTTTTTATTGTTATGATGTAATCATCTCCAGTCAAATGTATATCATCCAAAAATTGTCAAAAGTACTATTCTTATCATATTTTCTGGTTTCGAGGATATCATATAATAATTTTTCTTTTTTGTTCATTGTTTCATCTACCAAGGAAATTGGTTCAAGAACTTTTGTGCTTCCCATGAGTGGCATTGGAAAATTGTATCTATAATGTGAGCTCTTTCTCTTTTTACAAATTTTTGTATGATGGTGTTGATGTAGTTTTGCAAGATTTGGATCAAGTTGTTCTGTGTTACATGTCAAATAACTTTCAACAAAGTTTTCAATGCCAATGTACTATTAACTCCATATATCGGTGCATTTTATACCCTTAGCAACCCATGCTCTTGTTCGCTTCCTCCATTTTGGAACTCGGTTACAAATTAGTAATCCACTATGTTTCCAAATAATGCCTTATCTTGAGATATCATTTTCTTTAACACATTAATTCTATACATATAATAATGACTACACATTATTGCATTTTTCCTTATCAGATATTCAATATTTTAGTGTTCTATTGTTTCAATATGTTTACTTTTTCTACTTTTCTCATGTAATTTGGTCAATTTGTTGACCAATGGAGCCCACCGATGTTCAACACTTGCAAATGTGACCAAGAAAGTTGGTGATCCTTGTTGATGTATCATGGCAAATGTTAGGATATTCCAACACATACGAAATAGTTAAGTATAACTTGGTCTAGTATAGAGTTAAGTAAAGTGTGTTTCTTTACTATGTACATTTTGTAACTTACAATCCGACGGTCACGATATGTAGTGATCCGATGGTTCATTCTCTCCTCGGTATTATCGACACTTGATCCGTGGCTTAGTACCCGATTGGTCCATGATCTCTATTTAAAGAGCATGGAGGGTCATTTGTAGGTTAACCCGTTCATGAGAGAAGCTTATGTAAATTTTCATTCTTTTATTAATAAATTGCCTGAAGTGGCCGCGTTGGCTTAGGCCGTGGATTGTTTCCCTCTTTGAGGGTTTTAACCACGTCAAAATACTGGTGTATTGATCTGTGATCTGTGTGTGAGCGATGTCATTTGGTGTTCTGTCTGAGGAACTTACCCTGTAAATTCCTACATGGTATCAGAGCTATTTGAGGGCCGCGTCCGTTGGTTATCCAAATCTGAAGCCGGTATAACTGCATTCCACTGACATTTCCTATATCTACTGTTCCTGACTACTTTCGGGCTGAGAGGACTTCTCTATTGTGTTGGGCGCATCTGTTCTAGTGAGGAACCCCTTTCATTTCAAGCGAAAAGGTTTCCGGTAGCCCTAGCTACGTCATTTTTAAGATCTGGAGGTATACAATGTTTTTTTGCAGTTTACAGTTATTTTCTCTCTGTTTATTTCGGTTTCGGTTTATTTAGCCTTTTTTTATTACCGGATCTATACCTTTCATTTCTGCATATGCTGTTTGCCCCGCGACTCTATGCGATCTGGGCAAATTAGAAACAAAAAGGAAGGATTTTTCTCATGCATATGCTCTTTTCCGCTGCGCCTTAGTGTGATCTCGGAAAATTAGAAACATTGAGGAAAATATTTAGTTTCCGGCTAAAGCTAACTTTGAGCCGCAAGGTTCGTTTTTTTTGTATGTTCGTGTTGGGTTTTGAGTTTTTTGTTTTGTAGGGAAAAAGAGCTTTCTCAAAGCAAGCACGCAACCCAAAGCTTCAACCCCCCCCATCTCTCTCTCTCTCTCTCTCAAACTTTTTGTATAGCTCACATGGTCCAAAGCTAATTTATGAGAGTAGAGGTCTTGAGTTCAAATCTCCTTTTTGTGGGGGTGGATTTTTCATTTCCGCACATTCCCGCACTTCATTGGCATCTTCATCAAATTTTTTTCAAAAAGCCATAACTTCTTCATCCGGAAGCTGTTTTCAGAACTGTTTTTTTGAAACAGCCTAATTTTTTGAGATCTTTCCATTGGAACACTTAGTTTCAGCATCTATAGCTTCAGTTTCTGTTAAAATGGAAAGTCCATGCCAAGTTATTCTTGACAGCACCAACTACTTCCAATGGTGGTCCTACATTGTGGATATACTTAGAAGTAAAGGTCTCTACAGAATAGCCACAGGCCAAGAAACCAAACCAAAAGATGAAGATAAGGCAGCTAAATGGGAAAATAGGAAAGATCAAGCACGTGGGTTGATAGGGATGTCCATTTCTCCAGATCTTAGATTCCATATTGCAGAACTTGATACTCCTGATGAAGCATTGAAACAGATTACTAAAGTTTTTGGAATAAAAAATGAACTTAGAGCCCATCAACTTGAAAATGAGTTTCTTACAGTGGATCCCAATCATTTTTCTTGCATTGAAGATTTTTTGTCCAAGTTCAAGACCCTTAGACTTCTCTTGGAAGGTGTTAAGGTTAAGAAAGAAGATAGTAACCTTATCTATTCCATTCTTACTAAGTTGGGACCAGCCTACTCTGTGTTTGTTTCCGCCTTCCATTCTACAAGAGAAGCCTTCATTTCTCAAGGACAAGACTACAAGTCCACTTCCTTTGATTCTTTTTATGATTCTTTAATAAGAGAACAAGAAAAACTCTTACACCTTGGTCTTCTTAATCTTGGAAACTCTTCTAAGAAAGCGTTAGCTGCCCAGCAGCAACCAAATCCAAAGAATCCTAAGAAGTTGTATCCTAAAAGGAATGGTCCTAAACCAAAAAAGGGTCCTAAGCAATCTCAGCCTCAAAATGAAAAGTCATTTCAACAAAATGATAAGACAAATAAAAACAAAGGGAAGAATACTGATAGAAATTGCAACTTTTGTAATCGAGATGGCCACTTAGAATCCGAATGCTTTAAGAAGATGGAAGCCTTGGAAGCAGCAATGAAGAAGCATAACATCCATTTGGAGCACTCTTCAACTTCAACTTCATCTTTAGGAATGGCACTTTCTGCATGTGGTTGTCAAGCATCTCGGTCTGGCTATGCACTAAATGTATCTTCTTCTTCTCATTCTCATGAGTGGCTCATTGATTTTGGAGCTTCTTATCACATGGCCAAAAACAAAGCCATGTTTTCTTCTTTAAATGATTGTAACACCAAAAATATATATGTTGGTGATGATAGATCTCTTAGTGTTGTAGGGACTGGAACTGTTCATATAGACAATGGTCAATTTAATGATGTATTATGTGTTCCAACCTTATCCTGCAACCTTCTATCTGTATATCAGATAACTCATTCAAGTGAAGGTAAAATCGTTGAATTTTCACCTCACGATGTTGTAATTAAGGACCTAAGAGATCCTAGACAGATTTTAGCTACTCGCATTGTTGATGATTCTACAAGGTTGTATAAGTTTCACAACTTTGGATCATCAAATCTTCCCTCGGTATTTGTTGCTCATAATGATGAAGTGAGCAAACTTTGGCATGAGCGATTTGGTCACTTAAACTAACGCTCTCTTCAGAATCTATGTAAAGAAAATATGGTGACAGGTCTTCCAATGGTATCTTACAGAGATGGTGTTTGTTCCGGATGTGTACTTGGAAAACATCATCGGGATAGTTTTGAAAAACGTGCCTCTTGGCACACCTTAGCCCCTTTACAGCTCGTGCATAGTGATTTATGTGGTCCACTTCCAGTTGTTTCCTTCTCTGGCTACAAGTATTTCTTAACTTTCATTGATGATTTCTCCAGACGCACTTGGGTATACTTCTTAAAACTCAAGAGTGAAGTATTTAACATGTTCTTGGCCTTTAAGGCCTTTGTTGAAAAACAATCTGGACATCAAATTCTTAAGCTAAGATCTGATAATGGCGGAGAATATGTTAACAACAAATTCATCAACTTTTGCACTGAGAATGGAATTCAAATGCAACATACTATTCCATATACTACACAACAAAATGGTGTAGCTGAAAGGAAGAATCGCACCTTAAAGGAAATGGCTAATTGTATGCTTCAATCTAAAGGACTTAGTCTTAATTATTGGGTAGAAGCAATTAACTGTGCAAATTACATAATAAATCACACTCCTACTAAGGTTTAAAAGAATATCATTCCAGAAGAAGCATGGAGCTCAATTAAACCAGATGTAAGTCACTTTCGTGTTTTTGGAAGTGAAGCATGGGCCCATATTCCAGATGAGAAACATAAAGCTTTAGAACCTAAGAGTGAAAAATGTATTTTTGTTGGATATTCTGAAGATGTCAAAGGATATGGACTTATTCCACTTAAGTCCAAAAATGTTATCATTAGAAGAGATGTAAATTTTGCTGAAAATATATCGACCTATGAGCCTAGTTCGGCAGATGTGCCACCTCTCCCTATCTCTTCTACTTTTGAAAATATTTCTTGTTCAGATGATGAAAGCGAGGATGAAAATCCTCCCCCACCTTCTCAGGATCCTCCTTCAGCTCCTCAGCTTCCAAAATGGGTCCGTGCTACTCGGGATGCAGCAGGTGACCTTGTCGGTGATCCTACAGATCAGCGATGTACACGTTCTCAGTTTGATAGAGCCTCTTCTTTACGGCTCAAGCTTCAGTGGATTATGATTCTGACACCTTTGCAGAAGCTTCAGGCCATCCAGATTGGGAAGCAGCTATGAATGAAGAATATCATTCATTATTGGCAAATGATACATGGGATCTTGTTCCTCTACCAAAGGGACGAAAACTTGTTAGATGCAAATGGGTTTACAGAACCAAGTATGGACCAGATGGAAAAGTTGATAAACATAAAGCTCATCTTGTTGCTAAGGGTTTTTCACAAGTTGAAGGCATTAACTACACTGAAACCTTCTCCCCTGTTGCCAAAATGAACTCCATCCACCTTGTTCTTTCCCTTGTTTCCTCTTTCAAATGGGAAGTCCATCAGATGGATGTTAAATCCGCCTTCTTGCATGGGGACTTGCATGAAGAAATCTATATGGAACAACCTATTGGCTTTATACAAACAGACTCTAGCCTTGTATGTCGGCTTAACAAATCCCTTTATGGTCTCAAGCAAGCTCCTCGAGCTTGGTATGCCAAAATGGATAACTTTCTTTTAGAAAATGGTTTTTCTAGGTGTCATTCTGACAATACTGTCTACACCAAGAAAGTGGGCAAGTCTCTTATCATTCTTGTTCTTTATGTTGATGATCTTATCCTGACTGGTAGTGATCCCAACCTTATAAACCATGTGAAGACTAGCCTTAAAAGGAAGTTTGAAGTGACAGACTTAGGACACTTACATTATTTTCTTGGTCTTCAAGTCTTGCAATCCAAGGAAGGTATTTCCCTTTCCCAGTCCAAGTATGCCTGTGATATTCTACGCCATTTTCACATGGAAGACTGTAAGCCAGCTGTTGTTGGGAAAAGTATCCAATACGAAATGACCCTATCCCACTCTAAGGAGTGATAGTACCTCAACAACAAACAAGACAAAACTATCTAAGTGTTCTTCTTTATGAAATGTAAATAGAGGAGAAGGATGTAACTAACCGATGTCTTCCGCTAGTTTGTTGATCCAATCTCACTCCTTGCTGCTTGCTTCCAGCTGCTTGCTCCTTCACTGGCCCAGCTGCACCAAGTTCCTACAAAATGGCAAGAGAGGGAAACTACAAGAAGCATACATTCATAACTAGTTTAAGGATAAGAATAAACTAAATATGCAAATACAACAAAACATCATTGAGATACATGCATATAGAAGAAACTCAAATGGCTTTATTGATGAAGAAGTAAAGTTCAGGAAGTGATACAACCATATGAGGCCCAATCCAGCATCACCTTCCCAGCAGAAAGGAATCTCCTCTTCACCTCCTTCAAAGCAAATCACCCAATAGCTCTAAACTCAAACCAACAGCAATTCTTTGCATTCACAAAATTCCAGCCTCCAGATCTCATGGGGGAGAGATCCATATATAGATGTTTGGAGAGAGGATGAGTCAGCTTGAGATGTGACTAGTGTCCTCTCCCTCTGTCAGTTCTTGATTCCACTTGGAGGTTCTTGCTTCCACTTGGAGATTTGGAACCTCTTACTCATCACCAGTCGAATTCCCTGAGGCAAGTGTCATTTTGGAAGCTTCCTGGGTTCTGACACCTTGAGAAATGAACTTGCCACTTGTCCAATCTCGCTCAGCGCATGTAGCCAGTGTTGCCTTTGACATTCAGTGCAGGTAGCCAGTGTTGGATTTGACATTCAGCACAGACAGCTAGTGTAGCCACTGAAATGATCCTGAATTGACTTGTTTTTGATCAGTTTTTGGTGGAGAACTTCTCTGAATTGCTGTGGTTTATTGGCCTTGTTCCTCTAGGGGTAGGAACAACATGTTTAGAGACTTTGGATCCCTTAGATTATGGACATTTCATGCTCAATGCTGTAAGGCACAAAAATGTCTATAACAGTTGCCCCCTAAAGTATGAGGTCGTTTATCGGGTGAAATGCTTTATCAGGAGGATCCGAAGTTCATCCAATGCTGGGAGGAGACCTGTAATAAGATACAATACAATACATTATTTTTCATACTGCTTTCATGATCTAGCTGAGGCGGGCATTCCCATGCTCAGCTTTATAAATTCATTTTTCTGTACATAGAACAGACAATCGTCTGATGGTAGACTGATAATTTTTTATGAAATTATCATCCTTTGGGTAGGATGATCATCTGCTATACATGTCAATGTCTTTATTTCCTGAATATATATCGCAGCCCGGATGGATGAAACTAGATCCGGGGTCTTCAATCTCATCCGATCTTCACTCTAAGTACAAGTCTATCCACGTGAGAATTTTTTGAAGTCAAACATGGAAAGACATCGCTTGATTACCAGTCAATGATGTAAACTGTTAACAAGCGCGAGAGGAATCACTGATAATGATGATGACCCTCAAGGTACTGCAGTACAATTCACGTGGTGTGAATAAAGGACTTGGCGTCGAACACCACGCAAAATCTTTTGGTCGAAGGTCATTGATGTATACCTGTCGCCGGAAGTGAGAAACTTGCCATTGAGGCATGCAAGCTTCAAAGTACTGAGGGGGTGTCCCTAGATCAACTTCTTGGATAATGAGCTGATGTCGACAAGAAGCGATCCGTCAAAGGAGGGCCTTAATGAATCCCACATCAGTGACATGGAACGGAGCTAATGATTGTGATGGAGGTGAAAACGATCTGTGACATATGATTCAGGGTGGCGGTCATGAAAGGATGAAGGATAATGTATGGCAGTGGATGGGACACGGTTGACTCTTTCTGAACAACATCTCTTGAACATATGGCGACACTGATGCGATGGATCGGTAGCATTACCCCAAATATGGATGGTATGGCGAGACCATGGTGATGTGACCGGTGAATGAAACAACCCAACCCGATTGTGGTACGGAGGAAAAGTGTCATGTTCAAGAGCGACTTACTACCATCAAAGTTTCTTTGAGTTTCTCCCAATTTTTCCCCAGTCATTACTGACCAGTACCTCTTTATTTTTGTCAAGCTTGAGGAGGATAACATATGCTTGTTCTATAACCTACCCTTCGAGCAAGCCCATCGCTATATTTTAACGAGCCTAGCGATAGGGAAACTCGTTCTCGTCTAAAGACAATTTTGTCGCTATTTAATGCATTTAACGAGTATAGCGACAAAGACAACTCGGTCCTTTTCATTTTTAGAGAGTCTGAAAAGGTACGTAAAGTTAACTCCAAGGGTCCTTTTTCGTCATCTAATCCCTTAAGTCCGAAAAAGTATAAAACAATACAGAAGGGATGAATTTTCGATAGTTTTAACGAGCCGAACTAAACAAGCGCTCGATCTTTTTGTGCAATAATCCCTCAGGTCCAAAAAGATTAAAATCTAAAGGAGGGATAGCCCTTCCGGTCGTTTTAACGAGTTGGAAGGCCAAAACTCGGCAAACTTTTCATATTTTACGAGTCAGATGAAAAGAGTTTAAAGAAGACTCATCTTTTGAGGAACGAGTGATAAACAGGGATAGCAGCAGATTCCAGGTACAGGTTGGAATTTTCCAATCACGGCAGTGTCACAAGGATGGCTAGGTGAAATCACTCTTCGCAGCTGTTCCTCAAAATAGGTAAACAATCAAATGGAGGTGAACGATCGGCCAAATGAAAAGTGGAGGTGACGGTGCAAACACGACCAAGGCTTTTATGGCTGATGAATTTACGATCACAATGGTTATTTACCGGTTCATTTTTTCTGGATGAGCTTGAACTCTAGGGGGAAGCTTGCTCACAATTGCTTTTCTATTTTTTAACGAGCATAAATTCCGCGTTAAAACTGCTCGGATCTTGCGTTTATTTTTTAACGAGCATGAACTCTGTGCTAAAACTGCTCGATTATACCAGTCATAAGATAAGAATGTCTCCTTAAGATTCTATTTTTTACTGGAGCTTCATCCTTAAAGCTTTGCTCCATATCCTTTCTTTATGCAAGTTCGGTTACGACTAATCCTACGAATTTAAAGGGTTAGACCTACAGGTTTAAAGGGAGGACCTAAAAATTTAAAAAATAAATAGCCGCCCTTGCTTGCACTCCAAAAGGTTTGCATGCCCCCAGGTATAAAATACAATTTCAAGGTTATCCCTGCTTCACCTCCGCCAAAACATTTGTTTTACCGAGAGAGGCCTACCTCTTTCAGGTTACCCAAAGATTGCTTCGTTCGCGGCTACGAATAAAACACTTCTTCGGCAATGTCTACCGAAATAGACAAAGGTGAGTGACCCTGTTCCATCAAACACATAACTTTGACAAAAGAATCTTATTCTAGAACAACCCCTCTTCCTAGACGGACGGGGTACGGAGTAGTCATATTCTCCCGCGGAAACCTACCCTATACCCAAGGTTTTCTCTGCCCGAAGCAGACCAGGATGCATGCCCCCTGGCTTCCAGTCCCATCTTTCCGAATCACTCGCACTCATCGGGAAGAAGGACTGGGGGTGGAGACATTTCTTGAGTGAACATACCATTTAGGGTTGGTATATGACTATTTGCGATGCGTGATCCCGGAAATGAAAGTTGGTCTACGAGCTTGACCATTCTTCCTTCGTGTGGAAAACACATTACTCTAAAGAGTGAGGAGATGACGGCTCCCATGCAATATATATAGTCTCGTCCAAGGAGTAGGTTATAATCCAAGGGTCCTTGAACGACCATCACGTTCATATGAACGGCCTTCCCTTTCAATGTTATGGGCACATTGGGGAGGATCCCTAAAGGTCGACTGGTTCCTTTATCAAAGCCTGATAGATTTCTCATCTCAGGCAAAAGCGCTGGAGAACCCAGTGCTTTCCAAGCAATAGAGGAAAGGATACTCACAGATGCCCCTTCATCAATGATAGTGCCAGCCATTACCATTCTATATATTTGGACTATAATTCTAAATGGTATACTGGCTGGCAACCGGGGTCTGCCTAGTTGTTTCCAGTCAAAGGACACAACTAGGTTGCTTGGTGGTGGGACTGAATACACGGCCGGATATGACCCTGACGAAGTTCCTTCCTACGATAAAGGAATGGGCACATTGCCCCCATGCTCGTCAGAGTCTGTGTTGATGAAAAGAATCTGGATGGTGTCATCCTTATTCTCTTCAGTGACGGTGTCATTTGAAGATGAATCCTCTGAAGGCAAAACCGGGTCAACTGCCGTTTCGACCTTTGGACTTTCGTCAGGTCTGGATTCAGTAGGTTCATTTTCAATGACTGACGCTTCAGCTGACCACTTGAGCGGGCCAGCTGTATTCTCAACTAACGAAGGACTTGGCACGAGTTTATTATATCTAGGAGGAAGTCGTAACGGTGAAACCAGACGATCTTCCAAAACTCTCTTCGCCTCGTCTAAGAAGGGACAATGGTGGATGGCGTGATCGCCTTCACACAGTCTGCAGGGGGATCTTGCTCCCCCTCTTTGTCTTGGACCTTCACTTTCGCTGGTTGACGGTAAGCATTCAACATGGCTATCAGATGTTGATGCTACCGAATTGTGCAAACGAGGAGACCAGTCCCTCAGTATCCGGGGAATACAGGGACAATCTCTATGGAAGTGGTCTCCTCTACATATGACACATGGTGATTTAGGCCCGGTCAGTGCTGTGTGTGGATTTTTGTCAGATACCTTTTGCTTGCCCCCAGTCGCCTTTGGCTCCTTCTTCTTCTTCTCTCTCTCCTTCTTCTCCTTCTTCTCTTTGGGAGCTTGGCTTTTGTCGGCTCTACCTTGCGAGGAGGAAGGAGGGGAGGAAGAGTTATAGGAAGTAGAAGGCTGGTGGGAAGCTCTAGACTAATCTAACTATTGACTCGACTGTTCAGGAACCGTGGTGTTCTGAACTACATTGGTTGAGAAGAGCCAGACTGGCAGGCCAATTGTCAGTCCTGGAAGCGACAATGTGGCCATATGGGGTGCACCAACATCTCCCCAAGAGGAGAAGGGACTAGGATTTCCATCATGGAGAATTCCTTGGTTGGTGTGTTCCATTTTCTCAACCTAAAGATCAACGCAGGAATAGGAGGTGATTTTGTTCCGTTTAAAATAAATTTTTAATGACGCTTTAGACACAACTTGCTTTTTCACTTTTAAAGAGTCGTGAAAAAGCTAAAGATGACTCTAGTCTCCTTCGATGTTTTAACGAGCCCGAAGTGACAAATGCTCGGATGGACTTTTTCTGTTATAGAGTCTGAAAAAGGCCAAAAGGAACTGCTCTGGAGTTCTAGGTAGAGGGTGTGCCAAACTTTTCGCAAAACCGCAGAATACTTTTTAGGGTACGGGCGGTCGATCTTCCTGAATGCTGTGTTCAGTGCATTGCGATCAGTAGGGCGGCCGACACGGCTTCCTATGGATAAAGGCTTTATTCCTATAGGGGTCTCCCAATATATACACGACGGTACGTGGGAGCACAGTCCGTACTGATACTTATCGCTTCACTGTGGAGGAATCACCCAACCACTCAACGGTAAGATATCAGGCTTAACGACGCCAGAACACGTCTCTAGCCTAGACCTCTATGTTGTGCGTTATGTTTCAAAGCGTTGTTATGTTCATTCAATTTATTTTAGGTTGATCTTGTTTAGAAGTTTGCCTTTTTGGATCACCACGAGATGTATGGTACAACTCCTAAATGCAGTCTAAAGATGATAAGCAAGCTTTTTCTATCTTTTCAACATATGAAAATCTTAACTACTGAGGGAAAAGAAAGACATCATCTTTTCTCACAGAGCATAGAGCACACAGTAATGCACTTTTTCCTAAATCAACATGCAAGCTGTCAAAATGCAAATGCACAAATGCAGGTATTTCTTTTCTCTTTCTTAATATTGATGTTTATATGAAGAAAGCTGTTGTATAACTTTGAATTCGATTTCAAGTGAAAACACAAACAAGTTTTTTCCAAAATCAAAAGACACCTTATGATTTACTTGTTTCGACACTAGAAATGCATAAATTCAAACCATATGACGAAAGTAAAAGCTAAATCAACTGTGAACAGCAAACAAACTTACTCCTAAGATCAAAACGACACCTATGACAGGTCTTAGATCTAAGGGGCCACAGTAAGACTAGTTTATTTTCGTAATGGGAAACTGCAAATGATGTAAGAAATACACAAAGAACAAATACAGTTTCTTTATACAACTGAGGCGGAATTGAGGCAAAGAAAGGTGGTTTCAGATAGGTACATTGACTGATAACAGGCTGCAAAAAACAGGGATAAAAACTGAGCAAAAGACACAGGGAACCACAGCTGCACAAGGCAAGGACTGTTTCAGCGCAGGTCTAACACAGAGGTTTTGACATTCAGCGCAGGTAGCCTTCACGGGACCTGCGTTGAAATGCAGAACCTCTTCACTGGGTCTGCGCTGAAGCAGAAACGAGAATTGTTTCTGGGTTTTGAGCTACGGTTTGCAGTTAAAATCACAGTTTTTGGCCAAATCAAAGCTAGCAATCAAGTACAATCTAAGGGATGATTCAAAGGAGGATGAAGATCTATCACTAAGAGCTGTTAGAGCACTTGTGGATCAGCTCTTCAGATCATAAACAGGCCCAGTGATTGGACTAGAGTAGCTGCCCTCTACTTTGCATTTGAAAAATCCAAATGCAGTTCGATTCGGTACTCTTTGAGTTTATGAAATGAATAGCAAAAACACAAACAAACCAACAAGATACGGTCCCCAGCGGAGTCGCCAATTTGTTGTTGGGAAAAGTATCCAATACGGAATGACCCTATCCCACTCTAAGGAGTGATAGTACCTCAGCAACAAACAAGACAAAACTATCTAAGTGTTCTTCTTTATGAAATGTAAATAGAGGAGAAGGATGTAACTAACCGATGTCTTCTGCTAGTTTGTTGATCCAATCTCACTCCTTGCTGCTTGCTTCCAGCTGCTTGCTCCTTCACTGGCCCAGCTACACCAAGTTCCTGCAAAATGGCAAGAGAGGGAAACTACAAGAAGCATACATTCATAACTAGTTTAAGGATTAGAATAAACTAAATATGCAAATACAACAAAACATCATTGAGATACATGCATATAGAAGAAACTCAAATGGCTTTATTGATGAAGAAGTAAAGTTCAGGAAGTGATACAACCATATGAGGCCCAATCCAGCATCACCTTCCCAGTAGAAAGGAACCTCCTCTTCACCTCCTTCAAAGCAAATCACCCAATAGCTCTAAACTCAAACCAATAGCAATTCTTTGCATTCACAAAATTCCAGCCTCCAGATCTCATGGGGGAGAGATCCATATATAGATGTTTGGAGAGAGGATGAGTCAGCTTGAGATGTGACTAGTGTCCTCTCCCTCTGTCAGTTCTTGATTCCACTTGGAGGTTCTTGCTTCCACTTGGAGATTTGGAACCTCTTACTCATCACCAGTCGAATTCCCTGAGGCAAGTGTCATTTTGGAAGCTTCCTGGGTTCTGACACCTTGAGAAATGAACTTGCCAATTGTCCAATCTCGCTCAGCGCAGGTAGCCAGTGTTGCCTTTGACATTCAGTGCAGATAGCTAGTGTTGGCTTTGACATTCAGCGCAGACAGCTAGTGTAGCCACTGAAATGATCCTGAATTGACTTGTTTTTGATCAGTTTTTGGTGGAGAACTTCTCTGAATTGCTGTGGTTTATTGGCCTTGTTCCTCTAGGGGTAGGAAAAACATGTTTAGGGACTTTGGATCCCTTAGATTATGGACATTTCATGCTCAATGTTGTAAGGCACAAAAATTTCTATAACACCAGCCCCTTCTCCCTTTCAGTCTGGAGTCAAACTTTCAGTCACTTGTACTTCTCCTGACGTTGATGCTACCTTATACTGTCAACTTGTAGGAAAACTTTTGTCTCTAACCCATACTCGTCTCGACCTTTCCTTTGTTGTTGGCCTTGTTGCTCGATTTATGCAAAAACCACGTGAAACTCATTGGAAAGCAGCTAAAAGAATACTTCGTTATGTTCGAGGTACAGTTCAGTTTGGGATTCATTACAGTGTCGAAGCATCTACTCTATTGGTTGGTTTCACTGATTCCGATTGGGCTGGTGACCCTGATGATAGGAAGTCTACTGCAGGTTATGTGTTCACTCTTGGTTCAGCTATTAAATGGGCTTGCAAGAAACAAGGTGCCATTTCTCTTTCTTCAGCAGAAGCAGAGTATCGTGGTGCCGTAGAAGCTAGTAAGGAAGCCTTGTGGCTTCGTCAGATCCTATTAGAGTTTGGCTTTCAGCAGCAGCATCCGACTACACTTTTGTGTGATAATCAAAGTGTCATTCAACTATGCAAAGATCCAGTCCAACATCAGCGCAACAAACACATTGAACTGCACATGCACTTCATCAGAAAGCTCATCCATGACCATGTTCTTGAAGTGCAATATTGTTCAACAGATGATCAAGTTGCAGACATCTTTACAAAGGCTCTCACAGAGGCGAAATTCACTAAACTTCGATTTATGGTTGGAGTTCAGGAAGTTGTCACTAAGGGGGGATAGGCTCTAGTGCCTCCTTCCTTCTCCTATTGTGTCATATTTGTAAATCCTTCAATCCTATCCCAAGTTGTTCTTAAGGAGGGATGTTAGGATATTCCGACACATAGGAAATAGTTAAGTATAACTTGGTCCAGTATAGAGTTAGGTAAAGTGTGTTTCTTTACTATGTACATTTTGTAACTTACAATCTGACGGTCACGATATGTAGTGATCCGACGGTTCATTCTCTCCTCGGTATTATCGACACTTGATCCATGGCTTAACACCCGATTGGTCCATGATCTCTATTTAAAGAGCATGGAGGGTCATTTGTAGGTTAACCCATTCATGAGAGAAGCTTATGTAAATTTTCATTCTTTTATTAATAAATTCCCTGAAGTGGCCGCGTTGGCTCAGGCCGTGGATTGTTTCCCTCTTTGAGGGTTTTAACCACATCAAATACTAGTGTATTGATCTGTGATCTCTGTGTGAGCGGTGTCCTTTGGTGTTCTGTCTGAGGAACTTACCCTGTAAGTTCCTACAACAAATATATTTTTCTTCATTTGTTGCAAGAAATCATGACAAATTCTTATGTGTTTGAAATCCATTTAACCAATGTCACTTCTAAGAATCGTGTCCAAGTTGGGTTTGTATTTAACATCTTTGGCTCGTAAATTTCTTCCTTTTAATTTTCCTTTTCTAATTCTTATTGAAATGCATGAAATGAAATTTTCAATTAGTATTCACAATTTTTTGGAAAATAGATTGGTTTTTTGGTAAGATAAATCACCAATATAACACATCAACTACCAATGCATAATTTTTTGGTAGTGGAATATTTCAACAATTTCACTATCACATGGGTCTCCAAATAAAAATGAATGGAAAGTTCATCTCCTCTACATACATGTATTCCAAGGGGTCGTTTTACTTCATCTACAGCAACCTCGATCAACTTGTCTTACAAATCATGGATGCATTGGGAGCCTATGTATCCATGTACCAATGTTTCAGTCGGTGTTTCATTTCCTAAATAGTTGGTTGCTTCATTGTTTTCTTTAATGTCAATGTTTTCAGTTGAAGCATTTAAAGAAGTTGATTGTAGAATATTATTCCAATATTTATTTATACTTATGTTTTCATCTTTATAAAGGCGCTGAGAACATAGTTCTCTTAATGCGTTCATCATATTGTGCACACTAACTTTTCTTTTTTGAAATGCATTTTTATATTCCAATCTTCTTTTCAATGCACCAATGATTGTTGTTGTGTCAGCCATATATTGTGGCAATGCTTTTTGGACAATGTCTATTTGGATAGGAACATTAATAATTGAGCTCGTTAAGCCCATTTGTAATTGTTTATAGCCCCAATGTCTTATTTTTTCAAATGTTATTCTCAATGTGACAAGACACTCTTCAAGTTCTGAGAGTGTGGCTACAATTGTCAATGGTTTATTCCATTTAATCTTCTTAAGAACAATAAATTACAACAATTTTCCATTTTGAAGTACTCTTTTGAAAACCTTGCATATTACTCTTGCATAAATATTTTTATGACTATAAGATAAATATACATATATTTGTTCCAGGTCCTGTCTAATGCTTACTAGATTCTTCTGGAACTGCAACTATTTACATAGCAATCCCGATGAATAAATAATATAGGGAACTGTGTGAAAAGGAGATAAAACAACTCTTGAACAGAAAACTCATTAGAGAATCCGACAGTCCTTGGAACTGTTATGGGTTCTATGTAAACAAAAGGTCAGAACAGGTTAGAGGTATCCCAAGGCTTGTAATTAGTTACAAACATTTGAACTATGTTCTTGCAGATAACACTATCCTATCCCCCACAAAGGAGATTTAATAGGAAGGGTAGCAAGAGCAAAAATATTTTCAAAATTTGACTTAAAGTTGGGATTTTAGCAAGTCGCCATTTCTAAATAAGATAAGTTCAAAATAGCCTTCAGCATGCCTGCAGGATATTATGAATGGAATGTAATGCCTTTTGGATTGAAGCATGCTCCCTCTAAGTTCCAGAAGGTAATGGATTCCATCTTCAAACCTTACTTTGATTGGCTCCTAGTCTATATTGATGACATCCTAATTTTTTCAAAGAATATTCAAGATCACTTCAAGCATGTGCATACCTTTGTACAATTGGTAGAAATAAATGGTTTGGTTTTAAGCAAGAAGAAAATAGAGGTTTTCCAAACCTCTGTAAAGTTTCTTGGCCACACCATATTCAATGGCCAAATATCTTTGCAAAAACATGCATTAGAATTCTCTGAAAAATTTCCTAACATTATTACTGATAAGATCCAGCTTCAGAGATTTCTAGGATGTCTAAATTATGTGAGTAAATTTTATCAAGATTGTGCAAAGGACAGAAGTTTGTTAAATCAAAGGCTCAAGAAGAATCCACCTCAATGGACCGAGTCTCATACTAAAGCTGTCCAACAAATCAAAGGTAAAGTCAAAACACTGCCTATCCTTTATGTAGTTGTTGATAATGCTTTCAAGATTGTAGAATCAGATGCAAGCAATATTGGATGGGGAGGTATTCTCAAACAGAAAAAAGAAGGTAAATAACAAATTGTACAATTTGCTTCAGGAACCTGGAATCTAGCGAAACAAAATTACTCTATTATAGAGAAAGAAGTTAAAGCCGCTTGGAATTGTATAAATAAATTTGAAGTAAATCTTGTAAATAAAAAATTCTTACTAAGGACTGATACCTTGGCTATGAAGAAAGTCTTAACCAAAGATATTAAAAATCCGGGAGAAGCTAAGTTTGGTCGGTGGCAGGCCTTGTTCGCCAACTTTGATTTTGAAGTGGAGCATATTAAAGTGAAATAAAATCATCTGCCAGATTTTCTCAGTAGAGAATTTATTCAGCCACCTGAACATGTGATGGTAATAGTAACAGAATGGGATCAAAACCAACAAAAATAAGTACTAAGAACAATTCCAAATAATCTTAGTTGGTCAGAATACAAATAAAGTTGGAATCCCACCTGGCAATTAAGAAATATGAAAGTATTAGATCCCAATCTTCAAGCACACACTGATATATTACATCTAGTACCTGAAAGAACAGTGTATCCAAAAGGGAGTAGATGGATGCATGATATGGTTTATTCCAGAAGTATGGATGCTGCAAGACAGGAACAAGATGATCTTCTTCATGACTTCCATGATCTAACCATGATATGGTCACATGGGGGAAGTAGAAGTGGGGTCAATGAAAGATATTTTTCAATAAATCAAATGAGGAATACTTCTTGGCCTTTTACAACACATAATGCAGCACTATGGCCTAGAAAGTACCCCAACCTCATCTTTCCAGACACAATCTATGATTTCGGCATCTACAAAAGATTATGGTGGGACATATTGAATAAACATAGCAAAGAGGAAACCCACTACACCAAAATAAAGTTTGGGACCACAGAAATCATGCAGCAAAACCGACAAAGTGATTGGATGCGAGATTGGTGGAATGATTATGGTATGAATAGAACAGATATAGATCCTGTTTACTATGAATCATATGTGAGAATGGGTTGCGATATATGTTTTGAGCACAATATTCCTGAATGCTTCCATTCTCCTTATGAAACCGTCAAAGACATGTTCTCTCTCCCAGATCGATATCCTCTCCGAGATAATGAGGTATTGAAAGAATACATGAATAGACATCACCAATGGCTTATTCTCACAAAAATTAAGCATCAAATTATATTAAATAAGCCCATGATAGTAAGAAGGATTTTTACCAAAGCTTGGGATGAGAATCTATATAAAAAATTTCGGTTTCTCGAAATTACAGCCTTTTAAAATTTTGGTTCTCATGGAATTTTCCATAAAAGTCTCCACAGTGTAAATTTGTCGTCCAGTCACAAGGACAAGTTGTGACCAGATTTTCCCGTGGGCTTTTCCTATTCAAAAAGCTTCCACTTTGTAAGGTTTTATTCTCTGTAGATTTGTGATAATCTTCAATAATTAGACACGGAGCACTTCTCCGTCTTTTGGTGCGCTTTGAGCCACATCTCATTATCTGATAGATTCTTTTAGTACCAAGTTTGTCAACTCGATGGTCGGATGTTTGTCCCCTCCCTTTGCTATATAAGAAAGGGAGTAAGGCTCATTCGAGGCATTCAGAGTTTGAAGTGTTTTTAGAATTGAGAGATTTTCCTGCTCTGCAACTGCGGACTGCAGTCTGATCTTCTTGCATCACGAAGAGATCTCAAAGTCTTAGGTGATCTGAGAAGCTTGTGCATCTATGTATTTGGCATAGGTGAGAACCTAAGGTGGCCAGATCTTTAGAAAGTATGTCTATGAAAGTGTTGGTTTTCAAAGACTGAGTCTGTGATTTCGCCATGTAGCCTCCAGTAAGCTATCTCTTAGTTGAGTAGCAAAAGTCTGGTAAATGCTAACACAGTCTATCTCAGCAATGGACAACTTGTAATCATCTGTAATCCATTTGTTAAATTAATATAAGAGAGTGTTATTCTGCATTTGAGTACTTGTGCATTATAAATGAGCTGCTGAGGTAGTATCTGCTTAAGTTATTCTGTATTGAGGTTCGCCAACGCACAAAAGGAACACTAGACAGTGTAAGGTAAGGGTGCCATTGAAGAGGTCGAAAGAGCAAGAAATGTGCTAGTAGGTTCGTGTATGGGTTCATGTAAATCAGAATAAGTGGCAAGAGCAGAGAAGAGACTCAGCAAGGCCTAGCAGTTGTGTTATTGTTGCAAGCTTCGTTGAATCCCCTGCCTAGAATTGGTATCAGAGCCAGTAACGTCTGGTTCAAAGGTTAGTACTCAGAAATACTCAAAATCCAAATGGAGCCTTATAGAAAGTCTATTTCTTCCCTCGAAATAGAAGAGAAAGAATCATCTGTTCATGATAATCCCCTTAGGGATATGTTCGCATCAGCATCTAGCCATGTTTTAAATTCTGCTGAATTAGAATATGAAGAAACACAGCCTTCTGCTAGATGGCTGTTACCCAGAATAAATGAATCTGAAGTTTACTCAAACTTGTCTGCTTTTCATTTAAAAGCCATAACTAGAATTTCTATTAAGGAATCTATAAGTTAGATTCAAGAAAATTCCGACTGTGTACAATCCATTCCTCTTTTAAATTCCAAACAACTCGAAGATGTGGCAAAAATATTAAAAGCTCAGTATCTTCATATGGGATGCAGCCGCATTGGTATACATGCTTTAACGCATCATGGTCTAAACACATTTGTCTTAGCCACTGTTCAAGATCTGACCCATAACAAATACACTGACTCATTGATAGGTGGGGTTGTAGCTCCTCTGTCCAATGGCTCTGTTTATTTTTATTGTTATCCTAATTTCTCCTTATATGTTTTAGATGAAACAATTTAAAATATTCTTCAGTTATAAATCCAGACAACTAGATTTGATATGGCCAAAAAGAGATGCAATGTTGTTATACAAACCAGAGGATGCTTCCATCATACAAACACCCTTAATCTTGCAGTCTTACATGCCCCCAGCAAAGAGTCAAAAGCAAGTGTAGCGGTGTTAATAGATTCTCGAAATCAAAAGATTGAACACCAAACTATTAAGTGGGAAGACCTTAATTTCCCAGAACATTGGGTAGTATCCAATCCAAAGCCCCCTGCCATAAAGAAAATTACTTCTCCTGACATTAGAGAAGAACCCTCTTCTACTAATCTTTCCTTTCCTCTAAGATCAACTATTGCTAGACAAAGAATAGATCAAATGTTCAAAAGTTCACCATTGTACAAAAATCCTGAACTTGTAGATACCACTTGTTCCAATAGCTCAAACTCCTGTAAACACATCTCATTATTCGAATTGGAGAATTAGTAAATTTTTCTTCTCTTGAAGTCAAGTGTCCAGAGTGTCATTTTCCTGTTAACCTCAGTCATCTTGCTGATATTGTCATGCATGAAAATCATAATCCTAGGATAGGAGAAGCTCCACCTACCACTTCTATAAATCCTTGTTCAAATCCAAAGTGTTCAGATATATCATTTCCCCATGAAGCTGAACACATCTTGATGATGCATGAAATCACTACATTGGAAAACGAAGACCCAAGGCTGACATCAATCTTCAGTACCATGAGGCCAGCAAAGCCTAGATATGGGCTTGGGCTTCTAGAGCAAGCAAATGGACTTATCCCTGACTCAAGATTTGGCCCAATTCTAGAAGATTATAAAAAACCAGCCGTCATGGAGATGCAAAAGTTTTTACATTAATGGATGGTTGTCCCAAGCATAAAATTGGAGGTGCATGGATGAAAGCTATGCTAAATTTGGATCTTCTCACTCATCCAGAAGCTGAATCTTATGGTCTTACTCATACTGTTAAAGAAAAGATTAAACTGTCTCAAGAATGGAAACAGTATATGGAAGAAACAAATTCCTCGATATCTTTCTATTCCTGGAAAAACATGAGACAGACAAAAGGTGTTATGATAGCAGGTGATAAGGCCTCTACTTCATTACTTCACTCCTAGTCAGCCTTAGATGGTAGTAAGGTTGAGACAGTAACCACTTTCCCTCCTTATAAAGGTATTTTCTTAGGAGAAGATCAAAATTTTGCAAAGGCCATTCCTATAATATTAAAAGATGATAATGCCTTGGGAATAGATGGTAGAATACAAAAGACCAGTGAACAGTTAAACTTGACTAACACAACCATTAAGGGTTTGGAAATGGATGTGATAAAATCTACAGAGATTAAAGATCAATTTGATGCTGTGCAAGTTTCTCTGAATGATGTAAATAAAATTTTTAATGATGTACAATATACATTTTCATTTGTTAGAGGATGCACTAGAGAATATTTGAACAAGATAGAAGAAGTAGGAGAAAAAATTGTAGAACAATTTGATTCTACTAAGGGAATAATAAGTGAACTCGCAGAAAAAATAGGAAAGATGTTAGTATCAAAAACAGACAAACCAGTTCCAGATTCCTTTCTGCACAAAAGAAGTGTAAAGATACAAGACGCTGTGAAACTAGTGTACAGGTTTCCATTCTTGCTTCCCAAAGAAACTATAGTTTCACAAAAATAAAAATTATCAGAACACATTTCTCTAGCATCATTATTCTAGGAATAAGAAACAACAGCCAAGGTCCTTCCTATCTATGAACCTTTAGAAAATCGGTTCAATAAATACCCGACTCTTGATCTGGCTGGAAAAGGTCAACTTCCAGAGACACATACATTCTTCCCAGAACCGCCAAAGGAATGGAATATTGATAATATTAGCGTTGGTCAAACCAGACAACTAATTGATGTAATGTTTTCTGAATATAAGCTAATGTGTCTCAGGGGTAAGAGTGAAATTGAAGCATGTAAGATCATCATACAGTGTTTCATTGGAACACTTCTCAGATGGTGGGAAAACAAATCATCCCCAGCTTTATTAGCTAAGATGGAAGAAGAATGTCTTAAGGATGCAGAAGGAAATATCATTCATAATTCAGATGGATCAGTTCAGAGTAATATGATCAGAGCTTTGACTTCGATGATCTTAGAGCACTAGTGTGGCTTTGAAGAAGAGTTGGCTGGCAAACATGAAGTTATATTAATGAACCTCAAATGCAGCAAAATGTCACAATTTGAAGACTTTCATAGAGATTGGGTACAAAGAATATATGAAGTGAAAGATTCTTAAAATTTATTATGGAAACAGGTATACCTTGCAGCCCTGCCATCTAGATTTGTTGATTATATTAAATTGCAAGAAGTATTTCAATTACCTTTTGAATCATATACATGGGGAGAAATTTATTCTCTCATTACAAAAACATTGGTCAGTTTGTGCACTAGTTCTAAGGTAAATAGATCCTTAGAAAAATTGTCAAGGCTTCCAGATAGTAAATCTATCTGCAGTAAATATGGTCTAACCATTGATGATCCTTTATTTAGAAAGAGGAAAACCAAAAAGAGACCCAAAAAGCCATTATTTGTTGATGCTTCATTTGAGCGGAATACCAAATCATTCCAGAAACATCAACCACATGACATGG
Source organism: Pinus tabuliformis (assembly GCA_031772625.1). NCBI lineage: Eukaryota > Viridiplantae > Streptophyta > Pinopsida > Pinales > Pinaceae > Pinus > Pinus tabuliformis. Next base: position 1,256,785,899 of record CM062804.1, read on the forward strand.
TTCGCTCGCTCACCTTGGGGGAGGTAAGCAGAGAAATTCATCATCATATCTGAAATTTCTAGTTTAAAATCTAGAATTGCAGAATTAGAAAAAGGAAAGAAACCTGAAAGTGTCCAAGATTGGAACACTACAACCTCTCACCAAAATCCAAATATAGAAATAATTGAAGGACAAAAAGATCCTATTTTAGGATTCAGAGAGATGAGAATCATGGCACTTGAATATCAGCAACACCATGTAAAGGTAAATCTTTGTATACAAGGAGAAATGCTTTCACTAACTGCGCTTTTGGATTCTGGTGCAGATGTAAATATCTTAAATTCAAAAGTTATCCAGGCAAAATATTTGATTTCTGCAGAAAGGAAAGTTGTTGGTATAGGAAATAAAACACTCAGGTATGAAGTACCAAAAGCTTCTATATGTTTTGGCCAACATTGTATAAAGCTTAAGTTTGCAGTCTCATATATACCCATTGATTGCATTTTGGGTAATATCTTCCTAGCCGCAGTTGAACCCCATGGTTCAATACAATTGACGAATACTAAAGCTGGCTACTTCATCACAGTCCCAACCTCAGATGGAAAGTCAAAAAGGATTGAAATGCTTTACATCACAAGTCCAAGGATTTCAACCATGGTCCAGACAATCAGAGACTTAGATAGAGCTGAAGAAAAATTAACAGATCTAAAAGATCTGAAGTCCTCGATACAGATTGAAGAACAATTGAAAAATCATCTAAACAAAAGAAAAATTGGTGAGCTCAAAAGGATAATAGAGGAGGAATGTTGTTCAGAAGAACCCAATGGCCTTTGGCATCGGAAGTAGCACACAGTTGATTTACCATACAAGATAGAGTATACTGGAAGCCATGCAAGAGCAAAGCAATCCCGATGAATAAATAATATAGGGATCCTGTGTGAAAAGGAGATAAAACAACTCTTGAACAGAAAACTCATTAGAGAATCTGACAGTCCTTGGAACTGTTATAGGTTCTATGTAAACAAAAGGTCAGAATAGGTTAGAGGTATCCCAAGGCTTGTAATTAATTACAAACCTCTAAACTTTTTTCTTACAAATAACACATATCCTATCCCCCACAAAGGAGATTTGATAGGAAGGATAGCAGTAGCAAAATATTTTCAAAATTTGACTTAAAGTCAAGATTTTAGCAGGTCCCCATTTCTGAAGAAGATAAGTTCAAAACAGCCTTCAGCGTGCCTGCAGGACATTATGAATGGAATGTAATGCCTTTTGGATTGAAGCATGCTCCCCCTAAGTTCCAGAAGTTAATGGATTCCATCTTCAAACCTTACTTTGATTGGCTCCTAGTCTATATTGATGACATTCTAATTTTTTCAAAGAATATTCAAGACCACTTCAAGCATGTGCATACCTTTGTACAGTTGGTAAAAAGAAATGGTTTGGTTTTAAGCAATAAGAAAATAGAGCTTTTCCAAACCTCTGTAAAGTTTCTTGGACACACCATATTCAATGGCCAAATATCCTTGCAAAAACATGCATTAGATTCTCTAAAAAAATTCTTGACATTATTACTGATAAGACCGAGCTTTAGAGATTTTTAGGATGTCTAAATTATGTGAGTAACTTTTATCAAGATTGTGCAAAGGACAGAAGTTTGTTAAATCAGAGGTTCAAGAAGAATCCACCTCAATGGACCGAGGCTCATACTAAAGCTGTCCAACAAATCAAAGGTAAAGTCAAAACACTGCCTATCCTTTATGTAGCTGATGATAATGCTTTCAAGATCGTAGAATTAGATGCAAGCAATATTGGATGGGGAGGCATCCTCAAACAAAAAAAGGAAGGTAAAGAACAAATTGTATAGTTTGCTTCAGTAACCTGGAATCTAACAGTACAAAATTACTCTACTATAGAGAAAGAAGTTAAAGCCTCTTGGAATTGTATAAATAAATTTGAAGTAAATCTTGTAAATAAAAAACTCTTACTAAGCACTGATGCCTCGGCTATGAAGAAAGTCTTAACCAAAGATATTAAAAAGCAAGAAGAAGCTAAGTTTGGTCGGTGGCAGGCCTTGTTCGCCAACTTTGATTTTGAAGTGGAGCATATTAAAGGGAAATAAAATCATCTGCCTGATTTTCTTAGTAGAGAATTTATTCAGCCACCTGAACATGTGATGGTAATAGTAACAGAATGGGATCAAAACCAACAAAAAGAAGTACTAAGAACAATTCCAGATACTCTTAATTGGTTAGAATACAAAGAAAGTTGGAAGCTCACCTGGCAATTAAGAAATAGAAAGTATTAGATGCCAATCTTCAAGCACACATTGATATATTACATCTAGAACCTGAAAGAAAAGTGTATCCAAAAGCGAGCAGATGGATCCATGATATGGTTTATTCTAGAAGTATGGATGCTGCAAGATAGGCACAAGATGCTCTTCTTCATGACTTCCATGATCTGACCATGATATGGTCACATGGGGGAAGTAGAAGTGGGGTCTATGAAAGATATTTTTCAATAAATCGAATGAGGAAAACTTCTTGGCCTCTTACAACACATAATGCAACACTATGGCCTAGAAAGGACCCCAGCCTCATCTTTCTAGACAAATTCTATGATTTCGGCATCTACAAAAGATTATGGTGGGACATATTGAATAAAGATAGCAAAGAGGAAACCCACTACACCAAAATAAAGTTTGGAACCATAGGAATCATGCAGTGAAACCAACAAAGTGATTGGATGCGAGATTGGTGTAATGATTATGGTCTGAATAGAACAGGTGTAGATCCTGTTTACCATGAATCATATGTGAGAATGGGTTGCGATATATGTTTTGAGCACAATATTCCTGAATTCTTCCATTCTCCTTATGAAACCGTCAAAGACATGTTCTCTCTCCCAGATCAATATCCTCTTCGAGATAACGAGGTATTAAAAGAATACATGAATAGACATCACCAATGGCTTATTCTCACAAAAATTAAGCATCAAATTATATTAAATAAGCCCATGATTGTAAGAAGGATTTTTACCAAAGCCTGGGATGAGAATCTGTGTTAAAAATTTCAGTTTCCCGAAATTACAGTCTTTTAAAATTTTGGTTCCCATGGACTTTTCCATAAAAGTCTCCACAGTGTAAATTTGTCATCCAGTCACAAGGACAATTTGTGACCAAATTTGCCCGTGGGCTTTTCTTATTCAAAAAGCTTCCGCTTTGTAAAGTTTTATTCTCTGTAGATTTGTGATAATATTCAGTAATAAGACATGGAGCACTTCTTCGTCTTTTGGTGTGCTTTGATCCACATCTCACGATCTAACAGATTCTTTTAGTACCAAGTTTGTCGACTCGATGGTCGGATGTTTGTCCCTACCCTTTGCTGTATAGGAAAGGGAGTAAGGCTCATTCGAGGCATTCAGAGTTTGAAGTGTTTTTAGATTCGAGAGATTTTCCTGCTCTGCAACTGCGGATTGCGGTCTGATCTTCTTGCATCATGAAGAGATCTCAAAGTCTTAGGTGATCTTAGAAGCCTGCGCATTTGTGTGTTCGGCACATGTGAGAACCTAAAGTGGCCAGATATTTAGAAAGTCTGTCTATGAAAGTGTTGGTTTTCAAAGACTGAGTCTGTGATTTCGCCAGGTATCCTCGAGTAAGCTATCTCTTAGTTGAGTAGCAAAAGTCTGGTAAATGTGAACACAATCTATCTCAGGAATGAATAGATTATAATCATCTATAATCCATTTGCTAAATTAATATAAGAGAGTGTTATTCTGCATTTGAGTACTTGTGCATTATAAATGAGCTGTTGAGGTAGTATCTGCTTAAGTTATTCTGTATTGAGGTTAGCCATAGGTTCGCGAACGCACAGAAGGAACGCCAGACTGTGTAAGGCAAGGATGCCATTGAAGAAGTTGACAGAGCGAGAAATGTGCTAGTAGGTTCATGTATGCGTTCATGTAAATCAGAATAAGTGGCAAGAGAGGAGAAGAGACTTAGCAAGGCCTAGCAGCTGTGTTGCTGTTGCAAGCTTCATTGAAGCCCCTTGTGTAAAACTGGTATCAGAGCAAGTAACGTCTGGTTCAAAGGTTAGTACTCAGAAATACTCAAAATCCAAATGGAGCCTTATAGAAAGTATATTTCTTTCTGCGAAATAAAAGAGAAAGAATCGTCTGTTCATGATAATCCCCTTAGGGATATGTTCGCATCAGCATCTAGCCATGTTTTAAATTCTGCTGAATTAGAATATGAAGAAACACAGCCTTCTGCTAGATGGCGGTTACCCAGAATAAATGCATCTGAAGTTTAATCAGACTTGTCTGCTTGTCATTTAAAAGCTGCAACTAGAATTTCTATTAAGGAATATATAAGTCAAATTCAAGAAAATTCTGACTGTGTACAATCCATTCCTCTTTTAAATTCCAAACAACTCCAAGCCGAGGAAAAAAGATTAAAAACTCAATATCTTCATCTGGGATGCATCCGCATTGGTATACATGATTTAACGCATTAGGGTCTAAACACATTTGTCTTAGCCACTGTTCGAGATCTAACCCATAACAAATACACTGACTCATTGATAGGTGGGATTGTAGCTCCTCTATCAAATGGCCCTATTTATTTCGATTGTTATCCTAATTTCTCCGTATATGTTTTCGATGAAACAATTGAAAATATTCTTCAGTTACAAATCCAGACAACTGGATTTGATATGGCCAAAAAGAGACACAATATTGCTATACAAACCAGAGGCTGCTTCCGTCATACAAACACCCTTTATCCTGCAGTCTTACATTCCCCAGCAAAGAGTCAAAAGCAAGTGTAGTGGTGTTGATAGATTCTCGAAATCAAAAGATTTAACACCAAACTATTAAGTGGGAAGACCTTAATTTCCCAGAACATTGGGTAGTATCCAATCCAAAGCCTCCTGCCATAAACAAAATTACTTCTGCTAACATTAGAGAAGAACCCTCTTCTACTATTCTTTCCTTTCCTCAAAGATCAACTATTGATAGACGAAGAATAGATCAAATTTGCAAAAGTTCACCATTACACATAAATCCTGAACTTGTAGATACCACTTGTTCCAGTAGTTCAAACTCTTGTAAACACATCTCATTATTCGAATTTGCGCAATTAGTAAATTTTTCCTCTCTTGAATTCAAGTATCCAGAGTGTCATTTCCCTGTTAACCTCAGTCATCTTGCTGATATTGTCATGCACGAAAATCACAATCCTAGGACAGGAGAAGCTCCACCTACCACTTCTATAAATCCTTTGTCCAAATTCGAAATGTTCAGATATACCATTTCCCCATGAAGCTGAACACATCCTGATGATGCATGAAATCACTACCTCGGAAAATGAAGACCCAAGGCTGACAACAATCTTTAGTACCATGAGGCCAGCAAAGCCTAGATATGGGTCTGGAAATGATTGTGACAAAATCAGCAGAGATTAAAGATCAATATGATGCTATGCAAGTTTCTTTGAATGATGTAAATACAAAATTTAATGATGTACAATATACATATTCAGTTGTTAGAGGATGCACTAGAGAATCTTTGAACAAGATAGAAGAAGTAAGAGAAAAAATGGTAGAACAATTTGATTCTACTAAGGGAATAATAAGTGAACTGGCAGAAAAAGTAGGAAAGATGTCGGTATCAAAAATAGACAAACCAGTTCTAGATTCCTTTATGCACAAAAGAAGTGTAAAGATACAAGACCCTGTCAAACCAGTGGATAGGTTTCCATTCTTGCTTCCCAAAGAAACTATAGTTTCACAAAAAGAAGAATTATCAGAACACATTTCTCTGGCATCATTATTTCAAGAAGAAGAAACAATAGCGAAGGTCCTTCCATCTATGAACCTTTAGAAAATCGGTTCAATAAATACTCAGCTCCTAATCTGGCTGGAAAAGGCAAACTTCCAGAGACACATACATTCTTACCAGTATCCCACAAGGAATGGAACATTGATAATCTTAGCATTGGTCAAATCAGACAACTAATTGATGTGATGTTTTCTGAATATAAGCTACTGTGTCTCAGGGGTAAGAGTGAAATTGAAGCATGTAAGACCATCATACAGTGTTTCACTCGAACACTTCTCAGATGGTGGGAAAACGAATCATCCCCGGCTTTAATAACTAAGATGGAAGAAGAATGTCTTACGGATGCAGAAGGAAATATCATTCATAATTCAAATGGATCACTTGAAAGTAATATGATCGGAGCTTTGAATTTGATGATCTTAGAGCACTGGTGTGGCTCTGAAGAAGAGTTGGCCGAAAAACATGAGGTTATATTAATGAACCTCAAATTCAACAAAATGTCACAATTTGAAGACTTTCATAGAGATTGGGTATAAAGAATATATGAAGTGAAAGATTCTTAAAATTTATTATGGAAACAGGTATACCTTGCAGCCCTGCCATCTAGATTTGTTGATTATATTAAATTGCAAGAAGTATTTCAATTACCTTTTGAATCATATACCTAGGGAGAAATTTATTCTCTCATTACAATAACATTGGTCAGTTTGTGCACTAGTTCTAAGGTAAACAGATCCTTAGAAAAATTGTCAAGGCTTCCAGATAGTAAATCTATCCGCAGTAAATATGGTCTAACCATTGATGATCCTTTGGTTAGAAAGAGGAAAGCCGAAAAGAGACCCAAAAAGGAATATAAGAAAACTGCCAAATATAGCAATAAAGGCCGATCTTCGAGAAGAAAAGTTCCTACAAGGACCAGAAAGGGACATTACAGTTATGTGCCTAGGGCACATTATTATAAGCCTTCAGATATACACCTGCATACATCCAAACAAGAAAAACGGAATAAGCTGACCTATTGGCTTTGTGGCAAGACGGGGCATACATCTAATAGATGTCCAGTGGGTGAAGAATCAAAGAAAAACAGAGGTAAGAAAAATCAGCCTCCGAACAGACATGATAAAGCTGTCAAAATAGAGACCCAAACACAATGCAAAAAATGTTGTTCCAAAAATCATGAGACAAATCACTGCCCAAATATTTGAATCACAGGACATTTATAGCAACAACAACTAGAAGAGTCATCTGCTGACTCCTTCAGCTCTTCAGCAGAATCATTTGTTGAAGATTTATACGCACATATGCAAGCTTGTGCATGCTCAGACTCAGAAAACTGTGAATGCCCACATTATTCTGATTCTGATTCTGATTTATATAGTGAATCCTCTATTGAAGAAACACATTTAGTACCACAGAAGGAAAAGGTGCTGATGGCTCACACTGAAGAAGAAGAATTCAAGATTCTTTCACAATGTTGAGCCATGGAAGAAGGTGATATGAAGGAAAGACTTACTGTAGCTTTCATGGATCAGCTACGTGTATCAAGCTCTTCTAAAAACACTGTCAAAAAGCCATTATTTGTTGATGCTTCATTTGAGCGGAATACCAAATCATTCCAGAAACATCAACCACATGACAAGGTTCACTCACTCACCTTGGGGGAGGTAAGCAGAGAAATACATCATATTAAATCTGAAATTTCTAGTTTAAAATCTAGAATTGCAGAATTAGAAAAAGGAAAGAAACCTAAAAGTGTCCAAGATTGGAACACTACAATCTCCTACCAAAATCCAAATATAGAAATCATTGAAGGACAAAAAGATCCTATTTTAGGATTGAGAGAGATAAGAGTCATGGAAATTGAATATCAGCAGCACCATGTAAAGGTAAATCTTTGTATACAAGGAGAAATGTTTTCACTAACTGCGCTATTGGATTCTGGTGCATATGTAAATATCTTAAATGCAAAATTTATCCCAACAAAATATTGGATTTCTGCAAAAAGGAAAGTTGTTGGTCTAGGAAATAAAACACTCAAGTATGAAGTACCAAAAGCTTCTTATGTTTTGACCAACATTGTATAAAGCTTAAGTTTTCAGTCTCAGATATACCGATTGATTGCATTTTGGGTAATATTTTCCTAGCCGCAGTTGAACCCCATGGTTCAATATGATTGACGAATAATAAAGCTGGCTACTTCATCACAGTCCCAACCTCAGATGGAAAGTCAAAAAGGATTGAAATGCCTTACATCACAAGTCCAAGGATTTCAACCATGGTTGAGACAATCAGAGAATTAGATAGAGCCGAAGCAAAATTAACAGATCTAAAAGATCTGAAGTCCTCGATACAAATTAAGGAACAATTGAAAAATCCTCTAAACAAAAGGAAATTTTTCGAGCTCAAAAGGATAATAGAGGAGGAATGTTGTTCAGAAGAACCCAATGCCTTTTGGCATCGGAAGCAGCACACAGTCGATTTACCATACAAGACAGAGTATACTAGGAAGCCATGCAAGAGCAGAGAAATCCCGATGAATAAAGAATATAGGGATCTGTGTGAAAAGGATATAAAACAACTCTTGAACATAAAACTCATTAGAGAATCCGACAGTCCTTGGAACTGTTATGGGTTCTATGTAAACAAAAGGTCAGAACACGTTAAAGGTATTCCAAGGCTTGTAATTAATTACAAACCTCTAAACTCTGTTCTTGCAGATAACACATATCCTATCCCCCACAAAGAAGATTTAATAGGAAGGATAGCAGGAGAAAAAATATTTTCAAAATTTGACTTAAAGTCAGGATTTTGGCAGGTCGCCATTTTTGAAGAAGATAAGTTCAAAATAGCCTTCACCGTGCTTGCAGGACATTATGAATGGAATGTAATGCCTTTTGGATTGATGCATGCTCCCTCTAAGTTCCAGAAGGTAATGGATTCCATCTTCAAACCTTACTTTGATTGGCTCCTGGTCTATATTGATGGCATCCTAACTTTTTCAAAGAATATTCAAGATCACTTCAAGCATGTGCATACCTTTGTACAGTTGGTAAAAAGAAATGGTTTGGTTTTAAGCAAGAATAAAATAGAGGTTTTCCAAACCTCTGTAAAGTTTCTTGGCCACACCATATTCAATGGCCAAATATCTTTGCAAGAATATGCATTAGAATTCTCTGAAAAATTTCCTGACATTATTACTGATAAGACCCAGCTTCAAAGATTTCTAGGATGTCTAAATTATGTGAGTAACTTTTATCAAGATTGTGCAAAGGACAAAAGTTTGTTAAATCAAAGGCTTAAGAATAATCTGCCTCAATGGATCGAGGCTCATACTAAAGCTGTCCAACGAATCAAAGGTAAAGTCAAAACACTAGCTATCCTTTATGTAGCTTATGATAATGCTTTCAAGGTTGCAGAATCAAATGCAAGAAATATTCGATGGGGAGGCATCCTCAAATAGAAAAAGGAAGGTAAAGAACAAATTGTAAAGTTTTCTTCAGGAACCTGGAATTACATAGAAAAAAATTACTCTACTATAGAGAAAGAAGTTAAAGCTGCTTATAATTGTATAAATAAATTTGAAGTAAATCTTGTAAATAACAAATTCTTGCTAAGGACTGATGTCTCGGCTATGAAGAAAGTCTTAACCAAAGATATTAAAAGATCGGGAGAAGCTAAGTTTGCTCGGTGGCAGGCCTTATTCGCCAACTTTGATTTCGAAGTGGAGCATATTAAAGGGAAAGAAAATCATCTGCCAGATTTTCTCAGTAGAGAATTTATTCATCCACCTAAACATGTGATGGTAATAGTAACATAATGGGATCAAAACCAAAAAAAGAAGTACTAAGAACAATTCCAGATAATCTTAGTTGGTCAGAATACAAAGAAAGTTGGAAGCCCACCTGGAAATTAGGAAATAGAAAGTATTAGATGCCAATCTTCAAGCACACACTGATATATTACATCTAGAACCTGAAAGAAAAATGTGTCCAAAAGGGAGCAGATGGATCCACGATATGGTTTATTCCAGAAGTATGGATGTTGCAAGACAGGCACAAGATGCTCTTCTTCATGACTTCCATGATCTAACCATGATATGGTCACATGGGGGAAGTAGAAGTGGGGTCTATGAAAGATATTTTTCAATAAATCAAATGTGGAATACTTCTTGGCCTTTTACAACACATAATGCAGCACTATGGCCTGGAAAGGACCCCAGCCTCATCTTTCCAGACACAATCTATGATTTCAGCATCTACAAAAGATTATGGGGGGGGATATTGAATAAAGACAGCAAAGAGAAAACCCACTACACCAAAATAAAGTTTGGGACCACAGGAATCATGCAGCGAAACCAACAAATTGATTGGATGCGAGATTGGTGGAATGATTATGGTATGAAAAGAACAGGTATAGATCCTATTTACCATGAATCATATGTGAGAATGGGTTGCGATATATGTTTTGAGCACAATATCCTGAATGCTTCCATTCTCCTTATGAAACCGTCAAAGATAGGTTCTCTCTCCTAGATCGATATTCTCTCCGAGAGAACGAGGTATTAAAAGAATACATGAATAGACATCATCAATGGCTTATTCTCTTAAGCATCAAATTATATTAAAGAAGCCGATGATTGTAAGAAGGATTTTAACCAAAGCTTGGGATGAGAATTTGTATAAAAAATTTCGGTTACCCGAAATTACAGTCTTTTAAAATTTTGGTTCCTGTGGACTTTTCCATAAAAGTCTCCACAGTGTAAATTTGTCGTCCAATCACAAGGACAATCTGTGACCAGATTTTCCCGTGGGATTTTCCTGTTCAAAAAGCTTCCACTTTGTAAAGTTTTATTCTCCATAGATTTGTGATAATATTCAGTGATGAGACACGGAGCACTTCTCCGTCTTTTGGTGTGCTTTGAGCCACATCTCATGATCTGACAAATTCTTTTAGTAGAAAGTTTGTCAACTTGATGGTCGGATGTTTGTCCCCTCCCTTTGCTATATAAGAAAGGGAGTAAGGCTCATTCGAGGCATTCAGAGTTTGAAGTGTTTTTAGAGTCGAGAGATTTTCCTGCTCTGCAACTGCGGACTGCAGTCTGATCTGCTTGCATCACGAAGAGATCTCAAAGTCTTAGGTGATCTGAGAAGCCTATGCATCTGTGTGTTCGGCATAGGTGAGAACCTAAAGTGGCCAGATCTTTAGAAATTATGTCTATGAAAGTGTTGGTTTTCAAAGAGTGAGTCTGTGATTTTTCCAAGTAGCCTCCAGTAAGCTATCTCTTAGTTGAGTAGCAAAAGCCTGGTAAATGCAAACACAGTCTATCTCAGGAATGAACAGATTGTAATAATCTGTAATCAATTTGCTAAATTAATATAAGAGAGTGTTATTCCGCATTTGAGTACTTGTGCATTATAAATGAGCTACTGAGGTAGTATCTGCTTAAGTTATTATGTATTGAGGTTCGCCAGAGGTTCGCCAACGCACAGAAGGGACGCCAGACCGTGTAAGGCGAGGATGCCATTGAAGAGGTCAACAGAGCGAGAAATGTGCTAGTAGGTTCGTGTAAATCAGAATAAGTGGCAAAAGCAGAAAAGAGACTCAGCAAGGCCTAGCAGCTATGTTGTTGTTGCAAGCTTCATTGAACAGTGAATAGTTAAACTGGACTAACACAGCCATTAAGGGTTTGGAAATAAATGTGATAAAATTTGCAGAGATTAAAGATCAATTTGACGCTGTGCAAGTTTCTTTGAATAATGTAAATAAAATTTTTAATGATGTACAGTATACATTTTCAATTGTACACCATTGAGGGTTAATACCATGAACTTCGTATATTAGTCTCTTCTCTAATGCTAGCAGAAGTGTCAATGAATGATATATGACAGATAAAGCTTTATAAAATTATACTGCAATGGAGAATAATTAACACAGCTGCTGGACTTGTATAAACATTATATTATCATTTGATTGAATTATAATCAATGTAATTATTGTTATTGACTACTAGCCACAGCCTGGGGAGCGCGCTGGTAGTACTTAACGCCTAAGATATTACGGAGATGGGTTGGAATGGCTCAGACAACGACGATCAGGCGGAGTCGTTTCCCATAAAGGTGTTCTCATTCGCGGGGCCAAGGGTAAGTGCGGCGTTCAACCATGAACCACTCCAGTTTCGTTGACCCAGCCTTATATCTTATTTCACCTGCAAAATTTTAAATATTTTTAGAGCTTAAATCAGTTTAATAGATTACCTTGATTCAAGGTAAACAAAACAAATTTATCTCTGTAACAAATTGGTTAAAGCCATTAAGAATAGAGAAAGCGATGCTGGAAGGCATATCAAAAGAATGTTTCACAACTCAGCTAATTCCGAACTGTTTAGTTGCAATTAAATTTTCTTATCAAATTAAATATGGGCGTGGTGCATTCTAAACTCTTGATCAGCTATTCAGACGAAAGTATATAAAATTAAAACAAAAAAGTCAACTTAAGCCTAAATAAGAGTAAGAAGAATTGAACCAATAAAATTTTAAATAAATAAATTTAAATATTATGTAAAAAATAATAAAATTTATTTGGTAATGTTAAACTATAAAAGAACTATAAATTTTTTTTGGGTCAAACACAATTAATAACCAATAAAAAAATTAAATAAATTATACACAACTTATACAACAAATATAATAATTTCTCAAGGTTCTTGGCAAGCAGGGATCTGTAAGCACCGCCTCTAACGCGAAGGCTGTCAAGGGTTTTAAGGGTAGCGAGGAAGCCATCGACGTTGCCACTCACTGTAAAAACCATGATGTCCATCAATATTCGGTTGTTAATGGGGAAGAAGAGGAAGATTTGATACAAATCTTCATTAAATCGATAGGAGGCAGAGATCACTACATGCAGCTCAGCAAGAGGATGAGCATCCAAGAATTTAAGAAGGAATCTAGATACAGCTTGGAACCCCAATAAAATATCAAAATCTGATATATACATGACATAGTCTGCAGGACAACCATTCACTTCAAGACTATGGCATCAGCGAAGATTGAACTATCTTTCTAAATATGAGATTGCAAGGCAGATGCAATGGAGCCAGCTCTAAAACTACAGGTTCCTTTCATGACGCAGTCAAAGGAAAGGAAAAAATGCAAAACAAACCAGCGCCAACATCAGAGCTACCATGCCCCTACATCGTGGAACAAAAACCAGAATCTCCAATGCTTACAGTGTCTTTGCGGAGGTAACTAATCTATACACAAATCTGGCCCAAAATGTTGTTATCTGTAGATTTAATGGTTGTTGGCCTAAATCTGATGCACTGCATCAATGGATCTTCACTACATGGTCATCCAACTGTGAAATCTATCTATGCCCAAAAGGGTTTTTCATAGTTAGATTCAACACAGAACAAGAACGAGATAACATCGTCAATCAAGGGCCTTGGTTTTGGGGCAACGCTGGCCTCTTCATCACCCCCTCATTCTTAGACTTCGACACCAATACCATGGTAGTCTCAACAATGCCAGTTTGGGTAAGGCTACATAACCTCCCTCTACATTTTTGGCATCACAAAGTTTTAATAGGCATTGGGAACTCCTTGGGGAAGTTCCTCAAATCGGATGAAGACAGAGCTATACGGGGAATTTTCACATTCGCCAGAATATGTGTAGAAGTGGACCTGAGTCAGGGGCTACCTGATCACATCACATTGAATTTTAACAATTCTTTGTGGACACAACCACTTGACTATGAGAACATGGCATTCAGATGCCGTGGATGCATGCAAACAGGGCACCTCCAATATGCCTGTCCACTGGCTAGGAAGGAGCCTAAAGGGAATAAGAAACAACAAAAAAAAGCCCAAAGGTTGGCAGCACACCGAACCGCTGGAAGAAGAGGAATTGAAGACACAACCTACAGGCACGCAAATGAGACAGGAAAATACACAGGAAGAGTATACCTGGGAGACCAACTTGGGGCCATACAATATGAAACAACAACAAGAAGCTCAATTGGAAGTAAGTGGCATCAAATGAACTCATGGATTCGAAGGAACGAAATTTGACAAAGAACATCCAATGAACACAATGGAAAACCAGCGTGCCATTATTGCACCCACTCCCAACATTGGAGGTTGGCGAAGAGTGGAGAAGAAAAAGCGCAGAAAAGTATAGGTCAGCTGGATCTTTTTTCTTTCTTGTCTTTTGTATTCTTTTGTTTCATGTTTTTAGGAACATCTCATCTACATATGCTTTAAGCATCTACAAAATGTAATTTTCTTCATATGAATAAAATTACAAATTTTTCTTACGAAAAAAACAAATATAATAATATTTTATAATATAATAATAATTATTATATTATTTTTATATTTATTAATATTAAATTTAAATCCAATAATTATATATATAATAAATAGGGTGAAACCCAATTAATAATCAATAAATAAATTAAATAAATTATACGCGACTTATACAACAAATATAATGATATTTTATAATATAATAATTACTATTATATTATTTTTATATTTATTAATATTAAATTTAAGTCCACATTGAAGATAAGTTAGACCAGAGAAAAATAATAAAAATATATAAAATATTATATCTATCTTGCGCAACCTATGTAAGAATCTTGTACCATAAGCATTTGATGGATTAATACATACGACTTCCGCAAAGTAGTTGTCTTTAGTGCGACTTTTTGGAGGCTTTTCCGGTGGGTTTTTCTGGTCAAATTTCTCTAAAATCCGACAACAATTTATTGAAATCACAAGCTTGATGAGTAATCCCTTCACAATCAAAGTGTCCTAGGGGTTTTGAGGGTGCTGAATCCAAATATACAGTTAAAAAAATAGTTTGGATAACACAAAACAAGATTTCACCTCAAATTTGTCCGCCAGATTTCGACACCGAAATCTTCAAAAAATCGCACTAAAGACAACTCCGTGTGCAAACGGCAAGAGCTAACCAGCCTGCCATAGGGCATTAAATGCCCGTATGGCAGGCTGGCTATAGCATGGATGTCGATGGATGTCGAGGGGGGTCATCCTCCATGCATCGTTATTCCGGCGAGAACAAACCACCGTTTCCAGGAACGCGGGACCCGCCATCCACGCGCTGGCACCGGGACCCATTTTCAAACAGCCACCTCCCCTCGCGCCCAAATATCATTTTCATTTTCGAAAACTGCATTCCCAGTTCGAACCTGCTCTGCGTATCCTCTGCAACCATCTGCGCGTTCCCAAACATCCTCTGCAACCGTGGGCGCATCCTCTGCGCTGGTTAGCTCTCGCCCTCTGCGCATCCTCTGCAAGAGTCTGCACAACATCTGCACCCACCTCGCTGGCAATTCTGGGCGCGAGGTAAAAATACAGTCATGCTCTCACATTTTGAATTAAAGAGAAAAGATTAAGTTTATTGTTGATCATTTCTCCGGGTCACTCACCTGCCAACCAGTCGAAAGATACAGATTAAAAGACAGAAAATCAATGATGTAATGAATCTAACATCTATCAGAAGTTGTAGAAAGCACCATCAGGGCAACTATTAAAGCGGGAAAAACTTTTCAAGGATTAAATTCTGGGCAAATGGAAAAATAAAATGAAAAAGAAAACTTATGCTTCCTACATAAAACTTAAAGAAAATAATTTCTCATCTCATTTTGTCAGACGAAGACAGATGAGATTTCATTAAACATTTAGGGGCATTTCAGCCAAACCCCGGCAACCCACCCAAGATATTTAAAACAATTGACATGTACGAAAAGAATACCTACAATGGCTCGCTTTCTCGATTGAAATGCCAATGTTTTTTCTTCCTTTGCGTTAAAACCCTGCAATTCCCTGAGATAAGGATAACAATAACTGTTATACGCTCCCAAACCAATAAAAACTGTTATACTCTCCCAAACCAATCCAGGAGGCTATTCGCAGAGTTGGGTTATGTTAGATTAATTTTGCAAAGCAAGAAAGAACGAAAATCAGAGGAATGCGACCGTAGCCCTGAATGAAACCAACTATCAATGCTGAAAATGCTTTCTAAAGATTAAATTATGGGCAAAGAAAAAAATATTATATGAAAAAGCAAACTTACACTTCCCACCGAAATAAAACATAAGAACATAATCTTCTCATCGCATTTTCTTCTTCAACATATGGTCTCTCTCTCTTGATTGAAATGCCAATGGTCTT
This sequence comes from Pinus tabuliformis, assembly GCA_031772625.1. Lineage (NCBI taxonomy): Eukaryota > Viridiplantae > Streptophyta > Pinopsida > Pinales > Pinaceae > Pinus > Pinus tabuliformis. The sequence continues at coordinate 1,256,801,914 of CM062804.1, forward strand.
TTTCTTGATTGAAATTTCAATAGTGTGTTAAAACCCTAGAATTACCTGAAATAAAAATAATAACAACTATTCTACTCTCCCAAACCAATCCAATCCAATCCAGGTCAGAGCATTGTCTAGTAGAGTTGGGTTATGTCAAATTAATTTTACAAAGCAAGAAAGAAAGTAAATTGGAGGAATGTGACCCTACTTTCGTGGAAGCGAAGACTCTACCGGTGAACCAAGAACGACCGGCTTTAGTCATATCACACACATGCCAATTCCGCATCCAGATCAGTGTATATCGTTCATATTTTGCTCTTCTCCAGGTCACTCACCAACCAACCAACCACGACCTCTTGATCAAGATCGATGAACAGAGCACTACAAAACCCATCAGAATGCTGAAAAACGCGACTTAAGGATTAAATTGTTGACAAATAGAGGAACCCGAACCGATCCAAGCGAGGCAATCATCTAACAGGCAGCATGATTTTGCAGATACGTCTTAAGTGGATGGCATTTGCAGCCCCAACCATAAGATCAAATAATTTAGCTATCACTCACCTCCAAACCAACCCACCAACCACGACCTCTTGATCAAGATCGATGAACAGAGCACTACAAAACCCATCAGAATGTTGAAAAACGCGAGTTAAAGGATTAAATTGTTGACAAATAGAGGAACCCGAACCAATCCAAGCGAGGCAATCATCTAACAGGCATCATGATTTTGCAGATACGTCTTAAGTGGATGGCATTTGCAGCCCCAACCATAAGATCAAATAAATTAGCTATCTACTCAGAGTGGCTTATAAGTCATATGTCCAAATCTAATCCTCACTTAGAGGATGGAAGGTGATTAGCATAATGGTATGGATAATACCTGGCAAATAAATAAACCAGTCAACCAATATTGTCAACTCAATTAGAGTGCAAACTTACTTGTTTTTGCATCAATTCAGTTAGAAGGAAACATATCACGAAATAAATGTGCTGAGAAAAATATTATCCAGCCCAATTAGGAAGGATACATCAACTCTTCATGTAAGTATATGCACGTGTCTGTAACAGTAAAAAACCCTGGCAAAAGTAAATACAATGCCAACTCCTTGTGTGTTATTTCATATATATATATATATATATATATATATATATATATATATATATATATATATATATATATATATGTATATATATATATATGTATATGTATATATACATATACATATATATATATATACATATATATATATATATATTATATATATATATATATATATATATATGTATATGTATATGTATATGTATGTATATATATATATATATATATATATATATATATATATATATATATATATATATATATATATATATATATATATGTATATGTATGTATATATATATATATATATATATATATATATATATATATGTATGTATATATATATATATATATATATATATATATATATATATATATATATATATATATATATATATATATATATATATATATATATATATATAGCATAGATTGATCTTTATCCCATATCTGTTTTATGTTGAGGTATCAAATCTCTCAAGTTACTAAATCCAATGGTTACTGCACACGCGACTGATTAACATTTTGTTCCAAGCAGGACATTCTACATCCCAAGTAAAGGGGATCCTTCAAACTTTGCATGTATGTTTGTAATATGTATGTTGAGAGGTATCAAATTTCTCAAGGTACAAGTCCCAAGGTTTTTGCATTCACAACTAATTTACTGCTTGTTTAGTTGTTCCAAGAGGCACATAAATCTGCCAACACAACAGTGATAAGGCAATTTTTCTCCCCAAATTGCATGAAACTTAGGGCTTATTCACACGCTACCCAATCAGCCTATTAAACAGACCTTTACCCACCAACCTTCAACACTCCTTTCTCCTTGATTCTTCCCACTAGCCTTCACTTCAATACAATCCAATAGACAGTCCCAACATGCTTTGTTCTGCCACAATTTGAGCAATATCTTGGCCCCTGTTCCTCACTAAAATACATGTGCTAAATCCTTAAGTCATGTGTCCTTATTGCAGAGACATATCACAGTAGCATGTCACCTGTTAAGGGTCTCGTTCCTCATGATTAATGCAAAAAACTAGGCCGCATAGCGACGGACTTATGGTGAATTTTTTTGCATAAAAGAAGCTATAAACTAGGGCAGAAACTAGACAGAGGATACCTCCAAAACCCTCGCTCAACAGTCCTACACAAGGTACGAAAATCACAAAAGAAACCATCCTCTTACTTGAGTAGATACTTGGCATTCTAGTAGACTATAGAAACCATTCATGCTCCAACATTCGTCCTTCTTCCAAGTGGAATTTCTTGATTTTGCTAAATTTGAATTACTACAAGAATCTCATGCTTCCATTTTTTCCAGCAATTCGTTCATTTTAGTCCCGCTCTTATGCATTGACAATATCTATCCATTGCTTCAACCAGATGACATAACTCAATATCAACCAGCTACAGTTTGGTTGAATGTACATGTTTATATTTCTAATGTCAATATCTATTGTTTCATTTCACAATTGTTGGACTTTTAGTTATTTTTTTTAGAAAGTAGAAATATGCTTTGTGGGTGTTGTTTCCAATGACTTCTCTCATGCTCTGTTTTGTTTGTTTTCATCATCTTGGATACTTACATTTTTCTTCATATGTATCAGTACGCTTTTTTTTTTAAAACCAGAACTTAATCATGTCCTCTTCTGTGATATATGTATCTAAATCATTGACTTTGATCAACATTTCTTCCACTGAGATTTGGTTTTTACAAGACATTGTACAAAAATTTAGAAAAACAAAGACAAAGCTAATATTGTGGCTTCTTGGCAAATATGATGTAGATCCATCAACAAATGCAACATATGGTTCCCTCGTAAAAAGCTTAGCATTTGTGAGGAAATTTGTTGTTGGAATCATGGTTCCAAAGGACTACATTTGCTCGGTCGATACAAACTTGTATTTAGAAGCACCTACAAGTATTGTACAAGATGCACACTCTGCAGGGCTGGAAATATTTGCTGCTAATTTTGCCAAATTATAGCTATGACCCAGTAAGGGAATATCTTCAGTTTGTGGACAACAAGAATTTCACATTTAATGGCATCCTAACCGATTCCTCTGTAACAACATCAGAGGCTATAGGTATGAATTTCTTTCTACTTAACCTCCACCAATTTTTGAAATTCCTTATCCATGCCCTCTTGGCCAAAGAGGTATTAGTTTATTTCTTTAAACTTGCAGACAATGCAAACATCAATCATCATAATAGTTATATCAGTGCAATATTTAGCAGCCTGTGTCGAAGCCTTTTTTTTATGGTGCCAATCCATTTCTGCCATCAAAACAACGATTTAAACACTCCCACGGATTTCCCCAAAATTTTCTCACAAGATATTGTCCAGAAATTCATGGTATGGACAAAATTTTGGGGTCATTAGACAACACCCAAAAGTTTTGAATTGCAAATTCTACGAACATCTAGGGTGGACAGCAGCAAAGTCAAACAATTTATGTTTTGTACTGCAGATTCTGCGAACATCCAGAATGGACAGCAACCAAGCTAAACAATTTATGATTTGGATTGCAGATTCTGCTAGCACACATGATTTGACTTCATAGATTGGAAACTTTTAGCACACATGATTTGACTTCCTGGATATTGCCTCTTGTTGATGGTGATCTGGATAAGCATAGGAGTGTTCTCTCTATTTGGAACCCTCCACCCAATGCAATCCCTCTTTCAAGATGTGAGCAATAGCTCTGGAAAACACTAACAGTGAACTGCAATTGGAATCGCTAGATATAGCAATGTTTTTGAAAATGGATATAGCAATGTTTTTGAAAATGTAACAGGAAAAACCATTTTCTAGGGTTTCTTTAGTCAATCTTACTAAAAGATGATATTTTGAAGTCCTTAGAATCCTTGATAGCATGATAAGGTTTGTCTTAAATGATTCATTTCTTCTTGTCATGCTACATCCTCATTTTCGTGAACATGCATGCATTATTAACTCTTTATGCCCAAAGTCTTATCACTGATATTTGATTTTCTGTTATTTTTCAAGGATGTGCATTCAAACTTGAGGTAGCATAAAAATAATCAATTTCAATCAGGATATTTTGTCATATTAAAGTATTCTAACATGAATCTATTTTGTTGTTGTCACTATGTAGTGCTTCTAAGCTCACGGAATGGTGGAAAAGTGGACACTGTGCATTGAAGTATCATGCTGCCCAAATCCGGGTCGAGCATCTTTAAAATTTGTCCTTCACAATGGGGCAAAAAATCATGTGACTTATAGAATATGGGAAGTGCAGGGAAAGACAACCAACAACGAAGCATACTACATTACACTTGTTGCGGGGTTAAAAGAGGAAAAACACAATGGGGTGAATAACATAACAGTGCTGACAAACTCAGATTTAATCTGTAATCACATGGAAGGCATCTACAATGTTTGTGCAGACAATTTGAAGCCCCTCTACAGAGAGGCAAAAATCTGGAGTGCTCGATTTAATTCTTTTTCGATAAAGCACCTTGCGGAGATCCATAAAATCTCTACTGATCTAATGGTTGGAGCAATCTCAAGTGTAGATGCAGGTGCCAGAGATGATTCAGGATCATCGTTCATTCCACTGGCAAACATTGATCAGCATCAGTATAGGTCTCGACTATGTGTATACACCATGGTTGTCATTTTTCTTGGGATTCTCATACCGTGGTTCTTTCAGTAAAGAACTCGTTAATGTACTTTTTTTTGGTTTTGTAATATCATTCACCTTAGATGTCCAATCATGTTATAACTGAATTCATGTGTCCAATTATGTACATTATATTTGAGGTGAACTAATTATTCTTAACCTACTAGTGGTTCAGCGAATATTATTGTAGCTCCGTTTGAATTTAATTTTAATTTCAAGTTTCAGATGCTACCTCTTTAATAGTGTTGATTTCCACCTGGATGGATGCCATGGGAATAAATGAAAGTAACAAAATAAGGTTATTTACATCTGGTTTGTTGGTTTTCACAACATTTAAGAAGTATAAGTCATTTCTGATGCAAACCCTAGCTATATCCATATCTATATGATGACAAGCCGAAAATAGTTGATGCGTGATCTAATGTGAGATGAAGAATTTCATACCATGAAACCCTCCTAGGAACATTGATGCATAATAATGACAAACTCTAACCTAGTATGAAGTTAATTTTCTTAGGTACATGGTTTGCCCTAGAATGATGCAATGTACGCATATATCAATGAAGCCCTACATGCCCATGATGCCTTTGAAGATGCCATAATCTTAATAAATAAAGAACACAAGTGAAGAAATGCTCATCTTTCAAAATTGCCTAAAAGATTAAAAATATGGAGTCCGTAAACTTTGTCAAAATCATAATGATAAATTCTGCTTCAAAAAGCTTAATCCCCCATTTTCTTGACATTTGTTTTTCTTGACATGTCCCTTGTTCGTCACACCCACACTAATCTTCCAACTAGGACACCTTTCTTACAAGCACAAGAAATGCTCTAGAGTCTAGTGTCCCATGTTTCCAGCACCGAAACCAAAAACTAAGGCTTTGGAATTTGCAAGAATGACACCAACAATAACAACTAGAAATTTAAAGCGTAATGCCCCATAATATTGGCCATCTCGTTACCACAGGTCTAACTCAGCTAATGGCCATAGCTCATCATCTAATCAAGAACACTCACTATTGACTTTACACCAAAATCAACGGTGATGTGCGACCATAAAAAGCATGCCATAAACCATAACAGGGAAGTACATCATCACCATCCATATTCATCAAAGTGTAACGAAGAAAGATGTAACAAAATACCATGCTTATTAACATATACACAGCAACTACAAGAATCCTGATGGAACAGAGTAGGTTATCAAACATTTAGAACAATGCTCCATTCAATATCCACACAATATGGCAAGAACCCTTCAATAGCATGCCAAAACTAAACAATGTTACCACTTGTAACAACCCAAAACTAGCAACAACCCTAAACTGTTCAGAGCTCAAGTACTTGTACACCACTACCTGCTCAATGGCAATTTAGGTAACCTTTACAGCGTTCCGTTACCCTGATGTACATGCATCTTTCACATCCAAACTAGTAAGTAAAGCAGAGTCGTTTCCAAAGAAACGTTACAATGAGTTCGAAGCTCTCTTAAAACTTCCAAGTTTAAAATGAATATCACTTTACATTTGACCAAGTCAAATAATATATCTAAAACGGGGATTAATAACTCCCCAACCAAGTCAAATAATATATCTAAAAGGAGGATTACTCGTTGTACCATATAATTCATCTTTAGATCCCGTGTAATGCATAAAGAGGTGGAATACTATGTTATGGAGCCCATGTACTATTATCACAAGCATCACTTTCACTTATATCAAGGTGTCAAGGTTATTTCTATATTATATGTTAATTAGAGTCTAGCAGTGAGCAGCTTGATTAATTCATATATCCTGAAGCCTTATGAATAATTGTATAGCTATGCTTTTATAGAGATGTAAAATTGGTTGTGTGAATGGCCTAGAGATGGCCTGTGCTCATGGTTTTTTGGAGCCAAGGCTAGTTTACATATGACATCACTATGTTTTCACAATCATAACAGATTATATCAGTTCATTTACTAAATGAACTAAATTATGGTGCATCCAGAAACCAGATTAGTGTGGTATTAGAAATTTTATTCATTAGATTTTAAATCCAAAATGTTTCAGTGTAATGCCTTCTGGACCTATTTTCACAATCATAACAGATTAAATCAGTTCATTTACTAAATGAATTAAATTATGGTGCACCCAGAGACTAGATTAGTATGATATTACAACTTTTGTTCATTAGATTTAAATCCAGTGTAATGCCTTAAGGACCCTCTTTGGTATATGGGTTGTTATCTATGTAATGTCCATAATAATTGCAACTTTTACAACAATATTGTCTTTCCTTCTCCTAACTGATTGAAGAACAAGGATCCATTAAGTTGCCAATATCCTCCATAGACAAGATAACCGCTTAGCCGTATGGCTAGTTACACAGATCAAACTTTACAAAAAAAACTCGTTGAAAAACCATGGTGCTTTACAGGCCTTATCTTCCCAAGCATATACTAAAAGAATACAATTTTGTATAAATATAGTGAAATATGCTACAAATTACAATGACATTTGAAAAACTCCATCACTAACTCTGCTTTCCAAAGCAATGGGTGTCTCACTTGGAGGAGGCTCACAACTCAAATAGCCATGGAACTGCTATTATAGCTCTGTTCTGAAGAATAGATAACTCTTGATACATAATATAGCCGAAAAGGTATAACAATAACCAGATCGTTCTGCAGGAAAGTGATATAAGGTTAGACTAAACATCTGAAAAGAAACCTAATATATTCTTAGTGTGAACAGGACTTTATTAGTTATGACTTCCACCTGTTGCACCTTGTCACCATCCTATACGAACCAGCTGACTCCCTGATCAGAGAATATGTGAGATGGCTTTCCAAACAAACTTGGAAAGGCTGATTTTATTCACTTTCATGGACATCAAAAGACAACTATAACTGCAAGGAGATGATGATTCTGCCATAAAAAATTAATAATCAGCTCAAGATTGCAGTCGATTGCCACGCAAACTGCTAGGTGATGCCTGGCGATTAAGTTCCTGGAAACATGAAGCACAAAACAATTTAGAGAACTGATATTGTAGCATGTACTCTTTGCTTGAGTTTAAGTGTTGTTTGAGAATTCTAGGGGGCAGCTGCAAACTTTCAAAATTTTGAGTGCATTCTTTAACTCAAAAATTCAAGAACAGAAAAAGCCCAAAGCAGAAAAATATCAAGGTCAAATGTCACAATTTGGAACGAGCTTGATTAGCATACCTCTGAAAAACGCAGGTGTCCAGGTTGTGTACAGGTTGACTTCACAATGGTTTCCCACAGTAAGCCAGTCTCTTCTGCTCTCACAAAATTCAATATCTTTCCAGCATAGCTCTTGAAATTAAATCCCTGCTGTCTCTAATACTATACAATGAGACCCTGTCTGTTTAATAGAGCAGCTGATCATTTCATGCCAACATCACTATGCAAGCAATCCTCAGAGGTGTTATGGCCAAGCATGAATAAATTTCTATTTTATAGGACTTATGGATATTTATCTCTTGGTTCCGAGAGAAGAGAAGCTAGTCCTTCAACAAATGCTTCAAGAAACTTTTGTTTCTTTAGGCTTGATGGCAGACACTTGCTTAGTAGTAAGCCATGTCTGTGATTGAAAAGATCACCCTCTATATTTGGAATAGTTTGTTAGGATGTAGTTGACCTTTTAAGGTTCTCACTTCAATTGGCCTTGAATGCATTGTTCAAAGTGATGCCTAATATATTTTAAAAAAATGATTATATAGAGACTATTATATTAGTTGCTTTTATATTCCCTGTAGGCTATATTTACATATAAATGGTATGCGTTGTTCTTGGTTTCAATGTCAATTATGCCTACATACATCTTGGATGTTGGGGGAAATAAATTGTGCCAACTTCCAAGAAAGCATTTTCTTATCAATTTAAATAAGCGATGATGTCTCCAAATAGAATGATTTGGCAACAATAGTCGACATTGCATTCAAGAGGCTTCACTTGACATTCAATAACACATGAATCTTGGGCTCCGTTGGAAGGATCCTTGACCTAAACATGAACAAAGTTAACATTGTCGTAGTTGTGGACATGAAAGAGGTCACCCTTGGTGTCAAACACACAACAAGGGTAATAGTAGTAACCAAGACTAGAGGATCCATTCAATACACTTCAAACTTAGCAGCCCTTTCATCACAAATATCATATGTCTTTCATGCGATCATCCTAACTCCAACTGATAATGATTTCTAAATGAAAACCAAATATAAGTAATATAAGTTTACACATGATCACATGAAAATGATGATAATATTCACATTGTGGCAGTCAAAATATATGCACATTGTGGTCCTCTAACAAAAGTCTTGGTGACTTATAAAGATGTAAATATGAAGAAGATTAATTGTTTTTTAGTTTATTTATATATGTATCAAACAAATACCTATTAGATTGGTGCATCATATCATTTCAATCAACAATACATTGGATCTCATGCCAGGTAGGCTAGGCTAGGTTTTGTAATAAAAGCAAACATATTCAAAGTGGGCACAGACATTGCTACATATGAAGAGAAATCGCCTCTATTAAAAAATGACACACACAAATAAGTGAATGAGAGAGCACCTACGTTGTATAAAATATCATACTTGGACACTGTTGGGTCCCTATAATACTAGTGATTACCCCATTACTATTGTAGTTATACCCCTTATTTATATTGATGTACCCATGTAGTGCCCATATTGTTACTATTGTGCCACATAGAAGCCCACTATTGTTATTGTTGTGCCCTACAATATTATTGTTATGTAGGCTTTGATTGTATTGGGACCACTTAGACTCCTATATATAGAAAGGAGGTATTTTCATTTGTATCATCCAAGAATTGTTCATTTATGTAATGTAAAGGAGGTTGCCCCCTCGAAGAGGCTGAATTCTAAGGCGTTGATCTATCTTTTCTATCTTTTCTTGAGCTGGTTTCATAACATTTGGTATCAGAGCTTTGGATTCTAGGGTTTCGCTGCTCCAAACAGGTCATCGTGGCATTTTCGCTATAATTTTTTTTCTGTGACGTTTCAGAAGTCGTAAAAAAAACCCATTTGAGAAGAATCGCGCTGAACCTTGGGTCCGAATTTCAGAGCTTTTCGCGCGATATTTTCGGAGATATGATTTCAGGAAGTTGGTCTTTTTGATGACTCCTGAATTACATTCAAAACAGGTGACCTGGGGAAAATTGTCATAACTTTCTCTCTAAGGATCGGATTGAAATTTGTAAGAAGGTACAGAAAGAGGACGGACTGTAGTTTCTTGTGGGTGTTTTTCAGATCCAAAGATCGAAACAGTGACTCGTGGCACGTCGTACAAGTTCGCTCTACTGAACCAGTCTAAAAGCAAGTCACTGTGGGAGATTTCACATAACTCTTCCTTGGAGAATCCAATTTGGCTCAGACTTGTGGCATTGGAAAGAGGACGCAGAAGGCTACTACAGGTAGCAATTTCAGAACTGGATGATCCGAAATTACAGAGATACATCAGATTCAATATCAGGCTTCTATAAAGTGAAAAAAGGTGTGTAGTTTTTTTTTTATTTTTGTGTAAGCTTGGTTTAACGAAATTCAAAGGGCATAGTAAAGCATTATTATCGGTAACTGATGCCCCGAGGAAAGAAAATGCAAACACCTAGTAAGGAACCTGAAAGCTCTAGCATGACTCATGAAGAAGAGGAAGAAATGCTACATGATATATCAAAATTACAAGAACAAGTGCAACAAATGTCACGCTCACAAAAGCTAACAGAAGCTAAGATAAGTGGCGTGGAATCTAAGGTAAATGGTGTGGAATCTAAGATAAAGGGCATGGAAGCTAAGATGGAGGATTCGATGGCAAATTTGAAGATAGATTTGAATACAAACATGGAAGAATTGAAGAAGTTGCTACAAGAAAGGGTCACTAATGGTGAAAAGGTAGTAAAGGAAACTCATGATGAGAACAAAAGAAATGTTAATCATGATTCCATAGACTCTAATGTTGGATCGAAGACTCACCATGTTCCAAAAATCGATATGAGGAAGTTTGATGGCAAGGATCCCGCCACATGGATATTACAGATGGAGCAATTCTTCGATCTCAATAATGTGCAAAACACACAAAAGGTACGTATGGCAACTTTATATTTGGAACCAAATCAGTTTGTATGGTATCAATGGCTTTGTTCTCGTAAACAATTTATCACTTGGGCAATTTTTACGGAAGAATTGATAGCACATTATGAGGATACAAAAAGCAACACTTTTTTTAGCCAATTGATAAGTCTCAAACAAAAGGGTTCAATAATGGAGCACATTGAGGAGTTCCAAAAATTGAACATAAGGGTAAAAGATATTCCAGAGGAGCATAGGATTGATGTGTTCATAGGGTCTTTAAAGGATAATATCCAACATGATGTGCGCCTTTGGGAACCTGATTCATTAGAGAAGGCATTCAGGTTAGCAAGAAAAATGGAAAGCAAAATTATGGCAACTAGGAAGCATACCATTCACAACTATAAAGACGGAAGTGTTGTTGCCCATAGTCTTCCACAACCTACAAGGTTGACACCACAACAATTGGAAGAAAAAAGAGCAAAAGGGCTTTGTTACAATTGTGATAGCAAATACACAAAAGGTCATAAGTGTGCTGAGAAGAAATTATTCTACATAGATTGTGAAGAGGAAGAAGAAAAGGAGCAAGAAAGGTCAAAAGAAGAGGATATATTCCAGGAACAAAGCCTAGATGAAGAACAAATAAATCCGACCATATCTTGTAATGCATTGGCGGGAATTACCACTCCTCAAACCATCAAGATAGAAGGACAAATCAAGAAGAAAAAGGTAATAGTGTTGATTGATTCAGGAAGCACCCACAATTTTATTCATTGTAGGGTAGCAAAAGAATTGAATTGCTTCCTATATCCAGCACCAGAGTGTCAAGTGATGATTGCAAATGGAGGAACAATAAATTGTTCTGGAAAGTGCCATAATATCAAGCTATCCATGGGAGAATATGTATTGACTAGCCCAATGCTTTCCATTCCAATGGGAGGTGCTGATGTTGTACTAGGAGTCCAATGGCTACAATCCTTGGGTACAATAGCTTTTAATTTTCAAGAACTTTTCATGAAATTTTCTGTGGAAGGAAAGGAAGTTGAATTAAGGGGTATTGCAGGGAAACCAGGAAAGATAATCAGCTCTAATGGAATGACAAAGCTTCTAAAAAAGGAGCAAAGAGGTGTAATTGCACAATTATGTTCGCTAGATGTTTCCACATTGGAATCATCTATTTCTCCAGATCTCCAAAAAGTCCTGGACAATCATTCCAAGGTATTTGAGACTCCCAAAGGTCTCCCACCTATGCGTGATCATGATCATGCTATTCATCTGATTCCAGGAAGTGTTCCTCCAAACATCAGGCCGTACAGATATCCCTATGTCCAAAAAAGTGAAATTGAACGTATGGTTGCAGAAATGCTAGAGGCTGGTATAATTCAACCGAGTCAAAGTTCTTTCTCAGCTCCAGTAGTATTGGTGCACAAGAAGGATGGATCATGGCGCATGTGTCCAGATTATAGGGAGCTCAACAAGCTCACTATTAAAGATAAGTTCCCCATTCCTGTTATTGATGAATTACTGGATGAATTGCATGGATCAATTTACTTCACCAAGTTGGATCTTCGTTCGGGATATCATCAAATCAGAATGAAGATTGAAGACATTCCGAAAACAGCATTTAGAACTCATGAGGGTCATTATGAATTTTTGGTCATGCCTTTTGGCCTTACCAATGCACCTTCAACATTTCAAGGTTTGATGAATTCAATTTTCAAACCATTCCTTAGAAAATTTGTGTTAGTATTTTTTGATGATATACTAATCTACAGCAAGTCTTGGAAGGATCATGTTGAACATGTTGACAGGGTGCTACAACTATTGGAGGAGAAACAATTATATGCAAAAAGATCCAAATGTTTCTTTGGAGTCCAGGAGGTGGAATATTTGGGTCATATTGTATCTCATGAAGGAGTTAAGGTAGACCCTAGCAAAATTAAAGCCATTAAGGAATGGAAAATCCCCACATCCATAAAGCATCTGCGAGGATTTCTTGGGTTGACAGGGTATTATCGCAAGTTTGTTAAGAATTATGGGAGAATAGCAGCACCTCTAACAACATTATTGAAGAAAGATTCATTTTCATGGACTTCGGAAGCAACAAAGGCCTTTGAACATCTTAAAGAGGCAATGTGCCAAGCACCGGTCTTAGCTACACCGGACTTCACAAAAACCTTTATTGTGGAATGTGATGCTTCAGGAAATGGAATTGGTGCTGTTCTAATGCAAGATGAAAGACCCATTGCTTTTGAAAGTCGTCCAATCAAGGGAAAGTTTTTAAGCAAAGCTATTTATGAGAAGGAAATGTTGGCAATACTCCATGCACTTAAGAAATGGCGACCCTACCTAATGGGAAGACACTTCAAGGTAAAAACGGATCATGATAGCCTTAAATACTTTTTAGAACAAAGATTATCCTCTGAAGAGCAACAAAAGTGGGTCACAAAGATGTTGGGTTATGACTTTGAAATCATCTACAAAAAAGGGAAGCAAAATGTGGTGGCAGATGCACTCTCAAGAAAGGATGAGGATGTGGAAGCATTGTTGTGTGCCATTTCTATTATCCAACCAGATTGGATAAACGAAGCAAGGGAGGAATGGAAGAATGACGAAGAAGTGTGGGCACTTATTCGAAAGCTACAACAAGATTCCAGTACTTCTGATACATTTAGCTGGAAAAATGATTCGTTATGGTACAAAGATCGCTTATACCTCTGTAAGAATTCCCAGCTAAAACAAAAGATTCTTATGGAATTGCACACTTCTCCCTTAGGAGGGCACTCAGGATTTTTAAAAACTTACCACAGGGTTAAGAAGGAATTTTTTTGGGATGGCCTTAAATCAGATATTCAAAAGTTTGTGGCGGAATGTTTGGTTTGCCAGCAAAATAAAGTTGAAACAATTAAGACACCGGGTCTATTACAACCTTTATCCATTCCAAGCCAACGTTGGGAGGAGGTTTCAATGGATTTTATCACAGGTTTACCCAAGTCTGAGGGAAAGAGTGTCATCATGGTGGTAGTTGACAGACTTACCAAGTATGCACACTTTTGTGCATTATCACATCCATTTAAAGCCAGTACAGTTTCTACTGCATTTATGGAAACAGTTCAAAAGCTACATGGAAACCCAAAGATTATTGTAAGTGACAGAGATCCCATTTTCACTGGAAATTTTTGGACAAAATTATTTTCTTGTCTTGGTACTCAGTTAGCTCATAGCTCATCTTATCATCCTCAATCTGATGGGCAAACTGAGATAGTAAACAAATGTTTGGAAGGATATCTTCGTTGCTTTGTATCTGATAAACAGACACAATGGGTCAAATGGTTGCCTCTGGCTGAATGGTGGTATAACACTTCCTTCCATACAGCAACAAAAATGACCCCATTTATGGCACTTTATGGGTATCAACCACCATCCATCACATCATATTTAAGAGAAAATTCTAAGGTTCAGGCAGTGGAACATCACATCGAACATCAACAACAAGTCCTCCAACTCTTAAAGGATAACCTCGTGTTGGCACACAAATAGAATGAAACAACAGGCAGATCAACATCGCAGTGAAAGAAGTTTTGATGTAGGTGATTGGGTATTCCTACGGCTACAACCATATAAGCAAATGTCCCTCAAGCAAGCTAAGAAGGATAATAAATTATCACCAAAGTATTATGGTCCGTACAAGGTGTTGCAAAAGATTGGTACTATGGCATACAAATTGGAGCTTCCTGCAGCTTCTCGATTGCACCCAGTTTTCCATGTTTCATGTTTAAAGAAGGTTATAGGCGACAAGCTCCCAGTTCAAACAATATTGCCAGAACTTGACGAGGAAGGAAAAATTATATTGGAACCGGAAGCAGTCACAGAAACAAGAACTCGACAGCTACGAAATCGATCAATTTCAGAGTATCTTATCAAGTGGAAGAACTTATCCGCTGAAGATTCCACATGGGAGGATGAGAATTTTATGCAGAAGTATCCAGAACTACTCAAGCGTTGAGGACAACACTTTTTTGAAGGAGAGGGGCATGTTGGGTCCCTATAATACTAGTGATTACCCCATTACTATTGTAGTTATACCCCTTATTTATATTGTTGTGCCCATGTAGTGCCCATATTGTTACTATTGTGCCACATAGAATCCCACTATTGTTATTGTTGTGCCTTACAATATTATTGTTATGTAGGCTTTGATTGTATTGGGACCACTTAGACTCCTATATATAGAAAGGAGGTATTTTCATTTGTATCATCCAAGAATTGTTCATTTATGTAATGTAAAGGAGGTTGCCCCCTCGAAGAGGCTGAATTCTAAGGCGTTGATCTATCTTTTCTATCTTTTCTTGAGCTGGTTTCATAACAGACACTCACTTCTCTATTATTGGTAGAGCTTGTGAAGCATATACAAGAGAGTATTTGCAAGTGAAAAGAAGGGTACGAATTGGAATCCAAACACAAATTAAAATTAGGTGACTCTTTGTTAGAAAATGAGTGCCAGTTAAGCTATGGTTGAATAAGGGTGATTCAATGGTCATAGTGTACATGTCATCTCATGTAAAAAATTAAAAAATTAATAATCAGCTCAAGATTGCAGTCGATTGCCAAGCAAACTGCTGGGTGATGCCTGGTGATTAAGTTCCTGGAAACATGAAGCACAAAAAAATTTAGAGAACTGATATTGTAGCATGTACTCGTTGCTTGAGTTTAAGTGTTGTTTGAGAATTCTAGGGGGCAGCTGCAAACTTTCAAAATTTTGAGTGCATTCTTTAACTCAAAAATTCAAGAACAGAAAAAGCCCAAAGCAGAAAAATATCAAGGTCAAATGTCACAATTTGGAACGAGCTTGATTAGCATACCTCTGAAAAACGCAGGTGTCCAGGTTGTGTACAGGTTGACTTCACAATGGTTTCCCACAGTAAGCCAGTCTCTTCTGCTCTCACAAAATTCAATATCTTTCCAGCATAGCTCTTGAAATTAAATCCCTGTTGTCTCTAATACTATACAATGAGACCCTGTCTGTTTAATAGAGCAGCTGATCATTTCATGCCAACATCACTATGCAAGCAATCCTCAGAGGTGTTTTGTTGCAACTATAAAACCAACCAGACCTACTGAAGAATAGCCCAAAAGTCATATCATGAGGAAGCAAAGCAATAAAACCCCAAAATGAAACACTTTGAATACACTGACCAAAAGAAATGACAAAACCATAGCAAGAAACAGGTAATGGCAATTGTTTGATTCCTCCCTTGAAAGGAAGGCTACGAAGTATTTTAGTTGCAATAACAAACATGAAATCATAAATCATCTTTCAAAGCAGCACTATCCAATCCTAGCATGGCTCAAACAATTTGCAAGGCGAGATCAGTTTAAACTGTCACTGAATTTTGGGCAGTTGGGTTATTGGCCATAACACCATTAGGATCATCTAGGTTCTTTTCATTCCAATAAATATTTTGGCACAGCAACCCAACTGATCAGAAAACTTACTTGGCATAACTGAACCACCAACCCCTCCCCATGATGATGGCAATGCTCTTCAACAGAATTAAATTGCAGTCAGAGAACACGGTGTTCTAAGCTAACTTAGAAGTTAGAACCACCATTCCCTATTTGATCTAATCCAAAATCTCCACATACACTAACAGTTTACAGTTCCAAGGCCATCAAAAATGCAGGGAAACCGAGCAAAAAGGGCAACTGCAAATGGGTAGAAATGGAAATGTAAACAGTAAGTCAACAAGCATGGATCCTTGGGCCTGTTATCTGTAACTCCCAATGTTTAAGCAAGAAATATCATTATGGAGGCCTGGGAAGTGATGAAAAATGGTCAAACTGAAAAAGAATTCAAAAGAAATATGGGGAAACTCACCTTGTGGTAACTGATAACGAGATGAACTGTGGTTTGAAGAGCATTTGGAAGGCTTGTGAGGCTGTTAAGATTTTTCTTTCCTAGAAGGATTAGTTTCTCAGATATGGCATGTCATTTCATGATCACCAGCTGTGGTGGTCCCCTCTTGTGAAGTTTGAGGGCAAGCTGTTGTTCGACTCTCCCTAGGTCTTAACTTTAAGGTTTTTCAAGAAAGGCATTTACAGTGAAATTTTCAGTTTTAACATTATGGTTTAGAATATAGATTCATGATTTAAAAGATACCTTTTTATTTCAGATCCAAAATTCTGGTCACACAGTTTTTACACCAAAAGTAAGAAGCAATAAGATACTTTTTTCAGCCCCACTGAAATGTATTTTAGGCATGTTTCAGCCGTGTTTTGGAGTTTTTGTACTGAAATGTGGCTGGTATGCAGGGGGTACATTTCCTGCAACATAGCTCTACAATAATTGTTTTTATCCTGCTAGGTCCATCCTTCCTTCATGAGTCATGACACATTGGACTTGAAAGACATAGCATTGAGTATGCATAGATGGGTTCCAACTCCACAATTTTCAATCATTTCCAGACACCAAAGGACTGACTTTGAGCATGTCAATAATTTTCACCAATTTTCATTGAAATTCATTTTGTATTGAAGCAACATGCCAAAATAACATCTACAATAATGAGCTAGCCTGATATATAAGAGTTCCAATTCTGCCTTTATGTACAATACACTATCTTGTTATCCAAAAAGAATGTATCAAGCTTATAGTAGTAAAAAGGCAAATAACCTTTTCCTGGAGTTTGTTAGAGTTCAGCCAACATTTACACTGAGATTTTATATGCTTTGAGTTCAACAAAAAGATTTCAATAGCTCAATACGATAACCATACAAAATTGAAATTAGATAATGTTGTACATATCCAAAAAACATTTTCAACCCATCATGCACACAACATGTTCTTGGATTAGGAGATCGCTTTATAGGGTTATGCCCATATTATATCCATGAATACTCATCAGCTCGAATATTTGTCATCTCGCCATTGATTGTTGGCACTTTGATTGTTCTCTTCACCCGCTATTTCCTGTATAGAGTGCAAGCGGCGATACAATCCGACTGGTTGTACAATAGGGGGCATCACCCTAGGGTGTGGAACCAAAATGTTATGGGTTGAAGTAGGCTGCCCAATGAATGAATTTGGTGCAATTGGTGGAAACAACCAGGGGGTTCGATGATCAAACGGGAGAGGTGGACGTGGTGAATCAAATGGAAAATGAATCAATGAACCCCCCATATTTGGATCCACATTATTCTCATGAAATAAACGAACTTGGCAACTTGAAGTATTATGAGATGTGGAATCTTCAGCTGTAACAAAAAAAAAACACATTGTTATGCAATTGCATTGAAGGCAATGAAGATAATGATATTTTGAATTTCACATAAAATGATACATCAATTGATATTTCCATACCAGTATTTTGCAAAATAGAACCTTGTACCCTTCTAGATGTGTGGTCCAGATTGATTTCTTTTGTAGAAGAAATCTCCAATTGTTCATTCATGCTTCTTTTCCTTCCACGACACTGTCCAACCTTTAGAAACTGTGGTCCATATTTTCTTGATTTCAACGCAGGAACACTTTGCCCACCTTTTTTTGTTGGGTTCAAGAAACTATGTCGCCTCTTGGTAGTGACCTTGGATGGAGTTACAACATCAAATTTCTTATTATTGTACTCTTGGCTTACATTTTTTACCAATTGATTTAGTGCATATGCCTGCTCCAAAGTTGTGGGTGTTATTTGTAATAAACCCCTCAATCTCTTATGAGTTGATGACATCACAAGTTTAATTTCCTCATCGATTGTTAGGGCGCTATCTGGCCTTACAATGGTTGAATCAGTGGAAGGAGAAGCTGGAAGGTTCATTTCAATTTCTGGGCTCATTACAAATGATTCATTTAAATCAAGTAAATATCCAGGTCTTTCTGTAATAGACCTAGAGACATTAGGCAATTCATTGCCCCTTGAAACATTGCTAGTCACTACCATCTCAACTTTTAGAATATGCTTACAAATATTGCCATTTAGGGCCCATTTGCAATTACAAAAGTTTAGGTTCAACCCTTTATAGATGACATGATACCATGTATCACGAGTTGCCATAGTTTGGCTACGAACCAAATACTCACTTTCCTTGTTTCCATCAGCCATACAATCTTCATCTGGGATATTCTTTGCTTTGCACTTACTTAAATTTATTTGTTGCTCAATTTTTGAAGCTCGGACAAAACCAGCATTTTTTAGACGTTGCATGTGAATGTAATACAACTCAACCTTTTTTAATAATAGGTGCAACAGCCAATCCACCCTTCTATGGGACGCATTATTCTTCTCACAGAGGTACCTTTGCTTTAGATACCGGTGATAAGATTCGATAGCATTATTAGTATCCTGGTTGGAATGTGGGAAGTCCCTATATGCTTTTGCCCACATATCTGGAAAAAAAACATATATTAGATGCGAAGAAACAATAGAAAATGGTCAATTACAAAATAAACTGATAAAATGCAACTTTAAGAAACTTACATAATTTGTTGTTGTTTAACTAGTTGGTTGCAAAATAATCCAAAAACACAGTTTCTTCTTTGAATTCATCAAAGAAACTTTGAATTTCATGTTGCACAGATGCATCATCTTCACACGAATGCATGATTAATCCTAGAGCACGGAAGATACGAACTTTATTTTCCTTTCCCCTGACTTTGGTTCCAACATTTTTCAACCACGCTCTACGGACATGCCATACACACAATAATAGTGTACAGTTTGTGCAAGTCCTGAAATAATATAACATTATAAGAGAATATCCTTGAACATTATTGCTTTTTATCTCTTCTAAAAAGAAAAAACTGGTTCACCTTAATGCCTCGATTTCCGCTGCTGCATCATCTGTGATGACAGCTCGGACATGCCAATCTGGGTTTTGCTTTTTCCCATTTGCAAATAATTGTGACATCCATTTACAAATATCAGGAGTACCATTCCGTGATGATATTACCCATGCCACTGGAATCCCATTGTGATGATCATCAAAAGCCATTATGGTGTACAGTTGATACTGCATTACAATAAGAAAACAAGATTATAAGCATATAAGAGGACGACATTGAAATAAAACAGGAAAAATGAAGTTTTGGTAAATATGTTTACCCCATATTTGTTAGTGCTAAAAGTGGAGTCCATTGATAACATGTTGTTGTGTGAGTATTTCACCATCATTGAAAGCATCCACTTAGTTTGTATGCCTATAATGAAATGGATGTTTTTAACAGCATCTTGTTGGTAGAAAAAAAAGCTCTCTGGGCACTCACTAACCCAACAATCCACACTCATTGGATCACTTTCATGCTTCACATACTCTAGCCTCTTGATATTATTGTACATGTTTGACACATCCTTTCTTGTCATGAAAGAATCTTGAGGTGCCCCTGTGAACAACTCACCAGATCCATACCTTAAATCAAAGATAAATTTTTCCCAGATCATCGTAGCATTAAAACCATCACGAACCAAATCTTCAATAATAGTCCGTATATGCTCTATTCAATTCGGCGCAAAATTGAATTTCTTGGGCATGTCATTTGCCTCATTTCCATGACAAACCACATTTTTGTCATCAATATGTCTGCATGCTGTATATATTAGAACGGCATCATTTGGTCTAAGAGCAAGTCGTCGCATAATAAAGTGACACTGACAACCAACTTTGATGCTATGACGTGGAAGACGTTTCTTAGTTGTGGATCCAGGTTCAGCTACATTGCTGGATTGTACATGATTTGGACCATAGGCACACCAATATCTGTGATCAAGAATTTACCAAAAATTAAATAAAATATTTATGCATGTTTGACATAGTGAACTTAAAATCAAAATTATATATATATATATATAGAGAGAGAGAGAGAGAGAGAGAGAGAGAGAGAAACTCACACAACATATTCTAGATATGTTAAAGAATTTGTCCTCTTGATATCCTTCACATCTTTAATTCTTCGAGTTTTAGCAACAAATTGAGTAGGTGCACTTTCCCTCATTTGCTCTCCACTTATAAAATCCTTAAGTTGACAATATGGAATAATCACGACTTGGTCTCCTGCTACTTCTGTCCATGTCAAATCTTCCGCTGAAAACTCTATCATTCCTTCTGGGTCCTCAACTTCCAATTCATTGATCAAGTCCTACTTCTTCATTCTTCAAATCCCTATACAAATGAGGGAACACGAATATTGACTAAACATATGAGCAATAATTCACACTATAAATATTGAACACCACTTGAAATGCAAATTTTTGTAGTGTGTACAATTTACACTCAAGACCCCACCAGATATAAACACATTTAGAGCATAATTCCCTATCTCCCCTTCAATATTTCCTACCCATGCACAAAACAGTATTATAGACTTTCAAATGGGTCATCTTGGTATAATCAATACATTGCTGAAAGAAACATAATAACATGCAAAATCTGTTGCAAAGAAAATCCAACAACTCCTTGATAAATATGGATCATGACATGGATTTATATTCTGGAGACCCAACCCTATTACTGAAACCTCTGTCTATGTATCTCAATTTAAAACAGAACCCTCAATCTCTTGGCTCCAAGTCGTCTGCAAAGATTCCCCACCTCATTGTTCTTTATCCAAATCCCTGAAACAAGAACTTCTTGCACAGAAGCTACTTAGTAGATGTTGCACAAGCACTTTTCTGAGTTTTGAGTTTTACCAACATAACTGTTTGAACCCAATGAGTAGCTGGCTGCATTCGCTAAAGTCCTATGAAAATGGGAAATGTTTTTGTTCCCAAACCCATATCTGCTACCTTTTGAAGTGTATTGCTTATGAAGGTGTCAAAATAGCCCTAACTCCACATTATTAGTATGAAAAGTTAGTGCTGCTATAAGATGATGTTATAATGTCTGATTTCACAGTGGCTTTGACTGATTGCCATTTATCCCGCAGTTCCTGCAGTTCCATACCAGAGGGAAAAACAATTGGCTCCTGCAACATCTCCAGTTGTGGATATAATGAAAGGTATCCCTACCTTGTGTTCAGAAATTATTGTTCGAAAATGCCATTTTAAAATATTCTTCTAGGCAGACATGACAAGGTTGTCTAGACTGAAATATTACTGTAATGATGCATCATTTATTATATGTTGTGTTAGTAGAGATGATCAGAGCATCTCAGGAGTATTGAGAAGAAAACACTAGGATAAACATAGCCATGGGTATGAGTAGAAGAAATGCAGAGGCTGACTTACAGTTGCCTCCTGGATTTAGATTCTTCCCTACAGATGAAGAGCTGGTTGTGCATTACTTGTGCAAGAAGGCAGCCTCTCAGATGATCCCTGTTCCTATAATAGCAGAAGTGGATCTCTACAAATATGATCCATGGCAACTTCCAGGTATATTTTTCATTTCTCCCCTCTAATCCTTGTACCCATATTTCTAAACAGATTATAGAAGGTGTGATCAGATGGATTTCAGGACTTAACGAAGAGCCTGTTTTTTTCTTTTTTCTGTTTACAGAGAAGGCCCTGTTTGGAGAGAAGGAATGGTATTTTTTCACTCCAGGGATAGGAAGTACCGGAATGGATCAAGGCCCAATAGGGCTGCTGGTTCTGGATACTGGAAAGCTACAGGTGCTGATAAGCCCATTACTGCTAAAGGTGGAAAGAAGCGAGTGGGCATCAAGAAGGCTCTTGTCTTCTATGCTGGGAAAGCACCCAAAGGCACAAAGACAAATTGGATCATGCACGAATACCGTCTTGCTGATGTTAGCAGACCTGCAAGGAAGAAAGGCAGCTTAAGAGTAAGTTCTTTTGTCCTCTTTGTAAGGTCTTGAGTCGGTAGTTTTGGAAATACAGTTCACTGGGTCAATTTGGCTTCTGGTTGTTATGTTCCATGCTTTCCCCCTTCTGTTTCTTCCCCTGTTTGCTCATATGGGCATTAGCAATAAGGATATTGGTGCTGAATGCTTGATTCCTCAATTACAGATATTGGTTCTGTATTGGATTGGAATAGAAATAAAAGACAGGGGACTTAAATGATTGATTACTCAATTGAAGCTATTGTCAGTGGAATGTTTGGATTTGCATTTTTTATGGGATGAATTATTGTATTTTTTTCTATCAGTTCTCTGAGTCCCAAAGGCTGGGAATTGTTTTTCCTTGTCTTGGATTTGGCCATTTGAAAATAGTTAGAGAATGAAATATAAGTTAGGGACTGGATTCTATATTTTCTTGTCTGCTCTGTCATTTATTTTCTTGTCTTGTCGGTCCCTGGTTAAATATTTTTTTATAAGAGTCTGCCTGTACAGCTTATCCGCTATAGTTATTTTCAAACCATATTCTGAATCTCTCGTTTTAGCTTCAAAATCATGTACAGCTTGATTCTTTGGAGACAACCTTTGACATAAAACAGGATTGGATGCCACAGATATTCAGTCTATCTTAGGTCCCATGCTATTTTTAGCAAAAGGCCCACCTCTTTTTTAATCAGAAGTTCCACTCTTTCTGTCCGAACTACTTTTTGAATGGTTGTAACAATATAATATTTTTAATGTAATATAAGGCTGGAATTGAAGGAAAGGAAAGTTTAAGGACAGGAGCTTGCCATGTACTTTAGCATCTTTGTTGAATGAAAGGAAATTCAATCAGTTTGTCCCACTTTGTTATACAACTTTAATCAGTTGTTTGTCCCCATTCAACCTATTTGATAAGGACAATTTATGACAATGTTTAGAGTTATCAGATCTGAAAGAATCTCTGTTTCGACCATAAGTCTGTAAACGGGCAATGCCCATTCATATCAATTCCATCGGACTAGGGTACTTAACAAAAGTTGCAGGTGATGAGCAGAGGGATGGATTTAGATTTTTCTGAATGTAGATGCTTGAAAGCCTTCAAGTTTGCAACGCTTTTGTAAACCCGTTACTCTGACAGAATATCTGCTCATTATTTTAAACATCTAGTGTGTTGGCGGTTCTGACTGTACAGTTTGAGAATATCTGCTCATTAGTTTAAACATGAGAGTGTGTCTGCAGTTCTGATTATTTGTTCGTTTGAGAATTGTTTAAGTAATTTCAGATTCCTAGTTTAGGGACTTTGTTCATGAGAGGTGCAGATTTGTATATCATGAACTAAATTTCAACAACAATATGCTTCCTCATCAAAGGAGATATGCAAAATTAATAAGTGCATATTTAGTATAAATGTTTTTCCATGGTTTTGCAGAATTATAAAAGCAACTGTATGAATCAAGTATAAACAACATCCAATCTGCATGCAAACATGCGCTTCCACATTTTATATCTCATACATGTAAGAATACCTACATGAGCAGTTTTCAAATGTGCTACCGAGACTCTTTATAAAATATGTAGGAAGCATAAGTTTGCTTTTTCATTTTATTTTTCCATTTGCCCAGAATTTAATCCTTAAAAAGTTTTTCCCGCTTTGATAGTTGCCCTGATGGTGCTTTCTACAACTTCTGATAGATGTTAGATTCATTACATCATTGATTTTCTGTCTTTTAATCTGTATCTTTCGACTGGTTGGCAGGTGAGTGACCCGGAGAAATGATCAACAATAAACTTAATCTTAGCTCTTTAATTCGGAATGTGAGAGCATGACTGTATTTTTACCTCGCGCCCGGGATTGCCTGCGAGGTGGGTGCAGATGTTGCGCAGACTGTTGCAGAGGATGCGCAGAGGGCGAGAGCTAACCAGCGCAGAGGATGCGCCCACGGTTGCAGAGGATGTTTGGGAACGCGCAGATGGTTGCAGCGGATGCGCAGAGCAGGCGCAGACGGTTGCAGAGGATACGCAGAGCAGGTTCGAACCGGGAATGCAGTTTTCGAAAATGAAAATGATATTTGGGCGCGAGGGGAGGTGGCTGTTTGAAAATGGGTCCCGGTGCCAGCGCATGGATGGCGGGTCCCACGTTCCCGGAAACGGTGGTTTGTTCTCGCCGAAATAACGATGCATGGAGGATGACCCCCCTCGACATCCATCGACATCCATGCTATAGCCAGCCTGCCATATGGACATTTAATGCGCTATGGCAGGCTGGTTAGCTCTTGCCGTGTGCAAACAACCCCTATATAAATAACATGTGAGAGAAACCTGTTTCAAACGCATCTTTGACTTTTCTATACACGTCCTAATCATATATATATATATATATATATATTTATAAACTTGTTCCATACGCATCTTTCTGTTTTATATACGATGTGATTAACGTCGTAATCATATATATTTATTTATTGGCGATGCGTTGATTTGATTCAGACGGAATTATATGTACGGGTATCTCTCTTTTCTCTGGAGGATTGCCTATTGACCTTGTTAGCATATACTCGACCACAATGGATATTGGATGGGTATTGTGGTATTCTGTGCTGGGGATCACCTCCGCCATCGTATTCTTGGTGTTAGATTTGTGGAGGAGGACGACTTATGGCAGGCTTCCTCCCGGGCCTCTGGGATGGCCGATTGTGGGAAATCTGTTGCAGTTGGGTAACAAACCCAACGAATCTCTCTTCCACCTCGCTACCAAATACGGGCCTCTCATGTGTGTCTCTCTCGGAATGAAAACCACAGTGGTGGTCTCCTCGCCGGCCATGGCAAAAGAAGTTTTGACGACCCACGACCATGTCCTTGCAGGCCAAACTGTCATACAATCAGTCAAATATGCTTCCCACGACAAGGCCTCAGTAGCATGGGCTCAGTGTGGACCTTACTGGCGTATGCTCAGACGAATATCCAATACAGAGCTCTTCAGTGTCAAGAGGCTAGAGAACCTGCAACATTTGAGAAGGGATCAAGTATTGCGAACCATCCACCAAATTCTGCAGGAAGGTATAAAGGGGAATAGTATAAATATTGAAGATACTATGGTCCACTGTGTTGTTAATCTGTTGGGCAACATGGCCTTTGGTAAAGAAATGTTCGATTCCCACTCTCCAGCCTTCCAAGAGTTCAAAGACAGTATTTCGAAAGCGATGGCGAATGCAGGAGCTCCCAATTTGGCAGACTATTTCCCCTTTCTTCAGTGGTTGGATCCTCAGTGCCTTGGACGTAACACAAAAATCCATATGGAAAGGATGTACAGTATTATAGACAAATTCATAGAGGACCGTGTGGCCAAAAGAAACAAAACGATGAATGGTAGTGATGGTCCGAAGGATCTCCTGGATGTTCTGTTGGACATGAGAAGCGATGAATTTAGTCTCATCGATATCAGAGGCTACTTAACTGTAACTCATTTTATTACCGTTTGTCAGTCAATGTATTTACTACTGCAATTAACACTGCCAAACTCAATTTCTCTGTTGCTTATTTGGTTGTTGCAGGACCTATTTGGGGCAGGAAGTGAGACCACTGCGAAGACAATGGAGTGGGCAATGGCAGAGCTCATATGCAATCCGGAGAAAATGAAACGAGCCCAGGCCGAGTTGGACGAAGTAGTTGGCCGTAACCGAAGGGTGGAAGAAAGTGACACCGATCGTCTCCCTTACCTGTGTGCAGTGGTAAAAGAAGTGTTTCGGCTCCACCCGGTAGTTCCTCTGCTCCTCCCACATAGAGCAGCTAGCGCTTGTGAAATTGGGGGATACCTGATACCCAAAGATACCCAAATATTAGTGAATGTATGGGCGATCGGAAGGGACCCTGCCATCTGGAATGAGCCGTTGAAATTTATTCCAGAGAGATTTATGGATACTAAGATGAGTAAGCTGGATTTCAAGGGTCAGCACTTCGAGCTGCTACCGTTCGGAGCAGGTAGGAGAATCTGCGTGGGTCTGCCTTTGGCAAGTCGAATAATTCATCTGGTCTTGGCTTCTCTCCTACATTCCTTTGACTGGGCACCTCCCAATGGCATGACTGCAGAGGATGTGGACATGGGAGATAAGGTTGGGGTGGTCCTGCAAAAGGCGGTGCGCTTGGAAGCAATTACTACGCCACGTCTTCCAGCGGATGTCTATTGACGTAGTGTCCAAAGTGTCCCTTTCTTTATATTTGTCTATGATAGAAGCTGTCCTAGCTTTTGAACCCTTTCTGTACAGCTTTTGAATGTTAGTTCTGATCTCTTTGGGAATTTTGATCTATATGCTCTAATATGCTAGCAAAGTATCTGTCTCTTAGCAAAGTGTCTGTCCCTTGCCATATTTATGATCTTTATATTGTCTTAATATAAATTTATGAAGATTTTTTTTCTGAAAATGGTTGAATGCATGTCTATTTAGGAATGTTTTAATTTCCGATGTGGTTTACTGGTTAAAGGTTTAGTCTTTACCAGTTTAATCATCTAAGAAAAAAAGAAATCTCGTGAACTGATCCTAAGCAAAACTAAGCTGCTTAGAATAGACCTCTTTATCATAAATGCATATGAAAATCATTTAAAAGTTTTTAACAGCTTTTAAAATATTATATTCAGGATTACATTGATCCCGTGGTTGGAATTTCGTTAAAGTGGATGTCTTTATAGTTGAAATTCATAGATGGATACGAAAAACATTTAAAAGTTTTTAACAGCTTTTAAAATATTAATTTCAGGATTACATTGATCCAATGGTTGGAATTTCGTTAAAGTGGATGTCTTTATAGTTGAAATTTGATTAAAATAGATCTATGTATCAGATACCCACCCATTCTTGCTTAAAGATTCGCAATAATGTTTAACGATTCGCAATAATTTAGAGTTGAAATTTGGTTAAAATAGATCTCTGTATCAGATACCCACCCACTCTTGCTTTAAGATTCGCTATATTTTAATGTTGAAATTTAGTTATTTGTGCGCATGTGATAATTATTCATTTATTTATATAAATTTAAAAGTATTTAATTATTTTTAAATATTTGTTTTGGATTTTAGGTTTATATTGATTCGAGGGTTGAAATTGGGCTAAATTGGATGTCTTTATCTAAAAGGGAGGCCTTTATCGGTCATCCATTTTTAAATGTCATTTATTATTATCCATTTGTAAATATTATATATTATAATTTATTTTAAATATCTTTTCGTTGAAATATGGTTAAAATGGATGTCTTTATCTATCTCCATCTTATTTATTTTTAAATATATTTACTTGAAATATAATTAAAATAGATATCTTTATCTTATCTCTAGCCATCTATTTTTAGTCCCTGCCATTTGGGAATGGCCGGAATTATAGAAATCGGAACGAATGAACTTAACATTAGTAAGTATAGTAATCAGAACGGATGAACTTAACATTAGTTGTCCTGTTTGCGAGCTGTTTTCTATTGCCATTGCCATTTGATTGAGTATAATGAAAACAAATTGTTGAAAATATAATTTCAACTGTTGAACCGTGTGAGTTAATTCACCAAAACCGCCGCAGCGAAACCATAAACCACTTGATGCATATCGGACCGCCTTCGATCAGAAAGTGGTTTCCGTATAATCGAGCCCGATACAATCTCCTGTTGACGCGTGGCTCTCTACATACCACTGTTTTACAAACCGGCCGTTTCAAAACCAAAACGGCCGAGTCGAACCGTTTCAATAGCCTCAGGACTGACCCGGCCAAGTAACCGGTCCGGTTGACCGAGTCACACATGACTCGGCCGAGTCATCCAATGACTCGGCCAAGTCATGTGTGACTCGGTCAACCCGGCCGGGTCCGATATGACTCGACCGAGTCACAAGGGGACGGTTGGGCAGCGTAAAAACACAAAACAAATTCACTTTTTTGGTCCTGGTTATTTCCATTTTCTATAGTTATTTTCAGCCCGAGTTAGCAAGATGATTTCAGGCCGTTTTCTGGGTTAAAGAGGCCCCGTTTCAGCTCCCTGTCAGCGTTTTATTCAGCTCACAGTGCAAGGCTGTTAACAGTTGGATAGGTGGCAGAAAATCCCAGTACTTTCATACTCAGTTTGGCATCAAGATTCAACACAACCCACTGTTAGTTGCACAGAAAACTAAGCTAACTCAGTGTGAGTTTATGACTGAGGGAGAGGGCTTGATTTTCAATGTGACCTGGCAATGACTTTAGCAAGACAACAAGGGAGATAAGATTAATTTTCTCTGTGTATTAATCTCCTTAAAGCAATATAAAATCCCCTTGTGGATTTTTCCAGTGTCTTAGACCAAAAATAAGTATCTAAATTTCCATGTTTGTGTGCTTGCACTAATTTCTTGTATCAGCTGAAAAGTGAAAGATAGTAGAGTAGTTCTTTATTTCATGTTAAATGCAAATTTAATGTTATATCAGTTAGCTGATACAAAGACCAGCAAGCTATATTCTGCAGAATCAGCGAACAGCAGTTACTAAACCTCAGTCAGAAACCCAAAGAATTGTTGGTTGAGAGGGAGGAGATTGCCTAGTAACAGATTTGTCTCTATTTGTTGGTTGTGGGGATATCAGTTATATGTTTATGATAAGTTTTGGGCATTAAACCATGCAAAAACTTGAAACTGGGTGGGCTACAGCAATACAATAATTTTCTACATGGTATCAAAGCATGAGAGAAGTCAAATTTGATATAGTGGATTGGTTCATGAGCCTACTTTGATCATATGTTGTCTTCCATCTATATTATAATGTTGTGTGTTTGGAAACATGAATGAAAATCTTTAAAATTATGTTTTTTAATAAAAAAAATAAATATTTAATGTATTTTTTACAACGACCGAGTCATTGAAATTGAGCCGGCCGAGTCATTACCGTTTCGGAGTCGGAGTCGGAGTCGATCCTCGGCCGAGTCAGAGTCGGAGTCGGAGTCTTAAAACATTGCTACATACGTCATCATTTCTGACTTTTCGGGACGTAAAGTTCAGCATAAAGAGGCGTTCCGAAATCCTCCACAGCCGTCCGATCTGCCTGATCGTTCTCCGCCGTCCATCAACCAAACCTGCATTCAAGCCAGCATTAATTAACCTTGCATGGAGTAAACTCAAACAGTTGACTGTCGGTTCCTTCTGCAAAAGAATTAAATCGAATTTAAAAATGGTCGTAGAAAGTTGGTAAAGCATTTAAGTTTTTTTTATATTACGGCACGTAAAGTAATTAAGTTTGTTCGTTTTGTTTTGATATACGTTTTTGTTTAGTTTTTTTTTCATATAACGAGCCAAAAAAAATGTAAATGCTGGATGTTGTAATGTTCCTTTAGCTGCAGCGAAAAACCGAGTTGACCTTTCATAAAACTTTGGTTTTGCACAGCAGTTGTTATAGACATTTTTGTGCCTTACAGCTATAAGCATGAAATGTCCATAATCCAAGGGATCCAAAGTCCCTAAACATGTTGTTCCTACCCCTAGAGGAACAAGGCCAGCAAACCACAGCAATTCACAGAAGTTCTCCATCAGAAACGGCTCAAAAACAAGTCAAATCAGGATCATTTCAGTGGCTACACTGGCCACCTGCTTTGCAAATCACCCCAGTACACTAGCTAGGTGCGTTGCAACGCACCCAACTAAACTACCAGGGTGCGTTGAGCGGGAAATGACAAATGGCAGGGTCCTTTGTGCAAGGTGTAAAGGC
This sequence comes from Pinus tabuliformis, assembly GCA_031772625.1. Lineage (NCBI taxonomy): Eukaryota > Viridiplantae > Streptophyta > Pinopsida > Pinales > Pinaceae > Pinus > Pinus tabuliformis. The sequence goes on from CM062804.1 coordinate 1,256,832,209, forward strand.
TGTGGAAGCTTCCAGAATCTTCCTCCATGACACTTGCCTTGCTGAGTTCGACTAGGTGATGAGTAAGAGGCTCTTAGTCTCCAAGTGGAAGCAAGAACTGACAGAGGGAGAGGACACTAGTCAGATCTCAAGCTGACTCATCCTCTCTCCAAACATCTATATATAGATCTCTCCTCCATGGGATCTAGAGGCTGGAATTTTGTTATTGCAAAGAATTGCTGTTGGTTTGAGATTGAGATCATTGGGTGCTTAATGCTTTGAAGGGAGGTGAAGAAAGGATTTCATTCGCTGGGAGGTAGATGCTGGATTGGAACTCTCTTGGTTGTATCTCCTCCTGAACCTTGTTATTTCATCAATAAAGCTATCTTGGTTTCTCCTATATGCTGATGTGTCTTTGATGTATGATTGCATTAGTATGTTTGGTTTATTTCTAATCCTGAACCAGTTATGAATATGAATCTATGTCTTTGTGTAGTATTCCCTTCTTGTGATCTTGCAGGAACCTGTTGAAGCTGGGCGAGCGAGAAGGCAAGTAGCTGGGAGCTCTCAAAGAGAAGAGAAACCGGATCGAGGGACAAACGGAAGACACCGGTTAGTCCATTCATCTCTCTTCATTCTTAATTCATAAAGGAAGAATACTAGAATAGCTGTTTCTGTTTGTTGCTAAGGCACTGTCACACCTTAGGTGGATAGGATCGTCCTGCATAGGCATTTTTCCCCACAACAAATTGGCGACTCTGCTGGGGAGATCTGTTTAGTCATTTTATTTGTGTTTCTATCATTGTTTGTTTCATAGACTCAAGAGCAGCAATCGAACTGCATCTGCTATTTTCAGATGCAAAGTAGACAGCTGCTGCTTTGATCCAATCACTGGATTTGTCTATGATCTGAACAATGGACTCACAAATGATTTGATGATCCTTTGTGATAGATCTTAGCCCTCCTTCAAATCATCCCTTTGATTGTACCTTGCTTGTTGCTTTTATTTGGCCTGAAACTGTAGATTAAATTGCAAACCGTGACCCAGAACCCGGAGAGAACTCTCGTTTCTGCTCCAGCGCAGGCTCTGTGAAGAGACTCTGCATTTCAACGCAGGTCCCGAGAGGGCTACCTGCGCTGCAATTCAGTTTCTCTGTTATACAGGTGCGCTGATCCAGCTTATGCCTTGTGCAGCTGGGGTTCTTTGCTCTGTTTTGCCTTGTTTTGATCTCTGATTTTTGCAGCCTGTAACCAGCATAGGTACCTGTCTGATAACCCCTTTTCTCTGCCTTAATTCCGCCTCCTTTTGTACAAAAAGACTGTGAGTGTTTTTATGTGTTTGTGGCGTCATTTACAGTTTTCCATTGCAAGAGTGAAATAGTCATCCTGTAGCCCTTGATTCAGATCTGTTGATTGTGGTCTTAGGAGAGAGTTCATTGGCTGTTTACAATTGGTTATACATTTACTTTTGCTTTTGGTTTGAGTTTGTCTCTTTTAAGTGTCGAAACAAGTGTTCATTTCGAAAAATCGTAAAGTGTTGTAATCTCTTCTACCCTTTCTGATTTCGAAAAAGTAAACTTGTTTGTATTTGTCATTTAAAAGCAAATTCAAAGTTGTGCAAAAAGCTTTCTTTTTAGGCATCAATATTAAGAAAGCGGAAAACAAACACTTGCATTGTGCATTTGCATCTTGATAGTTTGCATGCTTGATTTAGGAAAAGTGCATTTAGAGTGTGCTGATTGCTCTTTGAGAAAAGATGGTGTCTTTCTTTTCCCTTTGTAGCTAGGATTTTCATTGTTGAAAAAGAGATAAAATTTGCTTATCATCTTTTAGATTGCATTTAGGAAGTTGTATCTACATCTCGTGGTGAACCTCAAAAGGCAAACTTCTATCAAAGATCAACATAAAATAAACTGAATGAACTTAATAACGCTTTGTAACATAACGCACAACATAGAGGTCTAGGCTAGAGACGTGTTCCGGCGTCGTAAAACCTGGTATCTGTTGGCCTCGCTGATGGTTGGGTGATTCCTCCTGAGGGACCAAAAGTGCCAGTATGGATTGTGCTCCCACGTACCGTCGCGTATATATTGGGAGACCCCTATAGGCTTAAAACCTTTATCCTTAGGAAGCCGTGTCGACCGCCCTACTGATCGCAATGCACCGAACACAGCATTCGGAAAGATTGACTGCCGTACCGTAAAACGTATTCTATAGTTTTGTGATTGGTTTGGCACACCCTCTACCTAGATTTCCAGAGCAGTTCCTTTTGGCTTTTTCAGACTCTATAACGGAAAAAGTCCATCCGAGCATTTGTCACTTCGGGCTCATTAAAACATCGAAGGCGACTAGAGTCATCTTTTATTTTTTCTCGACTCTTTAAAACTGAAAAAACAAGTTGTGTCTAAAGCGTCATTAAAACTTATTTTAAACGGAATAATAAATCACCCTTATTCCCGCGTTGATCTTTCAGTTGAGAAAATGGAGCCCTCCAACCAAGGAATTCCCCTTGGTGGAAGTCCTAGTCCCTTCTCCTCTTGGGGAGATGTTGGAGCGCCCCATATGGCCACATTGTCACTTCCAGGACTAACAATCGGCTTGCCTGTCTGGCTCTTCTCAACTAATGTTGTTCAAAACACCACTACTTCTGAACAATCGAATCAGCAGTTAGACCAGTCCAGAGCTGCCCACCAGCCTTCCACTTCCTCTAACTCTTCCTCTCCTCCTTCCTCTTCGCTTGATGGGGCTGGCAAAGGCAAAAGCCAAGCTCCTAAGGAGAAGAAGGAAAAGAAGAAGAAAGAGAAGATGAAGAAGGAGCCAAAAGCGACTGGGGGCAAGCGAATGGCGTCTAATGAAAATCCACACACTGCACTGACCAGGCCTAAATCACCATGTGTCATATGCAAGGGAGACCACTTTCACAGAGATTGTCCTTGCATCCCTCAGATACTAAGGGACTGGTCTCCCCGCTTGCACAATTCGGTGACATCAACCTCTGATAGCCATGTTGATAGCACACCATCAACTAGTGAAAGTGAAGCCACAGGACAGAGAGGGAAAGCTAGATTTCCCTGCAAACTGTGTGAAGGCGACCATGCCATCCACTGTTGTCCCTTCTTAGACGAGGCTAAAAGATTTTTGGAAGATCGCCCGGTTTTACCAGCGCGACTTCCTCCTAGATATCAAAAACTCCTGCCAAGTCCTTCACCAGTTGAGAACCCGGCTGGCCCGCTCAGGTGGTCAGCCGAAGCACCTATCATTGAGGATGAACTGTCGGAATCCATACCTGACGAAAGTCAAAAGGTCGAGGCGGCAGTTGACCCGGTCTTGCCTTCAGAGGTTATATCTTCGAATGATACCATCACAGAGGAGAATAAAGACGACACCGTCCAAATTCTCTTCATCAACACAGACTCCGACGAACAAAGGGGCAATTTGCCCATTCCTTTATCGCAGGAAGGAACTTCGTCAGAGTCATACTCGGCCGTATATTTGGTCCCACCTCCAAGCAACCTAGTTGTATCCTTTGACTGGAATCAACTAGGCAGACCCCGCTTACCAGCAAGCATACCATTCAGAATTATTGTTCAAATATATAGAATGGTTATGGCTGGTACCATCATTGATGAGGGGGCTTCTGTGAGTATCCTTTCCTCTACTACTTGGAAAGTGCTTGGTTCACCATCGCTTTTGCCTGAAATGAGAAATCTGACAGGCTTTGATAAAGGAACCAGTCGACCTTTAGGGATTCTTCCCAATGTGCCAATAACATTTAAAGGGAAGACCGCTCAAATGAACGTGATGGTCATTCAAGGACCCTTGGATTATAACCTACTCCTTGGACGGGACTATATTTATTGCATGGGAGCTATAGTCTCCTCACTCTTTAGAGTAATGTGTTTTCCGCATGAAGGAAGAATGGTCAAGCTCGTGGACCAACTTTCATTCCCCGGATCACGCATCGCAAATAGTCATATACCATCCCTAAATGGTCTCTTCACTCAAGAAATGTCTCAACCCACGGTCCGTCCTCCTGATGAGCGCGAGTAATCCGGGAGGATATGACTGGAACCCAGGGAGCATGCGTCCTGGTCTGCTTCGGCAGGAAAACTTTGGGTATAAGGTAGGTTTCCGCGGGAGAATATGACTAGTCTGTACCCCGTCCGTGGGGAAGAGGGGTTATTCTAGAATAAGATTCTCTTGTCAAAGTTATGTGAGTTGGCGGGCATCGTCACTCACCTTTGTTTGTTTCGAGAAGCATCGCCGAAGAAGTGTTTTGTTTGAAAGATTAACAGAACAATCTTTGGGTAGCCTGAAAGAGGTAGGCCTTTCCCGGTAGAACAAATGTTCTATCTGCAAATTGAGGGGTAACCTTGAAACCATATTTTATACCTGGGGGCATGCAAACCTTTTGGAGTGCTAGCAAAGAGCGGTTATTTATCTGTTTTTTGGATTAGTCGTTTCCTAACTTGCATAAAGAAAGGATGTGGGGCAACGCTCAAAAGATTGCCTGGTTTTGCAATGAGACACTCTTATCATATGACTGGATTAATCGAGCAGTTTTAGCACACAGTTCATGCTCGTTAAAAAATAAACGCAAGATCCGAGCAGTTTTAGCGCACAGTTCATGCTCGTTAGAAAATAAACATAAGATCGAGCAAATGTTTCCGCTCGCGTTTAAGCTCATTAAAAAATGAACTATTCCGGTAAATAACCACCGTGAATGTAGCATCATCAGCCATTAAAGCCTTGGTCGTGTTTGCCCATCACCTCCACTTTTCCATTGGCCGATCATTCACCTCCATATGATTGTTTACCCATTTTGAGGAACAGCTGCGAAGACTGATTTCACTAGCCATCCTTGTGACACTGCCGTGATTTGGAAATTCCAATCCTTCCCTGGAATCAGCTGCTACCCATTTTATCACTCGTTCCTCAAAAGACGAGTCTTCTTTAAGCTCTTTTCATTTGACTCGTAAAATATGAAAAGATTGCCGAGTTTTGGCCTTCCAGCTCGTTAAAGCGATCGTAAGTGCTATCCCTCCTCTAGATTTTAATCTTTTTGGACCTGAGGGATTATTGCACAAAAATATCGAGCGCTTGTTTTATTTGGCTCGTTAAAAAGATCAAAAATTCATCCCTTCTGTATTGTTTTATACTTTTTCGGACTTAAGGGATTAGATGACGAAAAAGGACTTTTGGAGTTAACTTTATGTACCTTTTCAGACTCTCTAAAAATGAAAAGGACCAAGTTATCCTTGTCGTTAGACTCGTGAAATGCATTAAATAGCGACAAACTTGTCTTTAGACGAGAACGAGTTTCACTATCGCTAGGCTCGTTAAAACATAGCGATGGGTTTGCCCGAAGGGCAAATTATAGAACAAGCATATGTTATCCTCCTCAATCTTGACAAAAATAAAGAGGTACTGGTCAGCAATGACTGGGGAAAAAATTGGGAGAAACTCAAAGAAACTTTGATGGTAGCAAGTCGCTCTTGAACATGACACTTTTCCTCCATACCACAATCGGGTTGGGTTGTTTCATTCACCGGCCACATCACCATGGTCTTGCCATACCATCCATATTTGGGGTAATGCTACCGATCCATCGCATAAGTGTCGCCATATGTTCAAGAGAAGTCGTTCAGAGAAGTCACCTGTGTCCCATCCACTACCATACATTATACTCTTTCATGACCGCCACCCTGAATCATATGTCATCAGATCGTTTTCACCTCCATCAAAATCATTAGCTCCGTTCCGTGTCATCGATGTGGGATTCATTAAGGCCCTCCTTTGACGGATCGCTTCTTGTTGAAATCAGCTCATTATCCAAGAAGTTGATCTAGGAACAACCCCTTCAGTACTTTGAAGCTTGCATGCCTCAATGGCAAGTTTCTCACTTCCGGCAACAGGTATACATCAATGACCTTTGACCGAAAGATTTTGCGTGGTTTTCGACGCCAAGTCCTCTATTCACACCACGTGAATTGTACTGCAGTACCTTGAGGGTCATCATCATTATCGGTGATTCCTCTCGCGCTTGTTAACAGTTTACATCATTGACTGGTAATCAAGCGATGTCTTTCCATGTTCGACTTCAGAGCAATTCTCACATGGATCGACTTGTACTTAGAGTGAAGATTGGACGAGATTGAAGACCCCGGATCTAGTTTCATCCATCCGGGCTACGATATATATTCAGAAAATAGAGACATGGAAATGTACAGCTTTGCAGCACAGATAATCATCCTACCAAAAGGATGATGGCTCTATCAGAATCATCAGTCTATCATCAGACGATTATATGCACATGAAAATGAATTTATAAAGCTGAGCATGGGAATGCCCGCCTCAGCTAGATCATGGAAAAAGTATGAAAATAATGTATTGTATTGTATTGTATTACAGGTCTCCTCCCAGCATTGAAAGAACTTCAGATCCTCCTAATAAAGCATTTCACCCGATAAACGGCCTCATACTTTAGGGGGCAACTGTTATAGACATTTTTGTGCCTTACAGCTATAAGCATGAAATGTCCATAATCCAAGGGATCCAAAGTCCCTAAACATGTTGTTCGTACCCCTAGAGGAACAAGGCCAGCAAACCACAGCAATTCACAGAAGTTCTCCACCAGAAACTGCTCAAAAACAAGTCAAATCAGGATCATTTCAGTGGCTACACTGGCCACCTGCGTTCCAACTGCACTACCAGGGTGCGTTAGGCGGGAAATGACAAATGGCAGGGTCCTTTGTGCGAGGTGTAAAGACTGTGGAAGCTTCCAGAATATTTCTCCATGACACTTGCCTTGCTGAGTTCGACTAGGTGATGAGTAAGAGGCTCTTAGTCTCCAAGTGGAAGCAAGAACTGACAGAGGGAGAGGACACTAGTCAGATCTCAAGCTAACTCATCCTCTCTCCAAACATCTATATATAGATCTCTCCTCCATGGGATCTATAGGCTAGAATTTTGTTATTGCAAAGAATTGCTGTTGGTTTGAGATTGAGATCATTGGGTGCTTAATGCTTTGAAGGGAGGTGAAGAAAGGATTTCATTCGCTGGGAGGTAGATGCTGGATTGGAACTCTCTTGGTTGTATCTCCTCCTGAACCTTGTTATTTCATCAATAAATCTATCTTAGTTTCTCCTATATGCTGATGTGTCTTTGATGTATGATTGCATTAGTATGTTTGGTTTATTTCTAATCCTGAACCAGTTATGAATATGAAATCTATGTCTTTGTGTAGTATTCCCTTCTTGTGATCTTGCAGGAACCTGTTGAAGCTGGGCGAGCGAGAAGGCAAGTAGCTGGGAGCTCTCAAAGAGAAGAGAAACTGGATCGAGGGACAAACGGAAGACACCGGTTAGTCCATTCATCTCTCTTCATTCTTAATTCATAAAGGAAGAATACTAGAATAGTTGTTTCTGTTTGTTGCTAAGGCACTGTCACACCTTAGGTGGATAGGATCGTCCTGCATAGGCATTTTTCCTCACAACAGCAGTGCAAGCTAAAAAAATGGGAACGCATATGTATTCCAAGGCTTTTATGTGTTGACTTTTTTTTTATGATGCAAGGAGCGAATATCACATAACAATGCGTAGAAGAAGAATGAGAGTTTTTGTATGACTTTGTATTTTATTTTTGTGATATGCACAGAAGTGGAGCAGACATATAATGTTTTTTTGGAGTTGTATATGTAAATTTTTTTTACAGCAGTATGTGTAAATTTTTATTACACCAGTAAAAGTAAAAAGGGGTTTTACAGCTGTAAACCCAACACAGTAAATTCTCAGGTGGAGACAGAGTTTTGTTGAATGTATTTTTGGTGAATCCCTGTTGGATAGGTAAATCCCCTCTGCGGACAGAGGTGATCCCACTAGCCTAAAACAGAACTAGCCACAATCGATTCACGCTGCTACGCAAGTTCCTAGTTGTACACTAAAAGTGAATTAAGAAGACCAACCTGGAGTCCAACGCTATAGTCGAAGCAGAGTTGGTATTCCCGCTCCCTCGCTCCAGCAAGTCACAATCCTTGCGATCCTTGCAAACGGACACCTGCACATGCAAAGGAAGAAACAGATACAAGCATAAAATCCACCAAGGCACAACTATATTTCAGTCAGAAAGGAAATAAATCAAACATCATTATAATAGACAATGAGATTGGAACCATAACAGCAGTCGTTCATTAATAAATAATAGACGGGAAAAGATACAACCAAGGTTCTGACGTTGAACCTCTCCTCTGGCTGGGCGAGCAGCTATGTGTGTCTTGCAGTATACCTCCTCTCCGGCAGCATAACCTCTCTATGCTTCACTATCACTCACGACAAGCGTAACCACAACTAGCATTACTCAAAAACTAGCTTGTCTAATGCATGAGGACAGACATTTATAGATGGAGAAGGGAGGAAGATTCAATGAACCAGGACACCCATTGTGGATTGGCATTATCTCTGAAAGGATAGATGATGAGGATAGATGATGACTCTCGACCTCTATCCGGTGGATTTTACCCTCAAAAGACTTCGTGATCTGAAGGGAAAAAACATATGGGCATGCGTTTGTCAAAAATCATTACCAAACTGGGCTGGCGCGGGTGTTGTTCTGTGACAGAGCGCCAATGGTCGCGCCCTGTTTTGAGGATCTCAGTGATTGGCGCGGGTAAGATACTGTGGACCTGTGCCAATGGAAAAAGAGCACTTTTCAGGGATAATTTGCAGAAGGTGTCTTCAGGGAACATGAAGTACATACTCAGGGGAGCATATTCTAAGGTTGTATTTACGTGTAAGATTGTTAGAAAGGCATTTTGATTTTATCACATATCAACATGTTCCAAGACAATTAAACACATTATCTGATGCATTGGCCAATCATGTGTTAGATAGACATTTGCATAATTTGTAATTAAAACAGTATATAAGCAAGCACATGAAAAAACAATAGTAAACCATAGACATATGTATATATATACGTGTGTGTCATAATGTTTGCGCCACGCGCATTACATAACCCAAAAAATAATACATGTCCAAGTCCCATACGGCCGCTGACAACATGTCTCTCAAAAATGTACAAAAATGAAACCTAGGCGTCTAAGCACGGTGATGCTCATGATAGCATGTCACCGCTCGCACCACGCGTCTCAGCAGACGATGGACGCGAGTAGATACTCCCACCGTGTGCCTCTGATATGCTCTGGGCATGTCTGCCAATCTGCCATAATCTGGGATCCCTCGAGTAAGTGCCTCGAGGTTCTGTACTAGGTCATCATCCGCATCACCCTCTACCTGAGGGTCGGCAGCAGGTGCCCTCCGTGCTATATGAGACAACTCAGCTGGTCGTTCCGCACCAACATCTGCATACATATATATATTTGTCGTCAGAGACTGGCATGTATTACCAAAAAAAAAAACTAAATACATAAAAACATCAAAAATACAGAGAGTTCTTACCTAGCTCCTCATCCCAATCCTCCCCTGCAGGCAATGGGAGATCTGGATCTCCAGTAAAATCAGTGCCCGCATAGGGCCAGTCCTCCACGACAATCATCTGCTGGCGGAGCCAAATGAAGAACTCGGGCCTCCAGGCCATCTGCTGGCCCCCTCCTGCTCTGGGCATAAGTGCTGCCCATCGAGCCAACCTCAGCTCCGGTGGCACTGGATCTGCCACTATACCTCCTCGGATCCGGAATATCGGTAACCGCTCCAGGAAAAACGATACGATGATGGATCCATATCCGAACTGCTTATTGCCATCACGCTTACACTTGGTAAGCTGCCTCTTTATGTTTGTTGTCACTGCCGTTGCCCAATCAAACAGTGTAGGGTGCAGACACTCAGTCGCCAGCAGCAAGTGATTCTTGCTGGCCTCGTGGGGTGCCTGTACCCCAGCAGTCCGGGTGATCGTAAATAGTACCACTCGTAGCACCAGATCCGGAATAGTGACAATATCTACCTTGGCACTGTTGGATCCAAACTGTGCCCCAGGACAAACTCTGGCCATTACCTCCCCCATCTTTTCCCCGGAAGGCCTGCTTCCGGTCAAGATGGGCCATGCACCCCGCCGTGATAATCCTGTAATAAAGTAGACATCAGAGACATCTAGCTCCAATGTCTGGTCCTTCAGGCGGAATACCTGATCCTCCGTGTCCCAAGCATCCACGATAAACCTCAGTAACTCAGGCTGTGCACGTAAGTACGAGGTAAGAAAGAATTTTTTCAAGCCGCAATCTCGTAAAGCATCCATGCATGCATCATCTTCCAATGCCATGGCATCTATAGCCTCATGTTCCCTTTCTCTCCATTCTATAGCCATTCTGACCAATCTCTGCAACCAAAAAGCCGAAGATGTCATCATTATATCAATGGTTAAACCAAAAATCAAGGAAAATTGCAGGTTAAACGGTCAAAATCATATGAAAAATTGGTTCGCGCAATTGGCGCGACTGTTTTTAAAACAGTCGCGAAAATGGCGCGACTTCTTTTACGAAAATTGCCCATTGGCGCGAACCCGCGCGGGAAACTCGCGCCAATGGGCGCAACCCTAATTTTTATAATCCCCCTTGAAGAGGATCATTCTGTGGGGGGAAAACTGAAGAAATGGAATAAAAATGAAGCTAAGGGTGAGGCCTCTTACCTGTTTCAAACGGCGGCTCGAATGGTCTCCTGGATTGATCGCAATTAGCACTTGAAATTTGCACACAAAACCCTCCAATGGTAAACTCACAAGGTAAAAAGTGAAAAGAAATTTTATCTTTTACCATTTCACTATTTATAGCTTCTTTCGGCTTAAAAATACATTAAAATAATGTTTTTGTGGGTATTTTTATGTCAAAGTGGGTTTTACGCTGTTTTTTGAATGATGACAGGGTTTGGTGCAACAAAACGAACTCATTTTCCCACTTTTTCAGGCTCAGTAAAACAAATGAAAAGGTTACTCTAAGGTCCGCTTTTAGCTCTTTTTCTGACCATTTAAAGAGAAAAGATTGCCGAGTTATTCCTCTTGACTCGTTAAATGTTAATAAGGGGCGGTCGTTTTAAGTTCTTTTTATCGACCGTTAAAACATAAAAAGATTACCGGGTTTTGTCGTTTCAAACTCGTTAATGGTCATGAAACGACGTGGTTTTGACCGCTTTTTTACTTTTTCAGGTCGAAATCACTACTTATGAAAAGTACTCCTCGATCGTAATGGTCGGGCGGTTCTTTCGAGCATTGTTTTATACTTTTTCGGGCTCGGGAGACACAACTTTACGAAAAAGGACACCCCTGGAGTTTCCTTTTCTGTTGTCTTTTCAAACTCTCTAAACATGAAAAGACGCCGAGTTCTTCCTTTGTCAGACTCATTAAAACCTGATGACATCGGATTTTGTCGAAATGACACACCATAAGCATATGCTATCCCCATCAATCTTGTCAAAAATAATTGGGGTAATCGCCAGAAATGGTGGGGGAAAAGAAATTTTGGAACCATAATCATTGTCGTGACGGCAGTATGTCGCTCTTGAACATGGCACTTATCTGCTTTCGTGTCTGGGTGGGGATATCTCATCTCATTTTTCACTGGCCTCCATGGATTTGGGTAATCCTATTTGACCTCTCATCTGCTCATTGCCTCGTCATCATGACCTCTGATCCATTGATGTCAAATACTGCCAATTCCAATATCGTGCCGCCGATATGTTCAAGAGAAGTTGACCTCTGAAAAGAAACAACCGCCATCTGATAGTTCACATAATCTTGATTCACAAACATTATCTCTCTGTCTCGTGTCGATGATGTGGGAAACATTATGGCCCACCTTCGATCAAGGTCACTTCCTGTTGACTTCAGCTCATTATCCAGGAAGTTGATCTAGAGACTCTCTTCCAGTGCCTTGGAGCCTGCATGCCTCAATGGCAGGTTCTTCGTGTTCGACGTGAGGTTTTCATCATTGGCCTCCGATCGAATGATTCTACGGGTGTTCGACACCAGCTCATTAATTCGCACGCCGTAGATTGTACCTATAGTACCTTGAGGGCCATTGTCACTATTGGTGGTACCTCTCGCGTCTATTAACAGTTTCCATTATTGACTGGTAATCAGACGATGTTCATGCATGTTCGACTTCAGCTCATATATTCGCATGCTTGAACTTGTACTCTTGTTCGAGTCGAGATGGAGTGCAAGACCCTGGATTGTGTCTGTTTTAATCCAGGCGTGATTCTTGATACATGACTCATTTCCTTGGATGGCTGCGACCATGCCTGAGTCTATTCATCGATCCTAACCAGATGGTTGCGTCCATACTATGGATCTAGATTATTTATGTACTCTCTTATGGATGGCTGCGACCATACCATGTACATCATGTAATTGAACTATCAGTCGTGTCGCTCAATGCAGATCCTCGGCGGCAGCTATATGTGTTCTTGTGTGTTCTTGTAAAGCATTTCACCCCTCTCTCCCTTTCGGACCTCATGCTTTAGGGGGCATCTGTTACACAGTAATTTTTCACCATTGGTCACCGTCCCTATCGCCCCGTTTCCGTACATTGGAGGACGCATTCCGGGACCTGTGAGCAGTGACATAACCCAAAAACACTTGCATTATGTTCCCCTGAGTATGTACTTCATGTTCCCTGAAGACACCTTCTGCAAATTATCCCTGAAAAGTGCTCTTTTTCCATTGGCGCAGGTCCACAGTATCTTACCCACGCCAATCACTGAGATCCTCAAAAGAGGGCGTGACCATTGGCGCCCTGTCACAGAACAACACCCGCGCCAGCCCAGTTTGGTAATGATTTTTGACAAACACACGCTCGTATGTTTTTTCCCTTCAGATCACGAAGTCTTTTGAGGGTAAAATCCACCGAATAGAGGTCGAGAGTCATCATCTATCCTCATCATCTATCCTTTCAGAGATAATGCCAATCCACAATGGGTGTCCTGGTTCATTGAATCTTCCTCCCTTCTCCATCTATAAATGTTTGTCCTCATGCATTAGACAAGCTAGTTTTTGAGTAATGCTAGTTGCAGTTACGCTTGTCGTGAGTGATAGTGAAGCATAGAGAGGTTATGCTGCCGGAGAGGAGGTATACTGCAAGACACACATAGCTGCTCGCCCAGCCAGAGGAGAGGTTCAACGTCAAAACCTTGGTTGTATCTTTTCCCGTCTATTATTTATTAATGAATGACTGCTGTTATGGTTCCAATCTCATTGTCTCTTATAATGATGTTTGATTTATTTCCTTTCTGACTGAAATATAGTTGTGCCTTGGTGGATTTTATGCTTGTATCTGTTTCTTCCTTTGCATGTGCAGGTGTCCGTTTGCAAGGATCGCAAGGATTGTGACCTGCTGGAGCAAGGGAGCGGGAATACCAACTCTGCTTCGACTATAGCGTTGGACTCCAGGTTGGTCTTCTTAATTCACTTTTAGTGTACAACTAGGAACTTGCGTAGCAGCGTGAATCGATTGTGGCTAGTTCTGTTTTAGGCTAGTGGGATCACCTCTGTCCGCAAAGGGGATTTACCTATCCAACAATTTGGTGACTCCACTGGTGAACATAATGCAAGTGTTTTTGGGTTATGTCACTGCTCACAGGTCCCGGAATGCGTCCTCCAATGTACGGAAACGGGGCGATAGGGACGGTGACCAATGGTGACAAATTACTGTGTAACAATCCCTCTCAGCAAAGAGGATGAATATGTATCAGGAATTTCATTTTAATGAATAGAAATCATTTTCTGGGTGTGTAATACTCTGTTCTTCGGTCATTTTTTTTTTTAAAGCTTCCCTGTGCAAAAGATCCTGTGGAGAGAAGGAAACAGAGCATTGCCTCTGTGGAGTTTATTTTGTTTGTTTTTGGGATTTTGCCAGAAAAATCCCCAACAGTGGTATCAGAGAAGGTTTAGGCTCTTTGAAGGTGTTCAAGAAGCTGAAGGGAGGAGTCTTTTGTTGCAGCAGTAAATCTTCTCCAGCAAAGTGAAGTCTCAAGAAAAGGATTCAGGTATTTCACAAAGTTCTTTTTGTTACTGTGAAACAGTCAGTGTTTTAAAATACACAGTCAAGAAATTGAAGCATAGTTGAGGATGCAAGGAATGGCCAGCACAAGCACTGGTATGGGTATGTTTAATACCCAGCTCCCACAGTTTAATGGGAAGAACTATGACTACTGGTCAATAACCATGAGAGTTTTATTTATCTCTCAAGATTTATGGGAATTAGTTGAATCTGGGTTTGCAGAACCAGCAGATGAAAATAAATTTAACAACTTAACTCAGGAAGAGAGAGATCTGCTGAAGAGCAATAGGAAGAAGGATGCAAAAGCCATTGTATTGTTGTATCAAGCAGTGGACCAGAGTGTGTTTCCAAGGATAGTAGCAGCTAAGACATGCAATCAAGCATGGCAAACCCTCAAAACAGCCTATCAAGGCATGGAGAAAGTAAAGACAGCAAAACTACAATTGCTGAGGAGAGATTTTGAAAATCTGAGCATGAAGGAGTCAGACACCATTGACTCATTTTTCACACATGTAATTGGTCTGGTCACATAGATGAGGACTCATGGAGAAACCCTTGAAGAAAGGAGGATTGTGGAGAAACTGTTGAGGGTCCTACCCTCAAAGTTTGATGTGATTGTCACCACCATAGAGGAGACAAAGGATCTCTCAAACTTTTCAGTTGATGAGCTTCATGCATCACTGATAACACATGAGCAGAGGTTGAGTAGAAATGAAAACTCATCTCTAGAGCAAGCCTTTAAGACCCAAATGTCTTTTGGAAGAGGAAGAGGTCAAGGCAGAGGAAACAAGAGAGGAAGAGGTAGAAGCCAGAACAGAGGTGGAAGGAACAGTCCAGCAAATGCTCAAGGAAGAGGCAGCAATCCAAATCAGAACCAAGGCCAAGGCAGCAGCCAACAAAGAGGAAAGCATCATGCTCAAGGACAAAGGTATGAAAAATCCAATGTCCAATGATATTATTGTAAAAAATATGGGCATTATGCCAGTGAATGTAGGAAGAAGCAACATGATATGAGTAATAGACAAAATGCAAATGTCACTAGAGAAAACATCAGTCAAGATAATGTGTTGTTAGCTTGTAACATGGCTGAAAAAAACAGTGAAGACATATGGTTTTTAGACTCAGGTTGCAGCAACCATATGACAGGAAACATAGCCTTCTTTTCTGCCCTAAAAAAAAATGTGAAATCAGAAGTCACACTAGGAACTGATAGCAAAATTTCTGTTATGGGAAAAGGAGAGGTAAAAATATTTACAAAGCAAGGAGAAAAGAAAACCATAGCAGATGTCTACTATGTCCCTGGAATGAGATGTAACCTCTTGAGTATTGGATAGCTTGTCCATAAGGGGTACAATGTTTTCTTTAAAAATGATGTATGCACCATCATGGATATAGCACCCAGCAAAAGATGCATTGCTGAAGTGAAGATGACAAGGAACAGGATGTTCCCTCTTAGAATAAGGGCAGATTTGAAAAACAAAGGAGAAATTGCAGCAGTTACCCAAGAGGCTTTCCAAAGCGTGCCAAAGGATGAAAATTGGTTGTGGCACTTGAGATTTGGACATCTCAACTTTGGAGGTCTTAATTTGTTGAGCAGAAAAGGAATGGTAAGAGGATTACCATTGATAGAGAAACCGGACAGCCTTTGTGAAGGCTGCATATTGGGGAAACAACATAGAGAAAGTTTTCCATCAGGTAAAAGCATAAGGGCAAAGGCACCCTTAGAGATCATCCACTCAGATTTATGTGGACCGATGCAAGCTCCATCATTAGTAGGCAACCAATAATTTCCTAACATTCATTGATGACCTTACAAGAAAAACTTGGGTATATTTCCTTAAAAACAAAAGTGAAGTGTTTGAGAAATTCCAAAATTTCAAGGCATTTGTGGAAAACCAAAGCGGGCTGCATATTAAAGTTTTGAGAACTGATAGAGGAGGTGAGTATATCTCCAAGGAATTCCTACGATATTGTAGAGAAAATGGAATTCACAAACAGTTTACAGCAAGGTACACCCCACAGCAAAATGGAGTTGCTGAAAGGAAGAATAGGACCATCATGGATATGGCGAGGAGCATGCTAAAGGCAAAGCATTTGCCAAATGATTATTGGGCTGAAGCTGTAAATTGTGCAGTTTACATTTTGAACAGGTGTCCTACAAAAGCAGTGTTAAACAAAGTGCCGGAAGAAGCCTGGAGTGGGAGAAAGCAAGGAGTCACCCACATGAGAGCTTTTGGATGTGTGGCCTATGCCCACATTCCAGATCAGCTAAGGAGGAAGTTGGACAGCAAAGGGGAGAAATGTATATTCATTGGATACAGTGAGGAATCCAAAGCTTACAGGTTGTATATCCCATCTACCAAGAAGTTTTTTGTCAGCAGAGATGTTCAATTCATTGAGGAGGAAGCTTGGGATGGAAGCATAGAGAAAACAGTGAATGTTAAAAACTATTTGTCTCATGATGAAGATGATGAGGAGGTGGCTGAAATGCATCCCCAAACAGCAGCGCCAACACAAGGACAGCAAGGGACACCATTGAGGATAAATGAAAGTGCTTCTACAAGCACATCACAAGGAGGAAATTCAAGTGCATCTTCAAGCATTTGCACACCAAATGAAAGAGGTAAGAAATTTAGAAATCTAAGCGACATTTATGATGAAGGAATGAATTCCTTATTTGCCTTGTATTGTCCTGTTGATGATCCTATTCATTTCGAAGATGCAATTAAAGATAAGAAATGGATAGAAGCTATGGATGAGGAGATGAATGCCATAGAGAGAAACAAAACATAGGATTTGGTTGAGCTACCAAAAGGTAAAGAAGTCATTGGAGTGAAATGGGTCTACAAGACCAAAAGCAATGCTGAAGGTAAAATAGAAAGACACAAGGCAAGGCTGGTTGTCAAAGGGTACAAGCAGCAATATGGGAGAGATTATGAGGAGACTTTCGCACCGGTTGAAAGAATGGAAACCGTGAGAGCAATGCTGTCCATAGTAGCGCAAAACAAGTGGAAAGTTTACCAAATGGATGTGAAGTCAGCATTCCTAAATGGAGTGTTAATGGAAGAGGTTTACATTGAACAACCTCTAGGCTATGAGAAGAAAGGTGAAGAGCACAAAGTGTGCAAATTGAAGAAGGCTCTTTATGGGCTGAAGCAAGCGCCAAGAGCATGGTACAGCAGGATAGATTCATATCTATTGGATAATGAATTCGACAAGTGTGAAGGAGAACCCACCGTCTACATCAAAGAAAAGGATGGTGAAATTTTAATTGTTGTCTTATATGTTGATGATGTTATTTTCACAGGTAATGATGATCAGCTCATTGAGAATTTTAAATCAGCTATGAAAGAGGAATTTGAAATGACTGACATGGGTTTCTTGAGATACTTCTTAGGCATAGAAGTAGATCAAAATGAAAAAGGAATTTTTATCTCACAAGCTAGATATGTAAATCAAGTGTTGGGCAGATTTAACATGCAAGAATGCAAAGCAGCGATCACTCCCACAGTAATGGGATTAAAACTCAGCAGAGAGGACAGCAGCAAGGATTTTGATCCTAGTTTGTACAAGAGTATTGTTGGCAGCCTTATGTATTTAACAGCTACTAGGCCTGACATTATGTTTGTTGTTAGTTTAATTTCCAGATTCATGGAGAGGCCAAAGGAGACACATTGGCAGGCAGCAAAAAGAATTCTGAGGTATGTTAAAGGTACCAAAATGTTTGGAATTTTATATACTGTCTCAGAACATTCAGATTTAGTTGGATACACTGATAGTGATTGGGCTGGAAGTGTAGATGATCAGAAAAGCACTTCTGGTTATGTTTTTCATATGGGTTCAGGAGCCATTTCATGGGCTTCTAAGAAGCAGTCCATTGTAGCATTGTCTACAGCAGAGGCTGAATATGTGGCAGCTACAACAGCAGCATGTCAAGCAGTTTGGATGAGAAGAATGTTGAGGAGCTTAGGCCAAGAGCAGGCAAAAGCAACAGTGATTTTTTGTGACAGTAGCTCAGCTATTGCATTTTCAAAGAATTCAGTGTTTCATAAGAGAACGAAACACATTGATACAAGGTTTCACTACATAAGAGAATTGGTGAACAATGGAGAAATTGCCCTAGAACATTGCAGACTCAAGAACAGGTAGCAGACATCTTGACAAAGCCATTGGATCAGAAAAGCTTTGAATTTTTGAGGAAGTGTCTGGGTATGACCGAATGCCCAGCAGTTGAAATTAAAGGGGAGTGTTGAAAATATAATTTCAACTGTTGAACCGTGCGAGTCAATTCACCAAAACCGCCGCAGTGAAACCATAAACCACTTGATGCATATCGGACCCCCTTCGATCAGAAAGTGGTTTCCGTATAATCGAGCCCGATACAATCTCCTGTTGACGCGTGGCTCTCTACATACGTCATCATTTCTGACTTTTCGGGATGTAAAGTTCAGCATAAAGAGGCATTCCGAGATCCTCCACAGTCATCCGATCTGCCTCATCGTTCTCCGTCGTCCATCAACCAAACCTGCATTCAAGCCAGCATTAATTAACCTTGCGTGGAGTAAACTCAAACAGTTGACCGCTGGTTCCTTCTGCAAAAGAATTAAATCGAATTTAAACATGGTCGTAGAAATTTGGTAAAGCATTTAAGTTTTTTTTATATTACGGCACGTAAAGTAATTAAGTTTGTTCATTTTGTTTTGATATACGTTTTTGTTTAGTTTTTTTTTCATATAACGAGCCAAAAAAAATGTAAACGCTGGATGTTGTAATGTTCCTTTAGCTACAGCAAAAAACCGATTTGACCTTTCATAAAACTTTGGTTTTGCACAGCAGTGCAAGCTAAAAAAATGGGAACGCATATGTATTTGAAGGCTTTTATGTGTTGACTTTTTTTTTATGATGCAAGGAGCGAATATCGCATAGTAATGCGTAGAAGAAGAATGAGAGTTTTTGTATGACTTTGTATTTTATTTTTGTGATATGCACAGAAGTGGAGCAGACATATAATGTTTTTTTGGAGTTGTATATGTAAATTTTTTTACAGCAGTATGTGTAAATTTTTATTACACCAGTAAAAGTAAAAAGGGGTTTTACAGCAGTAAACCAGCACAGTAAATTCTCAGGTGGAGACAGAGTTTTGTTGAATGTATTTTTGGTGAATCCCTCTCAGCAAAGATGATGAATATGTATCAGGCATTTCATTTTAATGAATAGAAATCATTTTCTGGGTGTGTAATACTCTGTTCTTCAGTCATTTTTTTTTTAAAGCTTCCCTGTGCAAAAGATCCTGTGGAGAGAAGGAAACAGAGCATTGCCTCTGTGGAGTTTATTTTGTTTGTTTTTGGGATTTTGCCAGAAAAATACCCAACACAAATGAGTATAATTTGATTGAGTATAATGAAAACAAATGAGTATAATGAATGTTTTTAGATAAATAGCCATTTACTATCTTATTTGGCCTCTTCCTGAGGTCAGAAAAGCATATATTATCTTGGCTTTGTGTTATTCATTTGTTCATTTGTTTTGGTTGTTTTGGACCTGTTAGACTAATGCTAACATTAGTCTAGCCATAAAATGCTAGCTAGCTCCTGGGTATTGTCTATTGGAATCGGTACATCCTTCCGCTGTGACTGATGGGCTTTCTTGCTCTCTTGCCACCTGTTGCTGCTTATTCTCTTGCCACCTGTTCCCGCTTATTCTCTGAAGTTGCCACCTGTTGCTGCATGTTACTATGGTGTCTATGGAACCGAAGTTGAAGGGACCAAAACTGAAGGGACCGAACTGAAGCTGGAGAGAACAGATGACGCTGGAGAGAACAAATGAAGATCACAAGCGAACTGAAGCTAGAAAGAACAGAAGAAGATTATAAGGAGAAGATCATAAGGGAACTGAAGCTGGAGTGCTAGAGAGAATGGATTATCCCAAAGTTGGATCTAATTCTAGTAGAGACCTCGGGTATGCCGGTGGGCACTGAGTTGGTAGGGGGCTTCAAACCAGTGTTTTGTTAGACCTTCACCTTCTTCACTCGGCCATAAATAAGGTATGAGATAGCTTCTTATATAAGCCAGCTTCCATGAATTTCAAACATATGGCGAGCGTAGTTCATGAATTAATAGAGGAAAATGGATGACTATGAAAGACATACCTCCATATAGTATTAACATCCTCCATACAGCATAAACATTGACTGCCATAGATTCCCTCATTCCCGCTTGCTTGGGTAGCCGAATACGAAAATTCAAAAGAGTAGGAAGGGCTCTGCCTCCGACACGGGCATCTGCCTCAATGTTCAGGTGCTCAAACCGAACTTCTATCATTTGCATCGCAATCCCAACTCTGTGCAACCGAAAAATTGCCTCCATCATTGCAATTCCATGACATCAGTATAATTTCATCATTGCAAAAAGCTCAAACTCGATGGCAGATATTCTGCTTTACCTGTCAATCCTTTGTTTGAGCTTCGTCAAAGAACTGCTCGTTGTCCACTTCGGCCACCTGCAGCACTCTCTCATCGTCCTCTGCATGGATGCTCCTTCTACTGAAAGACCCAGATAATGCAGTGTCTTTGCCACTCCATGCACTGCTCCCAGTTCGCCACAACCCCCCTAATTCCAAACGCATAGGCATGGCCATGACCTTGCAAGCCTCCAATCCCTTCAACAACTTCTGCAATCCCGCTTGCTTGGGCAGCCAAATAAGAAAATTCAAAAGAGTAGGAAGGGCTCTGCCTCCGACGCGGGTATATGCCTCAATGCTCAGGTGCTCAAACCGAACTTCTATCGTTTGCATCGCAATCCCAACTCTCTGCAACCGAAAAATTGCCTCCATCATTGCAATTCCATGACATTAGTATAATTTTATCATAGCAAAAAGCTCAAACTCGACGGCAGATATTCTGCTTTACCTGTCAATCCTCTCTTTGAGCTTTGTCAAAGAATCGCTCGTTGTCCACTTCGGCCACCTGCAGCAGTCTCTTATCGTCTTGTGCATGGATGCTCCTTCTACTGAAAAACTCAGATAACGCAGTGTCTTCGCCACTCCATGCACTGCTCCCAGTTCGCCATAGTGCCCCTAATTCCAAATACACAGGCACGGCCATGACCTTGCAAGTCTCTAATCCCTTCAATAACTTCTGCAAGGAAACCTAAGAAAAGAGCATTGAAGTTGCTAGCATGGATAGATATTTGAACGTCCTCATCTAGCTAGAGGTGGACAAAATGAGTCAAGCAAACCAATTTGAAAGATGGTTTACATGATAGTTTAAGTAAGCTTAGATCTTAGAGGGCATGTAATGTGACACTTGGTATTCATGCGGTAGCATGAAGTCCAGCTGCAGCAAATTTTATATTTTTATATATTCTAATTGTCATATTATTTTATTTAATAATTTTTTATATAACTTTTAATTATTAGTTTTTTCTGTTTATTACCACGTCTAGTATTGTTCTCTTCTTTATTTTTGGAATACATATTTCTGCAAAACCCATACATATTTCTGCAAAACCCGGAAGCGAGGTCAGCGTTTACAAATTGAACGATTTTATCTGTCTTTGTCCTAATTACAGCAAAATACCCATTTTTTTTTTTGAGGTTCGACTACGCTATTAAAGTAGAATAAGCAGAAAATGGGGAAAATTAAGTTTGGGAATGCAAGGCCTTGATTGGGCTTGAATGGACTTCTGGTGCTTATCTGGAATTTGAGAATTTTGTATGCACTACCATCTTCCCTCATTGTTTTTGTGTTTGACATTGTTTTTGCAGTTTTGAGCAAGCCCAATGTTCTTAGATATCTGGCCCATCCAAGCCCCAACTGATCAGGATTTCACGGCATGATTAGAAAACAGGCTTTAAGCAGTGGCATTCGACCGAGTCTACGCATATACAGAGGCGATTGAAGAATCATAGCGCGCATCAACACTTCGTCCAGCACCATTTATTATTATATCGATATCCATAACCTATTTAGCAAGTGGTCGCTGAATCGATTCATACCCAATGAACTCAGTTGATCTTGACCCAGTTGGCCTAGAAGTAGCAGGGGTTTCACCACCCTCAGTGTTAGGGGTAGAGGCACTAGAAGCAAAGGAGGAGAATGAAGCAGTACCAAAGCCAGTTGACCTCATTCATTGACCCGGAGCAGCACCCAATTCAAAGGCATCACTAGCATCAAAAGAAAAGGTAATAAGGGCATAGGCAGGAACAAGGACCGTAGAGATCTATATAAGTTAGTGTTATTTTGGTCCCGCTTGGATGGTGAATATGGCGCGTTTAATGCTTTGGAGACGTAGAGCTTTCGGGTGACTAGCGTTGTGCTTTTGGTCTCATGAAGGCTCATTCGTTTGGAGGAGGCAGGACTAAGCCTTCATTTGGAGGAGGCGGGACTTTATGTTCATCTTCGCATTGGCCCTTATGTTTGCGCAGAATATTATTTCGGATATATTTCCTTTTGACTGATTTTCTCCAAGGTCCTCTCTACTCAAATCTACGAGGTCTTTATAACATTGGACACGAACCTTTTGATATATCCGCAGAGGCTTTCTAGTTTGGTTGAAACATGTTCCTGGCATCAGTTTCAGAACAGATAATGAGCCTTTCAAGGTTGACCTCTATGAATACCCTTTTATTTCTTTTGAATTATTATGGTCATTGCAATGTTCTCTATACTGTCAGCGTCAGTGAGTCACATGCTTTCAAATCATATCATTCTTGTTACATTTTATGATTACCCGTTCGGGTATTTTACAGAATGCAATGGAAGGTTTCACAAAAAAGGTTGTCGACATGATGAAAAGTGAAGGGCTATTTGAATCGCAAGGTGGACCAATTATTATGGCCCAGGTATACTTTGATCCCTCATGGTAAAATGTGTCAAATTTTGATTGGTAGTCAATCGCTTGATTCATTATATTTGCAGATCCACATGGATAGTTTGAACTTTGTATATACTCATGGTTTGATTTCCTAATATAGTGACTAATGACAAAGTGTTCTTACAGCTAGAAAATGAGTATAAACCTGAAGAAATGGAGTATGGGTCTGCTGGAGTGCAATATATGAATTGGGTTGCTCAGATGGCTGTGGGAATGGATACGTGTGTACCTTGGGTTATGTGCAAACAAGATGATGCACCAGACCCTGTGGTAAGCTCTGTTATCAATACCCACTTATATGTTTATATCATAATATCTTCATGTGGGCACTTGGTGACTCTGTCTCTGGATGAACTTGTCGAATTATAAGAAAATGTTGCACCAATTAAAACGATAGTTAGCTTTGCATATTCTCTCTGTCTAAAGAGGTCTTTGACTGATTTTTGGTGCTGCAATTCGCATTGCACTGTGCATGTATGCACGCCAAATTTTGTAACATGTATATAGAAATTATAGTCTATGAAAACAATTGCCCTTTTTAATGTCTTAAAATTAGATGCATTCCAACGGCTGCCAAATGTGAAGCTTGTTTTTCATATGTAAATTCTGAGAACTTCATGACACCACCCTTACAAAGTAGATCTGGTGAGTCACCTATACCAGGGGATATGCATATCAGCTCAGTTGAAACACCACTTGTACCATTTCATGATCAGGTGCAAGGCATCAATTCTGAGAACATCATATCAGAATTTCTGTCTAATGTTCAGTCTGATGAAAATCATATTGCATTTTGGAATTTGAATTCAGGTTATAATTACAGTTATTTTGATGACTGGTGTTCACTTCAAGGGGTTGATGATGTTAATACATGATCTGCACTCAGCACTACTGATGTGGCCAATTCGGCTAATATAATTGGTATTTCTGAGGGCATCAACACTACTATCGTGGGAAATGTGGCAGGGCAAGCAACAATGGATATTCCTGAAGGCATTCTTCAGGAATATTTCTTTGAAACCTGATACCCGTGAAACCTATATTTTTTTGCCAGAAGAATGGAATTTTGATGATGAAATGTCCAAATTGGGTTTCTAAGTTAACCAATGCAAGCTGGAATTTTGATGATGAAATGCCCAAATTGGGTTTCTAAGCTAACCAATGCAAGCTGGATGTAGCTCCATCAATGTAAAAGGTGACTTGATATGAAGTTTTGAGAGTTAGGCAGTGCTGATCTCATTATTCATTTTGTCTGTAGCTTGATATATTATTTATGAGCCTTGCGGGATGAGCTTTTTATTGGTTTATCTGGTTTTTTGTCATCGACTTGGTGTGCCAGAAAATATTACATAGCTGTTGTAAACATTCAAAATCAATTTTGAAATTCTGGCTCTTTTATCAGTTTTGCAATCATAAATTTGTTGATGCTAGATCACACAGACATAGTCAAAATTCTGCAACCAAACATGAGCCGTAAAAGTCAAAATTCAGAAACTTTATGGTTTTTCATGCTCAGCCAGGGGAACACTAATAACTACGCACAGTTGTCATAAATCATTGTCTTGAACTTTGTTTTGGAGTTGTGATATATGGTTCTCTTTTGGGAACTTTGTAGTGTTAAAATACCAAATTTATCTGATAAGTTTTGCATTCATCCACAGGCAAAGAAAATATTACGATTACTTGCTTCTGAAATTTGAAGTAACAGAATAACACAGGTAGAATGATTTACTTTTGCATCACAATTTTAACAATATTTTTTTCTACTTGTGTTTAGAGTAGTTGTCTAATCAGGTGTCTAAATCTGGAAACCATACAGTCCTCAACCACCAGGTGTCTAAATCTGGCAACCATACAGTCCTCAACCACCAGGTCGCTGCACTTAATTTGCAAATGTGTCCTTCAATAAACCGATATGTTGAAGATTCTAGGCTCTTCAGTAAAGTCTTTATTGCAACAAATTGAAAAATGCAGATATGCAGCAATGTCTAACCATACAGTCCTCAACCACCAGGTGTCTAAATCTGGCAACCATACAGTCCTCAACCACCAGGTGTCTAAATCTGGCAACCATACAGTCCTCAACCACCAGGTCGCTGCACTTAATTTGCAAATGCGTCCTTCAATAAACTGATATGATGAAGATTCTAGGCTCTTCAGTAAAGTCTTTATTGCAACAAATTGAAAAATGCAGATATGCAGCAATGTCTAATCAGGTGTCTAAATCTAGCAACCATACAGTCCTCAACCACCAGGCGTCTAAATCTGGCAACCATACAGTCCTCAACCACCAGGTCGCTGCACTTAATTTGCAAATGCGTCCTTCAATAAACTGATATGCTGAAGATTCTCGGCTCTTCAGTAAAGTCTTTATTGCAACAAATTGAAAAATGCAGATATGCAACAATGTTTATAATCAGTTGTAAATGTAATTTGAACTTATAGTATACGAAACATTGTCCCTGATTTTCTAGGTATACTGAATTTGGAGGTGCAACTCCTCGTAGACTGGAGGAAGATCTGCCCTTTGCAGTTGCTCGCTTTTTAGTGAAGCGTGGATCTTTTGTAAACTACTAAATGGTAGGATTTTCACATTAACAATTGGACTGCCCTAGCAAGTGACCTTCATATATGGAAGTTTTTACTAAATTATGTATGATTCGGATTTGTTTCAGTACCATGGAGGAACAAATTTTGGCCACACAGCGGGTGAGCATTTCATTGCAACCTCCTATGACTATGATGCACTCAGATGAATATTGTACGTTATATCTTGGATGTGATATTTTCTAACAATCTTCACTTGAATTTGTATCAAAGTAGCGCAGAATTGAGAGAAGTTTTATCAGGACTTGAATGTCATCCTTGGGCAATCTATAAGGTTATCTATTTATTTGGCAAGGGAATTGAATTCTGTTGGGGATTTTTAATGGGAAAATCCCAAAAACAAACAAAATAAACTCCACAGAGGCAATGCTCTGTTTCACCTCCACATGATCTTTTTGCACAGGGAAGCTTAAATTTTTTTACTGAGGAACAAAGTATTTCACCACCATAAAAACTTTTCTATTCATTAAAGCAAAATCACTAATACATATTTCATCCTCTTTGCTAAGAGGGATTCACCACAAAAATACATTCAACAAAACAAAACAAAAACATTTACTCTGTCTCCACATGAAAATTTACTGAGCTGGGTTTACTGCAGTAAAACCCCTTTTTCCTTTACTAGTGTAAAACTATTTTTACACATATTGCTGTAAAAATATTTTACACATACTGCTGTAAAACAAACTTTTACATATGCAATAAACTTTTACTTTACATTCACAATTTCACAAATGCCTGTGCGCTCTTTTCTTTTGCATTTCAATGCAAATCCAATACATAAAAATTTTACTCACTCTACGCACTGCTAAGTAATACATTTCTTCATCTGCTCCTCCTCTTTCTCTATTCGCACTGCTGTGCACTATGCTGCCTCCATCATTTTTCAAGTCATCGTTCTCATTCTCTTTTTAACACAATACACTGTTGTGTATTTTACGGCATAAAAAAAATTATGAACCTATGCTGCCCCTGCTCTATTTTCTACACACTGCTGTGTGTTTCATCGCATGTTCCATGAGCAAAACCCCCACGAGCATATATCTTTGGCTCGTTATAAAAAAACATAATACAATACATTCAACTACCGTGGGTTTTTTTTAATGCATATGGTCAACGCTCCTTTTTAAAAAAAAACATATAATATATGCCCATACCTCCGTGTGGTTGAAATTTACTGTTTTGCCAAAACTTACGAACCACAATAAATTTTCATTTAATTTCCTTTGCAGACAGGACGGCAGTCAACCAAACTTTGTCTTCACTCCACGCAAAAATTGATTTGCCGCGGACCGGATGCACCTTCAGAAAAACAATGGCTGACAACACGCAATCAGATCGGACGGCTGGAGTGGATATCGGGAGGCCTCACTATGCTGAACATTAGCACCCGAGAAATTACGTTTGCTTACATATGGGGAGAGCCACGCGTCTGCCCCATATTCCATCGGGTTCAAAAATACGGAAACCACTCTCTGCAGGAAGGCGGTCCGAGAAATCTCAAGCTGGTTTGTGGTTTTGCTGCGTGGTTTGGGCGTTGGTACGGCTGCTCCACGGGTCAACTCAGCCCGCTGTTGAAATTATGATTTCAACACTCCCCTTTAATTTCAACTGCTGGGCATTCGGTCATACCCAGACACTTCCTCTCGTAGAGGGATTCCTTAGTAATGCTGTTACAAAGACATCTTCCTCACATAGAGGGATTCACCAACTGCTTCTGATGCAGTTCACAAACAAACAAAGTTGTCTTCCTCTTAATAGAGGGATTAACCTGAAACTGTGCTTAAGAGCACCTTCCTCATGACAGAGGGATTCACCATAACAATGTGCTGAAGAGCACCTTCCTCTTGACAGAGGGATTCACCTGTGACTATGCTGAAAAGCATCATCCTCTTGATAGAGGGATTTACCATGTGTATGCTAAAAAGCATCTTCCTCTTGACAGAGGGATTTACCATGTGTATGCTAAAAAGCATCTTCCTCTTGACAGAGGGATTTATCATGACACTGTGCTGAAAAGCACCTTCCTCTTTAACAGAGGGATTCGCTAAGAACTTCACTTCCTCTCACGGAGGGATTACTGCCAAACACTGCTTTAGATGGAGTTTCAAAACAAAACATTCATTGCACTGTTGTGCATACTCATTACATTGTTCTTTTATGCTGCTGCATATTCACTGCTGTTGCATATGTTGTATTTCAATTCAATGAACAACACATTCATTACACATACATTTACTGCTGTAAAGAAAAAATTCTTTTACCTGTGCTGCTGTCCATAACTTCTTGCTGCTGCATTTTTCATATTCACTGCTGTCCATACCCATAACCATAGACTGTCATCCCTGGGTTTTTATTTGCTGCTGCGTTGCCTCTGCAATTTGCACTGTGGTTGCCTTTTGTTTCATCATACTGTTGTGTGCCCATACACTAACTCTTTACTCTCCATTACTTGCACATAGAGAGAAATCATCCTCACGCTGTTTTGCGCTGCATTCTCCACACAACAAAAAAAATTAACACGGGCTGCTGCCTTTTCTTTTTACACCCTTGCTTCACACAATCTTAGTCTTCATTCATTTTTTTTACACAATGCACTGTTGTGCAGTTCCTTTCATTTTTCTGCTGCCACACATTATCATTCACCCATGTGCATTAAAAATCTGCTGTCCCTGTTTTTCTTTAGCCATTTCTGTGCATGTTGCATTGCATACAAAAAAAAATATTACATTTTTCACTGCTGTGTGAAAAATTTCATTGCATTCTCAGCCACTGGGCATTTACGCTCTGCTGCGTTTTGCCTTCTTCTCATTTTCTTCTCACTGCTTTGCATTTTCATTCCCAATACAAAACATTTCCATCTGCTGTGTATTATACTCACTCTGCTGTGAGTATATTCTCTCACTTTACATAAAAGGAAAACTACATTCCATTACTATGCATTTCAATGCATGTGCACCACAAAAAAAAATTTCAAACTGCTGTTCATTCTAATCCATGTGCTCCAAAAAAATTTTCCAAACTGCTATTTTATGTTCTGTCTTCCCACTGCTGTGAGGGTCTTCTTGCTTTGCATACTTCTTATTGCGTTGTTGCACTTTACATTTGAGCGTTGTCCCCTTTTTTTCTCTGCTCTTATGGCAGATTTGATTTCATGTCTTTCCTTTATAAAAAGAAGTCTTCATTAAAGAATGACTGTTATGACCGTTCAGCAAAAAAAAATTACAAGCTCCCCTTTAATGTGTGCTTGTCTTCTTTTGGCAGACTCTTCTCAAAACAAATTTAGATCCACTGGGGAGTTCAAGGGGTTTTCAGATTGCCTTTCCTTCCTTCTCCATACTTGTGTAACTTTCTTCTTTTGCATGGGTCTAGCTTGTGTAAGAGCCCATGTCGAGTTACAATCTCGTGCCATATGCCCAATGTTATGACACTTGAAACATTCAACATTGTTCATGAATGGCATTTCATGATTTCTTCTAAAATTGTTTCTTGGAGGTTGTCGGAGATCACAACATCTATCTCCATGAAATGCTCTACAGTCTTTTGCCATATGACCAAAGTTTGAGCAAGCATAACAATAACCATAAAATGAACTTTGGTACCTGTGAGATGGAGGTTTCCTTGATGCACTTCTGAAGCCTTGCTGCCTTGAGATCCTTTGATGATCACCATTGCCTCTTGCCTTTTTGCCATCAGCTACATTTCTTCTTGGAGCTGGTTTTCTTCTATTGTAGCCTTCATTTTTCTCCTTGCCTTTGCTGGAACTAGGAGTTTCACCATCTCTTTCTGGCTTCTTCACATCTCCTTTGCTTAAAGCATCTTCATCCTTGTTTGAGGGTTCACCTACATACCCAAGTCCCGATTTATCAGATGGAGATCTGTGATAGTTGAGCATGTCATCCAAAGCTTGAGAGCTCTTCATGATTTTGTTCATCCCTTCAACCTTCTTCCTGAGGAGGACAATCTCTTCTTCCATCTTTTCACATACATTATTTTTCTTTGCTAGTTGTCCCTCAGTTTCTTCCTTGCTACGAGTAGCTTCAGCTGCTGCTATTTTAAGGGAGATTATATTTGACTTCATTTTGGAGATTTCTGCTTGACTGCTCTCCATTTTCTTTTCAGCTCCTTGTGCCTGCTTCCTGGCTTCTTGTAGTTC
The DNA here is from genome assembly GCA_031772625.1 of Pinus tabuliformis. Lineage (NCBI taxonomy): Eukaryota > Viridiplantae > Streptophyta > Pinopsida > Pinales > Pinaceae > Pinus > Pinus tabuliformis. The sequence goes on from CM062804.1 coordinate 1,256,861,826, forward strand.
GGACTTAAGGGAGGAGATCTCTACCTTGTACTGTCCAATCTCTTCTACAAGTTTGTTCACTCTCATGGGCCTTTGTTCAAGTTGACTTGTCAAGACATCTCCCTGCTTCTTTGCTTCATTCAGCTGATTTGTCATGGATATGACTTCTTCATAATGTTTCCTCTTGCTTTCTTCAAATTCCTTCTTAAGCTTGGCGAGCTCTTCATCCCTTTCTTTTACTTGAAGTTTGATGAGGTCAACCTTCTCACTTTCAGCTTCTATGATGGGTTTAGAATTTCCTTCTTCACTGATGGTCATGGTCAGTGCTCCCTTTGCATGAAGGTCATGCAGTCTGTCCCATATCTCCTTTTCTGATGAACATTTTCCTAGATTCTTCTTCACAGAATCAGGGAGTCCATTCAAGATAGTCTTTGCTGCTTGTGCATCATACTCCATGGATTCTTTATCCATCTTACTATCATCAATCACTGATTCCCAGATTTCACTCCCTTGAGACTGTAAGAAAGCCCTCATTTTTATTTCCCATATATCAAAATTTCCATCAAACTTTGGAACCTCAAATACAATGCTTTCAAATAGATTGCCTTCTAGTTTAGTAGAGGAGGGAGACACATTTTTAGCAGGCTTGGAGGCTTTCTTCTTTGACCTTGCCATTCTTATCTAGGCTTTAAATACTTGACTGTTTTTTTTTAAATCACTGACTGTTTCTTCAACAGTAACACAAAGGAAAGCTTGAGGAATACCTTAATCCTTTTCGCTGAGGCTTCACACTGCTGGAGAAGTTTGACTGCTGCAACAACACCTTCCTTCAGCGTCTTTGAGTCTTCAAAGAGCCTGGACTAGCTCTGATACCACTGTTGGGGATTTTTAATGGGAAAATCCCAAAAACAAACAAAATAAACTCCACAGAGGCAATGCTCTGTTTCACCTCCACAGGATCTTTTTGCACAGGGAAGCTTAAAATTTTTTACTGAGGAACAAAGTATTTCACCACCATAAAAACTTTTCTATTCATTAAAGCAAAATCAATGATACATATTTCATCCTCTTTGCTAAGAGGGATTCACCACAAAAATACATTCAACAAAACAAAAACATTTACTCTGTCTCCACATGAAAATTTACTGAGCTGGGTTTACTGCAGTAAAACCCCTTTTTACTTTACTGGTGTAAAACTATTTTTACACATACTGTTGTAAAAATATTTTACACATACTGCTGTAAAACAAACTTTTACATATGCAATAAACTTTTACTTTACATTCACAATTTCACAAATGCCTGTGCGCTCTTTTCTTTTTCATTTCAATGCAAATCCAATACATAAAAATTTTACTCACTCTACGCACTGCTAAGTAATACATTTCTTCATCTGCTCCTCCTCTTTCTCTATTCGCACTGCTGTGCACTATGCTGCCTCCATCATTTTTCAAGTCATCGTTCTCTTTCTCTTTTTAACACAATACACTGCTGTGTATTTTACGGCATAAAAAAAATTATGAACCTATGCTGCCCCTGCTCTATTTTCTACACACTGCTGTGTGTTTCATCGCATGTTCCATGAGCAAAACCCCCACGAGCATATATCTTTGGCTCGTTATAAAAAAACATAATACAATACATTCAACCACCGTGGGTTTTTTTTAATGCATATGGTCAACGCTCCTTTTTTTAAAAAAACATATAATATATGCCCATACCTCCGTGTGGTTGAAATTTACTGTTTTGCCAAAACTTACGAACCACAATAAATTTTCATTTAATTTCCTTTGCAGACAGGACGGCAGTCAACCAAACTTTGTCTTCACTCCACGCAAAAATTGATTTGCCGCGGACCGAATGCACCTTCAGAAAAACAATGGCTGACAACACGCAATCAGATCGGACGGCTGGAGTGGATATCGGGAGGCCTCACTATGCTGAACATTAGCACCCGAGAAATTACGTTTGCTTACGTATGGGGAGAGCCACGCGTCTGCCCCATATTCCATCGGGTTCAAAAATACGGAAACCACTCTCTGCAGGAAGGCGGTCCGAGAAATCTCAAGCTGGTTTGTGGTTTTGCTGCGCGGTTTGGGCGTTGGTACGACTGCTCCACGGGTCAACTCAGCCCGCTGTTGAAATTATGATTTCAACAAATTCTGTTGTAATGCCTTTTCTGTTCTCGGGCTCAATATAAAGCAACTGCAATAGAAAAAACATTGTCAGAAGATTAAAAAACAACAGAAAGCTTGAATTTGCTACGATGTGAATTTCTTCAAGTCTTACTTAATGCTTGCCTTTTCCTTTCAATATCCAGCCTTCTGAATAGTGAAATGGATTCTGACCTTTGGAACACAACCTATTGCTTTCGACTCTTTGTCTTTGGCAGGGCTGATTAGACAGCCAAAATGGGGTCATCTTAAGGAATTACACAAAGCCATAAAGCTCTGTGAGACTGCTTTAGTTAGTGGTGATCCTGTTGTTACTTTCTCCTACTTTCTTAAAAGATGCTATGCAAGACAGAACTGACTTACGTGTTGTCTATTCAGGCTTATGCATATTATGCAGGAGCTGGAAATTGTGCCGCTACATTTCTTGTAAATTTTGATTCAAATAATGTTGGGAGAGTCATCTTTAATGGTCAGCACTATAAAATAGCTCCGTGGTCTGTTAGCATTCTCCCTGATTGCAGAAATGTGGTTTTCAATACTGCAAAGGGGATAAGCTTGAGTTATTAGAGTTGTGATTCTATTTTTTTTTTTTTTATATCTTAAAGCATTATGTATCATGCAACTTGTTGGTTATTTGCTCAACTTGGTTTTGAGATGCAGTCTATCGGTAGTATAAGGAGTTTTTTTTCAAACACATTCAGAACTATCTGAACATTTTGTTTTATATATCCTCAATATAATATCAAGATTTTCTTTCTAGAAAAAAATCATGCAACTTGTTAAATTTGATGCACAAACCTGGAGTATCTGGATGTCTATCCCTTTTGTTGCAAGCTGTTTCAAGGTTATAATAACTGATTATGTGCACCAAACAATTAATTAAGTTCCCCACTGGTCTAGCTGATAGTAGACAAAAGAATGCGTATCTGATTTCTCAGATAGCAGTTGATAATAAAACAGAAAATAATCATTCTATTTCTGTTATATTTTTTCTAATGCCTGGCTTGCATGTATATTCTAGCATGTCACATGCTCGATATTATATTAAAAAAATTGTTTAAACTGAAACTCAAGCATATGGTTATTGTAGAAATACATGGATATACATATCATGAATCAAGACAAAATGAATAATTACTTGGAACACTGAGAAAAAGCTTATTTTAAGGAGAATCTGTTCTTATACAATGTCATGCTATTCCCTTTGTCAGTTTTTCTTTCTAGTACTGATTTTTCATTGCCAAACTTATGTCTCTGCTTATCCTACAAATCCCAGCAATTGTTATGTCTTTCCAACGGCAAGAGGCAAGATCATCAAGCAATTGTTATGTCTTTCTCATATGTTTTGCACTCACTCAAGGCAGGGACTTGCTATTCAGCAGCCCTCCTTGTTAAATATTCTTTTCATATACATATTGATTCCAAGGTTGAAATTTGCTTATCATAAAGCTTATACAAATTTTATGGCCAACATTTTGTTTATATAAATTTAAAAGTTTTGTTATAATTTTTTAAATATTCCTTCTCGATTTACATTAATTTCTTAATTGAAATTTTTATTTCTATAAAAATTCTTTCCATATACATATTGATTCCAGGGTTGAAATTTGCTTATAATAAAGCTTATACAAATTTTATGGCCAACATTTTGTTTATATAAATTTGAAAGTTCTGTTATTTTTTAAAATATTCCTTCTCGGTTTACATTAATTTCTTAATTGAATGTTTTATGTTATAAAAATTTGTTTTCAATAAATTTTCTTTTTAATTTGTATTTATGTGGGTTTGAAATTTAATTAGGATGAATATAACTATTTATTTTTCGAAGCAATTTTGTAATTTATATACACTATTATTTTTACAGAGTAATTTAAATTGTATTTATTATATAATTAAATAATATATTTAAGAAAAATCATTTGTAAATCATAGAAATAAGATTTTGAAAAATCACACTTAGATTTTTTTTTTCTTTTCTTGAGTTTCGATAGACCGCATTGGTCTTAATGGAAGTTAATCATCATCATTATTACTTTTAATTATGGTTTTATGATAATTTATCTATTATATATAATTAAAAAAATATTATTTTAATTATTAATTTTTTTCATTAATAGTTACAATAATATAAAATTGCCAAAATTATGAAATTTAATGAATAATTTAATTTTCAAATCGTTATCATGCAAATGTTATATTTTTCTTCTACTCAAGAATTGAGTTATGATTATTTTTCCTTTTATTTAAAATTTCAAAATTATATATAAAATACAAAAAACATAATATAATTTTAAGATCAAATCAAATTAAATACCAAATTTGTGAAATTAGTGTATGAGATCCTATTATTTTATAGAAATTAATGTGTAGATTCAAAACTACTTATGACATTTGCTAAATCACACGGCTTGAAGTTACTCTACTAATATGAGGAAGTTAATTCACCATGTAGAACACAAATCATAGACATGCAAAAGGAAACATCACCCATGTATAAATATTTATCTAGGGGAAAGCAACTGCTCAAAACCCCTTCCCATCTATATTTCATTAATAAGAGAATAGAGATGAAATACATATGCTTGTTCAAGCTTGAGCACACTGTGCAAGTGTATAGTCTATCCCTTCTGCCTAGTTGACTAACTTTGGCCAACACTTAGCCAATTTTCAAGCTCTCCAAGCTCTTATTTCCTTATGTTGTTCCCTTGGGAAATTGGCCCCTATTATTTAGGAATACCCCACTATGGAATTGTAGAATTATCTTAGGTCCTTCCTCTGACTACATGCGCCACTTGTACACATTGGAATATGCTACAACTGATAGTACACTACCTTGGAATCTCCATCTCAACTTGGTAACTCGAATTCTCTACATGCAACAATTATTTTGGGTTAATTGATCAGTTAATTGGTTGAGCACTAAGTGTGGTTGAAGTTCCACTTCCACAACTTGACATCTACTAGTTCTTCTGACAATTAGAACTAGTTAAAATGACAATAACTCAAATTAACTGAAATAGATTGCTACAAATTAGTAATCAAACATAATGAATTGAACTTAAGATTCCCCAACTCGAATTAACTAAGTTAACTGAGTGAAAAGTGCCATGGCACCTTAGTTAGCTACCTCCAAGGTTTCTGCTAAAATAGAAATTCGAATTTTCTCTAGTTTGACCAAGGAAAAGTCAAACTGAGATTTTCTTGTTGCATTTTCAACACTCCCTCTCAGCAAGAAAGGGATTATCAACCACCCCTATCATGCACCTGTGGAACTCAAACTTCCCTCTTGACAAGGCCTTTGTCAAAATATCAACATCTTGTTCCTCTGTCAGAATGTACTACAACAACATAATCCGTCTCTATGCAAAATCCCGTAGATGGTGATATCGGATATCAATATGCTTGGATCGATCGTGAAAAAAGAGATTTTCAGATAGTTTGATACAACTCTAATTATCATGGTAAATCATAATAGGATCCATCATCTCACTAAACAAACCAACAAATATATTTCTCATCCAGATCACCTCACATGCTACTTGACTTACAGTCATGTGTTATGCTTCCACCGAGCTGAGTGCCACAAATATTTGCTTCCTTCTGTTCCAAGAAATTGTTGCGGACCCAACACTGAAAATTCCACTTGAAGTATTGTTTCGGTCTGATGGACTTCCCGTCTAATCTGCATTGGTGAAGCCACACAAATTCACTTGCTCTGTCCATATTTACCAAAGTCCAAACTGGTTAGTGCCTCTGAGGTACCATAGAACATGCTTATCTTCCCTCCAAAACAATTTGGTTGGCCTAACCATAGATTGGCTCAGTTGGTTGACTGCAAAGCACATATCCTAGTCGTGTCTTAACAAGATACATGAGTAAACCCACCAACTGTCGGTACACAGTTGCATCCACTTTCTCACATGAAGTGACATCCTCTTTCCTCTAGTTGGTCGCTAGAGGAGTCTCCATGGGTTTTCACTTGTCCATGCGGAACCTCTAAACTATATCATTGGCATACCTTCCATGAGAGACAAACAGTTCCCCATTGCCTTTCCATACTTACAATCTGAGGAAGTAGTGCATGAGGCCCATGTCCTTCATATTAAACTCTCTTGTAAGGTCCTACTTGCAAGATCTGATCAACTGCTCATCACGAATCAAGATCAAGTCATCAACATATAAAACAATAATAAAACATTTACCTTCTACCAAAATATGATAGATGTTTGCATCTGATTCACTTTTGGTGAAGCCCAAATCGGTGAGATAACTATCGATCCTAGTGTACCAAGCACAGGGTGCTTACTTGAGACCATACAACGCTCGCTTGAGTCTGCACACATGAGAATCTCGATCAAAAGTCTTGAATCCTTTTGGTTGCTCGATGTACACCTCCTCCTCAATAAATCCACTGAGGAATGTTGTTTTCACATCCATCTGGTGTATCTTCCACCCCATCTATGTAGCCAAAGCAAGGATTGATCTAATGGATGAGTACCTTGCTACAAGAGAAATGGTCTCCTCATAGACAATCCCCTCAACCTAAGAGCATCGATTGGACACAAATTTGGCCTTCTACTTTTCTATGCTACCGTGTGTTGCATGATTCACTTTGAAGATCCATCTGAAACGCACAACTAATTTGTCTACAGGTCTCGGGACCACTTCTCAAACACTGTTGTTCACAATGGATTTGTAATCCTCCACCATTGCGTCAACCCGTACAGGTTTCTCTACTTCTTCCTCGAAAGATGATGGCTTAGTCTTTACTAGCTTAGTCATTAGAGCCATGTAGCCAGTATACCGATCTGGTGACCTTCTCTACCTACGTTGATTTGAAGGAGCACCCACATTCTCCCTCGCATCCTTCAGAAGTCTCTCAACTTCCCTGGTTCTCTTCCTACCTTCTCTGAATGGTTTTTCTCGAGTGGTTATCTCCACTCTCTGGTCCTCAACTTGTGGTTGTCCACAACATCCTGAGGTTCCTCCTTTGGAGCTAAAAGATCCTCCTCTAGTGGGATTTGAAGTTCGCTCTCAATAGATCACTGCATGGCTTTGTCTTCATAAAATTTTACATTCATTTGCCCAAATTTCATTCTAAGTGATGGAAAATACACATGGTAGTTGTGGGAAATTTTTATGTAACCCATAAATACCGTCAACTCTATTTTCGGCTCTATCTTCTTCTCTGATTCTTTGGAGACATGGTAGTAGGCAGAGGCTCCAAAAAGATGAAGTGAGACACATCCAACTTCCTCCTTGAGAAATCCTCCTCGGGTGTGATCATGCCAAGAATCCTATGAGGACTCCTTTTCTACAAATAGACCACTATGTTGCATGCTTCAGCCCACAAGTGTAGAGGTAGGATTTGGTCATGCAACATCACCCATGATGCTCCCACAATTCTATGGTTCTTCCTCTCAGCCACCCCATTTTTCTATGGGTTGTGGGCTATTGTTAACTCTTGTCGAATGACTTCTTTTGAATATAAATTTTTAGACTTATTCGACGCGTACTCACCTCCATTATTGCTCATGAGAGCCTTCACCTTCTTGCCTATTTCTTTCTCCACTAGTGCCTTGAACTCTAAGAACTTGGAGAAAGTCTCATCCTTCTTCTGCATGAAGAAGATCCAACACTTCCGCGAGAAGTCATCAATAAAGGTGACAAAATAATTATGCCTAGCAGTGGAGGTTGTCAATAAGGTCCATAGACATCAGAGTGGATCCTTTTAAAGACTACATGTGCTCTATTATCCCGATCATGGAAAGTGGCTTTTGAGTACTTCCCCAAGGTACATCCTTTGCATATATCATGTTGCTCTATTGCTCCTTTGTGGAGGCATGTGGTTATCTACTGCATGATCCTCAAAGAATCATAATACAAATGGGCATGTCTTCTATACCAAAGTTCATTGACGTCACGACTCTACACCTTCTTTGCATTTGTGCTTAATGCAACACAATCCTCGACATCTAGCTTGTAGATGTTCTTCACATGAAACTCGATTTTCTTCACCTGTCCCGTGGCTATGTGTCTTAGGAATACCTTTCCTTTGTTGAATATCACATAATAACCACAATATTCTAAAATTGCAATGGAGACAAGATGCTTCTTTAGACTCAGAAAAACATCACATCCTTGGGTCTGGGGGGGAGCCTAAATCCCTATAAAAGGTGAATATATCAATCTTGATCACATTTTTCCATCCATCATCTCCCATCTCAATGTGCATCTAGAAATCCTTCTCCTCCAAATCAATAAAAAAATCTTTATTCCTTGTCATATGGAATGAGGCACCATTGTCGAGGTACCACATGCTTCGCATCACTTTTTTGGCCATGCATGCAATGAGAGTAAAATCAAGCTCTAACTGTGAAGCCAAAGGTTCACCATTGCTCCTCTTGACATTTTCTTGCTTGTCTTCTTGTGTGGACACTTCGTGGCATAGTGCCTGAATTCATGACATTGAAAGCACATGATTTTGGACAAGTCTTTCTTCTTTCCCCCTTGACTAGATTCTGCTTTGGATTGGGATTCCTTCCCTTTCCCTTTCTCTTCCTTAATAGACAAGGAACACTTCTTTTCATCCTCACCCTTTGATGAAATCCCATATCTAGTATTATGCCTTATTTCCTCCTGTACCAAATCAAACCATGATTAGACCATAGGCGTTTCCAATTTTGTAGTTTCTTCCTCCCATTCACCAAATCTTGGTAGTTGTGTTATCTCTTGGGAAGGCCTAGAAGGGTTAGGATTACCAAATCATCCTTTGCTACGGTAACACTAAATTGACCAAGTTCGTCATGACATTGTGTGAACCAACTAAGGTAATGTGGAATGGTCTCATTCCTCTGCATCTTGATTTTTCAAAGTTTGTCCTTGAGTGCTAGCTTCCTATGGTCGCTACTATTCTAGAACAAATCTGTCAATTCCTTGCACATTGCATACAAAGTCTCTTTCACGTGGAGATTAGAGACAATATGGTCTCGTACTCCCTCCAATATGATTCTCCTCGCCTTAGCTACACATTTCTTCCATTTTGATAGATCCTTAGCATCAGATGTTGTTGGTTTTAGAATATCATTATCAATGAATTCCTTCAACCTATTATCTTCCAGTACAGCCTCCATTTGGTCCTTCCATGAAATATAATTCGAGCTTCCCTCAAGAGCATACGCAAGCCTTAGTCCATTGAAATCCATATTCTTAGTCTTGAAGAAAACCTACAACACTGATCTTCAAATTCAGACCTCCTACAATGACAAATTCGAAATCTCTGCTCTACAATGATTCCAACTCTAATACCATGTAGAAGTTAATGTCTAGATTCAAAATTGTTCATGAAATTTACTAAATCACAAGACTTGAAGGTACTTTATTGATCTATGAAAGTTAATTCACCACCTAGAACACAAAACATAGACATGCAAAAGGAAACATCACACTGTAGGTTTTAACCCCGTACAGAAATTACCTACATATGAATTCTAAAACACATAAAATAAACAATGTGAGAGCATAACACATAAAACACATATACACAGAGATTTCCCCTTGGATCCCAAAACCGGGACTACCAACTTGATTTTTCATTATATTCCTTTCAATGCTACAGTACATATTTATACATGCTGAAGCATACAATACCATGGACTGAAAACCATCGCATCCAAAACCATGGACCGAAAACCATCGCATCCAAAACCATGTGCGAAAATCAGGCACACAACCATAGGTAGGTCCGCCCAACCTAACATAGGGTCCAAACCCGCTGTGACCCCCATGGAGTGGGGTTTCCTGCACCCCTCAAACCCACTATGACCCCCTCGCTACGCAATCAGCGAGCTGAAGGGGGGGCTCCGCCCCCCCTCTAACCCCCCGGTTAACTATGTGGGCTAGTCATTGAAAGAATATAACATAACCCAACATTCTCCCACTTGTTGTTTTTTTTCCACAGGGGACCACAAGAGAGCTTAGTCATTTATCCAGTCCTGCAACGCCCATTGTTTCTCTACACCAAGAGAACTTCTTAGAGCTCACATATTTTGTCAATGCATCTACAATATTCTTCAAAGTGTCCACCTTTACCAGCAACACCTTTTTTTCTTCTATCATATCCCTCACAAAGTGATACTGAACATCAATTCTCTTTGTCTTTGACTGATATGCAGGGTTATTTGCCAATAAAATTGCACTTTAGCTGTCACATTCTATTCTTATAGCTCCCTGTACTAACCCCATACTTGAACACAATCTCTGCAACCAAACTGCTTCCTTGCTTGCATGAGTGGTTGCCATGTATTCTGCCTTTGTAGTTGATAGTGCCACTACAAATTGTTTCTTACTCATCCAGTTGACTGCACCTCCAAATAGGTTAAACACATACCCACTTGTAGATATTCTTTGATCCAAATTTCCAGCCCAGTATGCATCAACAAGGCCTTGAATATCCAACACTCTGTCCAATTCTGGTCTTCCTTAGTAGCACAAACCATAATCACTAGTGCCACGCAAATACATGAAAACTCGCTTCACTGTTGTCCAATGCTCCTTTCCTGGTTTTGACATAAACCTGCTTAATACTCGCACTTCATGTGCAATGTACGGTCGAGTACAAACCATTGCATACATCAGGCTACCGATTGCACTTGCATATGGAACACAGGACATGTCCTCTTCCTCTTCTTGTGTCTTGCGACACTGTTCAACAAATAACTTTACACCTACTGGAATAGGAACCTTCACCGGTTTACTATCCTGCATATTAAATCTCTGTAATATTGTCTCTACATACTTCCTCTAGTTTAACCAGAGCTTCCTCTTTGTCTGATCTCTTTTAATTTCCATGCCCAAAATATAGTTTGCAACACCAAGATCTTTCATGTCGAATTTGGAGGACAATTGAGTCTTCAAATCCTGGATAATTTCTTTGCCATTTCCAACCAGCAACATATCATCCACATACAAGACCAAATAAATAACATAGTCACCAATTAATTTAAAATACACACAGTGATCTGCTTTGCTTCTGGTGAAGCCAGGTCCCCATATAAATGTATCAAATTTCTGATACCACATCCCTGGTGACTGGTTTAACCCATATAGAGACTTCTTTAACTTGCATTCCAGTTCTTTCTTACCCTTCACCGCAAAGCCTTCAGTTTACTTCATGTATATTTCCTCTTCTAGATTCCCATGAAGAAATGTTGTCTTCACATCCATCTGTTCTACCTCAAAATCAAAAGCAACAACAACAAATAAAAGTAAACTAATAGCAGTTACTTTGGCAACAAGAGAAAAAATATCACCAAAATCAATTCCCGATACCTGGGAATAACGTTTTGCTACCAACCGAGCTTTGTATTTCTCCACCTTTCCTTCTGCATTTGTCTTCTTCTTGAACACCCATTTGCTGCCAATGGGTTTCCTTCTATCCAACAACTCCACCAGATCCCAAGCCTCATTTTTGTGCAGAGATTCCATTTCATCAACCATGGCCTCTTTCCAGAGATTTCCATCCTTTGAATTTATTGCTTCCTTCACAGTTCTGGGATCATCATCAATAATAGATAAAGAAAAATTTGAACAGAAAGCAGATGGACTATACCTTTCTGGATGCCTTCTTTCTTGAATTGATCTTCTCACACCCAGAGTTTGTGGCTCTTCATCTTCTGATTCCTCCTCTGTTGTAGAGTCCAATTCCTCCTCCTTTAGCTCAAACTCTATCTTCTCAGGTTCGTTTGGTTGGACTTCATGTTTAATAACATCTTTCACCTCTCTGAACACCACATCTCGATTGTACACAACCTTCCTTGTTACTGGGTTCCAAAGCTTATAACCCTTTAAACCATCCTTATACCTAATGAAGATACACTTTTCAGATTTACTATCCAACTTGGTTTATTTCTCCTTTGGAACATGTACGTATGCATCACATCCAAATACCCTCAGATGTGAAAGAGAGGGTTTCTTACCAATCCATACTTCTTGTGGAGTTTTATCCTCCAACGCTGATGAAGGTGATCTATTGACCAGGTAACATGTTGTCTCCACCACCTCTGCCAAAAAATCCTGTCCTAATCCGGCACCACTGAGCATGCTTCTTGCCCTTTCCATCAACATCTTGTTCATTCTTTATGCAACTCCATTTTTCTGAGGTGTATATGGAGTAGTCTTCTATTGTGCTATACCACACATCTTACAGAATTCTTCAAATTCCTTACTGCAAAAATCTCCACTGTTATCTATCCTCGACACCTTTATCTTCTTCTCTGTCTGGTTTTCCACCAGAGCCTTGAATTCTTTAAACCTGTCAAAGACTTCATATTTCTTCTTAAGGAAATATATCCATGTATTCATTGAGAAGTCATCTATAAATGATACATAGTACATAGACTTAACCAGTGATGGAACCTTCACAGGTCCAAACACATCACTATGCAAAAGCTCTAATATATGTTTCGCCCTCTTACCACCAGAGGGGAAACTCACCTGATTCTGCTTCTCATATACACAATTTTCATAGAAATAAAAATCCAGAGAGATATTACTCATACCTTTACCATGAAGTATTCGAAGGCCCTTCTCTCTAATATGTCCAAGCCTTTGACGCCACAGCATGGTCTTCTCTCCAGAGACCACTAGATTTTCTGCTCCACTTTCAGGAACCATAGAATTGTTGCACCCATCAACAACCGTGCTCCCTTGCAGCTTCTACAAATTTCCAATCCGAACTCCCCACATCAACACCAGTGCTCCCCAAACCATCTTGCAAGTATCCTTCTTGAACACTGTTTTTACACTTGCATCATCCAACTTGCTTACAGAAATCAAATTTATGGCCAATGCAGGAATATGAAGAACACCCGGAAGTGTTCTAATCCTTCCACCTTGCAACTTCAACTTTACTTATCCGCGACCAACAATTCTAGCCTTCTTATAATCCCCTAAGAATACATCACCACCATCATATTTATCATACTCACAGAACCACTCTCTATGGGGAGTGAAGTGAAAGGATGCACCTGAGTCAATCAACCATGCCTCATGATCTACATGTGTACTTGAAGAAGCCAAGTAAACATCCCCACCTGCATCTGAGGTGGTTTTCGCCTCTATAAAAGGAGCATCATCAAATCCCTTTCCTTTATCAGGAGCCTTAGATTTACAGTCCCTTTTGTAGTGCCCTTCCTTTCCACATTTCCAGCACACCACTTTTATAGGTTTTCCTAGAGATTTAGATCTCCCTCTAGATTTATATCTCCCACTCGATGACTTATTTTTGTTTCTATTCTGGGACTGTTCTCGTACAGACAATGCATCACCATTCTGGCTCTCCATATTTTTCCGTCTCATCTCCTCCATCAGCAAGGATGAGACTATTTCATCAAACTACAAGGCAGTTGCATTGCTACCTATTGCAATAACCAGACTATCCCACGAATCTAGTAGAGAACACAACAAACTGATGCACTTATCTTCATCTGAAATTTTAATATCAACAGAAGCTAACTGACTTACCACAGTATTAAATGCGTTCAGATGCTCTGTCACCGAGTCTCCATCTTTCATCCTTAGGTTATATAGCTTTTTCCACAGGAACAGTTTATTCACCAGAGACTTAGATTGGTACAAAGTCCCTAACTTGTCCCACAAAGCCTTCGCCATAACTTCCCCTGATACATTCAACAATACTGAATCTGAGACACACAATCATATTGTGCTCTTTGCCTTCCGATCCGAATTCTTCCATTATTCATCGAACACTCATGTTGGTTTAGTACTCGGATCTACCGCGATCCATTGATCTTTATCCACCAACAGATCCTCCATCTTGAGTTTCCAGAACTCAAAACTCTGACCATTAAATTTCTCAATCTCTATCTTTCCACTGCTCACCATCTTCTTTCACCACCAAAATCGATCTCGCAGATCTCCCACTGAATAGGGCCTACCACAGGCCTGAGCGAAACCCCTCAGCAACAACGGCATCCCCTTGAAGCCAAAATAGCTCTGATACCAAATGTAGGTTTTAACCTTGTACAGAAATTACCTTCATACGGATTCTAAAACACATAAAATAAACAATGCGAGAGCATAACACATAAAACACATATACACAGAGATTTCCCATTGGATGCCAAAATCGTGACTACCAACTTGATTTTTCATTTATATTCCTTTTAATGTTACAATACATATAAATACATGCCGAAGCATCCAATACCATGGACCGAAAACCATCGCGTCCAAAACCATGTGCTAAAATCATGCACACAACCATAGGTAGGTCCACCCAACCTAACATAAGGTCCAAAACCAACATGCGCTGCCCTGGACCCCATGGAGTGGGGTTACCTGCACCCCTCAAACCCCCTGTGACCCCCTCACTACGTAATCTGCGCAACGAAGGGGGCCTCCGCCCCCCCTCTAACCCCCCAGTTAACTACATCGGCTAGTCGTGGAAAGAATATAACACAACCTAACCCACAAATGCATAGAGATTTATCTAGGGGAAAGAAACTGATCAAAACCCATTCGTATTTGTATTGGCTTTTATAGAGATGGAATACATATGCTTCCTCGAGCTTGAGCACACCTTGCAAGTGTATATTCTATCCCTTCTGCCTAACTAACTGACTTTGGCCAACACTTAGCCAATTTTCAAGCCCTTGAAGCTCCTATTTCCTTGCATTGTTCCCTTGGGAAATTGGCCCCTATTATTAAGGAATTCCCCAATATGGAATTGTGCAATTTCCTTATGTCCTTCCTCTAACTACATGCACCACCTGTACACATTGGAATATGCTACAACTGATAGTCCATTGCCTTGAAATCTCCATCTCCACTGGGTAACTCAAATTCTCTGCATGGAACAATTATTTTGGGTTGATTGATCAGTTAACTGGTTGATCACTGAGTGTGGTTGAAGTTGCACTTCCATAACTTGACTTCCACTAGTTCTTCTGATAGTTAGGACTAGTTAAACTGACAATAACTCAAATTAGCTAAAATAGATTGCTACAAATTAGAAATCAAACATAATGAACTAAACTCAAGATTCCCCAACTTGAATTAACTAAGTTAACTAAGTGACAAGTGCCATGTCACCTTAGTTAACTACCTCCAAGATTTCTACTGAAATAGAAATTTGAATTTTCTCTAGTTTGACCAAGGCAAAGTCAAATTGAGATTTTCTTACTACATTTTCAACATGTTTGAAAAAAAAAAGAATCTCCCCTTTGAACAACAATTGACTATTAGAACAAATGAAGATATACATACTCTATCCATATACACAATAATATAATTTTAAGATCACAATCAAGTTAAATACCAAATTAGTGAAATTAGTATATGAGATCCTATTATTTAAAAGAAATTGAATCTCCCCTTTAAACTATATATATATATATATATATATATATATATATATATATATATATATATATATATGTATGTATATATGTATATATGTATATGTATATGTATATATATATATAGACATATACATACATATACATATACATATACATATACATATACATATATACATATATACATATATATATATATATATATATATATATATATATAAGGTGATGGAAACTTGACTAAAATGAGAGGGGGTAAATCACTTTAGTACATTCGTGGACATAAATTTCTTTTATTTTCAATGATTAACTTAACTATTAACTTAACATCTTAACACATTTATAACAACAAATTTAATAAGTGAAAAACAAGTAATATGTAAACCAAAACACCACATTAGCACATAACAAAACATATATGGACACCCGATATAAGTGGAAACCCATAAAGGGAGAAAACCACAAATTTGTTATTGTTGTGATGAAAATAAAAGCTCCTACTCCCTTATTAAATATGATTTTCTGTAGGATCCAACCTACAAGAGGTTTTGAGCTCGATTCTTTTGCAAGCTTCAAATTGCAAGGAAGCTTCAACTCCCACAAGTTTTTTGTAGGCTACACCCCACAAGAGGATCCTACCTGAACATGTTCTTTATCAAGCCGAAACTTGAAATGAGACTACAATCCCTCGATACAAAGAAGAAAACAATGTGTTGGTTACCTGGTCTATAACTCTGCATACCTTCATCTTTATCTCTGCTTCTTCTCACCTTTTTCTATATGTGTTAGGTAATAAACAACTCAAATCATCTCTCAGTTTCTCTAACTCTCTAACCATTCAGCTTTTCCAAAAGCACATACTTTTATAAAGATAATTTGTTGGCTATTCGTATTTTGTTCATGAATAAGAAGTGAAAAGTTTGCCTCTTTTCATTCCAAGGATGTCTCTTCATTTCCAAACTCTTCCAACATTTGAATATTAAAAATAGATAAAATGAATTTCAACACATGCATTAATATAGTCCACCTTTAAATATTATAACAATCAAAGTCATAATTAGCTTTTAATGAACTTTATACATAAAACACATGCAAGCCAACATCTCGAAAACTTTGCTCTACACATATTTTCTTTTTCCATAGCCTTGCATCACGATATTCTTCATGCCTTTGTCGCACATCAAAACAATGTCATGTCTTTGCCTTTTCCTTTTCCTTTGCGTTGCATCACAATAGTGAGCAATCTCTTCTCCTTTACTCAATAACATACTCACCCAAATCATCATCACAACATCACTAGCATCACAACCAACATATGCAACCAATTACACAACATATGCAAGCACCATAAGAAATCCTTCACTTCAACAACATATAAGAGCTACAAGAAAACATAAGAATAACAACCATAACAACCATAGCATAAACACAAGCATAATACACATACATCAGCTATGCATACATCAACTGACATCACGACATCACAAACTTAACATACTCAACAAGTATGCAACCAACAAGTATTACATCAGTTGTAGCAACTCATAACATGAGCTTATGTAACCAACAAATTACATCACTTGTAACAACTCCATTTGCAACATACATATCAACATAAGCATCACCATCTGACTAGGCCATACCTCTCAATTGCACCTTCTCACACACACTTTTGTCAAGCAAACATAACAACAAGTATTAAAATACCTATTTGTTGCTCCTTTGTTGGAAGGCCCGTCTTGTTGCTCACAAGCATACCTCTATTCTTTGACAAGTAACATACTCAGTTGTACATATGGTGACCACACTTCTTGTTTCTCTTTTGCCATCAAGCAATCAACCTTGCAACAATCCACTGAGCAATCCTCTTTATCACTATGACAATTTCATCAACATACATGACACACCTCATCAACAAGACTATAACAATATGAAAAACTCATTAATCGTCAAGCAACCCAAATCATATTAATATGGCATATCTCATCATCATGACACACCTCTTTTGACATCAATGCCAATATTGACAATATAAGGTTACTATTATTAATTAATTTGAGTTTTGAAAAAGAAAACATGTAAAGAGATTTAGTACCACTTAATTTTAATTTATATAATTTCATGTTGTGATTTCACAATTAAAAGTGGTTCCAACAAAATAATTACATATGAATGAATAAATGCAATAATAGAAAATATGAAAGTAATGAAAAAATTGTATTCCTTTGCGATCTATTTTTTTCATATATAATAAAAAATAAAAATAAAAATAAAAATCATTTTTAAATTAAAAAAATTAACATATTAACACTAGTCCATATAAAATTCAATATTAATTACTCAAATTTATTAAAAGTTTTTGGAAAATTGGTTTTAAAAATTAGTAAAAATCTATATTATATGAAATTCTTAAAATTAGAAATCAAATTATAGATAATTCCTTAAAAAATTTAATATGAAAATATATTGTTTAGAGAATTTTATATATATATATATATATAACCCCTAAGTATTTAGATTGTGTGATATCGTAACCATAAATTCAATATGGCTATAATGTTGGGTATTAAAAGAAAAGAGAACCACTACCATTTCAAGCATGTTGAATAATTGTGATATGCCCATATAATCCCCATGGCAGCCATGAAAGTCAACGTTGGGTTACAAGACAAGATTCTCTTTATAATAACAACAATGATCATAAGAACTACAATTATCCTAAATATGAGAACCACTGGTTATGGATATCAATGTTTTAGGTGAAATGTTGTATTTTGTTTTTTCTTTTAATGAAACTTGCGTTTCTTAATTAAAAAATTATCTCTCCTAACTAGTTCCGTTGACACACTTATAGTCATGGGATTTCAAAAGTCTAAGAAGAAGCTACTATATTCCCCTTCAACTTTATGGCACCCACTAAAAAAATTATGAGCACTTAAGAGTACAGATATTTTAGATTTCCATTTAAAAAACATACATATATTGAACATATATGTTTAAATGATTTTGGATATTTTAGATTCCCATTGAAAAAAACACATATATTGAACATAGATGTTTAAATGATTTTGGATGCTGAAAATTATAGATATTTCAATTTTCATATGATAAAACACATTCAAATTCAAATAAATATGGCTAATTGCAATTATTCAAACCAAAATATTCAACGCCAATGACCATGAATGTACCTTTGGATCAAAGAGAGTTGGTATTCGTTGGACTTATCACAACCAATGAATATCACCTCCTGGTATAATTAAATGATAAACTCTCTTTTGAAATAAGTGTTTAAGGTTTATTTTTCCTTTTCACGCTAATTTATTAAATAACACTAATGTTATAGGATATGTGGATGATGATAGAATGTTGATAGGATATGTTGATGATGATAGAATGTTGATGATGATAGTGTTTTATGTTTGGTTTAAATTTAGTAAGGAAAAATTTAGTTATCTTAATGGCTGATTTGACTTAAGTCAAATGTCATCTTCAAATGATTTTAATGATTTAAATATTTTTGAATCATAGTTTCTTAAACCATAAATCAAATTTGATATAATCTCTAAAACCAATCAAACTACTTTACTATATATATATATATATATATATAAATAATAACCTTAGAAATTGAATAATACACGATAATGAAACTTGATACTTACAACCATTCAGCAACGAAATACATGGTAAGTAATTTACATGCCTTTAATTTAATTGACTTTTTTTTATGAATTTGGAGATGGAATTGATTAGTTAATAATGATTATGATTTTTTTTTACTTGTTTCGAGTGGGATATTGCATAAATAATCTATAGAGCATTGAAGTACACATTTGGCAAATACTTTTTGTTGGTCACAATTCAAGCGAAATATTCAACGTTGTATCAACAATTTTTCTTTATAATAAAAAAGTATTTATATTAAATATTTATTTATTTAAATGTTATATTTATATTTTTATATTAAATATTCTAATCAAATCTATAACATTATAATTTTAAAAAATATTAATATTTATAATTTTTATTTATTAAATTGTTGAAAAATATTAAGAAAAAAGAAAATTTAAAAAACATTAACATGAATTTTATAATATATTATTATTATTAAGTATGGTATAAAATCATAATATATTTTTATTTTAATATAAGAAAATATAGTTTCAAGGGGAAATTTAATTGGTGATTAAAGTAATATGAAATTTGTAAAATCTGTAAGATTTAAGGTTCGAATACCTTAATTGGGACCTGGTTTATAAGGAGGAGGAGGACAGGTCATAGACCTCTAGAAGTTTACTGGTAGTTATGTGTTAGGTAGGTTGTTGCTCTTTTGGGATACAAAAAAAGTTGATTTTATTTTAATCTTATATTATTTAATAACGATTTAAATTAAATTTAGAATATTAAAATATATTATTATCCCTACTGCTCACATGATATATCACAATCAATTTGCGTTGATCATTCAATCAATTGTTGGTTGACCAAAAATTAAAGAGGCAATTTCTAAAGTGAAAATTAGAAAAAAAAACAATTTATTTTTTTTATTTTTTAATTATCTTTATTTGCATTTTGATTGGTTAATGGACCTTGGGTCTTATTTTGCAATGATGTATTTGTCGTCTTTTACAGTAATGCAGTGTACTATGGTACAAATATGTGATGGCAGACCTTTGTTTGGATTCAAATCTTACGCGTAAGTGAGTCAATGATGTTTCCATAATTCCAAAGCATACATAGTTCCCAAAGTAGTTGGTGCCGATTTACTCCTTCCTATTTGCAACGGAATTGCAGCTCATTGTTTTGACTGCCGACTAACCAATGGCCCAAGTGTATTTTCAAGGTTGTTGAATTAATACAATGTATGATGAGAGTTAATACAATGCCCATGTCATTGGATTTGGCATACTTAGAAAGAAAAAATTATAGATTCCATGAATTCTATAGCAAACCGAATAAATTAGTATGAAGCATAATTAAATAACAACTAATATTAAACGAAAAAAAACATGAATGTATCTTCCATCATCATGCGAAGGAGAGTGGGTCCAAATGGAGCGATCGGGAGCTCGAGTCTGACTTTAACATTAGAGGTCGGGCCCCTCCTCCTTTTGTGTTTAAAAATTAGTTAATTATCTTATTGGCATAATAACTAATATAGTTTTCCCACGTCACAGTGGTTTAGTCTCCCACGTGTCGGTGGCAGTATTTAGGTCAAGGACTAGTCAGAGTCAAGGCTCTCCATCAAGGAAACCACTTCCATTTTTTGGGCCTAACCCCTGAGATCTGATCTAGTCGGGGTCGGTGCTCCTCGTTGGTGCATTGATCTGGATGACCCAAGCACATTTCTAATCCCAATTATATATATATATATATATATATATATATATATATATATATATCACAATTTATATTATTATTAATTATTTCTTATATTTTTATTCATTTTTATAAATAAATAAATAAATGATCTTATTTGCACAAAAAATAAAATAAAATTCCCAAGTAGCATTGGTTCAATGGCCTAGGTGGTAGTGGCAATATTTAGATCAAGGAGCAGTCCGATTCATCACTTTCGAGGGCCACTTTCGTTGTTTCTGGGCTTGACCCCCAACCTTTGACCTAGTCGAGGTCGATGCTCTTCATTGGTGCATCAACCTGCTTGAATGGGGCACATTCCCAACCATGACTATATATATGCAATTTATATTTCTATTATCCACATGGCAGTAGCACATTAGCCCACGTGGTAGTAGCCATCTGAAAGGCCTAGCGAAAGTGGAGCATATTCATGAGTGGGCCTAGTTTTAGCCTAGCACTCCACATGGTAGTATAACATTGTGAGAAGATTGTCCATCATTCAGGTGGAAGCTCCTCAGTGGCCCTTATGGAAGTAGTGAGTTCAAAGCTTAGTAGGGGTCAACCCTATCCATTAGCACAACCAAATTTGTTATTTCTGGTCTTCACCCCCGACCTCCAACCTACTCAGGGTCTGTTCTTTTCGTTGATACATCCTAGTCGGCATCGATCTCATTCCTTGGTACATTAATGTGCTTGATGGCAGGAAAGTATCGACTCTGATTACCACCTTATGCTAGGTTCTTTTCTCATTTTCTCGTGTCAAGAAATATTCTTGCTTCTAGCTTCGTGCTTGTTCCGCTGCATAGTGATAGGGTTATCCATGGTTGTCCAATATGGAGTTACCACAACTAGTTCATCGTAAATTTGGATACATAAGTGTTATCTGAGATGCCACTTTGTGCAGGGTCTGAATGAGCACTTCGCTGGATTTTCGTTGTGGTGGCTTTTACCATGGTGGTTATGTAATCAACTTGACCTTCGTTGACATATTGTCAAAGCAAAAACTCGTCATTATAGGGTCCATTGATTCTATCCCTCCAAAGATTATGAAAATGAAACTATTTTCTAGTCCATGGGGTTCTTAGAGAGCAGAGAAGGCCACACGAAGATTGGCATTCATCAAGGGCATGGGAAATATATTTTCAATGATCAATTACGACCTTGAATGTTATGGACATGTGTGCATTGGATGTGTTGTTTGCATGTAAAAATTTCTACGTTTTGGACAACACATGTCTATGTATGTAATATTTCAACGACTTCCTTCTAAGAACTTGGTGACTTCTGCAGAGAATTTGGTTTAGGTGATATGATAGCGAGTCAAGTCAATTCTGACACAGTTTTTAGGGTAGAGTTGTCGGCCATAGGAATTTCAACAAAAATGAAAAGAAAATCAATTCCTCGGCAATATACAAAGGCCTTCATGTAAATTTAGAGTTTTTCTAATGTGCCATTACATTCTGTAACATAGCATTGTGACCCTCATGAACTGACAGTGTGGTTTGACAGCCTGTCGCCAATGTAACCTATTGATTTCAATAAATAAAATATGTTAATCTGTTATATTTAGGCCCTTTTTTCCCCACTTAAGGGTCTAAATATAGGCAAGAATAATTTAAGGCATATTAATTGAGTATGATCTGGATAACAATTGAAACTAATATGGCATTGAGCAAGGTAGCGAGTAAATCAAATAAGTATAAATTCCATTGTAGGATTTGTAACTGTGATTTGGTTTTCTTTTGATTTCACTTTCTTTGTGTTAATTTCATATTCCAGCTTCTCCTTTAATGCATTATTTATTGTTTGTACAAATTCCAAATGAAATTTAAATAACAACAACTCTCTTATACTTGTGATTTAATATTTACATTTATTTTGTTTAGGATTTCCATCTAATGAAAACATAAATTTTGAGCCAAATCAATCATAGCACATGCATCAATGCACAATCTCAAGGGAAAAATATTTGACGATACTCCCACACTTGCAGTGATGGAAAATATCAATGGCCCAGGTACAATACTCCAAAGGAAGTCAGTGGTTGGGACTTTTCACTATTTTCCAAGTTGTTTCACTTTTCATTCCTGACTGATTGGGCAGCGAAAGCATTGTAACTTTAGCATAATTAAGAAAATATTATAGTTGTAGAGTTTCGTATTTCCATTTATTTTATATGACTGAAAAATTGTTATTATGAATATTATTTAGTTCTAAGCACATAATATAGTCATAGTAATGGCGATGACAAAATATCAAATACTTTGAGCTCTGGATTATACTACAATGTTCACTATATTTTATGTAATCCTATGCATTCAATGAAATTACTTAGATATTTAACACTTGATAGAATATTTTGTTCCATTGCCAAAGAAATCAAATGGTAAGTCTCTAAATGTTTATGACTGTTACAATTCATTCTACAGTGAATACTTCAAAAAACATTTCAGCATTTCCAATAGTTTTCATGGGTTGACAACACATGAAGGAGATGGAAAAAAGGTCTTTCAAAGGACACGAACTTTGCGAACCCATGTGCAATTCAATTTGTATTGACATTGTCAATAAGGTATGTGACTGTTTCAATTTGCATTTTTTCAAAATGCAACAGATTCATTGGTTGTCTACTTTTCTTAACCTCGTTTGTGTCCGTACGGTTGAATTTGCATTGTGAGGAATCTATCTATGTAAAATCTCATGAGTTTTCTTTTCGCTATTGACAAAATCCATTTAAAAACATATGTGAATTTAGCATTTTAAACAGGTTTTTTCACTTTCACTGTTCGTTGTCTGCACTTAGGCTCATGAATAAGAATATTTTCCACATTTGTTTCCATTTGAGTGTTGTAGTTGCATTTAAAAGCATTGTAAATGTTAAGTAATATGAATACTTACTCTAACTAGATTTAAAAAGACTTTAGAGTTAGTGTCACGTATAACAGAGAATATTGCTAGCAACCAGGAAAAAATCAGAAAGTTATGCCATAAAAAATTTGAATTTCCTAGGAAGTGCATCTTCCTTTAGATGCTATAAGAAATTACACATAATAACTAATATCTTTAACCTATTAGGGAACAAAAACTAGAGAAATATTGACCATCTTAGTCCATTCGCTTGTCATTATTTTTCTTTCTTGAAGACTTGTATTGCTTTTGTTATATGTCATAAGTCAATAGTTTCATAGATAGAAACTCATATGCCAAATACATTGTTGTCTTTTGCAGATGTGTTTTGCAAATACATGAAAGTGGAAATGTATAATTAGTTGCATGTTGCATTGTATTGTTCGTTTTTTTTTCATTTAGCTAACCAGTTTCAATGAAAACTTTAATGGGGACAAATATACAAAAATTCCTAAAATAATTATTGTGGACATTTGGCAATCGAAAATGCCATGCAAAAATCATGAAACTATTGACAATGTCTTGAACAGAAATAATCTTTTCATACTTCAAGCATTTTCATACACCCCACGTGATTCTATTTTCAATGCAATTGAAGTACATATGCATTTCCCCTATACATCGACTGAATTGTGAAATCACACAATTGACCACTTCTTGATATGTCTTTAACAATGCCAATAGAAGCAATAGAATCATTTAATTATGAGCTAGCACCTGATTTCTTATATCAGCGTCATGGAAATCATGACGTTGAAAGATATTTGCAGAGGATGTGTCTCCCTACTTCAAATGGTCCTATTGACAATGAACAAGCACTATGAGAAGATACATTTTGCATACGTTGGTTGGACAAATGGTTGAAGTTACCAATAACAATCTGACCAAGCACAAAAAAAGGTATCTTCTTTTCAATTCAAGCAAAATAAAAAACCCACTGCATATATTGCTCCATGATGGGAATCCTCTTAACGGTCACTATGAACCATTGTTGTACAAGAAAATAGGCCAAAGCATTGTAACATGCACTGAATACTTTTCTCCTTCTTGTAAAGATATACAAATCTATTGCAAAGTGATCAATGAAAAAATGTAAGCCCATGAATCGCATAAGGTGACAAATCCTATATCCATTTGTGTAAATAGCATGTTCTTTGCACTGTGGCATTTGATAACGCCTAACTTTGATACAAGGTCCTTGAGACTTTACATTATCCAATCATTATAATGCGCAATGCATAGGATGCATTGCATTGTTTACAAAATATCTAACAAATGATGTCATAAAAAGTAAAAAAAGAGTTGCAAATTGGCAAGCATACCTTATTAATATGGAAATTCCATATGAAAAAGGCGGGGTTTAAGGTGGGCCATTTTGTTTGCAACGGAAAGTGATAATATTCAAAGTGAACATACAAGAATGGTCCTTTCTAACTAGAAGCATCGTCAATTATTTCCAATGCAACAATTGTTGAAGCCAAACATATCACTTTGTGTCACTTCAAACAAATGCACTACATACTCATTATGCACCTTTGCCATTATATGAACATAGCAATAGATACAATGTACATTGTCAAATTATACCAATAAGAACAACGTCCTTACAAACCAAACATGGACCCATGCCAACATATGCACATAGGCATCAAGACACATTGTAATGTGCCATGGTGCCAATGAAAACACAAAAAAACAGTAAGATCAATGTCCTTAGATTAAAACAACTTTCACGTTTAGAAACAAAGAACCATAAATAATCATGCAAAGAAAAATTGCAAAGTTGACATTGTTACTTGTCAGAGTGTAACACCCTCCTCCCCTATCTACCCAAGCAATCAGCCAGCCTAGGTAAACATGCGACGAGAGGCTACTATGATATGACTCAACCTCCTAGGTAACCTTAAGGAAACAAAATTGATGGAAACACAACACACAGACCTCCCTCAGGTTCTTCAGGACCCCCAGGAACTGATCCACCACTCTGGGTGCCCAAACCTTGAGTTAACCTAGCATTTAGATGAATTAAACCCAAATTCGCTCCAATGACAAGGCATGAATGTGATGATAACCCTATAGTTTCTCTCATAGGCTTTCCTGCCAGCGAAAAAAGGCCTAATTTTTTAGTGATATGCTAGGGACTTCGGGATTTGAGCCACTTTTTCAGGGCCAGAGCCCAGGTCACTACCCAAAACTGAACCATATCTTAAAATTAGTAAGATAACATGGAAATGACTTTACTAAAGCAAATACGTGTTCAAGACCTTAACTAGACCCCTACTAGCCATGACAGGCATTTTGTCAAACGTTTAGTAAATATGCAACTTACAAGTGTAACAGATCTGGTCATAGGGGTCTCATACTTATCTAAGATTCGCCGTGAAGCATTGTCTCCTTATCACATTAGCTTCAATTTCATCCATTAGGTCATAGATACATTGATCATTCAATAACAAGTAAGAACATGATGAGAGTCACTCATGGCTGCTATCATAAAACATGTAAATAACCAGCATAATAGGGACAAAAATACTAATGAAATCAAAGCCATACAAACCATGTATAATCCATCATAATGCTCATAGATATACAAGGATAAATGACCTTTCATTAATGATGCAAAATCCAAACTTGGGATGGGAATCCCACATTCCACTTGACCATAGAATGGTTGAGCCAAATCTCTCTTTAGACATTCACCCGCGTGCCATATTCCAAGCATAAATGTGGTATTTCATAGAACACGTCAATAAAAAAATATACAGGGCTTCCAGAGGCCATCCACCTCAAATAATCAAATACTGATTCTACCTCACGGTCAGACAACAAAAAACCATAATCAAATCGGTCTCTATCCAAGCCTTCCAGGGCTCTAGAGCGTTTGTCCAACCAAGGCTCCAAGACTAGTAACTCAACCCATAGCTTTCACCGGGTGTCCAACCAAGGCTCCAGGACTAGTAACTCAACCCACCAAGGGCTCCATAGTGTTTGTCTAACCAAGGCTCCAGGACTAGTAACTCAACCCAATTTGTTCTAGTGCTCTAGAGCATTTGTCCGACCAAGGCTCCAAGACTAGTAACTCAACCCAAGCTAAGGAATCATGAGAACCAACTAAAAACACAATAATGAAAATAAACCCACAATCACCATGGCTATCTAGGAAATGGAAAGTTTAGGCAATCCACTATCAATCTCGACCATCCTTGAGGCCAATGACAGATCATAACCAAAAATCCAGATGCATATGCCATGCATGTGAAAACTAGTGAAGGAAACATACATGAAACTTGGTACCTGCAAGAAAATATGATGTAGTTGTGATCCTGATGCCTTCTCATGCTTTCCTTCTCTTCCTTTGCCTTCTTGCTCCAGGAATCCAAGTATTCCACACCCTCCAAGAGTGCTCCAAGAAAAGTCTAAGTCTCCAAGAGTATGAGAGAGAGAGAGAATGATGAGAGAGAGCTCCAAAAATGAACTGAACAAGTCTGCCCACTGATCCTTTTTATTAATCAGTGCTCTATTTTCTTCATTTTCTATTATTTTCCTTCATTTTCCTCCTCACATGCAGCCTATGATCTTTCACCTTCCTTTTCTCCTAATTTCCATTATTTTCATAAATAAAATGCAAATTAATGCCTCGTGCCTTTCCAAAATGATAACCATTGCCTTTGCCAATATCCATAGCCATAATAAACTAAATCAACACCTATTAAGATGTTTCTCCCACAATTCAGCTTGGAATACGTGTCCCATCAACCATGGCCTTATATATTTTTTTACATGGAATTTTCACCAGGGTTGTTACAGAACCCTCCCCCTTGGGGGAACATCATCCTCGGTGTTCAATGAAACTTATAACCAACAAGACTGCTGAAAACAAAACATATTGCCCATGGAGATTTATAACACAACGCATTGTAATATTTATAATGATCATTACTGAAACATAACAAACATATCGTTTACGAGAGCTTTATAACAAAACTCATTACGATATTTACAATAATAACCACATATACTTATGCTTATTTTCTTCAACCAAAAAATAACTATATTGTTAATGGAGCGTTATAAACTAGCTCGATACAATATTTATAATAATATACAAAGATACACATATGCACATTTTCTCAGTTGGAAAATAAAAGGATATGATGTCTACATCCACAACAAGGGAATCCAGAGGCTCACACCTCCACCCTAAAAGTAATACTAGGATTCATCTCCTTCACAAGAATTCCAAAATCCACTGCAAATTCAAATCTGCATCCAATGTCTAGCGCTATAATCCTGCGCCACTTGTCTTCTCAGTGAACAGTTACCGGCTCATTGTTCTAGGGCGCACTTCCAATGTGAATCTGATTCCATGTGGTAATGCTAATGACCAAACCAAATCCATCCTTGGTCTTCCTATATCTGGTACATAGCCCCTTGGGCAATCCGGTCAACCCCTTCCATGCAGTCACTCATCTTCCAAGCTCCACTGGCACCCCCATCTCAGGCAATCCATCCCTTTGCAAGGCTTCCTACATCGGAAGATACAAAAACCAAGGCATATCCTTGCCTCAAAACCATCATACCGGTCATAGCATGCTCATGGAAATCAGTGGACACTATTGGGTACCAGTGTCCCACAATGGCCCTGCTCCTGAAGTACTCTACCAACATACTGTTGCATGTTCCAATTTCTTTCGTTGTTGCTACCAACTCTTGTAGTCAATTTCAATCACCAAAACAACATTTTCGTGCTTCCTGCCTCCTGTACCAAGCACATACCTTTCATTAGATTTAAAATAAATTCAAATCATACCCCATTGGTAGCTTGTCAATAAGGCACACTTGCAATTTTGTTCGCTTCCTGTCACAACAAGTCAAACTAACATATTTGACCAAATCAACATGTATAAAAATATCTCATCAGGTTAGCTCAAAACATAACCATCATAGATTAAAATCATAAATCGCATGTAACCATCATAATGAGAATCATCAATCACATGCATAATAAAACGAAAATAATATACCGATACTTATCTTGTAATTGATCCTTACTTCTACCTTTGTTCTTATTTCCTACGCACATCGGATCGGTTTCTACACCCGTCAAACACCCAATGCCTTCTCCTTAACCAGGTGCACATTGTTGAATCGATTTAATCACTGTTAATTTGACTGAATCACAACCATTAATTGCCAACCCAAGGTAGGTCTATTTATTTCAAAGGAGTATGCACCGTCTGTGCCGATACACTTCATCCAAGAGTAAAAATAAAAGATAGCAACAAACATCGCTGAATTTAATTGCAGAAAGTAACACATGCAAAAATAAAAAACGTTCTACAAAAATGAAACCACAGTTCATGTTACTAAGGAAAATGCGTGCCACACACCATACCACTAACTAAGCTGACTGACTGAATATTATGCATAAATCAATCCTGTGTGACAACATATGAAAATTATGGAAACAGAAATAAACCCATTCTGCAAATTACACGACGACAAAAATAAATTCACACTTACTGAAAGGAACAATAATTAATCTACCACTATTCTATTGTTGTTGTTGCAATCCCTGCTAAAGAGGAGTGCCCTTCCTCCTTAGCAAGGCGCAGGGATGAATTGTGAATTAGTTAAGGTCCCAACACGACATCTATAAACACATCAACAATGCTATTCTTAGTATTAAAATGGTTATGAATTATAGAAGAAAAATGATGACATTGTTTGTCCTTGTTTACATGGAACTGAGTCCCCTTTATAATATCTGCATGCCCAAAATAAGAAACAGGTCAATCGAGAGAGAATAGAAATCGTTACAATAGGTTCTAAATACAAGGCCTGTTGTTGTTACATCATTTCTCAAAATCACAACTGCCTTGATTCCTTAACCGCTCATAGATAATACAATCTTTATGACAGTTGTCCTATGGAATAGTACCCATGACAGTCCTAGACAGGTGTGATGTAGTCAACATCCCATGGTGTAACAACAATTCGAGGTGTAATAGCAATGCTTGAGGTGTAGCAACAATTCGGGGTGTAACAACAATGGTTTGAAACAATAAGTACCGAAAACCCCTTTGTGAATTATCACACCATTGTTCATCCTTCGGTCGTGGACTTTGGAGCATCACCTGAAAGAAATAGAGCCAGAGAACTTTTTCCATATTTGCCTCGATTAGCCATTAAAAAGATATCACCTCATTCATATTTAACAAAAATGGAAAAATAATGTCATAACAAAAATGGATTCTTATAACCGGGAAAAAGGTAATTATGATATAAATTCCACATGTTTAGAGGTGAAATGGTCAAGGATGGGGGGGGGGGGGGGGGGGCGAGAAGGTGTCTAAAATATGTACAAAACCTGTACCCAACATCTCCCCCAAGCTGAAGCAATTTCATGTCCTCATGCAAAATACTCCAGAGCTTGTAGTTGTACTTCATATGCAGTTGTGTTAGATTATAGGCATTATTGGTGTCCTCCTTAGTAGACCTGTAGCCTTGAGTGGCCATCAACTGATGTGGCCAAGATTCCTCCTCATAATCACACAGTTGATACTGACGCTGGTACTCCTCCACTAGCAGCCAAATCAAAGGATACTTAAACTTGAGTCCTATCCAAAAGGCTCCCAATAGATCCATAATTCGGGCATACTCTAGGACCCATGCAACAGCAACCACGAAATTTAAAAACCAAAGGGGTCGCTCTCCTGTAGTCCTGCACTACTAACCTCTTTGCGTTTATGGCACCCTGTTAGTGCATGACTCTTCATCTGCACAAAAAGGTTGAGGAAGAGCTTCACAATTACTCCTGTAGATGGTTGCATGTCCCTTGACATCCGGAATACTCAAAAATTTCCTAAAAAGTCATCTTAATTTTGTGGCCATACCCGGTTCAACCCGGATCATTAATGTTGCCTTCTCTTCATTCGCGCTAGCTGAATTCATGGCCATGTGCCATTCTATCTGATTTTTCATAATAAAAATAAGGGCGCACAGCTAAAGATCACCCATGTAAGAAAGAACACATGCAACCATTTGCGTACTAGCATGTTCACAAATTATATTATGAAGGAAATTCTCGCAAAGCAAGCTTTGATCATCGAAATCACAGGCACAAAAAACAACCAAAAAGGTTCGGTTAGAATTATCCAAATATGGTCTATTTTCATAGACTGCCTTCAACTAAAATAAGAAAAATCGTTGCCATAGAAAAACTGGGTAGGATGGAGAGGCTACACCCTAACATATTTTAGGGCGAGTTCATGAAGCTTGTATTTATCATTCATTAAATCTCGAACCTGCTATTGCAATAGCTGCAACTGCTCTTATTTTTTCTTCGTAGTTGCCTCTTTTCCCCATCTTTCTCATTTTTCTGCCAATTCCTTCTGAGCCAATTTCTCCTTGTGCAAGTTTACTACTTTCTAGTGTGCCATCAGCGAGATCACTCCTTCCTGCAACAAGAGTGCATGTTGTTTCCACTTATTCAACTTTGATGTCAATAAAACTTTCTCTCAACACTATCCTACTTCAGGACCCTGTGTTCCTTCACATGCAATATCACTTGGGGGTGTAACAACATCTCGAGGATTGAGCTGCTCCATTTCAATTGTTGGTTCTTGTGTAACAGCAACGTCATTAACAGGTTCTTGTGTAGTAGCCTCTTCTTTTCATCCCTGGGTAGCTTCTACCTCTATTGTTGGTTCTTGTGTAACGACAATGTCGTCAGCAGATTCTTTTGTATCAGTTCTCAGGTCGCTACCCATGGGATGCTCTGTTTCAGCTGTCAGTTCTTGTGTATCAGCAGTGTCGTCAATGGGTTCTTTTGTAACAGCTTCCGAGGGTTCTGTCTGAATTTCCTTCGAGATGGTGCTTGCAACAAAAACTTTGTATATGATTTCTGCTAGGTTTATGGTGCATGCCACACACACAAGACCTCATACATAATCCGCCCTCTTTTTTTCCACTACTTTTTCTAGGGTATCCATGCTTGGGACCCTTTCTTTTTCTCTACTTCCTTCTAATTTCTACCTTAATTTTTCATTTTCGTCTTCTAAATTTTTGATTTTAAGCAGAAAAAATTGAGTCTCATCCTTACCTCGAAAAGGGTATTCTTCTGGATGGGGTTGTCCCCCTTCTTTTTGCTTCCTCGTTTCCTTGCTCGGTTCTTTGCTGGATGAAGGTGAAGGTTCCGACTGTGAGCTAAATTTTACCCTCTTCTTTGGTATCCTGCCACCTATCGGCTTCTTCAATGATATTCTCTTGGTCCTACCTTTTGAATATTGGCCTCGTTCTCTAGTCTCCCTTACTTCCTTTGGGGCGTCAGGGATTTCAGTTTGCCTCTTGCGGGAGATCCTTGTCTTTCTAATCATAAATTCTTCCCAACTTCTGCCTTGTCATTCCAATGCATCCAGTATGATCAATTTAATAAGACTGTGTTTGGTGACACAAGTTTCTAGGTGTGAAATAGTTTTTACAGCGGCAGACATGTGCCTCATGTTTTCTAACCAAAAATATGGAAGGTTAACCATCTTACTGTGTTGCAGGTGGTTTAGCAGTGAAAAATGGTAGTTGAACATGATCGTTTCCCTTCCTTGCCAGGTAATGTACTTGATAATTTACAGGGAAAAATCTCCCCACGGCTGAGGGAGTGACAATCTGTCAATTCCCCTACCCTTCTTCTTCAATTGTTCCTATCCTTGAAGGAATTCTGCCTTAAGAGAGGGGTCATTGATTTTTTGTAGAACCATCATTTCCCCACAATATGTAGTGGTGTCACACGGGCAATCACTTCTTATGTCACTTCTAGATTTAACCCTCGAACTTCCATCTGGTTTTTATGCAGGTTCCGAGCGAATTCCATGGCCACCGACTCCTATGATCCCTAGAGCTGTTTGAAAAATTCAAACCATCCTGCTTCCTTAAAGACCTGGTATGCCCCGGGTAAATTCTCCAATGCTTCAGTCGAATTGGGCTCTTTTCAGACTACTGCTCCTCCCATCTCTATCCCAACAATATTTACTCTTCTCTTTCTCTGAGAATTTTGGAATGAAGGTGCAATGCTTCGCTGAGGTTGATGTTAGGGCAGTGAAATAGGCAATAAAATGAGGAGTTCAGGTTAGGAAGGATCGTACTGCACATGGTATGGTTTCATTATTCGTTTGGATCATGGAGATCTGGTATTAAATGCATTTTAATTCTTGGCATGATTGAAATAAAGGGATAATGATGACAAAGTTTTAATAATGATTACCGATTTTAAATTTGAGATCATAGATTACGAAATGATTCTTCCTCTCCCCCGAGTTTAATGTGGCATCTGTCCTCGGTTGTCTAAAGAGATACCATATTAATTTCCATGTTTTTAAATAGAGGGAAGAAGTGATATGCCTTTGTATGACGTACCTAGCATGATGTGGAAAGAAAGGACTAGTAACAAGAATTAGTGATCTAATTAATTCTAGTGATGATGTGCTAGTTGTATGAATTTCTCCTGTGGCATAGTGCTGATGAATACTCTCTCTTTTTTATATTTTGGCTGACAATTTCGCTGATGTGACTGATTACAGGTTGACAACTATTACACATGTAACAACAGACCCAATTTCCAAGCTATTTCTACAACTGTTTATTATTTACATGATTCTTTAAAATACTTACAAAAAGAATTTACAGAGATAACAAACATATTCTAATAGAACTTGTAACAACATAAAAATAGGATATGCATGAGTTACATAATGTTGTTACAGAGGAAAAATAAATGTGCAACAACTGCTACATAATGGTTTCCAATTGTCATAATCGGTCTTTCTACACGCCAGAAGAGGTTTTCACAGTCAGATTTTCATTTATATGTTTTTATTGCTCTTTTTAATTAATTTATTTATTTGCTAGGTGTAACAGTTGCGAACAGAAGATGGTTTTCGGATGTTACACTTATTAGAGAATTAAGAAATTGGCAGCACAAGGGAATTTTCCCCTACCTTCATAATCCGAAGGTCAGAATATGTGACAGTGTTGATGAATGATTCCTTTGAAGAAAGTTTGTGATATATTCAAATACGGTGCCCATTGCAAATAATGGTGTCCTAGCACTGTCAATGGTTACTAAATTTACAGTCCCATTGTCGAAGACTGTGTCAAATTCATAAGGACCTAGCCACCTAGTGCAGAGCTTCCCTTTAAAATCCTTAAATCTTGAATCATATAATAGAGCCCAATCTCCTTTTTGAAATTTCTTCTTTTTAATGAATTTATCATGCCACCTAGCTCTTTGTTGTTGGACAATGTTTGTTTGCTAAATGGTAGCTAATTGTTTCTCATCTAGTTCATTAAGTTGATTCAATCGTTGTTTTTGTGTTGTTTCCATATCCAAATTTACTTGTAGTGTTGTTCTTAATGTCTTAATTTCAAATTCTATAGGAAAGAGAGGATTTTTACCATACACTAATTTGTATGGTGAGAACCCTGTAGGATTCCTCCATGTAGTATGGTATGCCCATAGTGATTATGGAAGTTTATCAGCTGAATTTATTCAATGGCTAGCTATGATCTTGGTAAAAATTCCCTCAATAACCTTGTTGGTGCTTTGTACCTGGCCATTTGCTTGCGGATGATAAGGCGAAGTGATTCTATGACAGATTTTGTATTTTTCAACAAGGATCTGAATCAAATGAGATGTAAATTCGGGTCCTCCATCTGTCACTATTTCTCTGGGTACTCTAAAGCGAACAAAAATATCTTCTAACAAGAAGTCTAAAACAACCTGCTTTGTAGCTCTAGTTAATGCTTTCGCCTCAACCCATTTTGTGACATAGTCTATGCAGACTAGAATGCAGGATTTCTCTTGAGATGATAGGTTAATTGGTCCTACAAAATCTAAGGCATATTTCTCAATTGGTTCTAAGAGTATTTGAGGTTATATCTACATCTCGTCTGATTGGATTAGTTGACCCATTCTTTGGCAGCTGTCACATTCCTTCACAAATTTCTTAGCATCCTGGAACATTGTGGGCCAATAGTATCCTGTTGAGAGCACCTTGTATCTTGTTCTCTTATATGCAAAGTGTCCTTTGCAAGGTTCCTCATGACATGCTCGAAGGTTATAAAAAATTTCATCCTCCCTTACACCACATCTAATCTGATGGTTTGGCCCAGTGTGATAGATATTTCCTTCTATCCATGAGTATCTAGCACTTTGTTGGACAATCCTTTTATTTTCCCTGTAGGATAGGTGTTGGGGAAATTTTCTTGCAGTAAGATAATTAGCTATGCCTGCATACCATGGTGAGTGAATTGAAATAGAAAAAATATATTCATCTGAAAAGAATCTTTAATAAGCATGCTTTCACTACCAACATTCAGCCTAGAAAGAAAATTAGCCACCACATTGTCTTTCCCAGGTTTATCTAGGATAGTTATATCAAATTCCTGTAACAACAATAACCACTGTGTAATCCTACCATTAGTGAGTGGTTTTTTCATTAAAAAATGAATGGTAGAGTGGTCAGTGTGTACAAGCACTTGATATCCTATGATGTAGTGCTGAAATTTATTGATGGCATGCACTACTGCAAGGAATTCCTTCTCAGTCACTGTGTAATTAAGTTCAGCTGGAGTCAAGTTTTTTCTTATATAATAAATGGAATATGGTTTTTTGTCCTCCATTTGGCCTAAAATAGCTCCCACGCAGTATTAGATGCATCCATAGCTATATGGAACGACAGATTCCCGTTTGGACCCCGCAAAATAAGAGTTGTTGATACATGGTCTTTTAATTTCACAAAGGCCTGATTGCATTTTCCTATCCATACAAACTCTACATCTTTCATAAGTAAAGAAAATAAAGGAGATGAAATCTTTGAAAAAAATTCTATAAACCTCTATAGTACCCTGCATGACCCAAGAAACTATGTACCTCTTTTTGTGTCTTGGGGATTGGGATTTTCAAGATTACTTCTATCTTAGCAGGGTCCACTTTAATCCCGTCAGCTAAAATAAGATGTCCCAGCATGATCCCTTCATTCATCATCATGTGACATTTCTCAGTACTCAAAGCAACATTATTATGTTCACATAATTCTAATACTTTTTCCAAATTGACTAATGTTGTTTCGAAGGCGTCCACATAGGGTGTAAATTCCTCCATGAAAATTTCTGGATAGTCATTAAAGAGATCTGAGAAAATTCCCAGTATCACCGTTTGGAAATTTTTTGGTGCATTACAGAGTCCAAAAGGAAGAATCATGTATGCGAAAGTTCCCCAAGGGTAGGTAAAGGTCGTTTTATCTTGGTCTTCCGTAGAAATATGTATTTGGTTGTACCCACTAAACCCGTCTAAGAATGAGAAAAATTTCTTTCTAGACAGGGTATCAAGGACCTGGTCTATAAATGGCAAGGGGAAATGGTCCTTTTGAGTGGCTTTGTTAAGTTCTCTATAATCCACAAACCCTCCACTTGCCATTCTTTTTGGGGACAATGACAAGCAGAGATACCCATTGACTGTCAGAAATGTGATAAATGAAGTTTTTAATTAGGATTTTATGCAATTCTTCTTTTACTACCTCCTTTAATGCAGGGTTCATGTGTCCCTGTGGTTGTCTCACTCTATTGCAACCATCCTTCAAATAGATGCGGTGAGTGCACATACTGGGATGGATACCCTTCATATCTATATAATCCCATGCAAATGCCTTTTTGTACTTCTGTAACAACAATATGTTCTTTTCAATAGTGAAGTTTAGATTGACATTAAGATATTTGCCTAGTTCTATTTCAATAGGACTGACGTTAATACTTGGAGAGGTCTTCATCTATTCAAGGCTCAAATCTTCTACAACATCTTCCTCCCCATAGTCTTCAATGGAAGTAACAAAAAGTGAATTACTAATAAAACCACCTAAGATGTTATCTTCTGTTTCATTCTTAAAGTATTGTGCCTTCCTAAGGGTGAGAAGTGGCTGTGAGTGATCTGACTTGGGTTCAAATTCATCCCACAAGGGGTTCCCCGAATCCGCATCTGGTTTTGCTGGGGGATAAAGGCTAATATTTTTGGTGGCCTGGGCATTATAAATCATCATAGACCCCGACCCGCATCCCATGAATGCATCTGTAGTGGCTACCATGACCTTCCTAAGATTAAAGGATGCCCCCCAGGTTTGATTTAGTTTGTAAAATAATGAAGTCAATAGGATATCGCCAAGAATCTACTGTAATCACTCCGTCTTCTAACATCCCCTCAGGTTTTACATGGGACTTATCTGCTAATCCCAACACCATAGGTGTGTGTATTAGTATGTGTAACCCTAAGGTGATGAAGAGCTCTTTCATCATTACATTATTGGTTTCCCCTAAATCAATCAATATATTGGTAATGGTCATGTCATTGATGTAAACAATGATTGTAGGATTCCCTGGATCATTGTATTTTGTTAGAAGGGGTTGATCAATCATCAACTTGGATAACTTTCCCATCACATGAATAGTAGCAGGGTCCTTAGGCTTCCTTCCATGTTTTTTAGCACACATATCCCTTACTATTTTTGCATAAATAGGCACATATATGATAGCATGTAGTAGAGGAATATGTATGTGTAAGTTTCTCAACTCCTTAAGAAAATCTTATTCCAGGTGTGAAGTCATACCAATTTCTGCTAGCCTTCAAGGATATGGAGGGTCTTTAGTTGTTATAGTCAAATCAATTATTACAGGTGTATCAGCTTTACTCGAACTGGTTGTTATAGGCGCATCAGTCCTTTTCGAATCAGTTGTTACTGGCATGAAAACAACTTCAAAATATGTAGGACCCCCCTGGGTGACTCACATTCTTCTTCGGTTATAATAGGGGAAAGATTTGGGTTAACCACTTTCCTTGACCGAGGATGGATTTTGTTATACCCGACATGAGTGATACAATAAGTTTGAAAGGTAGTCGAGGGTTCAATGTTATGGGCCGCCTTATTGTTCGGGTTAGGGTTACGTTGCACAGGTAATTGGGGTCGTATAGAAGTTGTAGTAACAGGTGTTTGAAGATGTAGTAACTGTAACTACTATTGTACTGGTATTACAGGGGGTACTAGACCTAGGGAATTTCCTCTCAAATTCTAAGTCCAAGGATATGGTTGGAATGGAGGGCATTGGAAAGGTGATGAGGGAGACCATTAATTCTAAGGTGAAGGATATTGTGTTAGAGGAGGGGCAGAGTACTGCAATGGAAATTGTTGAACATTAAATGTATATTCTATGGATTGAAAGAAGAGAAGTCTTGAGGCATACTTGGGGGTCGTGGTTGCCATGGTTTCGTAGATCCAATGAAGTAGGAAGACGAAACCTCCTCGCTTGATTCCTTAAGCAGGACTTTCAATCTAGGAAGCTGCGGGCAATGACCGGTGGAATTTTCTAGATCACAAATGTTGCACAGGACGATGTTGTTTAGCCTACATTCCTTCTGGGAATGCTCGTCTTTGCATATCATGCAAAACACGACTAAATCCACATCAACTTCATCCTGTGGTTTCTTCACTTGTGTCGTCATTATTTGAGCAGACAGGGTACTGAGAAGATTAGTTTTAAGATTCTCGAACAAGTTTTCGATTTCCGCCCTGGTCACACCACCGTTTTCATATTTCTGTATCCACGAACAGGCATCTCGTACAATACTTCTCCCCTTCGACAATACTTTAGAGAATATCAAACAAAGCATTATTATCTATGCAAATGGTTCCTGCGATACGTCCCCCTTCCCTAATAGATTCATGGTATCAAGGTAGTCATTTGTCATTCCCCTTATGAATATGGTCTTCAAGATTTCTTTATCTAAGTCACTGTGTTTAGATCTCTGCAAATTGTAATTGAATCGCTCCACATAGTCCTCCAATCTTTCTTCCTCCTTTTGTGTCATCCTAAATATTTCTTCCCTCAAATCCCTGTTCCTGCAATAATCCTGATACTTAGATAGGAATGTCTCTTTCATGTCACTCCACGTTCGAATGGTAGCATAGCCTAATCCCACAAACCATATCAATGTTGCTCCTTTTAGAGTAGCAGGGAATAATTTCAGCTTCTGAGCATCTGAAATATAATCATAGCTCCTACACAAGACATAAATTCAAACAAGAAGGTGTCAGGGTCTTCTATAGTCATTCCTTGAAAAGATGGGAGAGATGACAAAGAAATGTTTTTCATGGGAGCCTCACCTCTGATACCCCCTATTGGAAACTCAAGGGTGGTAATGGTGGCATTTGTTTTAGTGTCATTGTTATTTTTTTACCCCATTGTTGATCCTCCTGATCCTTATTGTGACAGGTCTTCTTTAGACCATTTTGGTGACTGTCATTATGGGTGAAGATTTGTTAATTGATAGTTGAGGCTGCTTCAAGGCTGTTTATTTCACTGTGCTGCCCAAATCGAGATATTGATAAGTCAATGAATAATTTTCCATCTCAGGCTCCTCGTGTTCCCCACCATTTCCCCTTGACCCTCAGTCCTAAGGTCCTAATCAGTAGCCTTCCACTACTACTCCTGATTTTGGATACTTAGTTTTGGGAGTGGTTACACTAGTTTTAGGATGATACGGTATGTAGACAGAGGAACCGGATGCTTCTATTCTTATTATGGGAGTAACAAATTTTTGTGGCCCTGTTTTCCTTGCGTCCCTCTGAGAATTTGACTATTCTTTTTCTGCTTTTGAGATCAACTCATGAATAAATGTTTTCTTCCCCAAATTTGCGCTCTTCTTATTTCTTTTATGACCCGTTTTTCCTGTAATTTATTAGAGTGGTTGTACTTTTGGATTTATATTATTCCTACGCTTTTCAAATGGACCCTATGCACATTTATTCAAGCCCTAAGTGTCTCATCTTATACAGTGGTGAACCCACTCAAGTATATTAGAGCGATCCACAGGTTCTTACCTCTCGTCTTATTGCCCAACACCTGTAAAGCTAAGAACACATCTAAAGAATCAAGGAATTCACAAAATCTAAGTATCCTAGCGACCACATTATTGAGCCTACCCAGGTATATTAGAGTGGTGTGCAGGTTGTTACCTCTCGTCTTACCACCCAACACCTGTACACTAGAAACACTTTGTTAACAAAACACACTTGGTTGATTGCATCGTCAACTGCCTTCCCCGACAACGGTGCTAAAATGTTGAATTGATTTAATCACTGTTAATTTGACTGAATCGAAACCATTAATTTTCAACCTAGGGTAGGTCTATTTATTTCAAAGGATTATGCATTGTCTGTGCTGATACACTTCGGCCAAGAGTAAAAATCAAAGACAGAAACAAATGTCGCTGAAGTTAATTGCAGAAAGTAACACTCATGCAGAAATAAAAAACATTCTACAGAAATGAAACCACACTTCATGTTACCAAGGAAAAGTCAAGCCACACACTATACCACTAACTAAGCTGGATGACTGAATATTATGCTCAAGTCAATCCTATGTGACAACCTATCAAAAATATGGAAACAAAAATAAAGCCATTATGCAAATTACACTGTGATAGAAATAAATTCACACTTACTGAAAGGAGCAATAATTAATCTACCACTATGATACTGTTGCTGCTGCAATCCCTGCTAAAGAGGGGGGCCCTTCCTCCCTAGCAGGGTGTAGGGATGAAATGTGAATTAGTTAAGGTCCCAACACCAGGTCTGTAGAAACATTAGAAACATTATTATTTGTATTAAAATGCTTATGAATTACAGAAGCAAAATGACGACACTGTCCATCCTTGTATGGTTATGAATTACAGAAGAAAAATGACGACACTGTCCATCCTTGTTTACATGTAACTGATTCCCCTTTCTAAGATCTAGATATGATTCTCATGCTCATCATAATGAGAGAGAATAGAAATTGTTACAACAGGTTCTAAATACAAGACCAATTGCTTTTACATCATTTCTCAAAATCACAACTGCCTTGATTCCTTAACCAACCATAGATAATACAATCTTTATGACAATTGTCTTGTGGAATAGCACCCACGGTCCCAGACATGTGCGATGTAGTCAACATCCCGCAGTGTAACAATAATTCGAGGTGTAACAACAATGCTTGAGGTGTAGCAGCAACTCGGGGTGTAACAACAATGGTTTGAAACAACAAGTACTCAAAACCCATTTGTGAATTATCACATCGTTGTTCATCCATTGGTCGTGGACTTTGGAGGATCACCTGAAAGGAATAGATCTAGAGAACTTTTTCATATTTGCCTCAGTTAGCCATCAAAAAGATGTCACCTCATTCATATTTAACAAAAATGGAAAAATAATATATCAAAACAAAAATGGATTCTTATCACTGGGAAAAAGTTAATTATGATATAAAGTCCACAGGTTCAGAGGTGAAATAGTCAAGGATGGGGGTAAGCAAGTGCTTAAAATATGCACAAAACCTACACTCAACACACATATACATAGTGTGCAACACACACATATGACCACACATGACATACAACTCGATGCAATACCTGCACCTACACCTGACATACAACACATACACCTACACATGGTGTAAAACACAACACAATACATCTAAACCCGATGTACAATACCACACATTACATGCATGTACATAATTCACATACATAGTACCACATGCCCTCAACACATCATGTATGCCATGCACACAATACCACACGTGCACCAATACCATATGTACAACATGTACGTAGTACCATCTGTACCTAGCACTGCATATCCAACATGTACATAGCATCATCTGTACACAGCACCACATATCTAACACGCATAGAGCACCATATGCATAAAAAATCACATATCCATCATGCACATAGTGCAATATGTACACATCATTGTATATCCAACATGTGCATAGCACCATATATACCCAACACTAAATATGCAACATTCATATAACACTATCTGTACTAACACCTTGTACATAATATTGCATAAACAACATGTACACACACTACATATGCACAATACTGCATGCGCACAATAATCACAGATGCAACATGTACAACATGTATGACATATGCACAACAATAATACCACACATCTGAAACCACATTACCTCTACCAAGCATTCTTGCTTCCAGCATCTTATCCATGCTTGTCCTAGCATGTCGCAAACCACACTTCTTTCATTTCACTTATGTATCCCTTGGTATAACTTGTCCATGACATAGAAATAATATAATCACATAATATCAACTCATAACCACATGATATTGACCTCATATATTTGTCATGACTACCCTCCCGCTTGATTCCTCACGAACAGAGAATCTCTTCATGCTATTTTCCTACGTATGCAATCATTCCTCCACAAGAATGATTCATGATGACCTTGTTGGACAATAACATTGATACATAGACACATACATACATATACATAAACATTAGCATAAAACAATCATGATCCATGATGACCCTATCAGATAACAACGTACATACATACATACATGCATATAATCATTTTCATAAAGAAATCATGATCACAACATAATTACTAGATATCAAGGTCAAGGTTAAGAAAAATCCCTTTATTCATGCACAACATTGAGAACCATTGTTCCAAACTTATTCAATCCATCCGACATCTCAGGTCCCTTTACTTTACCTTTTATGGTTACCTTTCTCCAGGCTATCCTGCCATTTTCCATTTACCCCAATGGACCCAACTAGTCCAACTAGATGTCATAGTCTTACCCTACGTTGTGCTTGCTCACACATAAAGCTTCATCTGAATCTTACATTAAATTTCTGGTACCACACAACTCTCCCGAGCTCCATCAACTTTCCTCTTTCCCAAACAATTCCCAAGAATCAAAACATAAAGGCAAGACAAGAAACAACTAAGAAGAAAACCATGAAAGTCAATAACAATATGAAACCACAACAAAGTGGCAAGGCCTTGCACCAGACATAAAAAAAACCACAATCAAACTCAACAATTCATAAAATACCAAAAGCACAAGACTGGAAACTGACACCATGAATCAATCCCCATGGTTTCCAAGGAAAGCTCAACCTTAGTCTTCTTCAAAATTTATGGCAATTTCTTTTGCCATATAATCCCCTGCATCATACTGCCGTAAACATGTAACTGTTAGTGTATATATAACATAAAAATACACCAGTTACCTTACCTTACTATGCTAAGCACTTGCAACTGAACACATCCACACCATCTCTTAAGGGACTCTAATTCCTTGAGAGATCCTCCTACAACTAGAGACTGCCTAATATACCTATCAAGTACATGTTCATGAATATAGCACATATCCACATAATGTCAGACAAATAAAGTTTAAGAAGACTCCATGTATGAAAGGCACTCATTCATTTGGAATTAGGTTTTCTAAACATAGCCAAAGGAATTCTTTTCCAACTCCTTTCTTTTACCCTTTTTACTTTGTTGCAATCGAGGCTTACTATGTATTGTCACATCACTCAAATATTAGTTATATAAACACCTCAAGTGTTATCTTGTCACGCTAATACCTAGTATGTAACCGTACAATTTCTCATACATGTCAACCATAGGTTCCAAATATCA
This sequence comes from Pinus tabuliformis, assembly GCA_031772625.1. Classification (NCBI taxonomy): domain Eukaryota; kingdom Viridiplantae; phylum Streptophyta; class Pinopsida; order Pinales; family Pinaceae; genus Pinus; species Pinus tabuliformis. Next base: position 1,256,905,177 of record CM062804.1, read on the forward strand.
AGAAAATCATATCTATCAATTTGAAATCAACATTTACCAAGACTAATAATCATGTCATAATTCATAGTCAACTCATAGTCCTTAGACACAATGCTACAACTATCACCTACTATACTCAAGTACATATCAACTGTCTCAACACATATGTGTTAGTACAATCCTCTTAAAACAAGATCATTTCAGCAAGAAACCTTATAAACACATACTCATATTATGAAATTCATCAAAAATTCGACCAACTCGCAAACATACCATGTTAAATAAATCAACTAGACGACATAATAAACACAAAACACTCAAACACTAGATAGATGACATAATCAAACATTCAAACACTAAATAGAGAACATAAGAAAGCTTGTACCTTAATGTATCTCAGGGGAGGCTATCTTGTCTGCACAATCAATCTAGTTAGCAAGATATAACTTTACAACATGTCAACTCAAACATAAATAAGATCACAATATCCATAACACTAACTAACTAACATGTTCACATCATAAAATCATAAGAATTTATCATTTATGCATAGAAATCATTTATGTACGATTGGTATAGATTAGTAACACACAATGCAACACAATAAGTTGACTCATACTTGAATGTCGTAACCCTAACCATCTGCATAGTCTAATACAATTTAGCATGATACATATAACATCAAGATATTAATGTTATAACCTTAATCATCAAGTTAACTAACATATAACAAAAACAAGTTAACCTATAGCATACTCATCAACAACATATAACATGATCAACAAGTTATCTAACATAAACAAAAATAACAATGCATACAAACACAAGTGACTATCATTCATGACTGTCAGATGCGTGCATATGACTATACTAATCAACTATCATCTATCATGAATGTAACCATAACATCAAAAGACATGTACATAAACCTAATGCATATAACAATCCTTAACTTACTTACCTGCATGCCCAACATGTAAGCTTAGATGACGATCCGCTCTTATCCGAAAGTCTAATGCTGCAACCTTATTATGATGATATGCATCTCCTTCTCTATCTCATCCAACACATTAGAATCACAACAACCAATAGCACCATGATGACCTAAATTTCATACCATGACTTCACAAGGAATGTTTGACCTAAATTTCATGCATAATTATAACAAAGACCATGCATGCATAACAACTACATATAAACATATAACACATTAGTGCAAAACCATATACACACCATTCTAGCTAGAGTCCAATCATCAATGCATGACCATATCAACTACACAAACCATGACCTCATGCATGACAACAACAACCACCTAACATGCATTTGATAACATGTGAACACTAACGTGCATAACAATGCATAATCAACCATACACACATGAAGACATACTCCATGACAACACCTTCAACCTTCACATGGTGATATCACTATAACCATGATCAACACCATGTAAATGCAACAAGAACATGGACTACAACATAAGCAACACATATGCAACCGACATGAATGCATGGCCAACACACAACCCATCCAGTCCGAGGGTTGCACCTTGCTCTGATACCACTTTGTAAAACCCTCCTCCCACATCTACCCAAGAAACCAGCCAGCCAGGGTAAACATGCGACGAGAGGCTACTATGATATGATTCAACCTCCTAGGTAACCTTAAGGAAATGGAATCGATGAAAACACAACACACACACACCTCTCTTAGGTGCTTCAGGACCCCCAAGAACTAATCCACCACTCCAAGTGCCCAACCCCTAATTTAACCTAGCATTTAGATGAATTACACCCAAATTCGCTCCCATGACAAGGCATGCATGCGACTATAACCCTATAGTCACTCTCATAGGCTTGCCTGCCAAAGACCAGAGACCCAATTTGCCAGTGCTATGCCAGCAACTCTGGGATTTGAGCCATATTTTCAGGCCCAGAGCCTAAGTCACTGCCCAAAACTGAACCATCTCTTCAAATCAGTAAAATAACATGGAAAATATAGTACTAGAGAAAATACTTGTTCAAGACCTTGACTGGACCCCTACTAGGCATGACAGGCATTTTTTCAAACACTTACTAAATATGCAACCTACATGTGTAAGTAACAGATCTGACCATAGGGGTCTCATACCTATCTGATATTTGCCATGAATCATTTTCTCCTTATCACATTAGTTTTCATTTCATCCATTATGTTATATATACATTGATCATTCAATAACAAGTAAGAACATTATGAGAGCCACTCATGGCTATTGTCATAAAACATGTAATTAACCAGCATAATAGGGACATAAATACCAATGAACCATAGCCATATAAACCACGTATAATCCATCATAATGCTCATATAGATAAAAATAGAAATAACCTTTAATTAATGACACAAAATCTAAACCTAGGATGAGACTTCCACGTTACTCCCAACCATAGAATGGCTGAGCCAAATCTCTCTTTATTCATTCACCCCTGTGCCATATTCCAAGCATGAATGTAGGATTTCATAGAACACATCCATTAAAAACCATCTAGGGCTTCCAAAGGCCATCCACCTCAACCCATCAAATAGTGATTCCACCTCATGGTTGTACATCACAAAACCATCATCAGATTGGTCTCTATCCAAGTCTTCTAGGGCTCCAAAGTGTTTGTCCAACCAAGGCTACAGGACTAGTAACTCAACCCACATTTTTTTACCGGGCTCCAGAGCATTTGTCCAACTAAGGCTCCATGACTAGTAACTCAACCCACCAAGGGATCCAAATCGTTTGTTCAACCAAGGCTTCGGGACTAGTAACTCAACCCAAGCTATTCCAGGGCTCCAAAGCATTTGTCCAACCAAGGCTCCAAGACTACTAACTCAACCCAAGCTAAGGAATCATGAGAACCAACCAAAAATACACAATGAAAATAAACCCACAATCACCATGGATATCTAGTAAATGGCAAGGCTAGGAAATCCATTGTCAATCTCAGCCATCCTCCATGCTAATGACATATCACAACAAAAAATCCACATGCATATGCCATGGATGCCAAAACTAGATGAAGGAAACATACATGCAACTCAGTACCTACAAGCAAATATGATGTAGTTGTTGATCATGATGCCTTCTTGCACTTTCCTCCTCTTCCTTTGCCTTCTTGCTCCAAGAATCTAAGTATGCCACACCCTCCAAGGGTTCTCCAAGGAAACTCGAAGTCTCCAAGAGTATGTGAGAGAGAGAGAGAGAGAATAATGCGAGAGAGCTCCAAAATTGAACTGACCAAATCTGCCCACTAATCCTCATAAGCCATTTTATTAATGAGGCCTCTATTTTTTTCATTTTCAATTATTTTCCTCCTCACATGCAGTTTGTGACCTTTTAACTTCCTTTTCTCCTAATTTCCATTATTTTATAAATAAAATTCCAATTAATGCCTCATGCCTTTCCAAAACCTTAATCATTGACTTTTCCAAATATCCTTAGCCATAATAAACCGAATCAACACCCATTAGGATGTTTCCCCCACCATTAAGCTTGGAATACGTGTCCCATTGACTGTGGCCTTATATATTTTTTTACATGGAATTTTCACCAGGGTTGTTACACCAAGAAAGATACCTTGACAATTTACCTAGCCAAGATAGAAGACACACCTGAAAAGAAATGTTTGATATGTAAATAGTTGTAGTTCCAGAAGAATCTAGTAAGCATTGGACAGGACCTGGAACAAATATATGTAGATTTATCTTATATTCATAAACATCTTCATACAAGAGTAATATGCAAAGTTTTCAAAAGAGCACTTCAAAATTGAAAAATGTTGCAATTTATTGTTCCTAAGAAGATTAGATGGAATAAACCATTTCAAATTCTAACCACACTCTTAGAACTTGAAGAGTGTCTTGTTGCATTGAGAATTGCATTTGAAAAAATAAGGAAATGGAGCTATAAACAAGTACAAATGGACTAACGAGCTCAATTATTAAAGTTCCTATCCAAATAGACATTTTCCAAAATGCATTGCCACAATCTATTGATGAAACAAAAACATTCATTGGTGCATTGAAAAGAAGATCGGAATATAAAAACGCATCTCAAAAAAGAAACGTTCGCGTGCACAATATGATGAACACATTAAGAGAACTATGTTATCAACACCTTTATAAAGATGAAATCATAATTATAAATAAAAATTGGAATAATATTCTACAATCAACTGCTTTAAATGCTTCAATTGAAAACATTGACATTGAAGACAACAATGGAACAACCCGTGATTTAGAAAATGAAACACTGACTGAAACATTGATAGATGGATACATAGGCTCCTAATGCATCCATGATTTGTAAGACAAGTTGATCTAGGTTGCTCCAGATGAAGGAAAACAACCCTTTGGAATACATGTATGCAGAGGAGATGAACTTTCCATCCCTTTTTCTTTGGAGACCCGCGTGATAGTGACATTGTTGAAATATTCCACTACCAAAAAGTTGTGCATTGAGAGTTGATGTGTTATATTGGTGATTTCTCTTACCACAAAACTAATCTATTTTTCAAAACATTGTGAATAATAATTGAAAATTTCATTTCATGCACTTCAATAAGAATCAGAAAAGGAAAATTAAACGAAGAAAGTTACGAGCCAAAGATGTTAAATACAAACCCAACTTGGACAAGATGATTAGAAGTGACATTGGTTACATGGATTTCAAATACATAAGAATTTCTCATGATTTATTGCAACAAATGAAGAAAATATATTTGCCATGATATGTCGATAAGGATCGCCAACTTTCTTGGTCACATTTGCAAGTGTTGAACATCGGTGGGCTCCATTGTTCAACACATTGACCAAATCACATGACAAAACTAGAAAAAGTGAACATATTGAAAAAATAGAACACTGCAATATTGACTATCTGATAAGGAAAAATGCAATAATGTGTAGTCATTATTATAGGTATAGAATTAATGTGTTAAAGAAAATGATATCTCAAGATAAGACATTATTTGGAAACATTGTGGATTACTACTTTGTAACCAAGTTCCAAAATGGAGGAAGAGAACATGAGCATGGGTTGCTAAGGGTAGAAAATGCACTGATATATGGAGTCAATAGTAACATTGACATTGAAAACTTTGTTGAAAGTTATTTGACTTGTAACACAAAACACCTTGATCCAGATCTTGCAAAAATACATCAACACCATCATACAAAAATTTGTAAAAAGAGAAAGAGCTCACATTATAGATACAATCTTCCAATGATGCCCATGGGAAGCACAAAAGTTCTTGAACCAATTTCCTTGGTAGATGAAACAATGAACCAAAAAGTAAAATTATTATATAATATCCTGGAAACCAGAAAATATGATAGCAACAGTACTTTCTACAATTTTTTGGATGATATACATTTGACTGAAGATGATTACATCATAACAATACAAAGTACATTGAAACAACCGATGATTTTACTAGAACGAAAATCATGTCACGTTTAGAACAATAACTTTTCAAAGAACATGGCACAATTATGGAATTCAAATATTGATGCCCAGTTTGTGCTTAATGCATATTAAACCGCATCGTAATGCATATCTTACATGAAAAAAATTGTCAAAATCAATGACAAATGCATTCAAAAGAATAAGAAGATAACATGAAAAGAGAAAATTAAATTTTATTGAAATGATACATTCATTGAGAAACACTTTACCTAATGTCCAACAAGTATTGACGCAACAAGTAGTGCATATAAGACTTTCTCTACCATTAAATCATAGTTCATGGGAATGCATATTTATAAACACAAGACCAATGTATGAATGCACATTTATCCCCAAACCATCTGATGAGCCCCAAATTTGGTAACATTTTGGGCTCATTTGGCCTAACTACCCTTGCTCAACCCTTCATTTTTCATAACTGATGCATCATTTTTTAGTATGTTTATGTCATTTGTACGAATAAGGGCAGTCACTATTCCTAGGTGGCTAACACGTGCTTATTTCATGTCTTTTTGACACATGTTGGAGTAAAACAACGCAGATAAGGGCTAGGAGACAGCCAAGATGGGGTTGAGGATTTGTAGGAGGGTTGTCCACAGCATTAAATGGCCTTCCTCGGGATTTTCACCCCCAACTCCGAGCTCTGACAGCCACCACAACCGGATCTAGAAGGCAGCCAAACGGATTTTGAGGAAGCAGCTGTTCACTCCCAGTTTGGTCAGCCAAGCCCCATAGATTTAGGAGGCCAGCTTGGGGCCTCGTGATGTATAAATGAGAAGGCTTCAGCCTTCGAAAAGGACTTTTGAAACATTGTTGCACATTCTGCACTACGAGCTGCTAGCTCTGTTTTTGCTCTTTTGTAGCCATCATTGGCATATGTTTTGACTTATGATTATTATGGTTTAATGGAAAGCAGTCAGATTTGAGTTCAGTTCTGAGTTTCTAAAGGAGCCATAGCTCTTGGGGTTGGGCCCAACCTGAGAGCCTAAGGCCTCCTTCTTTTGTATTGATATCTTTCTTTCAACATTGTGGTTTCTCTTTACATGCATTTGAAACGCAGTTTGTTGAGTTAGATTTCGTAGTGTGGTTAAGTAGGTCATTGTTAGAAGATCAAGTTGCTCCATATGTTTAGAATAGAGTAAAGAGGTTAGACTTGATAAAAGTTCCAGAAAAGGGTTGACTGTACTCTCATTTTCACCTCTTTCTAGGGGTTGGAATTGCAGACAGTGTTACCCACCAAAAACATTGGTTTACGCACTCATGCAATCTTTGGTGCAATATTTTCGTCTGTAATAGTTTTCCATGCGCTCAGATCTCTTGGAATGTTTCTTTGCTTCAGTACCATGCATGATTCTCTTTATAAATAACGTTGTTGTTCATTGGTTTCTTTAAACAGTTAGAATAGGTTAGTGATATTTCGGTTATGTGGAGGACGTGGATGATTTGGTTTCGTTTACACTGTGCAGTGCTACTCCCTCACTCTCTCGTCCTTCTAAGCCTTGCCCAGGCCAACTGCTCATCTCCCAATTAGACCCCTTGTCTCTCAACTATTCTATTGCCCACGTTATCCTACCTTTTTCGGCCTTCCATTCCCTCTGCCCTCTTTAAGACAACCTAGCTTTGCACACCCCCTCATCATCTCATCTCTCTCTCACTAAGTCATTCCAAAACCCCTCTCCTACCTCCCTACCCATCCATGCAGCCTCTTCTACTCACCCATCCTCCAAAATTCAATTGTAGAACATCCTGTAGGAATTACTGAACATCCTGTAGAAATTCTGAACATCCTGTAGAACCCCTGCAGACTTCCTGTAGAAGCTCATAAACACGGTTGTTTGGCATCCAAACTTTGTGAAACTCTCTGAAAGATGTTAGGGACTCCTTAGAACCTCTCTGAGCCTTCCCGACCTCTTCCAAGCATTTCTCCCCTTGATCTACCCCTGCACAGCAAAAATCCAGTTAGAAGCACATGCATAATAATTCCAACAACTTGAATAAAGATACAAAAATGTGTTCTCTTCAGAAAGAAGTAGTCTAGACACATGCATCTCACCTTCATAGAAGTAATGGCATTTCTTTCAGTAGTTTGCATTCCCACCTTTGCATTAGTAGGACTAGCTGGTAGAATTAGGGTTTGCTAGGGTTTGTGTTTCTTGTTGGCTTTCAATTCCTTTCTGTAGTAGGTTAGCTTCCTTTGAGTTAGCTTTCGTCCATCAGTTAAAAATCTTCTTCTAAAAGCTCATAGAAGTTGGCTTGAGCCCCTAGTGGACTTGTGCCAGCTGACCAAGTGATAGCTGCGGCAAGAGCTAGTACTTGTGCATACAGCACCGTCGCTTCCAAGTTTGTTACGAACTACCGGGTTGATAAAATTAGAAAAGGAAGCTCCAGGAGTTGTAGCATTATTGCTACAATACTGGAGCGCACCATCCTTTTTGGCGTCGTTGCCGGGGAAGCGTCAGAGTATTAGTGATTGTTGCTTTTCTTCTATTTTCCTACTCTCGCCTTCTGCTAAGTAGTTTATTTCATTTCCATTCTGCAAAAGTAGCATAGACATTTCATGCTTTCATAGATTAACATTTCAATTCCGCAATTTCAATTTTGCAAGCGTATATTAGCATTTCAATTCTGCAAGCTAGACTAGCATTTCATTCCTGCAATTTCATTTGAGCAAAATAGATTAGTTCTTTCCTGCTTTCATTTCAATTCCTCACTTTCATTTCAGCAAGATAGTTAGTTGCAGTTCAATCTGTTTCAGTTTTTGCAGGTACCAGAAAAAAAAAAAAAAAAAAACAAAAGCAATCAAAAGTCTTTCCATTTCATGCCTCGTAGAAATCGAGATAAAACAGGCAAATTCTTACCCAACACCCCCACCACATCACTCAGTCACCCTTCTCTCTTCTTTGGTGACAGTGATCCAGAAGAACCTATAGGCGAACCTCCTGAGATATACGAAGATCCTATAGCAGAAGAAGAGTTAGGGAACACTCCATCTGAAGCTATGGCTGACAAAAGGGGAGAAGATGAGAGAATAGAAGGTGCTTTCCCCATCCGAGAGACCAATGGAGACATGAAAATGAAGAACATCAGCCCCTCCGCTTTACCTCACTTCCATGGACTGACTACTGAAGACCCTGATACCCTCCTGTTTGAGTTTGCTGTCCTTTGTCGAACCTATGACTATACTCAAGATGAGCAGAAGCTGAAACTCTTCCCCTCAACCCTTAAGGATGCAGCATTACGCTGGTTCATGGGCTTACCTGGGAACAGTATCACTACTTGGGCTCAGATGCAGCAAGCTTTCAATACCAAATACCGAGACTACTGTAGGTCCAAGGAAACCAAGGGAGAAATCTTTCGGATGACCATGGGTAATGATGAGTCCTTAGAGGATTATGAGGAAAGGTTCCAACTTAGCTATAAACGGGCCAGGTGCACACTTGACCCTGAATCTCTCAAGTTGGTTCTACTCCGAGGAGTCCCTGAAGACCTCTTAGATATCCTTCACATGCTAGCTGGAGGAGATATTTACCAACTACCTTATGAGGATATAAAGACTGTGTTTAGAAACCACTCTAGGGCAGCCCGGAAAAGAGGTAGAGGGAACCTCCTCTCAGCCAGTATTCCTTTCTCCAAACATGAGTTTGCAAACCAATTAGAGGACCTCAAGAGTGAGGTGAGACACACCATCGCCATGCAACTTGATACATTCCGCATCCAGCAGAAGAAAGAGGAAGCTGAGAGGGCTTTGGCTATCTTCTGCCCTATGTGTACAAGGAAACACCCTAAGAATCAGTGCCCATTACATTCGGTTGAAGTATGTTTTGTTTGTGAGGAGGACCACCCCACAAACAAATTTCCAACCTTACCTGGGCTTAAAGCCATGTATCAAGGGACAGAAGCGCCCACTGAACCTCTCTATTTCCTCAACCAAAGGAGGCCACATGGACCTAGACCTTTCCAACAAGGGATGCAAGGGACACCCCAAGCTTATTATAGCCCCAACCCATCTGCTCCTATGCCTTCCTGGGGTCCCCCTACTCATCCTTCCTGGTTTGTGCCTCCTCCATGGTCTTACCCACCTCAGTACCATACTCAGCCCACTACTTATTCATTTCACTCACATGCCCAGCCACAGCCTCAGTGGAATGCACCTCAATCGGGGTGGAGGCCCCAGTACAATACTCCTCCCGCCATTTTGCCTCCACCACCAGCTCAACCACAACCATTACCTCCTGCTCCTCCAAGGCAGCCCCAAATGCCTGCTCAACCGAACCCGAACCCCAATAACCGACAGGCCCAGCAGGTATATATTGGGGAAACATCATGCCCTACCTATGCTGTGGAGATCCAGGAGATCAACCTGCGATCTGGAAAGACTCTTCCGGATCGCCAACCTCCTCCCCTAGAGGACGAGGAAGACAAGCAGGAAAGTGAACCAAAAGCCATTCCACCCTTTCCTGAGAGACTAACGGCCACCACAACACAACCCAACCCAGAGGAGGATGAGCTTCTGGGAGAACTCAAACAGTTGTTTGTGAGAATACCACTTCTCCAAGCCATCAAAGATGTACCAATATACAACAAACTGGTTAAGGAAAAGTGTTTCAGACACCCAGGCAGGCGAAAGAGAGATGCTTCGACCATCAATGTCATAGGACAACTGTCTGATCTTATGTTGGGGCAAGTCATCTGCCCAAAGTATTTGGATCCTGGGAGTCCTGTAGTTGATGTCCACATCAATGGCACTATCATACGACACACATTGATTGATCTGGGGGCTGCCATTAATGTGATGACCAGGGATACCATGCTCAAACTCAACCTTCAGGGTTCCTTGAGAAAGACCTCGACAGTCCTGCAACTAGCAGATCGCTCCACCGTGACTCCCGAAGGGATTGTAGAGGATGTCTTGGTCTCTGTTGACTCTTGGGAATACCCTGCAGACTTCTTAGTTTTGCAACCAAAGGCAAAGCTTACTGGATACCCTCTTATTTTGGGAAGGCCCTGGTTAGCCACTGCAGATGCTTACATAAGCTGCCGTGCATGAAACATGACCATCAAAAATGGTCCTATGTCCAAGCAGCTAGTCCTGTACCCTCCTTCCCAACCCCTATTAGAGCATGACTTACCACTTTGGTTGGAGGAAGGAGAAGAGGATGAGGTGTACTCAGCACCTTTGTGCACCCTAGACACCACTAGGGGAGGCCCCCCAACCGAGGATGATTTGCTTGAGACCTTGATCCAGAATCCACCTCCCAGTGCACTATCCTTAGAGGAATTGGTGGAGGATGCCCAAGCCAGCACCTTAGTAGAACTTTGTGTGACCAACCCTGTCGCTCCCAGCGTCAAAAATGTGGAGTTCGGCCCTGAGAGAACGTTAAAGATCAGCTCCTCCCTATCGCCTTCCCAGGAAAAGGAGATGTCTAGTCTGTTGGCCAGTCATCTAGATGCTTTTGCTTGGAGCTATAAGGAGATGAAAGGAGTCCATCCTTCGGTCTGTACCCATCACATCTACATCAAAGAAGATTGTAAACTGGTTAGGCAACCCCAAAGGAGAATGAATCCAGCCCTTAAGGACATCGTCAAGGAAGAATTGCAAAAACTATTGGATGCCGGATTCATTTACCCCATCTCGGATAGCGAATGGGTGTCCCCTCTGGTGTTGGTTCCCAAGAAAAATGGGAAGTGGAGAATCTGTGTGGACTATCGAGAACTGAACAAAGCTACCAAGAAAGACCATTTTTCTTTACCCTTCATAGATCAAGTGTTGGATGGACTGGCAGGAAAGAAGTTTTTCTCTTTCCTAGATGGGTTTAGCGGGTATAACCAGATCCAAATCAACCCGGAAGACCAAGATAAGACCACCTTCACTTGTCCTTGGGGTACCTCTGCTTACCGAGTTCTTCCCTTTGGACTATGCAATGCTCCTGCCACCTTCCAGAGAGCTGTCTTGAGCATCTTTTCTGAGCTGGTCCATGATTCGGTGGAAATCTATATGGATGACTTCACTCCTTATGGGTCCAACTTCCAAGAAGCATTGTCCAATATGGGAAAATTGCTAACCAAGTGCATTGAGATGAACCTGTCCCTTAGTCCTGAAAAATGTGAATTCTTGATGACTGAAGGGACCGTGCTAGGCCATACCATTTCTTGCCAAGGGTTACAAGTAGATCCTAACAAAATTGCTCTCATCAAGAAGGTCCCACCTCCCCAAAAGGTAAGGGATGTTCGAAGTTTCTTAGGTTTAGCAGGGTATTATAGGAGATTCATTAAAGACTTCAGCAAGCTAGCCTCGCCATTGTTTAGCCTCTTGGCAAAGGATACCGAGTTTAAGTGGACTAACGATTGTCAGAAGGCTTTGAATGAATTGAAGGATAAGTTGGTGTCTGCCCCAATCTTGAGAGGTCCAAACTGGGCCCTACCTTTTCACATCCACACTGATGCCTCGAACAGAGCCATAGGGGCAGCCTTAGGACAAGTTGAACAAAAACTTCCATACGCCATATACTTTGTTAGCAAAAACTTATCCAAGGCGGAACTGAATTACATTGTAACTGAGAAAGAATTTCTGGCCGTGGTCCATGCACTGAACAAGTTCCGACATTATATCACTGGCTATCAAACATTTGTACATACTGACCATGCTGCAATTAGATATTTAATGAATAAACCAGATGTGAATGCTCGTATTATTAGATGGTTACTTTTGTTGCAGCAGTTTGATTTGACTATCGTTGACAAACCAGGTAAAGAAAATGTTGTTGCTGACTTTTTGTCTAGATTGGATTTACCTACAGGTGAGGATGGAATAGTGGATGACCAGATGCCCGATGAACATCTGTTTGCTATTTCAGTACTCTCTCCATGGTTTGCTGATATAGAAAACTACCTTGTTTCAGCACAGTTCCCTCCGCACCTATCCTCAAGAGAGAAGAGCAGAATCGTCAGGAAGAGTGCCTCATTCACTTGGATCGTGGGCAACCTATTCAAGCTTGGCCCCGATCAGATCTTAAGGCATTGTGTAAGGGAGGAGGAAGTCTTTGATATCCTCCTCACCTGTCATGACGGCCCTTGTGGAGGACATTTTGCAGCCAAAAGGACTGCCTTCAAAATCTTGCAGGAAGGCTACTATTGGCCCACGCTTCATCAAGATGTCAGAAGGTATATCAGCCAATGTGACCGATGCCAAAGGATGGGGAAACTGACTCCAAGGGATGAAATGCCTCTCCAACCTCAAGTGACTCTTGAGCCATTTGAGAAGTGGGGTATGGATTTTGTGGGTCCAATCAATCCTCCTTCGAGGCAAAGGTCTTACATCATTGTGTGCACAGACTACCTGACAAAGTGGGCAGAAACCAAGGAAATCAAAGCAGCGACAGAAGAAAAGGTGGCCGAGTTCTTAAGAGAAAACATCTTCTACAAATTTGGCTACCCAAGGGAGCTAGTCACCGATCAAGGAAGCCAGTTCACCTCCAACTTAATTGAAGACCTACTAGCTCATCACAAAATCAAGCATAGGACTTCCACCCCCTATCATCCTCAAGCAAATGGGAAGGTGGAAGTCACCAATAGAGCATTGGAAGGGATCTTGACTAAGGTGGTGAGCAGCAGTAGAAAAGATTGGGCAGATCGCCTGGTTGAGGCCACGTGGGCTCACAACACCACTTGGAAGACCACAACCGGCTTCACACCTTATGAGCTGGTCTATGGGAAGAGAGCTTTGCTGTCAATTGAATTCGAGTACAACACCTTGAGGATGGTAGCTCAGCTGGACCTAGATCTCAGCCATGCCCAACAAGAAAGGTTATTGCAGCTGAATGGATTGGACGAGCACCGAATGTAGGCCCTTCTTCACTCAGAAGTGGTTCAACTTCAGAGGAAGGTGTGGCATGACCAACACCTCAATGACAAGCAATTTCAGCCGGGAGATTGGGCGTTGTTGTATGATTCCAGGCATAAGGATTTCAAGGGGAAGCTGAGAACCAGATGGCTGGGACCGTATGCAGTGGAAAAATGTAATGACAATGGGTCTGTTCTTATTCGGACCATTGATGAGGAGGCCATCCCCATGCTTGTCAATGGACATCGACTAAAGATCTACAGAAAACCTCTTTCAAGGCAAGAATTCATCAAAACTGTGGAAAAATCAGTGTTGGTCATAGAGAAGGGTTCTGCCTCTATTTTGGGCACACCCTGAAGATCTAAAAAAAAAAAAAAAGAGAAAAAAAAAATAATAATAATAAAGATCCTTGGGTGAAAACTTTTCTGAGGCTCCCAAGGCAGATGGTAGGGGTGAAAACCTCATCGAGGCGCCCCTGTTGTCTTCTGAAAATGTGTGAAAAAGACCCTTGGGTGAAAACCTCTCTGAGGCGCTCAAGGCAGATGGTAAGGGTGAAAACCTCATGGAGGCGCCCCTGTTGTCTTTCAAAAAAAAAGAAAAAAAAAAAAAAAAAAAACCAAGAAACAAGGAAAGCAGGTCCAAGATTTGATAATTCATGCAGGTTGCAAGTGTTCCATGCAGGAAAAGAGGTCCCTCGAGTCAAAGACAAGTGTCCCTACTATGCTACCAGAGGACCTCACCAGCACTCCCTCCAGAAACACTCATATCTTCCAAGGTCTGGGCATGATTTGATCACAGTTTAGCCTTCTACAGGAAGCTACAGGACTTTCTACAGGAAACTTCCTGTAGAATCTTAGGACGGCCCAGGACCGACTGTGTGGGAAGATCTGAAGCCCGAGGCCGACACAGAGGCATGCAAGCTAATGTTTCTCTCCATCACCCACTGCTGTCGCCTCCTTCTACCACCCTATTGCCATGCAATGGAAATACCTGCACAGTCAGATCAGAACATTGAATTATCAGAGGAAGCGATTCTCAAATGGAATAAAGGATGTAGAGATCCCATGAGCTACTTACCAAAGCCATCTGAGGACCCTGTGACTGTGACCATGATGCCACCGTCTCCACCGTTTCGGCATGCACCCGAGGAGGACAAACTGCTACAGGACATCCTACAGGAATCCCGTAACAGTTCATCCCGCTAAAGTGTACACCATCAAGGCGCCTGCAACACATAGAGCGGGCACATGCACCATCCGCAGCCAGGTAATAAGCTTCGTAACCAGCAGCAGTCGGCAATAAGGAACCCCCGTGCCTGTGCATGAAGCAGCAGCAGGCGGATCCGTCACCCTCGTCATGAAACCTGAAAATCACGTCGCGGCCACACAGGTAAGTGCCTCACCCTTTTTTCGTCAAATTACATGAATAATACTCTGAAATGTTTGCAAGTGTGGAAATGAATGGGTTGAGCAGTCGGGTGGCCATTCAACTGGCCACGACGACCAGTCCGATGGTCTCGTCAGATTTGGAAAGTGTTGGTCGTGGCAAGCAAAACGGGTAATAGACACGTGAGAAGTGTCCAGTCGGAGAGAAGCGGTGTTTTAACATAAATGGCGGCGGCAGATCTGCAGGGAATGATGCGGCGGTCAGGCAGACTTGCGGTGAAATGAATGAGTGACGTCGTCCAACGGTCCGGCAGGGACAGCTTACCCCCGCGCCACGAATTCCGCAGGGATTCAAATCCACTGGCTAGATCGCCACTCCACTCATTTATCATCAGCCATTTTGAAGTCGAGTAAGCGTCCGAATTTCTCTGAAGCGCGTTACTCCAAGTATTCGGCTTGTTCAAACGTCGAGTGGTTGCACAGAAGGCGCAGAACCACTGATGTGCTCTCTAGAACCCGTGCGCTACTTCTACAGGAAAGCTGCGCTACAGGAAGCTCACTGCCACGAAGAAAATCAATCTATTCACGTCAAAGGTGGCGAATTGGGAAAGGTAAGCCGGAACCTGTTCCTCCCATGCAATTGGTTTGAAGGGTGGCGAAGTCGACGTTCTAAAAAAAAAATTAAAACTACAGTATGAGCATAGAATTTGCAAACATCGTCTTCCTTTTGCATGAAAATTGTCGTTGCAGTGTATGTGCGGGGTTTTCTACAGGATTTGGGTTGTAATTAAGCCCCTGTCAAGGCTTACCTGTAGATAGCCGAGAATTCACGAACTGTGTACTTGACAGAGGCGCAATTCTGCGCTCTGTCTCAAGAAATCCGAAAGGGCCATCTTTTAACCTGCACCAGCCACCTCCGGCTAACACAGCAAGCTCACCATGCTGGGCGGATTTATTAGAAAGGAACCGTCAGACTCAAAGAAGCTACGGGAGAACCCTGAGGTGGTAGAACTGTTTTCCTGAGCACGATGGTTGTCGTTCTGCGACAAGCTCCAAGGTTATGATGATGAGGTCACAGAGAAGTTCCTGTGAGCTTTGAAGCCAAAATCAAAAACGCTGGCTGTTGTCAATTTCAGGGGTTTGAATCTCAGACTCACCCCATAGTTCATCAGCAGAGTCACTAAGCTCCCAATGGGGGTACCGTGGGATAAGGAGGAGAGGAAACTAGGCTAAAAGGCTAAAAAGGAGTTCTTTCTGCCGGAGGAGCAATTCGCAGAGGATAAGAACGAGGTTCGCAGAGCTAGCCTACAGCCACTTTGGAGTGAGGTCAGCCTCCAAATCATGAAATATATCACGTGCGAAGGACGATTCAGCATCGTATATGGGTACCATTTCCGGCTGCTCACAGAACTGAGGCATCAAATGGACCTACCTTCAGAAAACAAGCTAAGTATTCCCTACTTCCTCCTGCAGTCCATGACTGAATGTGCCACCAAGTTACGAGAGGGCACGCCAGACCAGGTAGCTCATCATGGGCTCATTAAGCTCCTCGTGGAGGATGCACTCCACACATACACAGTCCCTCTCTCGTGGGAAGCCTTCCGAAATCTGACTAAGGATGGCGATATCAAAATGTTGACCGAGGAACTTGCTTCCTCCAGCAACGAGGAGAAGGAGCCAATACACACAGAGAAGAAAGGGAAAGGCCAAGAAACCGCGGCCAAAGCACCGAAGAAAGAGCAAAAGGGGAAACAAGAGAAACACCAGGTTGCCGAAAAGAAGGATGACAAATCCACATTGACACCCAGGGAGAAAAGGTTACAAAGTAGGGTGGACAGGACTGAGCAAGTCCACGTCAGTAAAGGCACCTCGAAAGCAGCCTCAGCAAAGTCAAAGGGCAAAGCACCCTCAGCCAAACAGGCTAAAACGGTGCCACCTGTTTCTACAGGAAAACCAAAAACGGCTTCTACAGGAAGCCAGAAATCAGCTGCTACAGGACCTTCTACAGGAAGTCCTGAGAAAGAGAAACCAAAGGAGAAGACAGCTGAAATCCTTGCAAGGGAGGCAGCAGCTGTGCTAGCCACCCTTAGTACCCCTCCCAAGGCGAAGGAAAAACGAAAGAGGGAGATCCCTCTGTATTTTAAAGCCAGGAGAAGTGTGAGAATCAAAACAGGCAGGCCACAACCTCCATCCAGTAGCCCAATTACTATAGAAGACACCCCTACCTCGCCAAGGGAGAGGTCCCCCTAAAAAATATCAGTCACCTATGAGAGGGGGAGCCCGAAGACAATTGCTTGGAAGGAGAGAATGGACAGGTTGGCTTCGAAAACCCCACTACAGGATGCTGAGGCCGTTCTACAGGAAACATTGGCCCGGCTCAAGGAGACAGAGAAAATGGAGGGAGAGGCAGCCACATCACCACTTAGGGAAGACAGAGTAGAGCCATCGAGGGAAGGAGAGGTAGAGCATATTCCGGAACCTAGTCCCCAGCCAAGCTTGAGCTCATATTATAACTTCTTAGAGGCTGGAAAAATTATCCCACAGAAATTCACTGTGCCACTTTTCTTCGCGTTGGAGGAAGAAAGAGTGAGAACTCACACATGGATGAAAATAGCTAAATCAAAAGGAGTGGCAGATATAGGCCCCTTGGAGGAACAACTCAAGGAGGCACGAAAAGAATTAGCTATGGCCAAACACATGGCAAACTTCTAGCGGGTGTTCCTACAGGAAGAGAATGAGACACTGAAACTGCAGCTACAGGAACTGAAGAAAGAAAAGGGCACATCATCAGGGGACACTACAGTAGAACATCAAGGCAAAGAAGGACTGCAAGTTGGTCTTGGGGAGCTAACCTCGCATCTACAGGAAAGGGAACTGCAAGCACAAATTGAGATACAAGCTCTCAAACAACAGTTGCAGCAAAAAGAGGCACAACTGGCCTGCATGGCCAGTTGGGCCATGGATGCTCTACAATGCAGACCACCGGCCAAATCTTATGGCCTATACCTACGGGACCAGTGGCTGCAATTTCAAATTAATGCATTAGCGCAGAGGGGTATCTCCCAAATCCAAGACCCTTAGCAGTTCACAGAATTATGCAATAGCAGTTCATCAGAGGACAAGGCCAAACTATCGGAGTTTTATCTCCATAATTTGGCCCTTCCTAATGTGGCTTCATGGGATCCCAACACGGTCGTAGGGGATATGCAGTTGATGGAATTTGCCTCATGGTTGAACCATGAAGACAAGAGAGCAGCAGAAGTCAAAGAGGTCATGAACCGAGAGCTGCATGAGCCACTACTAATTAGAGCAGAGCCAGGGGATCCAACTGCATTAATATCGGCCCACCAACACTTATCCACCAACCCTCAAGCTTTATTGAAATACATGGATCAGCAGGCACATGCTATAGCACATTTCGAGGATATGGAGCGACTGTTAGGGGACAACTGTGTTCATGCTTGCACCCGCCGATGGAACACATTGTCCCACAGCCTAAAAATCAGGGAATATCACACTCCAACTCGAATGAGGGAAGCTCTAATACGGGTGCCCCTCTATAAGAAGTCCATACAGAACCTCCAAGCCAGCTGGATTGGCCTCAAGCTCAGCCCACCTTTACTTTTAGGATTGATGGAAGGCAGCACAGAGAAAGATGAGCATAAGCAATGGGAAGAGGTGGAAAGAAAGGTTGGGCTCCATGTCAGTGAGGAGGACACTACTGCAGAAGCCTGGGATGTGAGGGTGGCGGTGAAAGCAATGAAGGACGAGGAGCTGGATTAGTTGCTCAGGGATGAGCAATCATTTTAGCTGGGGGGTGATGATGAACCCCAAATTTGGTAACATTTTGGGCTCATTTGGCCTAACTACCCTTGCTCAACCCTTCATTTTTCATAACTGATGCATCAGTTTTTAGTATGTTTATGTCATTTGTACGAATAAGGGCAGTCACTATTCCTAGGTGGCTAACACGTGCTTATTTCAGGTTTTTTTGACACATGTTCGAGAAAAACCACGCAGATAAGGGCTAGGAGATAGCCAAGATGGGGTTGAGGATTCGTAGGAGGGTTGTCCACAGCATTAAATGGCCTTCCTCGGGATTTTCACCCCCAACTCCGAGCTCTGACAGCCACCACAACCGGATCTAGAAGGCAGCCAAACGGATTTTGAGGAAGCAGTTGTTCACTCCCAGTTTGGTCAGCCAAGCCCCATAGATTTTGGAGGCCAGCTTGGGGCCTCGTGATGTATAAATGAGAAGGCTTCAGCCTTCGAAAAGGACTTTTGAAACATTGTTGCACATTTTGCACTACGAGCTGCTAGCTCTGTTTTTGCTCTTTTGTAGCCATCATTGGCATATGTTTTGACTTATGATTATTATGGTTTAATGGAAAGCAGTCAGATTTGAGTTCAGTTCTAAGTTTCTAAAGGAGCCATAGCTCTCGGGGTTGGGCCCAGCCTGAGAGCCTAAGGCCTCCTTCTTTTGTATTGATATCTTTCTTTCAGCATTGTGGTTTCTCTTTACATGCATTTGAAACACAGTTTGTTGAGTTAGATTTCGTAGTGTGGTTAAGTAGGAAATTGTTAGAAGATCAAGTTGCTCCATATGTTTAGAATAGAGTAAAGAGATTAGACTTGATAAAAGTTCCAGAAAAGGGTTGACTGTACTCTCATTTTCACCTCTTTCTAGGGGCTGGAATTGCATACAGTGTTACCCACCAAAAACATTGGTTTACGCACTCATGCAATCTTTGGTGCAATATTTTCGCCTGTAATAGCTATCCATGCGCTCAGATCTCTTGGAATGTTTCTTTGCTTCATTACCATGCATGATTCTCTTTAGAAATAACGTTGCTGTTCATTGGTTTCATTAAATAGTTAGAATAGGTTAGTGATATTTCGGTTATGTGGAGGATGTGGATGATTTGGTTTCGTTTACACTGTGCAGTGCTACTCCCTCACTCTCTCGTCCTTCTAAGCCTTGCCCAGGCCAACTTCTCATCTCCCAATTAGACCCCTTGTCTCTCAACTATTCTATTGCCCACGTTATCCTACCTTTTTCGGCCTTCCATGCCCTCTGCCCTCTTTAAGACAACCTAGCTTTGCACACCCCCTCATCATCTCATCTCTCTGTCACTAAGTCATTCCAAAACCCCTCTCCTACCTCCCTACCCATCCATGCAGCCTCTTCTACTCACCCATCCTCCAAAATCCAATCGTAGAACATCCTGTAGGAATTATTGAACATCCTGTAGAAATTCTGAACATCCTGTAGAACCCCTACAGACTTCCTGTAGAAGCTCATAAACACGGTTTCTTGGCATCCAAACTTTGTGAAACTCTCTGAAAGGATGTTAGGGACTCCTTAGACCCTCTCTGAGCCTTCCCGACCTCTTCCAAGAATTTCTCCCCTTGATCTACCCCTGCACAGCAAAAATCCAGTTAGAAGCACATGCATAATAATTCCAACAACTTGAATAAAGATACAAAAATGTGTTCTCTTCAGAAAGAAGTAGTCTAGACATATGCATCTCACCTTCATAGAAGTAATGGCATTTCTTTCAGTAGTTTGCATTCCCACCTTTGCATCAGTAGGACTAGCTGGTAGAATTAGGGTTTTCTAGGGTTTGTGTTTCTTGTTGGCTTTCAGTTCCTTTCTGCAGTAGGTTAGCTTCCTTTGAGTTAGCTTTCGTCCATCAGTTAAAAAGCTTCTTATAAAAGCTCATAGAAGTTGGCTTGAGCCCCTAGCGGACTTGTGCCAGCTGACCAAGTGACAGTGGCGGCAAGAGCTAGTACTTGTCGCTTCCAAGTTTGTTACGAACTACCGGGTTGATAAAATTAGAGAAGGAAGCTCCAGGAGTTGTAGCATTATTGCTACAATACTGGAGCCCACCACCATCATTCCTGCTAAGACAAGAAGATGACAATTCCGAAAATGTCATGTATAATTCCATTATTGATTATTACATTGCTAGATCTGATGCTATAAAGCATGTATGCCTTGCTGAATTTGTGTCAAGGTATAACAAAAATGGAACGCCCATTGAAAAAATAAAGAAACCAAGTTAATGTGATTCATCAAATACAGGAATCCCACTGACTATCAAAACTATTGCAAGAAAAACTTTTGCTATTTGTCGCATTTGAAAAATTTGAGAATGCATTGAAACAAAACTTGGCATCACAGGAAGCCGCTTATATACTATATGAAAACAAAATCAAAATAAATGAACCGAAATTTACATATAACACCAACCCACTATGGGACAATCTAGAGAATGCAATCCACAAAATCCAGAACAATTCCATGGATTCCAGTAATATAATAAAAAAATAGAAAATTGTTGAACACCCGAGGGAGCAATATGATCTGAAAATAGACCTACAATGTTCGCATCACCATGAAAGAAAAAGACAGTTGAATATTGGATTCCATTTGTCTGAACATCCATTTCTACCTGAGAATGTTGAATATCTCAAGACAAGAATAATGCTCAATAGGGAGAAACAAGCAATTATAAAAGGCATTGCAATGAAAATTTGTATGAACATAGAGAAACCATTGTATCTATTTCTAACTGGAGGAACCAAAACTTGGAAAAAATTCACAGAAAAAAGAAATATTCTAAATGCTTATACGACTTTGTGATGCACATTATTTAACTAATCATTTGAAACCAAAGGGATTGATACTAGCATACATAGGAAAGGTTTCATATAATGCAGATGGAACAATTGTCCATTGTGCACTTCTCATGTTGTTTAGCAATTTTTCCCCAACACCACTTAGAAATGAAACACTAGATTCACTCGGAAAACTTTACCAAGAATTGAGACTAGTTTTCATTGACGAAGTTTACCTTGTAGGAAGTTGCTTCTTGTTTTGCATTGATGATCAAATGAGAAACATTAAACATGTATAGACAAAGTACTTTGGAAATGTTGACAGTATATTTTGTGATGACCTTTATCAAGAAAAACATATACAAGATTCCCTATTATTTGAACAACCTGTTCTCAACAAACAGTGAATCATATATGATTTTTGGAAAGAAAATGTAAAATGCTATGAATTACATATACAATGCGTCAAACAGATGATAAATTCATCTCAATATTAAATAGATTGCGCACAAACGCTCAAATAGAAGATGATTTAATATATTTGAAGAAAAATTGTGGTAGGCCAACACCTATTGACCCTACTTTCCACTATCTCTTTTATAAAAATAAAGATGTTGATTTGCACAACAAATTTTTTTTGGCACTTGTTCCTAGACAAAAAATTATCATCAATGCCATCGAACAGAAGAAGAAAACCGAGGTGATTTTCCTTCACATTTACATGCAACAACATTTCCTTTAGAAACAATCATGAAATTAAATATGTTAGTTGAAATCTATGTTGAAAATTACGATTCACAAGATGGCCTTGTCAATGGAGTAGATGGAATCATTAAAACCTATACAAAAACAAATGATATTGATGTCATGTGGATCAAGTTTCTTGATACAAACATAAGACATTGCCAAGCAAGAAAATTGGATAGCTTATATAGCAAAGGTATTTCCAAAGATTGGATCCCTATATTGGGAGTACCAAAACCAATAAACCATCAACAAAGATAGACCATTTCAAAATACGAAAACAAATTCATGTTCAATTGGCATGTGCATGCACAATACATAGGTCATAGGGCCTCACACTAGATAACCTTACATTTGATCCTTTTGGAATATGAACTCATGGATTAGTCTACACAACCTTGTCTTGTGTTAGGAACATGCAATCCGTGTTCATATTAAAACCTTTATAGAAACAAAAATTCAAAGTTAAAAAAAAATAGTAATTGAAATGGACTGTCTACGAGAAAATGAAAAATGGGAGCTGGATTATAAGTATTAGTCTTTGCACACACATCCATACACATATGTTTTTTCTTTAAACACTTGCAACCTAGAAACCTCTATTAATGATGTACTCAATGACTATGATCTAATGGACACTGACATTTTGTGTTTTCAAGAGACACATTTGAAACAAGATACACTGTAGCAAAAGTTCAAAACCTTCACTTGCATATCTAACTATAGAAAATATGGATTGCTCATATGCTTCAAAAAAAGCATAACGATCCTTGTACATATGCAATTTGGTGAAGACAATGTAGAAGCACTTATGGCAAACATCATTCTACATGGAATGCAAATCATAATCATCAATGTTTGTGCATCACCCTATGCTACATTGCCCAATATACTAAGTATTATTGGAAAATCATTCTCTAATATATCTATTGGCGAACCAATACTCATTGTAGGAGATTTCAATGTTAACATGCATCAAAGTAGCAGTCGAATAAAGACACTAATAGACTATATGGATAGCCACATCCTTCGTTTCCTTCTAGGTACAAATTCCTATTTGCAAACATCGCTTATTGATCATGTATGGTCTAACATAAAACATAGCTACAAGATCTGCAAACTGGATACATATTGGTTAGATCGTGACACAATTTGTTTCATAATGGAACATATATATGAAAATGTACCACAAAACATTTCGAACACTTTCCATATTTGCAATTAAACCATTTTTCCTCGTTTTTGTTTCCATTGAACCTTATCCATTTACTAATGTCCTTTTGCAAGCATCCATATGCAAACAAAGCTTCTAATGCATTTTCCTTTCTGCTATAGAAGCAAAATGGATGAAAGCTGCAATGAGAAAAAACATAAATGGGAAGTATTTACAAATACCATATCTCCCTGCGTTTTGTTCCTTATTTTTTTATGTATAGACTAGTTAGCATGTATCCGCTGTTACTAATTTCATTTTTCTTCCCATTTCCACTTGCATTGCAACAAACAACTTGCAACTTTGAACAAAAAAGCAACATAGCAAAATAATAAAAAAAAAATTGCAAAACGAAGCATAAAGGCAAGTTAACCTATGCATATTGTTTGTGTGCATCTGTCATATCTGCCATATACACATCAACATTGTCTCAGTGTAATTGACTCTAATTTGCATGATTTTTGTACAACACAAATGCATTGTCATCCATTCTGATATCAATCAAAGAATTGAACATCCGTAAACATCGAAAATTGTTTCATGGTGATGTCATGGTAGTCTACACCACATTTCTAGATAAAGCATTGAAAATTCGTCAAATATTGTGTGTTGATTTGACTGATCAACAAGGATTGATGACAATGACGATGGTTGTTCCAAGTGACCTCATCGAAAAATGCAAGTAAAAGATCTTTGTAGGAAAAAAATTGCAGTCAAAGATTTCCAGATTGCACCAAAAACAAACTATGACTGTGGCAATTACGACCATACTCTACCGTTAGACAACATGATCATTGTAGAAAACATGGACACATTTTTTGCAGAATATGAATTTGTTCCCAATGCAATAAATAGGAGAAAGCATAGAAACACTCCCAATTGCAACAATTGCAATTGCCGCTTATATACTATATGAAAACAAAATCAAAATAAATGAACCGAAATTTACATATAACACCAACCCACTATGAGACAATCTAGAGAATGCAATCCACAAAATCCAGAACAATTCCATGGATTCCAGTAATATAATAAAAAAATAGAAGATTGTTGAACACCCGAGGGAGCAATATGATCTGAAAATAGACCTACAATGTTCGCATCACCATGAAAGAAAAAGACAGTTGAATATTGAATTCCATTTGTCTGAACATCCATTTCTACCTGAGAATGTTGAATATCGCAAGACAAGAATAATGCTCAATAGGGAGAAATAAGCAATTATAAAAGGCATTGCAATGAAAATTTGTATGAACATAGAGAAACCATTGTATCTATTTCTAACTGGAGGAACCAAAACTTGGAAAAAATTCACAGAAAAAAGAAATATTCTAAATGCTTATACGACTTTGTGATGCACACTATTTAACTAATCATTTGAAACCAAAGGGATTGATACTAGCATACATAGGAAAGGTTTCATATAATGCAGATGGAACAATTGTCCATTGTGCACTTCTCATGTTGTTTAGCAATTTTTCCCCAACACCACTTAGAAATGAAACACTAGATGCACTCGGAAAACTTTACCAAGAATTGAGACTAGTTTTCATTGACGAAGTTTACCTTGTAGGAAGTTGCTTCTTGTTTTGCATTGATGATCAAATGAGAAACATTAAACATGTATAGACAAAGTACTTTGGAAATGTTGACAGTATATTTTGTGGTGACCTTTATCAAGAAAAACATATACAAGATTCCCTATTATTTGAACAACCTGTTCTCAACAAACAATGAATCATATATGATTTTTGGAAAGAAAATGTAAAATGCTATGAATTACATATACAATGCGTCAAACAGATGATAAATTCATCTCAATATTAAATAGATTGCGCACAAACACTCAAACAGAAGATGATTTAATATATTTGAAGAAAAATTGTGGTAGGCCAACACCTATTGACCCTACTTTCCACTATCTCTTTTATAAAAATAAAGATGTTGATTTGCACAACAAATTTTTTTTGGCACTTGTTCCTAGTCAAAAAATTATCATCAATGCCATCGAACAGAAGAAGAAAACCGGGGTTATTTTCCTTCACATTTACAAGCAACAACATTTCCTTTAGAAACAATCATGAAATTAAATATGTTAGTTGAAATCTATGTTGAAAATTACGATTCACAAGATGGCCTTGTCAATGGAGTAGATGGAATCATTAAAACCTATACAAAAACAAATGATATTGATGTCATGTGGATCAAGTTTCTTGATACAAACATAAGACATTGCCAAGCAAGAAAATTGGATAGCTTATATATCAAAGGTATTTCCAAAGATTGGATCCCTATATTGGGAGTACCAAAACTAATAAACCATCAACAAAGATAGACCATTTCAAAATACGAAAACAAATTCATGTTCAATTGGCATGTGCATGCACAATACATAGGTCATAGGGCCTCACACTAGATAACCTTACATTTGATCCTTTTGGAATATGAACTCATGGATTAGTCTACACAACCTTGTCTTGTGTTAGGAACATGCAATCCGTGTTCATATAAAACCTTTATAGAAACAAAAATTCAAAGTTAAAAAAAATAGTAATTGAAATGGACTATCTACGAGAAAATGAAAAATGGGAGCTGGATTATAAGTATTAGTCTTTGCACACACATCCATACACATATGTTTTTTCTTTAAACACTTGCAACCTAGAAACCTCTATTAATGATGTACTCAATGGCTATGATCTAATGGACACTGACATTTTGTGTTTTCAAGAGACACATTTGAAACAAGATACGCTGTAGCAAAAGTTCAAAACCTTTACTTGCATATCTAACTATAGAAAATATGGATTGCTCATATGCTTCAAAAAAAGCATAGCGATCCTTGTACATATGAAATTTGGTGAAGACAATGTAGAAGCACTTATGGCAAACATCATTCTACATGGAATGCAAATCATAATCATCAATGTTTGTGCATCACCCTATGCTACATTGCCCAATATACTAAGTATTATTGGAAAATCATTCTCTAATATATCTATTGGCGAACCAATACTCATTGTAGGAGATTTCAATGTTAACATGCATCAAAGTAGCAGTCGAATAAAGACACTAATAGACTATATGGATAGCCACATCCTTCGTTTCCTTCTAGGTACAAATTCCTATTTGCAAACATCGCTTATTGATCATGTATGGTCTAACATAAAACATAGCTACAAGATCTGCAAACTGGATACATATTGGTTAGATCGTGACACAATTTGTTTCATAATGGAACATATATATGAAAATGTACCATAAAACATTTCGAACACTTTCCATATTTGCAATTAAACCATTTTTCCTCGTTTTTGTTTCCATTGAACCTTATCCATTTACTAATGTCCTTTTGCAAGCATCCATATGCAAACAAAGCTTCTAATGCATTTTCCTTTCTGCTATAGAAGAAAAATGGATGAAAGTTGCAATGAGAAAAAACATAAATGGGAAGTATTTACAAATACCATATCTCCCTGCGTTTTGTTCCTTATTTTTTTATGTATAGACTAGTTAGCATGTATCCGCTGTTACTAATTTCATTTTTCTTCCCATTTCCACTTGCATTGCAAAAAACAACTTGCAACTTTGAACAAAAAAGCAACGTAGCAAAATAATAAAAAAAAAATTGCAAAACGAAGCATAAAGGCAAGTTAACCTATGCATATTGTTTGTGTGCATCTGTCATATCTGCCATATACACATCAACATTGTCTCAGTGTAATTGACTCTAATTTGCATGATTTTTGTACAACACAAATGCATTGTCATCCATTCTGATATCAATCAAAGAATTGAACATCCGTAAACATCGAAAATTGTTTCATGGTGATGTCATGGTAGTCTACACCACATTTCTAGATAAAGCACTGAAAATTCGTCAAATATTGTGTGTTGATTTGACTGATCAACAAGGATTGATGACAATGACGATGGTTGTTCCAAGTGACCTCATCGAAAAATGCAAGTAAAAGATCTTTGTAGGAAAAAAATTGCAGTCAAAGATTTCCAGATTGCACCAAAAACAAACTATGACTGTGGCAATTACGACCATACTCTACCGTTAGACAACATGATCATTGTAGAAAACATTGACACATTTTTTGCAGAATATGAATTTGTTCCCAATGCAATAATAAAATAAATAGGAGAAAGCATAGAAACACTCCCAATTGCAACAATTGCAATGCTTGTAACAACAGCTCAAAAATTTGGAATGCAATATACACTGAAAAATAAATACATAAGCTCTAAAGACGACAAGGCATCAGTAATATGCTCAACCATGCACCACTCATCCATTAGTCTTATGCATTTCATCTTATTGTCTATATGTAATTTGAACAATTAAATTTTATTATTTATTTCTTTTTTCTTTTTGTGGGCGTGTTTTACACTACAGCTACAACTATTAGAAAACTTTGCATCTATCTACAATGAAATATAACAATGCTTGAAAACTGGAGATATGTAAACCATGCTCTTCAAAAAAATAACAAAAAGAAAATACACCAAGGAAAAAAAATTTTGTACAACATGGGTCACTTTCATTACACATTTGAATATTGAGATAGAACAAGACCTCAAAAAAATAATTGACAAACAAATCTAGGTAGGTACATACTCACTAGCCAAGTTATGTTTCATAAGGCAACTACTTAATTTTTGCTACAAATCTATTGACTAGTTTTCTTCTCTAACGGGTGCAAGGAATACTTGTCATTGCAAATGCATACTCAATAACATTTGAACATGTTTGTGTAGTATGTAGTTACCCAATGTCTTCCTTTGCAATGATAGAAGAACTGTCAATATTTTTTGTTAAGTGCAAACAAAAAACCCCTTTTATTTTTTTGAATTATATGAATTTCACTATACGAACCTGTTGATGGCCAAAAATTACCTCACCAATATGTAAGGGAGACCACCCGGTCAGAGCCCCAATTAAGCCCTTATCTGTTTGGTTTTGGCAGTTCCAGCTAGTTCTACTAGGTCCATCTACCTTGTCTCTCTCCTTGATGACTTATGATATTTCAATTTCTTACCAAACAAGAAGAGAGATATCAAAATTACCCTCTTACTACTAACTTACAAGAAAGAAACCCTTAAGCTGACTTGAGGTCTCAGCTAATCCACACTAAATTTTTCCCTATAGATTTTAACTCTGTACATAAATTACTTGCAAACGAATCCGTAAAAATAGAAAATATACAATGGTGAGAACATAAAACAAATATACACTAAGATTTTCCCCTAGATCTCAAAACTAGGACTACAAGATTGGTTTTTCATTATATTCCTTTCAATGTTAGAATACATATATATACATGCCGAAGTATTTATAAACCCTAATACATTAACCTGGGATTAGAACATAACCATGGTAGTTCCCTTAACCGGATCTACAAAATACCACGGGAAGAAAACTATCATGCCAAAAACCATGTGCAAAACCCTTGCACAAAACCATAGGTAGGTCCTCATGCAACTAGTCGTGGAAAAAATATAACACACCCCCAACTTTATCCCACTTGTTTTATTTTCCACACAGGGGGTCACAGGAGAGGTTAGCAATTGGTCCAACATTGCAATGCCCATTGTTTCTCTACACCAAGAAAACTTCCTTGTGCTCACAGAATTCATTAGTGCATCTATAACATTCTTCAAAGTGTCCACCTTTACCAGCGACACCTTTTTGTCCTCAACCATATCCCTCATAAAGTGATATTAAACATCAATGTGCTTTGTCTTTGAATGATAATCAGGGTTCTTTGCCAAAAAAATTGCACTTTGGATGTCACAATCTATCCTTGTATATCATTGTACTAACCCCATACTTGGACACAATCTCTGCAACCAAACAACTTCCCTACTTGCATGAGTGGCTAAATTGTATTCTACCTTTGTAGTTGAAAGTGCCACTACAAACTGTCTCTTGCTCATCCAGCTGACTGCTCCTCCCAAATAGGTTAAACACATACCTACTTGTAGATCTTATTTGATCCTGATCTCCAGCCTAGTTCACATCAACAATTCCACGGATGTCCAAAACTTCGTCCAATCTTGGTCTTCCTTGGTAGCATAGACCATAATCACTAGTGCCATGCAAATCCCTAAAAACTCACTTCACTATTGTCTAATGCTCCTTCCCTGGTTTTGACATAAACTTTTTCAATACTCCCACTGCATGTGCAATGTCTAGTCTAGTATAGACCATTGCATACGTCAAGCTACTAAATGCAGTTTCATATGGAACATGGGACATGTCCTCTTCCTCTTCTTGTGTCATGGGACACTGTTCAATAGATAACTTTACACCTACAGGAATAGGAACCTTGACTGGTTTACTATCCTCCATATTAAACCTCTGCAATATTGTCTCAACATACTTCCTCTGGTTTAACCATAGCTTCCTCGTTGTTTGATCTTGTTTAATTTCCATGCCAAAAATATAGTTTGCAGCACCAAGATCCTTCATGTCGAATTTGGAGGAAAATTGGGTCTTCAAATCCTGAATAATTTCTTTGTCATTTCTAATCAGCAACATATCATCCACATACAAGACCAAATAAATAACATGGTCACAAATTAATTTAAAAGACACAAAATGATCCCATTTTCTTCTAGTGAAGCCAAGTCCCCATATATATGTATCAAATTTCTGATACCACATCCTTGGTAACCATTTTAACCCATACAAAGAATTTTTTAATCTGCATACTAGTTCTTTCTTACCCTTCACCGCAAAGCCTTCAGGTTGCTTCATGTAGATCTCTTCTTCCATATCCTCGTGAAGAAATGGCGTATTCACATCCGTATGTTCTACCTCATAATAAAAAACAGCAGCAACATATAAAAGTAATCTAATTGAAGCTAACTTGGCAACAAGAGAAAAAATATGACCACAATCAATTTCCGACACCTAGGAATAACCTTTTACTACCAGCCAAGCTTTGTATTTCTCCACCTTTCTTCTGCATTCATCTTCATCTTAAACACCCATTTGCTGCCAATGGGTTTCCTTCCATCTGAAAACTCCACAAGATCCCAAGCTTCATTTTTGTCCAAAATGCCATTTCATCAACCATGGTCTCTTTCTAGAGTTTGTCATCCTCTAACTCCATTGCCTCCCTGACAGTTATTGGATCATCATCAGTAATAGATAAAGAAAAATTTGAACAGAAAGAAGATGGACTATACCTTTCTAGCTTCCTTCTCTCTTGGATGGATCTTCTCAAAGTTGGAGCTTGTGGCTCTTCATCTTCTGATTCTTGTTCTGTTGTAGAGTTTGATTCTTCCTCCTTTAGCTCAAACTCTATCTTCTTAGGTTCCTTTAGTAGGACTTCATGTTCAATATCATATTTCACCTCTTTAAATACCACATCTTGGTTGTACACAACCTTCATTTTTTATGGGTTCTAAAGCTTATAACCTTTTAAACCACCCTTATACCCAATAAAGATGCACCTTTCATATTTACTATCCAACTTGATTCTTTTCTCCTTTGGAACATGCACATATGAAATATAGCCAAATACCCTCAAATGTGAAAGAAAGAGTTTCTTATGAGTCTATGCCTCATGCGGAGTCTTATCCTCCAACACTGATGAAGGTGATCTGTTAACTAGGTAACATGTAGCCTCTACTACCTCTGCCCAAAATTCTTGTCCTAACCCGACACCATTGAGCATGCTTCTTAAATTTTCCATCAACATCATGTTCATTCTTTCTGCAACTCCATTTTGTTGAGGTGAGTATGGAGTAGACTTTTGTCGTGCTATACCACACTTCTTACAAAGCTCTTCAAATTCATTCTTGTAGAACT
The DNA here is from genome assembly GCA_031772625.1 of Pinus tabuliformis. Taxonomy (NCBI): domain Eukaryota; kingdom Viridiplantae; phylum Streptophyta; class Pinopsida; order Pinales; family Pinaceae; genus Pinus; species Pinus tabuliformis. The sequence continues at coordinate 1,256,936,281 of CM062804.1, forward strand.
CTCCACCATTATCTGTCCTCAGCACCTTGATATTCTTCTCTCTCTAATTTTCCACCAGAGCCTTAAATTATTTAAACCTATCAAAGACTTCAGATTTATTTCTGAGGAAATGTATCCATGTATTCCTTGAGAAGTCATTTATAAAGAAGACATAGTGCACATACTTACCTAGTGATGGAATCGACACATGTCCAAACACATTACTATGCACAAGTTCTAATATCCCTTTCGCCTTCTTAGCACCGGATGGGAAACTCACCCTATTCCATTTCCCATATACATAATGTTCACAAAGATGGAAATCCAAAGAGAAATTAGACATACCTTCTACCATACCATTACCATGCAGTATTCAAAGGCCCTTATCTCCAATATGGCCAAGCCTTTGATGCCAATACATGGTCTTTTTTCCATAGACCATTAGGTTTTCTCCTCCACTTTCAAGAACCACAAAACTGTTGCACCCATCAATAATAATTCTACCCAAAATCTAATACAAAGTTCCAATATGAACTCCTCGCATTAATACCAATGCTCCCCTAACCATCTTGCATGTATCTTTCTCAAACATTGTTTTTACACTTGCATTATACATCTTGCTTACAAATTTATTTATTTTTGGCTAATGCAGGGATATGAAAAACACCACTAAGTCTTCTAATCCTTCCACCTTGCAACTTCAACTTGACTTTTTAGTGTCCTATGATTCTGGCCTTCCTATTATTCCCTAAGAAGGCATCACCACCATCATATTTCTCATACTAGCATAACCACTCCCTATGGGGAGTGAAGTGAAAGGATGCACCTAAGTCAATCAACCATGCCTCATGATCTACATGTGTACTTAAAGAAGAACCCAAATACACTTACCCACCTTTATCGAAGGTGTTTTTTGCCTCTGCAGAATGAGCATCATCAAATACTTTCCTTTCTCAAGATATTTAGATTTACAATCCTTTTTTTAGTGCCCTTCCTTTCCACATTTCCAACATACCTTTACAGGTTTTCTTGGAGATTTAGATCTCCCACTCAAGGAATTATTTTTATTTATGTTCTGGGACCATCCTCATATAGACAAGGCATTTGCATTCTAGCTCTCCATATTTTTCTGTCTCATCTCCTCCGACGACAAGGATGAGACTATTTCATCAAACTTCAAGGTAGTTGTATTGCTACCTATTGCAACAACCAAACTATCCCACGAATCTGGTAGAGAACACATCAAATTGATGCACTTACTGTTGGTCACTTTAATTGTTTATTAATTAAAAAGTAGAGTGCCACATAAATTGTCAACCCGGGAAAGTCCGATTATTTCAAAGGTGACTACATACTGTGTGTACTCGATTTTAATAGCATTAAAAGCTGTAGTATAAACAATTCAATATCTGTTAAACCCTTACTCTGTGTTACAGCAGTTATAGTCTATTGTAGGAATGGAATAAGAACAGATAATTAATTAAAGAGGATAAATCTGCAAAAGGAAGCGATGGCTGTCCTATAACAAAGGATCAGGACCCTATCCCCAGAGTAGGAACATTCAGCACCTGCCTCTATTATCCAGTTCGCCAATACACTCTGTAAATCCTAGTCACCGGTGAGGCACTCATATACAACATCAATCGATTAAAAGAAAAACAGAGTCTTAGCAAAAGTAAAATATCATAAGAAGCAATACTCGTGAATAAGGTATGAACAGAAATCACACACAACACACAACAGAAAGAAGATGGGTGAATCTTGTGATGAAGGTGGGCCCTGTCCTTCTCACGAGATTCCCCAGGACACGGAAACTAAGACGAAATACTCAGAACAGAACTTTGTTCATCTGTCAATATACCATATTACAAGAAAGATTCAATCTCGTCCTTCCACTACAATTCCTGTGTTACAGCTTGTTCATCCTCTCTTTCCCCCCTCTAATGTAGATGTCTCCTCTTTATAGAGGAGACATCTATTACAAAAGATTTTCATTATACATTCTAGTTCAACCCTTTGTACAAAAATAGGGAAATCAGTTCCCGTTAACAGAATGTTGTTACAGTAATGTGGATCATGAACGTTACGACCAATGTAATCGTTTATTCAATAATCAATCGGATTCCTTTGCTGTTGCAGATCTGATATGCAAATCTCAACTGTCTCCTCGAGGTTCGCATGCTGTCATTGTTGTTTCAGCTTCGAGGTTCGTGCTATTTCCGCTGTTTTAGCAGGTGCAAAATATAGTCCTGCCAGCTTGAGGCAGTTTCAACAATTGTTCAACAACTTAGTCAACTTCAAGGATGAATTATAAAGATAGCATGATTATGTGTTGAACAATTAAACATATAGCAATGAGGAGAGTTACTGTATACCTTTGGAATGATTAAGTCAAAACACTAGCAAAGGCTTTCAACTATGGGTTGAAGAGGGTAATATTATGACAAAATATAAGGTCAAAAATAGACAATATGGGGTCCTAACATCCCCCCCAACTGAAAAGATTGCATGTTCGCATGCAACGTCTACTATGAATCTGAGTCGGAATACTGGGATGAACAGTGCAAATTGCTTATGCAGTAACTATAGAAGGTGTTGTCAACCATGTCTCTAAACCCATGGACACTCTGAAGTTTCTGCCATGCTGCCAACTCCTCCTGTTTGGTCAATTTAAATTGAGCCTTATATTGCTGTCCAGGTAGCCATAGGAGAGGGAAATGAAAGTGGTAACCAATCCATAGTTCAGCACATTGTCTAATGCATTTAACATAATTAGGTATGCGTGATATTGCTGCCTGAAGATTGAGAGGATTATAAGGATGATATTCCCGTCTTTCTTTAGGACAGTGTTCCTAGAATAGATTATTTGCTTTTATAACCAGAGCTCCTTTAGTTTTCACATAATATTGGCAGTCTTCCAAGAATGCTGCTTGTAGTTTCCTGATATGATCAGTCATCCCTGGTTCTCGTAGAATTCGTTGATGTTCTGCAATGAAGATAGCTGCATTCTGTGGTTCAGCACGAATCCAGAGAAGACAGTTCTCCTCATTGTGTGCTGCCGACATAAAAGCATTCTGCCAAGTAAGTTGATTGGCCAAGAAGGAAATAAAGGCTCTTATTTGGATATCGCCAACAAGAGGAATTCAAGTAATCTTTCTATCTTCAGGCATAGCCTCATTGTGAAGATAGAGTTCACACAGCAAGTTTTGGTCACTATTTGGTGCTTCTGTGAAAGTCTCAATAAATTGCTGCGGTGTAGAGACCTGGTGGGGTCTTCCATCCTTGATTGCTTTTATTTGGAGGAACACTAAGCATTCTCTCAAAAATACAGAATAGTTAAAAGAGGGTTTCCTTGTAGCGAGTAACCGCTGGACCAAGTCAAAGATAAGGGAAGGTCTGGTTTTTAATTCCTTATTCTCCTTATATTATGCACGAGAATGTTCAAGCACTTCCCAATTTCTGTATGCATAGTTGAGCCATAATGACTTCTGTTGTTGAAATGCCTTTCCTTGTGAGAGCTCATACTTTGTCTTCCATGTGTCACTTAGTTTTTGAAGACTGGAAGTCTGTGTGTAAGCATTGCTGACACGGGAAGGTTTAGTCTGTGTATACATAGTTGTAAAAGACTTTGGTACTGGTTTCTATTCTGTAACAACTTGGGTAGGCCGGGGTGGTTTTGTTTCTTTCTCTAAAATTCTTGAAGACCCTGTTGTTTCTTGTGTAACAACAGCGTGTTCGTTTTTTACTATAACAGGAGAAGGTGCTGGACTGGCTCCAGACAACGGAACTTCAACTATCTTATAACCTGCTCGAGTATAGAGATCACCACATTCACTGCACATGTATTCACCGTATTGATCCTTTTCTGCACTTTTTTCAGTTGCAGATGCTACCTGAGCTAACATGTACAGATTGAGTTCATTTTTATAGGTTTCCCTAGCCATTGTTAACTCTTGCTGATAAGCCTTAATTTCCGATTTCAAAACTCATTTTCTTCCTGCAGGGAGGCTAAAGTAACCGGGGCTTCTGTAGTTGTAGGTTCCAATGGAGAAGAGAATTGTTGTTCGGCATCAACTTCATCATTTACGTCCACAACAGGTGGTTCTTGTGTATCACCTGTTGGGTCAGTGGTTGGCCCTTGTGTATCAGCCACATCTAAGTCATATTATTTTTGTTCTCCAACAGGTGGTTCTTGTGTGGCACCTGTTGGGTCAATGGCTGGTTCTTGTGTAACAGCCACATACCCTATATCGTCTTGGGTGTCTACTTTAGATGTATCGGCAGCTGGTTCTTGTGGAGCAGCTGCCTCTTTTGAAAAAAATGATGTCACAAAATCGTGAACGCTCTGCATTTCGGCACCCGAGGGTGAGGAAGGTGAAGGTTCAGGGCTAGGCGGAATACGAGAATTTAGAATGATAGGTGGGGAATTTGGGATAATGGCCTCAGTTGCTGCAGACAACCTTGTTCGTTGTCGTGGTAAGGAATCAGGAAAAACAATAGTTTTTCTCTTACGAGCACTTTTCCTCAAGGTAGGGGGATTATCAGAAATGGTGGCTTCCTTAACTGAGGCCCTGGTTCTTCTTTTTAGTGGGGTTGCAGCTTTCTGTTGCTTTTTCCTCTTAAGGAAAATGATGGGGGTATTGTCATTCGAATCATCGGTGGGGATATGGACTATGGGAGTGGATGGTTCACCTTTATTAAGGGGTGGGGTCCGTTGCAAATTTTTAGTGCTCAATTGGGGTGTTTCTGCTGCTGGTTGCTGATTTTCGGCAACTTGCTGGGAGTTTTCCTTAGATTGCTGGAAATTTTCTTCGTCTTGTTGAGGATTTTCCTCAGCTTGCTAATGAGGGTTATTGAGGGGAGGTGGATTGTGCAGGGCAAAGCCTCTATTTGTTAAGAGCTGGACCAAACGATGGTGCGTGAGGGAGAGGAGTTGGTGCCTTGCGTTCACGGTATAGTGTGCCATATTTTTTAGACAACCAAGTAGATAATAGGGCATATTTATTAAACGACCATGCCTCAAATGATTTAATAAAATAAAGTCATGTTGGTAGACTACCTAATAATGACCCTTGCAGGTGAAATACTGCTTAAAAAATTCTGCAACCTTTGGCCATGGTGGTGGTAGTGATCGAAGTGCAACACCCCTGCCTTTGGTTTCAATGTGCTCCCCTGGTAACAGAAAATCTTGTTGTGCATTGAGAATGAGGTGTTTCCTGCTGAACCAGCGAGTACCATTGGTTGGTAGTCCCAAAACTTGCGCTATGTCTTCCTCTGTTGTTGGAATTCACACCCCTTGGACAGTGGAGTATCCTTCCCTCAAATTGCATGCAAATTCCAGAACCTGCTGTGAATCAAAATCTAGAAGTCTTATGAAGTAATCCACCCATCCTGCTTGTAGAAAGATTTGGTATGCCTCCCGGTAGAGTTCCAGTAATGCCGTCGAGCCAGGTTCATGTCTAACAGCATTTCCTCCCATAGTTACTGGTTCAGACAAAATACAAAGTGCAGAGCCGAGTTGCCGAGGTCGAAACAGAGTAGAACGTTACAAATGAAGTTATGACATGATAAGGTACAGACGAGGTGACTTAGATACTACCGCGAGAAATAGAGATGGCGGTGATTGGCGTGTCATGTAATGATTACAATATTTCGGTAATCCCCCCCAACTGCGGCTGAATGATATGGTTGGTGGTACGATGATTTCGGCAGTCGTATCAATATCTCCTCATTAACTACAATTTAATATTCACACTTAAACACGCATACCTTTATATTTACCTTTGGTTGTTGCGCCAAAAAGTATTATCTCATCCTTAATAGGTTGATGATAATTATAAAAAGGGTTTCTAAAGTATGAGGGTTTTTATACAAAAGGTTTTCATTATTCACAGGAAGTAGTAGTGAAGGAACATAATTATCAGGATGAATGGCTGATTCCTTTAATGAAGAATGATATGTTTCTATCGGAGTAATAGTTCATTCTCGGGAACAAAAATGGGGAAATTGGTGATTTTTAGGAAAAATGGAAAAGATTGGTGTTTAAGCACTGGGATTTGGTGTTTCAGCAACGGGAAATGGTGTTTCAGCAACGGGAAATGGTGTTTCAGCAACGGGAAATGGTGGAGAAAAATGTAAGAGGGAATGAATTATGATCTGAAGTGACATGGCAATGCTTCCCAAGCCGCAAATTAGTTCTTCCTATATTGGAATTTTTCTTCTCAGCCACCCTTCGAAGCTAAGATCTGCAAAATAATTAATTGTAACATGGCAACCCTTGACAGGGATTATTAGTTAAGAAATCTAATCTAAAAATAAATACATAAACAGAAAATTAAGTGCATTGAGGGATAGCAGGTCCCCCCAAAAAGGCATAGTGTATGTCTGTCATGCAAGTAGCTTTGAAATCTTCTTTAGAAATAGGCTATTGATACAAACGGAGTCGATACCCATTCACTAATAATGGTGTTCTAGAATCATCAATCGTTAGGAGTCTGACTGTTCCATTTGGAAAAGCAATATCTACTTCATAAGGTCCTAGCCACCTTGTTCTTAATTTACCTTGAAAATTTTCAAAACGGGAGTCATACAATAGAGCCCAATTACCTTTTTGGAACTGCTTATGCTTAATAGTTTTGTCATGCCACCTGGTTCTTTGTTGTTGTATCATGGTTGTTTGATGGATGGCATCCAACCTCTTTTCATCCAATTCCTGAAGCTGCTGCAACCTAGCTGTCTGTGCATCAGTCAAGTCAATGTTAACAGCTAAAGCAGTCCTTAAGGTTTTGATTTCAAATTCCACAGGAAAAATAGCATTTCTACCATAAACTAATTCATAAGGTGAAAAACCCATAGTGTACCTCCAAGTAGTTCTGTAAGCCCATAATGCTTCAGGCAACCTTTGAAACCAGTCCCTTCTATTTTCCTTTACTGTTTTTGTTAAAATGGCTTCTATGACTTTATTCGTACTTTCCACCTGCCCATTTGCCTGGGGGTGATAAGGTGTAGTCATTTTATGCTTAATGTGATATTTCTGGAGTGTATCTTTGAAGCCATGAGAGTTAAAAGGAGGTCCTCCATCTGTGACTAGCTCTCTAGGAAAACCAAACCTAACAAAGATTTCTTCAAATAAAAAGGTTAACACTGATTCTTCATTAACTCTGAGGAGTGCCTTAGCTTCTACCCATTTAGTCATATAATCTGTGCAAACCAGTATATAAACTCTTTGATTGGATGGAGGACTGATGGGACCTATAAAATCTAGCGCTCATCTTTCAAAAGGTTCAAGTATTACCTGGGGGTTGAGTGGCATTTCATCCCTGTGATTAGGCTGGCCCATTCTCTAATAGCTATCACAGGCCCTAACATATTTCTTTGCGTCCTTGAAAAGTGAGGGCCAATAATAACCCATTCTAAGAAATTTGTGTGTTCTTCTTTTATCCGCAAAATTCCCTCCACAAGGGCCATCGTGACAAGCCTTCAATATATCATAAACTTCATCTTCTGTGATGCATCTCCGAATTTCCTGATCGAGTCCTGTGTGAAAAAGACACCCGCTTATCCAGCTGTACCTAGCACTTTGCTGAACGATCTTTCTTTTCTCTCTGTGCGATAGGTGTGATGGTAGTTTCCCTGCAACTAAGTAATTGGCAATGTCTACATACCAAGGTGAGTGAGCAGATACTGCAAATAAATATTCGTCAAGAAAAGAATCATCTACTGGAATATTTTCGTCAGTTTTTAACCGAGAAAGGAAATCAGCAACTACATTTTCTTTACCTGGTCGATCTACAATTGTGATATCAAATTCTTGTAATAATAATAACCATATGGTAACTCGAGCATTTGTAACTGATTTGTTCATTAAATATTTAATGGCCAAGTGATCAGTATGAACAAAAGTAGTGTAACCGGTAATATAATGTCGAAACTTATTAATAGCATAAATGACTGCTAAGAATTCTTTCTTGGTAACTGTATAATTAAGTTCAGTAGGGGTCATATTTTTACTAATAAAATAGATAGCATAGGGAAGATTGTTTTCTTCTTGACCCAAGACAGCTCCAATTGCAGTATCTGAAGCATCAGAGGATATATGAAAGTGGAGTGCCCAGTCAGGTCCTCTTAAAATGGGAGCTGTAGACAATTGATGTTTAAGTTCATTAAATGCTTTTTGACAACCATCAGTCCACTTAAATTCATCATTTTTCATAAGTAACACAAACAAAGGAGAAGCTATTTTAGAAAAATCCTTGATAAATCTTCTATAATATCCAGCATGTCCTAAAAAACTTCTTACATCAATTTGTGTTTTAGGGATAGGAAGAGTCTGAATTACTTGTGCTTTAGCCGGATCAACTTGAATTCCTAGGAATGAGATGAAGTGTCCCAATACAATACCTTGATTCATCATCATATGGCATTTTTCAGTACTTAAGGCAAGATGTGCTTCTATACATTGTTTGAGTACTTTTTCAAGGTTTTGTAATGCATCTTCAAAAGTCACACCATAAGGAGTAAAGTCATCCATAAATATCTCTAAGGAATCATTAAGCATATCAGAAAAAATCCCTATCACTGCTCTTTGAAATGTTGCTGGGGCATTACATAGTCCAAATGGAAGAACTCTATAGGCAAAAGTCCCCCATGGACTAGTAAAAGTGGTCTTGTCCTGATATTGGGGTGCAATCTTGATCTGATTATATCCACTAAATCCATCCAAAAAGGAAAAGAATCTCTTACCTGCCAAATTGTCTAGTACCTGATCAATAAATGCTACGGGGAAATGGTCTTTCTGAGTGGCCTTATTTAGAGCTCTATAATCTACACACACTCTCCATTTCCCATTTTTCTTGGGTACAATTACTAATGGAGAAACCCATTTACTATCAGATATCGGATATATAAATCCTGCATTCAACAATTTTTGAAGTTCTTCCTTCACAATTTCCCTTAAATTGGGATTCATTCGTCGTTGGGGTTGACAGACTGGGCGAGATCCTTCTTTAATATAAATACGATGAGTACATAATTCAGGAGAGATTCCCTTCATATCTGTGTAATCCCATGCGAATTCTTCTTTACTCTCACGAAGTAGCTTCATTAACTGTTGTGTTTCAGCATCTGTTAGGTTAGGGTTTATATTTAATGTTTTGCCAGGCTCGATTTCTACTGTTATACCTTTGGAGGAGATACCAGCTGATGTCTGAGATAAATTTTCAGTTCTAAGGTTTTGTTGAGATTCAAATTCCAAGATTGTAGTCAAGTGATCATGTATTTCAGAGTTAACCGAAGAAGGTTTAGAAATAAAGTTGCTAATTAATTCATCTTTAGTTGAATCTTTAAAAGTTAAAGCTTGTCCGACAGTCAAGATGGGTTGGGTCTCATCATCCTCATAATCTAACCCTACAGAGTTATCATTATTAATCATAGGTGTAGCATGAGGGTAAAGAGTAAGCTGCTTGGTTTCACATCCATTAGAAATTGTCATTGAACCTGATCTACAGCTGATGAAGGCATCTGCTGTAGCCAGCCAAGGTCTCCCTAAAATCAATGGATGACCCCCCAACTTTGTTTTAGTCTGTAATACAACAAAATCAGCTGGGTAGTTCCAAGATTCGACTGAAATTATCAGGTCTTCAATGACTCCTTCAGGTTTGATTGTGGAGCGGTCAGCTAGCTCTAGAATGGTTGGGGTTTCCCTAATTACATTCTTTAACTGTAGTAACTGTGCGGTTTCAAGTGTCATGATGTTTATTGCAGCACCCAGATCTACTAGAACTCTAGAAACAAAAATTTTTCCAACCTGCACTGTGACCGTAGGATGACCAAGGTCACCATATTTCACAGGGGGGTTTTTTTTCTGACATTAGAGTAGCTAGATCACCCATCACATGAACTGTGAGGGGATCTTTAGCTTTTCTTCCAGGTTTCTTAATACAAATATCTCTAACAGTTCTAGCATAAATTGGTACATCTCTCAGTGCTTGTAAGAGTGGAATTTTAACATATAAATTCTGCAGTTCTCCTAAAAGATTAAAAGTAGGTGGCTCAAGTGTTTTGGTAAGAGCCACATGTTCAGGGAATAGTGGCTCTACTGCTTCAATAGTCTTATTAGAGGATGATTCAACTGTTTCAGCATTGTTATTAGATGACTTTTCTTTTCTAGTTTCTTCTTTATCAGAGTCAGAAGAAGTAATGTCATCAATAATGGGTTCAACTATTCTCCCTGAGCGTAAATGAATATCATTACATTGCATAGCGGAAACAGGTTGGTTTTGAATGTCAATTACCTGCAGAGCTTTATTGTTATTTGGGTTGGGGTTAGGTTGTACAGGCAGCTGGGGTCTCATTGTCTGATTATTCGGTGGAGCATTTGATGGTAAGGAGAGAGATTGCTAATACTGAGGAAATTGGTTTGGAAATGTGATCTGTTGAGCTGTCCAATTTGGGTTCCATTGATTAAAATAGGATTGTTGTAGAGCCCAGGGATTCCATATCGTAGGATCAAAAAAAGGAGGATTTGGTTGCTGCATGGGTGGGAAATTCATTTGATTAAAGGGTGGGTATTGCATTTGATTCAAGGGCGGGTAATTTGCTTGAAAATGAGGATGATTATTCCAACGATTAAATGGCATGTTAGAATTCGTACCTTGTCCTCGTGGTTTCCATTGCCTCCTCTGTGTCAGCAGGTACACTGCTTCAGCTTCTTCTTCAGTTGGCTGCAGCGCTGCTTTTATTCCTGGCAAAGAAGGGCATTTTTGAGTCTCATGGTCCTTTTCACAAATAGTGCAAATTGGTACCTTGTCCAGTGGGCATTCCATTAGTGGGTGTTTTTCTCTGCATTTAGAGCAGAAAATAGCCAGAGCAGCTTCTGCTTCTGCCTGCTTCTTTTTAACCTGCAAGGTATCAATTTGTGAAGCAAAAGAGCTTAACATTTCAGTTTTAAATGCTTCAAGTAAGTTACCTATTTCGACCCGTGTTGCTCCTCCACTTGCTGATTTCTGGACTCTTGAGTATGTACTATCCTTGCTTTTTGGTCTGCTTGCTACTCCTCTTGAACATCTCTTACAGAGGTTGACAATCTCATCATATGATTCCTTAGATATATCCCCTTTTCCAAGCATATTCAACATATCTAAACAATCATCTCGTACCCCTTTTAGCAGTATTGACTTAAGAATATCCTTACTCATATCTGGATGATCAAATCGCTGCAAATTATACTGTAGTCTTTCCACGAAGTCCTCCATATTTCCATCCTCCTTCTGAACCATCTTAAATAGTTCCTCCTTCCTTTCTCTTGTTCGGCAATAATCTTGGTATTTGGCCAGAAATTTCTCCTTCATCTGATCCCATGTCGTAATCACATGAGCTCCCAAGCTCATAAACCATCTTAGTGCATTCCCTTTTAATGTAGCTGGAAACAACTTCAATTTCGGAGCAGCATTAACATAGTCATAGCTTCTACACAATATATCAAATTCAAAAAGAAACTCATCAGGATCTTCTGAGGATAAACCATAGAAATTGGGTAATGTTGAAAGTGGGATATTCTTCATAGGAGTTTCTCCTCTGGGGAGTTCCCCAATAGCGAATTCCAGGGTGGAGAGAGAATTCTCTCCCCTTCCTTCTCCTCTGCGACCTCCACCGAAAAGTCCTTCATTGTTATCCTCCATTGGTTGTTTTCCTGATGCGCTTTCCCGGTCTTCGGTGTTTTCTGTTGGACTTTCAATGTCCTGCACTGGTTCCTCCACTTTAGTCTCCTCTATTGGCTCCTCAATATTTTCTATTGGTCCTTCGACTTCTTCCACTGGTTCCTCAGTATATTCTGATGGTTCTATAACCCTCTCCGGTACCACTACTTCCTCTGTCTGATAGTCTCTTTGGAAAGAGTGTTGGGTCTGTGGCCTTCGAGAGCTTAACCTCTAGGATGTCTCAGATTTTGAAATAATATCGTCAATGAAAGTTTTTCTTCCTCCTCCTTTGCCCTTGCCGCCTGTAAGGTTAGCCTTCCTGCGTCCTTTCATGCATCCTGTATCTCTAAAAGAAAATCGTTAATACTTTTAAAATCTTCGGTCGCCTTCCCCGGCAACGGCGCCAAAATGTTGGTCACTTTAATTGTTTATTAATTAAACAATCGAGTGCCACATAAATTGTCAACCCGGGAAAGTCTGATTATTTCAAAGGTGACTACGTACTGTGTGTACTCGATTTTAATAGCATTAAAAGCTGTAGTATAAACAATTCAATCTCTGTTAAACCCTTACTCTGTGTTACAGCAGTTATAGTCTATTGTAGGAATGGAATAAGAACAGATAATTAATTAAAGAGGATAAATGTGCAAAAGGAAGCGATGGCTGTCCTATAACAAAGGATCAGGACCCTATCCCCAGAGTAGGAACATTCAGCACCTGCCTCTATTATCCAGTTCGCCAATACACTCTGTAAATCCTAGTCACCGGTGAGGCACTCATATACAGCATCAATCGATTAAAAGAAAAACAGAGTCTTAGAAAAAGTAAAATATCATAAGAAGCAATACTCGTGAATAAGGTATGAACAGAAATCACACACAACACACAACAGAAAGAAGATGGGTGAATCTTGTGATGAAGGTGGGCCCTGTCCTTCTCACGAGATTCCCCAGGACACGGAAACTAAGACGAAATACTCAGAACAGAACTTTGTTCATCTGTCAATATACCATATTACAAGAAAGATTCAATCTCGTCCTTCCACTACAATTCCTGTGTTACAGCTTGTTCATCCTCTCTTTCCCCCCTCTAATGTAGATGTCTCCTCTTTATAGAGGAGACATCTATTACAAAATATTTTCATTATACATTCTAGTTCGACCCTTTGTACAAAAATAGGGAAATCAGTTCCCGTTAACAGAATGTTGTTACAGTAATGTGGATCATGAACGTTACGACCAATGTAACCGTTTATTCAATAATCGATTGGATTCCTTTGCTGTTGCAGATCTGATACGCAAATCTCAATTGTCTCCTCGAGGTTCGCATGTTTTCCTTGCTATTTCAGCCTCGAGGTTCGTGCTGTTTCCGTTGTTTCAGCAACTGCAAAATATGGTCCTGCCAGCTTTAGGCAGTTTCAACAATTGTTCAGCAACTTAGTCAACTTCAAGGATCAATTATAAAGATAGCTTGATTATGTGTTGAATAATTAAACATATAACAATGAGGAGAGTTACTGTATACCTTTGGAATGATTAAGTCAAAACACTAGCAAAGGCTTTCAACTATGGGTTGAAGAGGGTAATATTATGACAAAATATAAGGTCAAAAATAGACAATATGGGGTCCTAACATCTACCTTCATATGAAATTTTTATTTCAATAGATAACAACTGGCTTACCACAATATTAAAGGTATTTATATGCTCTGTCATTGAGTCTCCGTCCTTCATCCTCAAGTTATATAACTTTTTCCGCAAGAACAATTTGTTCACCGAAGACTTACATTGGTACAAAGTCCCTAACTTGACCCACAAATCCTTCGTCGTAGCTTCCCCTGACACATTCAATAATACTAAATCCGAGATACACAACTGTATTATGCTCTTTGCCTTCTTATCTAACTTCGCCCAGTGTTCTACTGACATTGCCATTGGTTTAGTTCCCGGATCTACTGTGATCAATTGATATTTATCCACCAATGGATCCTCCATATCGAGCTTCCACAACTCAAAAATCTGGCCATCAAATTTATCAATCCCTATCTTTGCACTGCTCATCATCTTCATTCACTGCAAGAATTGATCCCATAGATATCCCACTGAACATGGTGTACCATAGGCCCAAGCAATACCCCTCAGCAACAAAGGCTTCCCCTTCAAGCTGAAATAGATTTGATACCAAATGTAGGTTTTAACCTTGTACATAAATTACTTGCAAACAAATTCTTAAAAACAGAAAATATACAATGGCAAGAACATAAAAAAATATACAAAAATATTTTCCCCTGGATCCCAAAACCGAGACTATGAGATTGATTTTTCATTATATTCCTTTCAATGTTACAATACATATATATACATGTTGAAGCATTCATAAACCCCAATCCATTAACCTTGTATTAGAACATAATCGTAGTTCCCTTGACCGGATCTACAAAATACCATGGGTAGAAAACCATCATGCCCAAAACCATGTGCAAAACCTATGCACAAAACCATAGGTAGGTTTGGGTTCAACTAGTCACGGAAAGAATATAACACACCCAACATGCCCCTAGTGTAAGGGGAATTCTAGAAATGAAGTGATTAATATAAATTCAAATTAATTCTAAAATGCAAGAAAAAGGAAAGAAATCCTAATCCTATGATTAGGAAGATGTAGATCTAACCCAATTGAGAGCAAGATAATTAAATGATTGAGATTTTAACATGTCTTTCTCTAATAATTAATGTCACGCTAATGAAATAGTTCTACTAGCTTATATTGTGATAATGAAACATTCTATGTTTAGAGACTTTAAAACCTTGAATTATTAGCCATCAACACTAGGAAATAGTTCACTTCATGCCATTGGAAATTAAATCGAATTTTAGATAGCAGATTTCTGAGTAAATAGTTACTCAGAAATATGATTTGAGTATATGAGTAAAATAGAAATTAACAACAAATATATGAGGCTAATAAACTAGATATCTAATACAAAATACACATTAATCCTCACATCAAACAATAGTGCTCAACATGAAAATCATTTTACACATATCTGTCATCAAAAAGATAAAACTTGCATTTGAAATAAAAGTATTTAAATAAAAATTCATGAAACCTAGTTTTTTTGTTGTGTTCCTTGATTTGATCTCCAACAATATTTCTCAAATCATAAGCTATGCCACTAAAGGGAGAAGGTTGCAAAAGTGCAGGCCCAACCTCCAATTACAAAGTCTAGATTTGAAAAGAAAATTCCCAATAACCCAGATCTGAGTTTTTCCTCCCAATTTACAGCAAAAAATCCCCTTACAAAAGTGCTGAGAGATCCTATGTTGGAGAGGAGAGGAACCCCTTCTTCATTCTCACAAGTGATATTTATAATTTACAAGAAGAAATCTAACAAAAAAGGAGAGTTGTTGGAAGTGGTTTAGATCCCTCTATTTTGGAGCAGCAGATTATGTTCTTCTCCTTTGTTGGTGCAATAACATTTCTCCAAGATGCCTTAGTTTCATCCTCTTCAACTAATCTCCTTCCAAAATAAAATTCCAACGAATTAAAACTTACCAACAAAAATAAAAACCAAAATTGGGAAAATAATATTCTCAACAAAATTGTCAAATACGAATTAAATTGGATAAATATAATAAAATATTTTCTATGCTATGATTAATTCCCATAGAAATCTGATTAGCGCTACAATCTGGAGAATGAATTAGCGACAACAGTTTCTCCAAGCCAATGAAAATTTCCCAAAATTCAACTCAGAAAAACAAATTTTGTTACAAATTAGTTACTTAGACTTCTGTTAAATTTTTGAGCTATTCAATATTCAAATTTGGTTGGTTTAATGCTGCCAAATTGTTTTCCTCATTTCTAGCCTTCCAACGAGCCATCTTGGGCCTCATTTGGCCACGTGGAACTCAAGATAGAGCTCTTCGAAATTAGACTATCAAAACTATGAGAATATTAGAAAATGAATATCTAGACAAAAAATAAACATTTGTAATTAAAAATTCTAATTTTGCAATATGTTAATAAATTTAATAACAAAATAATAAAAATTAAATCATTATTAATTACCATTACTAAATTAAATTAATTATATACAAATTAATCAAAATTATAAAACTGAAAATTAAAATTAATCTACAATTACAAAATATATATATATGTTAAGCTTGGAAGGACCTTTCATTTTCTATTTATAATCAACAAATTTACACCACATAGGTTGGCTAGGTAGCCTCAACATGCCCAATGAAAAACCAAGTCTGTTGGCCACCTATTCTCATTGTAAGCCATCCAAAAACAATAAAGTTTCAATCTTTCTAGCCAAACTATATATGTCTTTGTTTCATGACCGGGCTCTATATATTTATCTATCCTTATACATGCATGACGAAAAGTAAATGTTAACTGCATATATAAAAAAAAAGTAAACATGGTAAAATGGCTAGCCCTTCTTCTCCTTCGATGTCGATTCCACAGGTGCCGGATCCTTGACATTTTCTCTAGGCATCTCAGACAATTCCAGGATTCATGGAATGTGTCTTTCAATTTTGTCCAGTCTTATGTCATGCTTATGGAGTTGAAACTGAGTTCTCTGTAGATCATGTTAATAACTCGACATCCCTTCGAGAGAGATCGCCATCCCCACCAAGATTTGTTCCCTCGTTTAACCCAATAGGATTTTCATTAGCTAGTAGAGGTATAATGTCTGCTTGAATTGGGTTATCTTTCCTATGGTATTCCCAGGGTCTAGGACTAGTGTCCTCTAATTCTCCATATCCTCCTTTGTCTCACTTCCCTACCTGATTTCCTCTTCCCATTCTTCTAGCAATTTATGAATGCCTTCATCTGTTCCCTCTCGATATGCCACAACTACTTCACTGATAAGATGCTCCACTGATTTCCTTCCTCTGCATGGCTTTGTTGTGATCGGGTCCTTAACCATTATAGGCTCCCGACCCCATCTTCCACGTCCCCGTCCTCTCACTGGCTGAGCCATATCAACATTGTTCGATACCTATTCACAGGAAAGGGTTTTTAACCGCAAGAACTGTAACATATTAAGCATTGGATATTGTCTTGACTAGAATTTTCAATGTCGTTATTCTCCTCGTTCATTTCCTTTTTCCATTTGCTAGCAATACTGGGGGCAAGATGGGCGGAGGGCCAGTGTTGAGAAAGGGCCGAACTCCGTATCCCTTCTGACTTTTCACCCCTCCCTCCCCATTACCTCACATACTTAGTGTGGTTGACAATCCCCGGCCAAGGCCATGCAAGTGAGCCTAGCCTTAGCTCGACCAATTTCCCTCCGTGGAGTGGAGTCCCATTCCCCTCTGCCCAGTAAGCCAGAACAATTCCTCTTCCCTTATCATGCCCGACATTCCCCACAAGGATCCTAGTTGGTCTCTTAGCGCAATAATTAATCCCATTTCCCCATAGTTTTCCATGGTTACAGTCGCTGGTCCATCCTCCTACCTAACATATCAGCTGCCCTTTGCTACCCATAGCCTTTGATGCTGAGATTCTACCTACCCGACCCCACCAACCAGTGCCACTCAACCCACAGTATGCAAAGCTCGGGTTCCCATTGCCACACAATGCAAGGTCCACACAGCCACAGGCAAGGTCAATCCTCGGCAGGGTCAAAACAAAGACGTATAGCCAAACTATTGCAAGTCGAAACCTCCTCCATTTCCCCTTGCATTTCCCCCAATTAACCTTCTCGAATATCTCCCTTGCCCCCAACAAAAATCAAACTAGGTCGACATTGCAAAGGAGGCGAAGAGACAATATACATAATCATTGTCGCTCCAAGGTTGATGCCACTAGTGTTTTCGCCTTCCCTCGCTATTGTTCCAGCTCCTTGATCCACGAGCCAGATTACAATTCTTACCTGTCTGTCTCGCCTTAATTTCTATACATCCCACCTCTCCCCTACCATCTCTGCCACCTTTCCCACCACCCTTGCATGTACTCATGCCAAGGGCCACCGCACCCATCGCTTTGAGCATGTGGGGGGTGGTGGTATGTAAATCAATTGTACTCTTCATTAATTCCCACAAGGACTTCCATCCACCGACACACACCCTGATCGAGGTCAATTACAAATTAATTTATTCTATATATATATATATATATATATATATATATATATATATATATATATATATATATATATATATATATATATATATATATATATATATATATATATATATATATATATATATATATATATATAATATTATAAAAAAAATAGTTACTTTTCGCTCATTGTATGAACCGAGGAATATAAGTGAATGGGAGGTATAAGGTAAGAATGGGAGTGGAGGGATAAGGAGATACAGGATTCCGAGAAAGGAATGGAGGAGCAGGGAAAATGAGGAGGAGCGGGAGCAGGGTAAGATGAGACAGGGGTCATAAGGTTTCGGAAAAGGAGGGGATGCCTATTTGGAGGGGAGTAGTCTAACCAGGTGGAGGAATTGCCCGAAACCTCTGCCGGACGAAAAATTTTCTGACTCCGACCACCAGAATTTTCTTCCTTCAAACCTCGATGTTCATCGCTCTGTGTAGGAATGTCTGGCAATTCGATGGGAGTCCGATGTGACTGTCTAGACTAGTCTATTTAAGGCAAAGGTGTCGGTTGGTGAAGTCAAAATTAATGAACTCACATTGCATTTTAATTTTAAATTTGTTGTCCCGCCTTGATTTGAATTTGGCTCACAATCTAGAACCCTTGCATGCCCTTGTGTTTCCATACCTAGTGCAAGGTCATGTAATTCCCATGATGCAGTTTATTTCTTCCAAAGGTGTTATGGTTACCTTCACTAACGTGCACCATAGGAACTAGCAGATCACAGTGTTGAGCAAGACAATCCTCTTGAGAATGAAGCCCGTAATCTTGGTTTTGATATTCACTCTACTACAATATTTGATGAATTACCTCTAGATTTCGATCGGTCGTGGAGATTGATCGATTTTATGCGCTCTGTGGATAACATGGCAAAAGAGTTAAAATGACTCCTTCAAAATTTGAACAAGACCGGGCATGCAATATCTTGTGTCACGGGATACTACACTTCCCTGGTCATTTGAAGTCACAAAGAAATTTGGTATGTTTCAGAACCACCAATGTATGTCGGAGAATCACCACAGCTACTTATTTTCATGCCTTCCAAAGTAAAGATAGGGAGATGCGCTTAGATATATCCCTAGCGAGGCGGGATAACAACATTTCAAATGGGGTGGATTCATTCAATAATCACACGTTCGTGGTAACAAGAATTTGCAGCTTGTTCCAACTAAAGAACTATTTAGAAAGTGTATTGAGGAGGGCTCATTCCCCACATCTTGCATGGCTCTGTTGGATTTGATGTTCCGACTCTTTCCTTCCTGCCTGGATTCCGATGGAGAATTTAAGAGTTTTAGAAGTGGAGGGGCGCAAATTGAACATCATGCGGCCACATCAATCTCAGGTAAGGAAATATGTGTGTTCATTCTTTTTCATTTAATCCATTTTTTAAACCACAGTCATCACATATGTTGAACCGTCAAACATTGCAGGGGCCTCTCTAGTTGCGATATTTGAACATATGCGCTCCTCTCTCCGAGTTTCCAAAATCTATAGGGAAATTGGAGCACCTCGAAAGGATCGTCATATCTAATAGTGTTGAGTTCACACCTACAGTCAAATTTTTGCATGAATACTTTGGTCATATGCGATCTTTGAAATACATAGTGTTAAAATTCTTTTCAAAATTGATGTCATTGTCTAATTCCTTTGGAAGGCTAACAAACCTCCAACACATCTATATGAGAGGTGCTTCTAATTTGCACATTCTTCCAAACTCTTTTGGATATTTAAGCATACTAGAACATCTATATTTAATTGGTACCAAGCTATGGTGTCATTGCCTGATTCCTTTGGAAAGCTAACAAACCTCCGACACATATATTTGGGAGGTGCTTCTAGTAGTTTCCAGATGCTTCCAAACTCTTTTGGGGATTTAAGCTGACTTGAACATCTATATCTAAATCGTGCCACAACTATCAAGTTGCTGCCTGATTCCTTCAGAAACCTAACAAACCTCCAACACATTGATTTGAAATATGCTTCTAGTTTGTTGATGCTTCCAAAGTCCTTCGAAGATTTAAGTCGACTCAAACAATTATCTTTGGCACAGTTCTCTAGTTTTACCATCTCCAGCAGAACAATAAGAAATATTACAATGTTTGAATATTTAAATCTATAATGTTGTAGCAATGTTAAAGAATTAGCTCCCCAAATCACACATCAATTGTCCTCGAAAAATATTTATGCAATCCACAAAATTTAAGGAATTGCAATGATTTATTGGAGACCTTTGCAATTTGGAAGTTCTGCATATATGTTTTCCACCTTTGGTCCATTACTCGCAGAGCTTGGAGGAGTTACAAGTGCCCCATTCAGCGAAATTGAAATCCCTGCCAAAGTCCTTGTGACCGTTAATTGTGTGGAGATTAGTGAATACAATGTCTAGTTAATGCTGGTAAGAATTGTGTGAGTAGTGTTGGACTACATTTGTAGATACCATGGCTCTCAAAAATAAATTAATAGTTATTACATTTTAATTCCCTGATATAAAAGATTTCAAAAATCAAAGACTTGAAATGATTTAAAATTAATTATTCAAGTATTTAGATATATAAGAGTTCAATCATAAAGGAATTTTAACTTTTGGAAGAGATAATACATTTCAAATTCCAATATATAGAGGTAAGGAGTGGGAAAATGTTTTAATCTTTTTATTAAATTTGAGAAAAAACTTGTTAGATATAAAAGAGTAATTTAATGGTTAAAATAAAATATTAAAATTTAAATAGTTCAAAATGTTTTTATTTTCGTAAATTTGATATTTACATTGTTGGTTCAAATGTTTCTATTTTCATAAATTTGATAGTTACATTGTTTGTTGGACCTTATAATTAATGTTTTCATTCCTTGATCTTATACATAATTGTATGGTATTCAAAATAACTTGACCACTTTTATCTAAATTTTTGGGTCAAAATTCATTTTATTAATAAATTTTATACCATTTTTTTTATGTACTTTCATTATCTTCATCTTTAAAAATATTTTACCAAAATTATTATTCATATCATGAATCTATATATATATATATATATATATATAATTTATTAAAATTATAAAGAATTTTAACTTTTTTAATAACACATGTATAATTAAAATGGCAATAATGAAAGAATTAGGTTGTAACACACACAAAACAACATATAATATAGTAAAAACAACATATAAAAAAAAATTTAAACTCTAACATAGATACATATATATATATATATATATATATATATATATATATATATATATATATATATATGCAATACCCTCGAATCAAACCTTGCTAGTAAATGTGAATCTCTGCTTAAGTATTTATCTGTCATGATGATACAAATTTGAGGCATGTATGAATGACAGTTTTTGAGGTACTAAAACTACAGTGGTTTTTACCAACCCACGAGGTCCGTGCGATCCTTCACGAGGTAACTGGGTTACACCTTGCCCTGGAATTTATGGCTGCATGTACGTGACTTCATATCACTTGTTTTCGGATTTTACTGTGACTGGCAATAATCCCACTTTTCGCTCTAGCTGAGACAAGTGTTAGGCATCCTGTCCGTCAATCTGGATTGCACCATCCGATGGTAATACTTACTTTGGGATCATCCATATACCCAACACTCGGGCTTCCTGCCGGCGTTCTTGCTCATTTTCGTTTCGTGGTGGAGAGTCTTGACGCTCTGCTTCTCGTCTTCCCCTAGTTTCGTTGTGGTTTTTATAGTCTGGCCTCCATGCCTTGTGGCATGCCGCGGAGAGGTAACTCTGAGTCTTCATTATCTGCAGAAATGGTGTATGTATTGAACCATTCTTAGTTTGAGCCAAGGGTTATCTCGATGGAAGGAGTTAACGCATTTCCATGCTGGTCAGGTGGGGTGCTCGACTCTTCAAATTCTGGACTATGTGGCAGTCGTTTTCCTCAGCACGAACCGGGTATTGATTATTTAGACTGTCGATTCATTTGGTTTTTACAAGATTTCTTCGACTCTAGGCATCTCTAACCCCAAAATTCTATATTGTGCAGATGTGATACCCCCGTGCACGACTTGCAAAACTCAGGGAAGGGTTTATTCCTCTATTCTACATTTAATACTGTCCTGAAGTCAGTTCATTATCTAGGTCATAATATTTGCCTATGGTGGTTGCAGGTATGACACATTTTAAACTGAAAGGGGCTTGTCGTTAAATATCATGGCTTGTTGACGAAGCTTACCCACAACTCTGCAACTGGTACAGGTTGGAGCTTACTGTCATGGCCCTTAACGGTTCGCTGATGCGGTCTAGGGAACTTACTCCTATGCAATTCTATGAATTAGAGTGTTAATTACAATGTAGTTGTATTATTTTGTAGCGAGATCAATAGGACTCATTGACTGTAATGTCGGTTCTTTATGTAATTAATTACTTCCTTTTTTTTACTGTTTGGAAGAGATCGAGAAGGGTCCCTCTGATCTTAATTTAACTACTGGACAGGGGTCTGATGTTGCTTCTTTAGCCCAAATGCGTTCTAGACTAGGAATTGCTATGTTAATTAAAATTTTGGGTTTAAGTTTGCTCATACTAGCCATATAGTATTAATTTAGTTCACTGCTCTTCTGCGTCGAACCCATGACAGAACTTGATTGTAATTTTTTTGAGAAATGTTCTTTGCTTGAACTAAATTCAACGGAATATATTTATGTTAGAATTATTCATGAACTTTGTGGCGTTTGTTTATGTAAACCCTCATTGCTATACGATTAGTTGTTGAGCTTTGGGGTTTTGATTGATTACCGAGGGTATATGTGGTGTATGATTTTTTTCTCAGTTGTTATACCAGTTATGACATTCTTTTTCTCTTCATTTAAAAATGCTTTCTGCATATATTTATGTTTAGTATAACTAGAGTTCATGGTTTAGTTTAAGCAACCAGGGTAAATGGCTATGGATGGGTTCTTTATGAACTTGTTCACGGCTACAAACCCTAGGTGTATGAAGAATCTGTAAAGAAATCATATATTCCACTGGAACATATGGAATGGTTTGCTGAGTTAATTTCTTTCTTCGGTTAAGGAAATTCTTGTGTATGACAGAGGTCTGATATTTCGACCTATATGTTGCTTCATGATATGTTTACACTTTATATCATTTAATTATTTATTTTTAGCAGAAGTATGATAGGCATCGGTTTTACGGTTCATATACTTATGGAATTCCATATTAAGTCGACATTCATCTATAATGCTATTTTGCTCATTAGTTAAGCATTGATTGTTAACTGACAATTGTACCGTCCTCTAGATGTGTATCAGTATCTATTAGGAAAACATGCATTATTTACTTGCTTTACTATTCTACCCAGAAATTAGTAATGATCGTAATTTATACTAAATCATTTCCAATCTATCTACTTATAGTAAATAGGTCATTCACTATAACTATATCGTGTCAATTCACATTAAACATTCAACTATTCTACTGATAATAATGACCATGATAATATCACTTATCTGTATTTCGTTACGTATATGCTAAATAAAAGGAATGTCTCACCACCTAGCCTCAGAACTGGCAATTACGTTCAAGTTCCCCCTCCGAGCCCTTCCACTTCTTCCAATAAGGAACAGCTAGGTACCTTGGGCATCAAGACTCTGTCCAGCCTCAAGTCTCGTACCCCATAGTTTGTTACCTCAAATTGATTTCCCATTGGTTATGTTCGCCAGCTCAAGGAAGAATACAACACAATCCTCCTCTTTCCAACCCCCCAGAGTTTTGCCCTCTTTTCCCTTTAAGGAAAAAAAACGTGAAGGAGCAGTTGTAACTGTACTCAGAAGTTGGTTCAACTGTTTCTTTGATTCTTTTAATAATCTGGTCCAAAGTCTTTTAAATAATAATTAACAGTATTTTTTCCGGCTATTTTAAGCCCAATATTTTTAATATTTAAATAACATAAATGAAATTAAACTTGGTAAAAAAAACAACTCATGAAGTCTCGTTGTATGTTACGACTCCCTCACCTCGAGAGGAACACCATCCGTGGTGTTCTTTCTCTACGAAAACAGTGCAGGATAAGGTTTTCGCATGGCCTCCTCTTCTTCCTAGGTAGCCTCATCTCGGCCAAAGTGCTTCCATTTCACTTTAACTTGGATGATGGCTCGCCTCCGCAAGGTGGTTTCTCTTCGATCGAGGATTCGAAGAGGATATACCATAAATTCTCCTTGGGGTTATACCTACATTCATATTATGTTATCAGAACATTTCAAAACATTAATCTTTTAATCATATTGCTTTATCATTACTTGAATACTCTTCCAGTTAATAATATGTCGAGGGTCATAAATATACTTTTTTAACATGAACACATGAAAGACGTTGTGTACTCTGATGTGGCCTGGTAGTGCTAGTTTATATGCCATAGGCCCAATCTGTACCAAAATTTGGAAAGGAAACCTTTCCACTGCAAGGCACTCTTCTGAGGTTTCACCTTTAGATACACATGATCACCCCCTGGAATTATTTATGAGTTCTCTTCCTGTCTTCATACACTTTTTGCCGATCTTGTGCCG
Organism: Pinus tabuliformis; assembly: GCA_031772625.1. Taxonomy (NCBI): domain Eukaryota; kingdom Viridiplantae; phylum Streptophyta; class Pinopsida; order Pinales; family Pinaceae; genus Pinus; species Pinus tabuliformis. The sequence continues at coordinate 1,256,960,622 of CM062804.1, forward strand.
CCTTTAAGTTCTGGTGAACTTTCTTAACGGTAGCCTCCATTTCTGCTAGCATGTCGGGACCCAAAACTAATTTATTTTCTGGACTATTCTAGTCCACGGGTACCCGACACTTTCTCCCGTAAAGTACCTCGAAGGGACTCATACCCAAAGATTCGTGATGCCCATTATTGTAGGCGAATTCTACCAAGTGGAGGTAATCCTCCCATTTCTGTGGTTGTTGCATTACAAACATGCACAACATATCCTCTAGAACTTGATTTACTCACTCTGTCTAACCATCTGTCAGCGGATGATAAGCAGTACTGAAATGGATTTGGGTCCCCAGTCCTACAAAGAGAGTTTTCCAGAAAGCGAATGTAAATTTTACATCCCTATCAGAGATCACCACTCAAGGTATCCTGTGTAGATGGAAGATTTCTCTCATAAATATGTCTGCAATCTCTACCATTTTGTAGGTGGATTTTACAAGGATGAAATGAACAGTCTTGCTCAGCTTGTCTATTACCACTATGATTAAGTCATGTTTCTTTCTGGTATGAGGTAACCCCTTAATAAAATCTAAAGTTATGGTCTCCCATTTCCATTCTGGAATGGGTAGCGGTTGCAACAAACCCGCAGGATGCTGATGTTCTACTTTCACCAATTGGCACTCTAAGCACTTAGATAAATATTCAGCCACATATTTTCGTAAATCGGGCCAGAAATAACTTTTCTTAATGGCAGAATACAATTTCTGGTATCCTGGGTGGGCAGCATAAGGTTTCCTATGAAACCCATCTAGTAACATCTGCTTCACAGAAATCTGGTTAGGAATGTAGATTCGATTTATGAATGTTAACATTTTGTAAGAAATGATTACATACTCACATTGTTTCCCTCTTTCTTGGGCTTCTGAAGCTTGCTGCCATAAGAATGCATATTCCAGATCCTTGAGGGAAGCTTCTCGGGCAATCCCTGGTAGGTTAGATTGCGCATGAATGAAATGTACTTCATAGATGCAATGTAATTTTCTTCTTAAAGCATCATCTACCCGGTTTTATTTTCCTTTTATGTGTTTTAAGTCAAAATCAAATTCACTCAGGAATGCGGTCCATCTCGCCTGGTGTGCATTTAAATTAGATTGATTAAAGAAATTTGTTAAATTGCTATGGTCAGTTAAGAACAAAAATTTATTTCCCAGAAGGTAGTGTCACCACATCTTTATTGCATGCACTACCGTAGTCAACTCCAAATCATAGGTAGAGTAACGTTGTTCATAATCCTTCAGTTTTCGTGACTCATAAGCAAGGAATTTTCCTTCCTGAGTTAGTACTCCACCAACGCCTTCTTTACTTGCATCGGTACATACTACAAAGGATTTTTCCAAATTCACTACCTTTAGCACAGGAGTGTTTATGAGTAGTTGTTTTAGTTGCTCAAAGCTTTGTTGGCATTTCATTGTCCAATGGAAAGCTCGTCCCTTTTTCGGAGTGAAGTCATTGGGAAGGAAATTTTCAAAAAGTCCTTTATAAATTGATGGTAATACCCTACCAAGCCTAAGAAGGATCTTATGTCAACCATGTTTTTCGGTGTAATCCATTCCATGATAGTTTTTATTTTCTTTGGATCTACTACTATCCCTTCTGTTGATATAACATGGCAGAGGTACTAAATTTGATCTTTGTAAAAATCGCATTTGCTAAACTTTGCATACAGCTGGTTTTCTCGCAAAATTTGCAGTACCGTTCTCAAGTGTTGTTCGTGTTCCACTTGATTTTTAGAGTAAATTAATATATCATCGATGAAAATTAATAAAAACTTATCCAGAAAGGGCTCGAAAATATCATGCATTAGGCTCATGAACGTGGTTGGTGCATTGGTAAGTCCAAAAGATAGTACCACGAACTCGTAATGTCCGTAACGAGTTCAGAATGCGGTTTTACAGATGTCTTCATCCTTTATTCTGATTTGATGGTATCCAGACCTTAAGTCGATTTTCAAGAACATGCTAGCTCCCTGTACTTGGTCAAATAAGTCATCGATGCGAGGTAGTGGGTATTTGTTCTTTATGGTCAACTTATTTAGCTAAAGATAGTCAATGCATAATCATAGGGTTCCGTCATTTTTGCATACAAATAGCACTGGGGCTCCCCAAGGAGACACACTTGGGCATATGTATCCTTTATCTAACAGCTCCTGCAGGTGTATTTTAAGTTTAGTCAATTCCGAAACACTCATACGATAAGGGGTTTTCGAAACAGGGGCTGCTCCGAGCATTAGTTCAATTGTAAAATCAATGTCTCACCTTGGTGGCAATCCTGGAATGGATTCATTAAATACGTCTAAGAAATCCTGGATTATAGGAATATTCTCTAAAGAGGTCATTTCGTTTTTATCATTGTTGTACCCTACTTGAACAACATAAATCTAGCACCCTTTTCTTATACACTTTCCGAGTTGGTTCGCTGTAATAGGGTGCAGCTTGGTATTCTTCTTAATTCCTTGAATTTCCTTCCACTATCCTGACTCGGTAAGATAACTTATGGAATTTTCTTTAGAATCTACCAGGGACCAACGACCTTCTAACCAGTATATCTCTATTAGCCTAGGGAAGAAATATTCAAATTTACCTGGATAGGTTGTCCTGAAACTATTATAGGACAGTTTTTTATTTTGGCTGACACCTTTCTTTTGGTACTAGTAGTTATTTGAACTAGCCATGATTCTTTGTATTTACTACTTTGCAATTGACATCTTTCTACCACCTTTGGAGTAATATAACTCAAGCTAGCGCTTGGATCAAATAAAACAGAAACATATTGGCCAACAATCATACCTTCGCATTTGATCATAGTGGGATGATATTCCGCCTGATGATCGTCCAAATCTGCATTAATCCTGGGCATGCTCCTTGTGATATCCCCTACCATAGTGGCTTCTTGCATGTTAGAAAGTTGCTAAGCCCAAGCTTTCTACGGGCAATTTTTGTAATAATGTGCTTCTCCGCATCCCCAACATTGTAGTGGCGGTGTTGTTGGCTGTTTAGTAACAATTCTGCTAATTCCTTCAGGTTGTCTATTCTGAGTGAATGTTTGATTTTTGGGTGGGTTTCTTGCAAACTTTCCAAAGGTCCTTTTCTGATTGTTTCTGCCATGCATGTTTTTCTGATGTCTGTCTGGTGGAAAATTCCTCATTTTCTTGGCAGTAACTCCTTTAGATCCTTCATTTTTCTCCTTCATCTACTGATAACAGATGCGAGCTTTCTGGACTACATCATCCATGGTTCTAGGATAGTCGAATTCTAATTTCTCCTTCATGAAGCTAGACAAACTACTAATAAACATGGATCTTAGCTTTTTCTTCTTGCATATATGGGACGTAACGCAACAGGGAAGTAAAGCCTGCTACATATTCATCCATGGTTAAGGTTCCCAGTTTTAATTCATGGAACTCTTTTTCTTTTCGTCATAATAACATTCTGTTAAATATTTGTCTTTAAAGTGTTTATGGAATTCTTGCCATGTTACTTGTTCTTCATCAATCTTCCTTACAGTTTTAATTTCTTCCCACCAGAGGGTGGCTTTTCCTCATAATTGGTAAACTACCAGCCTTGCATTAATTTTTTTGGTATATTCATAAATCAGGAAGTATTTACCCATGTCTATCAGCCAAGCTTCCACTGCTTCTTCTGACTCTCCTTCGAATAGTGAGGGTCTGATTTTTTTGAGCTCACCTTGTAATTCTATCTTTGTTCTTTTTTATTTTCTTTGGTCAAAAATGTTATTTGAATTCCCTTCATCTGCTTCTTTGTGACCCTCTGCGGATTCTACATGATCTTCCTCATTATGAGCAGTTGGGGTCATTTCCCTATTTTCTATACTGAGATCTGGTCCTCTATGATTTTGCTGATCTGACAAAATTTTAAGAATCTTCTCCTGCTCCTGTCTTAATCGCTCATTGTCTATTCTGAGGTTCATCATTTCTGCTCGAAGTTGATCTACTGTCTCCAGTAAGGCAGTGTTAACCTATCTTGATTCTTCTCCCAATTGCACCCATAATTCTGGGTTGGCCTCTACACAAGGCACCTCCGGCTGCCTCGATGATCTGGGGCTCCTATGCATTATATGCCTGATGCTAATTCACCTTCTGTGTTCACAATTAGCCAAAACTCAGTTTGTTTGCTTCATATATATATAGGAACATCATGACTTAATTGACTGTTAGAACAACCCAGAGGTCTCAGTATGTGAGCCTAGGCTCTAATACCATTTATAACACACACAAATATATAATATAGTAAAAACAACGTATAAAAAAATAATTTCAACTCTAACATAGATACATATCTATATACATTAATGCAATACCCTCAAATCAAACCTTGCTGGTAAATGCAAATCTCTGCTTAAGTATTTATCTTTCACGATGATAAAAATTCGAGGCATGTCTGACTGGTGGTTTTTGAGGTACTAAAACTACAGTGGTTTTTACCAACCCACGAGGTCCATGTGATCCTTCACGAGGTAACTGGGTTACACCTTGCCCTAGAATTTATGGATGCCTGTATGTGACTTCATATCACTTGTTCTCGGATTTTAATGCGACTGGCAGTAATCCCACTTTTCGCTCTGGCTGAGACAAGTGTTAGGCATCATGTCTGTCGATCTGGATTGCACCATCTAACGGTGATACTTGCTTTGGGATCATCCATCTACCCAACACTCGGGATTCCCGCCGACGTTCTTTCTCATTTGCGTTTCGTGGTGGACAGTCTTGCTGCTCTACTTCTTGTCTACTCCTAGTTTTGCTGCAATTTTCATAATCCAGCCTCCATGCCTTGTGGCAAGCTGCGGAGAGGTAACTATGAGTCTTCATTATCTGCATAAATGGTGTATGTCTTGAAACGTTCTTAGTTTGAGCCGAGGGCTATCTTGATGCAAGGAGTTAACGCATTTCCATGCTGGTCATGTGGGGCGCTCGGCTCTTCAAATTCTGGACTATGCGGCGGTTGTTTTCCTTGGCACGAACCAAGTACTGATTATTTATAATTCGATTCATTCGGTTTTTACAAGATTTCTTCTACTCTAGGCATCTCTAACCCCAGAATTTTATTTCGTGTAGATGTGAGACCCCGTTCATGGCTTGTAAAACTCAGGTAAGGGTTTATTCCTTTGTTCTGCTTTTAATACCATCCTGAAGTCAGTTCATTATCCAGGTCATAATATTTTCCTATGGTGGTTGCAGGTATGACGCATTTTAAACTAAAAGTGGCTTGCCATTAAATATGATGGCTTGTTGACAAATCTTACCCACAACTCTACAACTGGTACAGGTTGGAGCTTACTCTCATGGCCCTTAACAGTTGGCTGATGCGGTTTATGGAACCTACTCCTGTGTAATTCTATGAATTAGAGTGTTAATTACAATGTAGATGTAGTATTTTTTAGTGAGGTCAATAGGACTCGCAGACTGTAATGTTAGTTCTTTATGTAATTAATTCCTTTTTCTTTTTTACTATTTGGAAGAGACCGAGAAGGGTCCCTCTGATCTTAATTTAACTACTCGACAGGGGTCTGATGTTGTGGCTTCGGCTCGAATGCATTCTAGACTAGGAATTGCTATGTTAATTAAAATTTTGGGTTTATTTTTGCTCATACTAGCCATACAGTATTAATTTAGTTCATTGCTCTTTTGCGTCGAACCCATGACAGAACTTGATTGTAATTTTTTTGAGAAATGTTCGTCGCTTGAACTGAATTCGACGAAATATATTTATGTCAGAATTATTCATGAATTTTGTGGCGTTTGTTTATGTAAACCCTCATTGCTATACGATTAGTTATTGAGCTTTGGGGTTTTGATTGATTACCGAGGGTATATGCGATGCATGATTTTTTTCTTAGTTGTTAGACCGGTTATGACATTCTTTTTCTCTTCGTTTAAAAATGCTTTCTGCATATATTTATGTTTAGTATAACTAGAGTTCATGGTTTAGTTTAAGAAACCAGGGTACATGGCTATGGATGGGTTCTTTACGAAATCATCTGCAACTACAAACCCTAGGTATATGAAGAATCAGTAAAGAAATCATATATTCCACCAGAACATATGGAATGGTTTGCTGAGTTAATTTCTTTCTTCAGTTAAGGAAATTCCTGTGTATGACAGAGGTAAGATATTTCGACCCATATGTTGTTGCATGATATGTTTACACTTTATATAATTTAATTATTTATTTTTAGCAGAAGACTGATAGGCATCGATTTTACGGTTCATATACTTATGGATTTCCAGATTAAGTCGACATTCATCTATAATGCTATTTTTCTCATTAGTTAAACATTGATTGTTAACTAATAGTTGTACCGTCCTCTAGATGTGTATCAGTATCTATTAGGAAAACATGCATTATCTACTTGCTTTACTATTCTACCCAGAAATTAATAATGATTGTAATTTATACTAAATCATTTCCAAACTATCTACATTCATCTATAGTGCTATTTTGCTCATTAGTTAAGCATTGATTGTTAACTGGCAATTGTACCTTCCTCTAGATGTGTATCGGTATCTATTAGGAAAACATGCATTATCTACTTGCTTTACTATTCTACCTAGAAATTAGTAATGATCGTAATTTATACTAAATCATTTCCAAACTATCGTCATTCACTATAACTATATTGTGTCAATTCACAGTAAACATTTAACTATTCTACTAATAATAATTACCACACTTATCTGTATTTCGTTACATATATGTTAAATAATCAAAAGGTCTCACCACCTAGCCTCGGAACTGGAAATTACATCCAAGTTCCCCCTTCGAGCCCTTCCACTTCTGCCAATAAGGAACATCTGGGTACCTTAGGCATCAGGACTTTGTCCAGCCTCAAGTCTCGTTCCCCCTCCGAGCCCTTCCACTTCTGCCAATAAGGAACATCTGGGTACCTTAGGCATCAGGAATTTGTCCAGCCTCATGTCCCGTACCCCACAGCTTGTTACCTCAACTTTCTTTCCCACTGGTTATGTTCGCTAACTCAAGGAAGAATACAACACAATCCTCCTCTTTCCAACCCCTAAGGGTTCTGCTCTCTTTTCCCTTTAAGGAAAAAAGAAAAGTGAAGGAGCATTTGTAACTATACTCAGAAGTTGGTTCACCTGTTTCTTTGATTCTTTTAATAAGGTCCAAAGTATTTTAAATAATAATTAACACTATTTGTTCTAGCTATTTAAATGAAATTAAACTTGGTAAAAAAAATAACTCATGAAGTCTTGTTGTATGTTACATATGTAAAAGTAATTTTTATTGTTCCTAATTTTTATTTTAGGGATCCTTTGTATCCCTTGTCATAGAGAGGTTTCCTTCACACATTGGTGTATATCCTATGTCTATATTTATATTTTCAGTTTCACTTTTTGGCTTCTTTGTGCACTCTTTTTTTTATGGACTAAAAAATACCAACATATATCACATTGGAAAACTAAATTTATATTATATAAATTTGGTAATCTTTTAAATATTTAAAAATAAATTTAAATATATTTTTTCTATAATGATTATAAATGGAACGCAGAATTAGGGTTACTCTGTTTATGATGTTAGAAAGTTGGCTTTGATTATCTATATACGTGTAATTATGGTACTTAAAACTAATTTTATATAAATATGGTAATGGTTTAAATATTTAAAAATAAATTTTCATTTTCATTTTTATTATTATTTTAATATTATTAATAAGCCATATCCATGCATTTGGATTGTTTTTATGAGTCATTTTCATTGTTTTTAACCTCATGTTGGTTTTTTGGGGCTTTTCTTTAAAGAGTTGGTTATATTTATATATTATATATAGACAAGAGTAAAATATAGAGTGGAAATGTGGCGTAAATCTCTTAAAAAGAGAAAAGTACGAAACCCGATCTTAGCCGGATGTGTTTCCAGGATGTCAAAAAATCCTATTGGCTTTTAAAAAATGAATTATGCAAAGATAATTGCATTGTTTAATATTTGATATATTTCCGTCTTTCGAGGATGTCAAAAAATCCTAGTGGCTTTTAAAAAATGAATTATGCAAAGATAATTGCATTGTTTAAGATTTGATATATTTCCTTCCTTGAGGTATTCACATGGGTTCAGGTTTTAATTTTTATTCATAGATATATGCTAGTCTTTTTTTATATTAATGAGAAAAAGTTGATGAATTGCAGTCTTTTTTTAAATTGAAAATTTTGAAGAAAGATTTACATAATATCACTAAATTATTAACATGAGAAGAAATTTCATAATACCAACAAGGTCAACATGTCATTTAAAAAAATAAAAACTAAATTAAAAAAATAACAATTATTCCTTTTAAACACCCAAGTTAAATTCAATTTTCCAACCTTTTATTTTATTTATTAATATTATTTTTATATAGTTTTTAAAATTAATATAATTTTTTTTAATTATACTATATATTATTAATAGTTTTCGTATTAAAATAATATTTTATGACCAAAGTATTTCAAAGATCGCAGATGACCAAAGTATTCATGCAAAAATTTGACTCTAAGTGTGAACTCAACACTATAAGTGTGTACTCCAATTTCCCTATAGATTTCGGAAACCGGAGAGAGGAGCGCAGATGTTCAAATATAGCAACTGGAGAGGCCCCTCCAATGTTTGACGGTTCAACATATGTGATCACTGTAGCTTAAAAAATGGATTAAATGAAAAAGAATGAACACACATATTTCCTTACCTGATATTAATGTGGCCGCATGATGTTCAATTTGCGCCCCTCCACTTCTAAAACTCTTAAATTCTCCATCGGAATCCAGGAAGGAAGGAAAGAGTCGGAACATCGATTCCAACAGAGCCATGCAAGATGTGGGGACTGAGCCCTCCTCAATATACTTTCTAAATAGCAATCTTTAGCTACAACAAGCTGCAAATTCTTGATACCACGAAAGTGTGATTATTGAATGAATCCACCCCATTTGAAATGTTGTTGTCCCGCCTCGCTAGGGAGATATCTAAGCGCATCTCCCTATATTTACTCGGGAAGGTATCAAAATAAGTAGCCGTGGTGATTCTTCGACATACAGTGGTGGTTCTGAAACATACCAAATTTCTTTGTGACTTCAAATGACCAGGGAAATGTAGTATCCACTGACAAAAGATATTGCATGCCCGGTTTTGTTTCGGTTTTGAAGGAGTCGTTTTAACTTTTCTGCCATCTCCACAGAGCGCATAAAATCGATCAATCTGGCCGACCGATCCAAATCCAGAGGTAATTCATCAAATATTGTAGTAGAGCGAATATCAAAACCAAGATTACGGGCTTCATTCTCAAGAGGAACGTCTTGCTCAACACTGATCTGCTGGTGCCTGTGGTGCGCGTTAGCGAAGGTGACCGTAACACCTTTGGAAGCAAGAAACTGCATCATGGGAGTTATGTGACCTTGCGCTGGGTATGGAAACACAAGGACATGCAAGGGTTCCAGATTGCCAGCCAAATTCAAATCAAGGCGGGACAACAAATTTAAAATTCAAATGCAATGTGAGTTCAGTAATTTTGACTTCACCAACCCGCTAACTTTTCCTTAACTCGACGAGTCTGGACAGTCACATCGGACTCCCATCGAATTGCCAGACATTCCTGCACAGAGCGACCGACATTGAGGTTTGATGGAAAAAATATGCCGGTGGCCGGTGTCATAAAATTTTCCGACAGGCAAAGGTTCGGGGAAATTCTTCCGCCTGGTTAGACTACTCTTATTTGGGGGTGGGACTTTTTTAACAAACTACAATTATTTTAGGAGGTCTACTGACGCTGAAGAATTTCTGGACGTCAAAAGTGGTCGGAATCTGGGCAAAAAAATTTCAAAAAATCTTGTAAAGACAGTGTTTGAATCGTGTTTTTATGGTGGAAATTGATTCAGCACCATCAAAAATGTCTAGGACACCTAAAATTTTAAAGTTTAACAACTATAACTTGGATTTAAAAAATCCTTGCCGATTTTCTCTAAATATGACCAGAATTTCCATAACTTTCTAACCATTCTTCCAACTTGTTAGACTATGGCACTATTTTATATTTGGAGGTGGGACCTTTTTAACAAACTACATCTATTTTATTAATGCAATTCTTATATGCAAAAAAAAAATATAATTGTTTTATATTAATTCCCATACGCCTGAAATTTTGTGGGTTTCATAAAATTGAAATTAAAATGATCTTCTTAGATTTGGGAGTTTCAAAACCAAATTTATTATAATTTTTTTTATTATTTAAATGGTATTTAAATAAAAAAAATGTAACATGAATTTTATTGTATGATTTTGTTAATAAATATACAAATTTTTGAGGTTAGTGGCTTTGAAAGATAATTAAAAATTGATAAATTAATTAGAAATTAATTATTGACAAATCAAATATAATTAACTTAATTAATCTTAATTAGATTAATTAATTTTTTTTGTTTGTAATGGGTTTATGTCTTTTTTTTTTTTTTTTTTCAGAGGAAAAAACGAGATAGATTATATTAAGGAAATATAATGATCTAAATACAAACAGAATGCTGTATGCTGTAATGGGTTTATGTCTAGTAATGGTTTTTTTAAATAAAATATTTTCTAAATCATTTTAAAATCTATTGATGAATTTAGGTCAAAAAAATTATTTAATAATAATGAATAATTGTTTTGGATGTTTTTAATTTCGTAATTATGAGATTATAAATATAGTAGAATGGTTAGTAAAAGTGGAAGGTCTTTTATAAATAATTTTAATATGATTTTGTTTTAATATTTTTTATTTAAATTTAATAATGGTAATGTATAGGAAATTGTTTATATAAAATTATGATTTTGTTTTATACTATTTTATTCAAAATTAATAATCTTGGATATTAATGATTTTTTTTTCTTAATATTTTATTTTAGTAGTAATGTTTTTTTATGTTTTTTTTTTTTTAAATTAAAATAAATGAGTATTTTTATTAACTTTGCTAAAGTGTAATTTCTAGTAGCAAGTCATTCCACAAGTATACTTACTTAAGGCTTTACAAGGCTATAATTATATAAATTGTTACAAAAGATAGAAACCAATACAACAATATTCATAAGAAAGAAACCATTACAACAATATTCAAGACATTATAGTTCATCTTATCAATAATGAAAATTTTAACTAGATAAGAAAAATAACAACCATTTGGCCCAACCATAATTCCAATTGAGAATTAATGTCTTTTTATTAATATATCTTTTTTTAAATACTATTTTATTTAGAATGGATTTTATTTATTAATTAATAATTAATTACGAGAATATATTTTGTTTATATTATTTTTTAAAAATAAAATGTTTATTTTTATTAAAAAAAAGAATAAGGGGTAAATTTAATTCAAACAATTTTTTTTGTTTATTGATGATGATGATGGTTAATGTCCACTGTGACCAAACTTTGGTCTATCGGACCTAAAGAAACGAATTATTTAGTTCGATTTAAGATTTTATTCCTATGCTCAAAAACCTTGGAGAGAAGCCTCCCAAACTCACTGTAATTTTGACAACGTAAAAGGCTAGGAAGGTCAGTATTGCAACAAAGATTTTGAAACTGAGATCTAATGTGGTTGTACATGGGGCACTCTAAGAGGAAATGATTTTCATCCTCGATGTTCGTATTCTCACAGAGATGGCAGGACCTTTCCATCCATGGAGTTTTAGGAACTATCCAACGACCCGTTTCACTATGGAGCTCATGAGAGTTCGTTCTAAACTTGGCTATATTAATTTTCTTCTTTTAGCTAGTTAAAATAGAGAGATAATTTTGTTCTTCTAGGGTGGGGTTGATGAACTCCTTATAATATCTTAATTTTCTTTTAGCTGCTAAATCTTTCTCACACCACATTTTTTCTTTGAACTTAGAAGTAACAATATTTTTAATTTTATTAATGTTTTGCAATGCAAAATTCTCATCAATCTCCCAATGGTTTAACCAAGCCCTGGTGTCTTTATACCAACCTCATTTGAGCCTTAGGTGGTTTTGGCTGGAATTTAAAGTTAGCTTAGGAAGTCTATGGTCTCCTATGTTATTGAGTTTGTGCTTGTACAACAGAAGCCTAGTCATAGCTAGGATCTCGATAGGGGAAAGACCCACTTCTATAAGGAGAATAGGATAGGGTGTGTTGCTTTTAATTTTGAGGTTATACGTTATAAAACGCTTTTGGATTTGCTCAATCTTTCTCTCGGATTCTCTAGAGACGCTACAACCCCAAACCTCACATCCATATAAGATAACAGGAGTGACTAAAGTTTCAAAGAGGAACTTCTTTCTATCCCACGTTACAAGGTTTTATGTTTTACAATTATTTTCAAGACCAAAATAAGCTTTCCATCCCCATTAAACATTTTCTCAATACTATAGTTCCAGTTGAGCTTGTGATGAATATCAATTCCTAGGCACTTGTAGGAAGACACTTCCTCCAAGTTATTATTGTCATACATAAAATTAGCATAAGTGTCCTTCTTGGATTTGATAATCATAACTTTTGTTTTGTCAGTGTTAACAATCATACGCATGGTAGAGCATAAATCCTTAAGAAGTATAAGTTGTTTATCAAGATCAGATAGGAACCTTGCGAGAATAAAAATATTGTCAACGTAGAGAAGAAGGATGATGACTACCCCAGCTAAGATCGTGCCAGCACATCCTGCCTCCTCTAAACAACCTTCTAGCTTGTTGATGTAAATGCCAAATAGGGTAGGGGAGAGGGGGCAACTTTGTTTAACTTCAATATCACACTTAATATCTTTCGGCCACCCCTCATTGATCTTTAACATGGAAATTACATTCTCATAGAACCTTATAGCGGCAGCTCTCAACTCAAAACGAACCTTTAGCTCTTCTAATCTTTTCCAAAGGTTGTTTCTAGGAACCATATCGAAAGCCTTTCTAAAGTCCACAAAGCAACAAAAGAGATTGGATTTATCATTGCGACATTCCTCCACAATGATCCTAAGAGTAATGAGGTGGTCTATTGTTGAGTGCTGCTTTCTAAAACCCACTTGGCCTTTAGCCTGCTTACCTTCACTTTCAAGCCATATGCTCAACTTCCTTTCTAAAATAATACCATATAACTTGGCTAGGAGAGGGCTGATCATAATTGTTCGATAATTAGAGGGGTTATTTGTATCCCCACTTTTAAAAATAGGGATAATGAGGCTTTGAGTCCATGGTTTAGGGAACCCTTGCTTGACCGCTTGATTGAAAAGCTTGTGAATGTGGGGGATGAGGACAAGACCTCCAATTTTTAAGATTTCCACCTAGTAACCTTCAATGTACTTAGCTTTCCCATTAGCCAAGTGATCAACCCCAAAATCAATGTCTTCTAATGAGAAAAATTCTTTCATTGTGAGCAGGGTTTCAAAGTTATCCATGACATTTGGAGATTCATAAAGCTTTTTAAGATAGGAATTCCAGTTGTGTAAAGCAATTTTATTATTATCTTTAGTTTTCCTAGTTAGAATATGCCTCCATAATTTCTTAGGAGCTACCTTAGAGAGGTGTAAGAGATTCTCTTGTCTTTGATGAATATACTGCCTTTTTTTCCTTTTAGTTAGGGATTTGTATATTTTTATCTTGCCAATTTTAAGAGATTCATCAACAACTTCCTTAATTTATCTCCTCGCACTTTTACGATCTTTCTCATACCATGGGTTGGTTTTTCTATTTATTTTATTACTTGAAACTTCAATTGAGAACTTGTTAATAGAATATGAGAGGATTGTAGTAAAATTATGATATACATCTTCTATGTTGTCTATACTAGATAAAGGAAGCAAATTAGTTTTTAATTCATTTAGAAAGAGATCTTTTTTATTTCTATCAAAGATTAACTTCTTTTGGCTATAAGGATTATCTTCTATGGGATCTCTACGCATGAAAAAATTGAGAGTTATAAGTAAAGGCCTATGATCAGAGTCAAGCTTGTGGTCGTTTAAGATGTCAAAATTTGTTATTTCGTTGTATAGAGGGAGATCAGAGATAACATTGTCTCCCACGTTGCTACCAAGCCCATGGATTCAGGTCATCTAGCTAGAATTGGGCCACTTCTTTAGACCGTTGCAAATTATGAGATCCTGAGCACTACAGAGCTTGACTAGCTCCAACCCAAAGAAATTATCCTCGAGGTCTTCAGAGCTCCTTTTGTATCAGTTAGCCAGAGGAAGGTATTTGTCTAACCAAAGAGGATTAGGGTTGGAATGATTACTTAGAATAATAGCTTGGTTGCTTGAAGTTCGAGCATTAAAGTCACCCATTAAAAGGACATTGCCTTCATTCCTTAGGCTAGAAATATCATTCTATAAACCAATGTAAGGACTATTTTTATCTAAATTCTTTTTCTTATAGATGTTAGAATTGATGGGGGGGGAGGAATAACAAATTGCTATGTAGGTGTTTTTATCATAAATGTCAGTAATTTCTATCCAACTATATTGGTTGTAAGGGTCATTTTTATAAATCCTAGCATGGGGAGAGATGTTCTTCTTAATGTAACAAGCTATACCCCCAATGCCTCTACGGGAGGATCGCTTATTCCAGGTAGACCATAATGTAAATCCATCTATGTTAGGGACCTTAGATTCTTCATGCTCCCAAGTTTCAACAAGAAAAATAATGTCAACATCATTCAAGATCAAGCTTAGCTTAGGGCCTTTGTTCCATGGAAATCCTCGACAGTTCCAAGAAAGAATCTGGAGCATGTTGAATTGCTATTTAGTACTATATTTTTGGTTTCTATCTTGAATAACAGCTTTTCTATTTGTGATTATTGCCCATTTTCCTTCCTTCCTAGCTTCCTTTACCTTTTGAACCTCCTTTCTCAATTCTAATTGATCTTCTGGAATGTGATATTCATTTATAAATATTCTCGTTCCTTTTAGACTTGAGGTTTTACTAAGTATGTCATACTTATGGTCAGTAGAGCTCACCTTTATTCGGATCAGCCTTCCTTTATTCTTAGTTAGTTTCCCTAACCTTGTTGCTTTTGTGAGACACGTTGTTTCAATTTGTAAGTTGTTATGTAATTATGTCTGGGCTATGGCTAAAGTATCCTCTTCTACCTCCTCTTTCAAACCGAAGATTATAAGATTCAAGGCCCTTTTGTTACGCTCATGATCTAATTCTATCAATTTTTGCATTTCATCTTTAATTGGTTTGATATGTAATTTACCTACCACACTATTTAGGGTGAGACGGCTATTAACTTTTTCTTCTAGCACTTTAATATTTACGTGTTTTTTAAATTGTATTTTGTTTATAATGAATTTTATTTATTAATTATAGTTACATTTTTTTGCAAATAAAATGTTATTTTTTATTAAAAAAGTTAATTGAATCAATACTTTTCGTTTATTAATAATGAATGTTGTATTAATATAATTCATTATTAATAATGAATTTTATTTATTAATTATAGTTAATGACGAGCATACATATGGTTTATAATATTTTTTAAAAATAAAATGTTTATTAATTTTATTTTATTTTAAATTGAATTTTTTAGTTTTATTGAATTAATATTTTTGTTTATGTAATATTTCTAGTAGAAATTTGTAAATATTTAATTGTTGTTGGTAATCTTTTAGTT
This sequence comes from Pinus tabuliformis, assembly GCA_031772625.1. Lineage (NCBI taxonomy): Eukaryota > Viridiplantae > Streptophyta > Pinopsida > Pinales > Pinaceae > Pinus > Pinus tabuliformis. The sequence goes on from CM062804.1 coordinate 1,256,976,246, forward strand.
GTGGGTTTTGTAAAGCCAAATATATATATAAATTTATAAATGTTTGTTAATTTGTTAAGTTTAAGTAATATGTGTAACTTATTATAGAAGTCACTTGGGAAGCGATGTTGAGGAAGCCCACATTTTTGTTTGTTAGACACAATTATGGGTGAGGCAGTTTCATGCCCAAACTCCTCTTGAATTGTATCAAAAGGAAAGGGGAAGCCAATAGGGAAAAAAGAAAGGAACATGAGGCTACTTGGAAAAGAGATTTTGGATTGAAGGGTTTTGGTAAGGACTTTGTTAACAAGAGGAATTATTCAGTTGCTCGAGTCAGTGGAATTCCTTGTAAAGTTTTGTGCTCACTATAATCATAGTTTCTCTGAGAATGCATTTGAACAATACATTTCTCCCATTAGGTCTAAGTGCATATTCAAAATTTGATTATTACATGTTGGAATAATAATAGTGTTTGGCTATTATACATTTTAGAGTTTTTGGCGAGAATGTGGCCAATTATTTTTAGGTCAAATTTTATTTTATTTTTATTTTTTTTTTAAATGAGTTTTTGACAACATATATTGATTCAAATTATTTTTGGGTCAAATTTTGTTTTTTTTTAAATGAGTTTTTGACAACATATATTGATTCAACACTCATAAAACCTTGTGTAACTTGATTGTACTAAGTTAACAACTCAAACTTGTGATTCCAAGAAATCCCTACTAGATTCTAGACAAATTGGACTGGAAAATATGTTGGGATAACTTTTAAAACTTAGAACATATATATTATGGAAATAATGATGACACCAACCTTCATACAACTCATACTTATTGGAAAATAACACTCTTTCAAAAAATGCATTTGAAGACTAATACATTAAAATAATACATTTTTCCCACTAACCCTAATAGCATATTCAAAACTTGTTTATTACAAGTTGGGATGATAATGACATCTACTTGAGTACAACTCACACTTGTTGGAAAACAACACTCTTTAATGTATTGGAACACTAATACATTGAAACAATTCATTTTGGAGTAGTCTAACCATGAGACTTTTAAAAGTTGTAATCAAGTGATTATTTTTTTGCGAAATTATGCATTTTTACTATTTAAAATGTGATTTTGAATGCATAAATAGATTCAACTCTCTCAAAAACCACTCAAACTTATCATTCCAAAAAAATGTTACCACATTTTTAACAAAATGGACAGAAAAATATCACCAGAAAAAGTCAAAATTGTCTAACAGTTAGAATAAGCAAGACCTTTCTCCTCTCAATTTTAAATTGGAAAATATTAAATCCACTAAATTTTTGGATATTGAAAATAAATTATCGTGTGATATGTATGAAACTTAATGGGTCAGAGTCCATATCACAAAAAATATGGAAGTTGTGGCATATATAATGAATATATTGGCTATATTGAAGGTGTCCTTTTCTAATATGTTCATTACCTACAATCATCTACCCCTTTGTTTTCCACCATTTGGTTGTCACTAATACTTTTGTTTTCCAACATTGATTTGAGCAAACAATTGTCAAGGCACACTTCCAAAATCCAATTTTGAACAAATTCATGGTTGTGTATATCATGCAGGATTGGTTTCTACTTGGCAAACAATTTCAACAATCAAGTTGTGCCATCGACAATGGAGTTATGTATCACTGGAATGGAAACAAAATATGGACTCCACATCGTTGAAAACATTCCAAGATGGTAAGAGCTTTCCTCATTTCCAAGAACTCAGTTTGAGCCATAAAGTTTACCCAACGGATGCATCCACTACTCTTCAAATCCCCAAGGAAAATAAGGTAGTATCAAGTAAAGACAACAGCCCTAAGTCACAAGCCCTGAGCAATGACGAAGGATAAGATGCTTTGCACTAATTTAACAAAAAAAACAAAACAAAAACAAAAACAAAAAAAAAGAAAAACAAAACAAAACAAAATAGAAAAATAGAACAAAAAAACAAAACAAAACAAAACAAGAAAACAAAAACAAAAAGCAAAAAGCAAAAACAAAAACAAAAACAAAAGTAGTGGAAGTTGATGGATTCTATAAGGGAAATATGGAAAATTCTTGAAAAGGGAAATGTAGGCATGGAAGAAACCCTTACTCAATCGAGTGTTCAGGTAACTCCACGAATAGTAAAGGCAGTATTGGATATAATGAGTTCCCTTAGTTTGAATTTGAGCTTTTTCCAATGGGCTAAAGCATAACCAAGGTTTCAACATAGCACTTATGGGCCATATACCCTGCGGCAAATCCTCAAGCATGAAGTATGTTGGATCAAAACATAAGAAGGAACTCCTAAATTGTGCATGAATGTAGATGGTCTTTGTTTGCAGTAGACACATTTTAGTCTTGTATAGATACACATGCTTGGTAAAGCTTTGCCACCTAGTTATTGGTTATAATGATCAACCCACATTAGAGTATGCTGTGTTGGCTTTTCAATAATATCTCACTCTTTATGGTTGGGTTTTAAAGTTGGAATGAGATAGGAAACTGATAAATAGTTTGTATAGAATGAATATAAAAAATAATATCATTAGGTTGGTTTGCATTGATGTGGTATTGTAGACAAAGCAACATTGGGATTATGCATTCAGCTAGAAATATGAGATGTTTTGAAGCTTAAAAAGTTTATATTAGCACTTATAATTATAACCCACTTTTTCATATTGAGTATTTAAGATGATTTTATGGACCAATTGCCATTTTTGTGGAGATGAACATACGATTAATATTGGAACATAAACTGACCATCCATCTTCTAAAATCTTAGATCTTATAGTGGAAAATGTGGTAAAAGGCACTGGATTTCATCCTTATGGATGCACCATAAGCATCAAAGCATCCTCACATTCTATGGGCATTATCAATGGCATACAAAGAAGGTTATAGAACATCTTCATTGGACAAAATAAGGAAGTAAATGGATGAAAGCATAATCTACACAAATATGTCTAAGTATTATCAAGTTGATCAAGTTGAATTCCATTATCTTAAGAATGAGTTCTTGAAGTGTAAAGTAAATAAGCTCAATAGAGGTAGACGTCACATGAAATTGAGATTCAATCAAGTCCGATTTGACAAACACGCCATAAATATTAGACTGAAATGAGAAGAAACGTTGTGAGAGAAGAAATCTTTCCAAGATTTAACATGATGTCAAATTGATAAAAAAAGAACAAGTTTGTAGATATAGATCACATATCTCTCTACCTACCCAAAATCTAATGTATTTTAGACTAGGAATAAACCAGATATAATGACAATAAATGGAAATAGCATCAATTTTGATAAACATTGAGTTTATTCCACAAGTCATCTAAAAACACAAGATTCAAATGAGGAACTTCCAAAAGCCTTAATGTGTACTATGACTCGTCGGATCATAATTGAAGTTCCATCAACCTCTCCATTGAATGTTGCATGCCATCACATCCATTCTCTTCTGTAACTAGTAGTTACAAATTCGAATTGTTTCAAACAATGCTTATTACCATCTGAGTGATCAAATTGATGGCCATCACCATCATATTATATCTTGTCGTCCTATGTAGCTAAATTGTAATTCACAGTTATTTTTAAATCAATTTCGATATAGAGTTATTGATGCAGTGAGCTTGACCTTGTTGCATGATCTTGAAGTATATATAAGTGAATTGTTGAACAATAGTCAGCATCTTCTTCAAAATCACATTCATTTTCACATCAACCTTCCAAATGTAGTTAAATTGAAACATTTTTTGCCAAGAAAAGTGATGTACAACTAGTTGCGTCATTGGCATCGATGTTGATATAATTAGTCCACTTCACAACCATAGTCTTTACATTATTCATAAACTAGGAAGACTCAGATCTGAAATTTGCATCTCCTTCAAAGTCACCTTCATTTTCACGTCAACCTTCCAAATGTAGTTAAATTGAAACAATTTTTGTCCACATAAAAATGATGTATAACTAGTTGCATCCTTAGCATTGATGTTGATATAACTAGTCCACTTCACAACCATAGTCTTTACATTATTCATAAACTAGGAAGACCCGAATCTGAAATCTTCATATGTGAGGGTACCTGGCTTTCCATCAGAGATGCAATTTAGGAGTAGTGTTTGTATAATCGATTATATGTATTTGAGCTTTTCACCTTCACTTTTTAAATTTTGATTTATGGTCGTAGACTTATTTAGGATTTTACCATCCACATAAATTTCTATTTCAAATGTATATTCATTGTACATAACTTTGAAATAAGTTTCATTTTAGATGTATATTCATTGTACATAACTTTGAAAATAAATTTCTTTTTTAGATGTATATTTATTGTACATTAGTTTTGTATAATGGAATTGCTCTAAACAATTACAAATTGGTAAGTAATCTTACAATTTGGTAAGTAATATGAAAAATGTTAAGCAATTCCAAAAGGTAAATAATAAGAAATTGATGATTCTCAATTTTTTTAATAAATAATATGCTCTTGAGCTTTTAAATATAGATTTTAATATTATACTTTTTTTTAGTAAATTTGAGATTCGTTATTTTGGAATTTTTATTTAAATAAATTTGGCATTATGATACAGGTGTTGTCCTTGATGGCAACTCACTCAGATGAAAGATCAACGTACTACATGTTAACAACAAAGAATTACAGTTCAGGCTACACAGGATGAAGAAAGAAAGGTATACGCAAGTTCACCTTAACCAAGCTGCGTATACACGCAGGTTGGCTTCTTCCAAATAGCGTATACACTCTGAAGCATGGTTTTAAGATTACAACTAATTCTGAATGATAATGTAGTGATTTGAACTCAGATCTGTGTATTGGTTACAGTGATCTGTCTATTCCAGTTGATTGATTGAATTTGATTAAGTTTGAATGAATGGTTGATTCAGTTGTGACAGAGGTTCAGTAAGTGTTTGATTCAGTTGTTCATGGGTTGTCAGTGACTGATTGAGTTTGGTTGATTCAGAAAGTAATTACAGTGGTGATTGATTTTGAGCTTCAATGTTGTTGATGGGTCTAGTATGAAAATTGGATGAAACGTGGCCTTCAGATTATGATGTTGTGTTCCAGGAGTATCCAGTATGAAAATTTATGAAATGTGGGACCTGGAGGAAGAGAGAAGGTTGTAGCCTTCTGTAGGTCGGCACCTACGTACTAGTAAACATATCAGATAGTACAAGAGCTAGGGGGTTGTAGCTCCCTTCCAGTAGAAGCTGGAGAACGAGAGAAGGTTGTAGCCTTCTGCAAGTAAAAGCCTGCGTACTGGTATGAGTCTGCACTAGTACAATGTTGTAAACATATTTTCTTATTATTAAAAGAAGACAGAGACGACAGCAGTAGGTGGTTTTTACCCACATTGGATTTCCACCTTACATCTTGGTGTTCTTGTGTGTTGCCTATGCGTGATGGTTTACTCTATTATTAACTGCATATGTTTACTGTTAAATGTTTAATAAAGTACTGATGCACAGACTAAAGATCAGCATATGATGAATTGACTGAATCATTAGTTTTCTAGAAATACACTTGTTTCCTTAAACACAGTCACGTGTACATGCTGGTTGCCCACATGGAAGTAGCGTATATAAATTTGAGTATGAAAAGTAAAATATTATTGACTTGACTAATACTGATTCACCCCCCCCCCCCCCCCCCTCTCAGTATTATTTCCAACAATTGGTATCAGAGCAGGTCCTTTGGTAGAAGCTTGATCGCTTGAAGGAGATCCGTAGAACAATGGGAAAGAAGCTAAAGAAGAAAGCGCCTCAGAAGAAGAAGACATCTCAAAGGAACTATGACAGTTGGAGAATCAATTGGGGATTATGTGGAAGCAACTCTTCAGATTCAGAATCACCTCAGAATGAAGATGAGAAAGCAAAAGAACTATCAGGTATGAATTTGTTATCCTTTGGTGATACATTTCTCCATCCATTTGAAGATGATGAAAGTGATAGCGAAACAACCGAATTTGCTCTTGTGGGTGAAGAATAAAGATATCAAATAGAGGCAGAATTTAAAAGGATTACGGACAAAATTAGAGATCAACAAGATCTATTGGACAAAAGGGAATGTGCCTTCAAAGAAGAAGCTACCAAACTAAAAGCTCAACCAGAGGAAGGAAACAAAGTACGGAAGCAATTCAAGGAAAAGGAAGATCAATGTCAAAAGTTGCACGATGAAGTGACATCATTAAGAAACAAAGTAAATGAAAGGAGCACAACAATCAAGAAACTCAAAGATAGATCTAGTTACCATGAAATTCTTGAAGCTAAGATCCTCTCGCTAAAAGAACATCTTGAGAAATCAAATAAGCAAAATGAAGAACTACTCCAAGCTCTTGAAAAACAACAAAATGAAGTTCTTGAATTAAGGCAATAGATGGAAGAAGGAAGAAAAGCTGAAGAAATCATGAAGAAGCATTATCTTGAAAAGGAAGAGCAACATCATGTTGAGATAAATACACTAAAATGTAAATTAGAAGAAAAGGATAAGCTCTTATGGTTTCAACATAGTACTAAGATTTTTAGTGATATTCTTAGTAGTCAAAGGACTCCTGCCATCAAATCTGGTCTTGGTTTCCATGAATCTGTTGAAGGTGAATCTAGCTCACAAGCTAAGACAAGGAACTCTAATGTAAAACCTGAAATTCTCAACAAGGGGATTAGAGGTCAACACCTTCAACAACCAAGGAAAGAAATTCTTCAAAGAAAATCTTTTACTCCTAAATATGGAAGTGATAGTCAGTTATTTCCTCAAATGAATAATGTTGAATGTTTTATATGTCATAATCTTGGACATGTTGCAGCAAGATGCAGAAGTAGAATGGTTCAAGACCATCACACAGAAAGATCATCAACTTGCAGGTACTTTAAGGGATATTGTTTTTCTTGCAATATGTTTGGTCACAAAGCCATTGACTGCTATAGAAGAAATATGAAACATGTAAGATGTTATGCATGTAACAAGCTTGGACATATAGCAAAGGAATGCAGGAGAAAATATCGGGCACCATACCAAAAGGAGAAAATATCATCACGCTCGAAGATATGGAAGAAGAAGGAAGTACAATCAGAAAAATGTGGCATGGCACAGTGTACAGACATGACAGACTCAGGAGAAGCTGAAAGTATAAAACTTCAATGTTCTAAATCTCATACGCAAGTTTCATGAAGACAAGTCGTGTATATATGCGAGTTCACAGTTGCACAGTCGCGTATATGTAGTTGGAGAAAAATGTTGTGGGACGGTCTCAGAAAAACTAATGAGATATGATTCAGACAATTATCAATTATCTTTTCTGTCGTATATGACTACAGTCTGTGGATATTAATTAGAAGTGTTTTGATCCTAACAAGTTGTTGATAACTTGATGTATATCTGAGTGATGATGATACTGTGATACTTCCTACTAATATATGCAATGATCAGATCTGACAGTGAACATGTGGAACAGGTTCAGGGGGAGAACATGTTATGCTTCTAATAAAGCATTGTTGGTATTATGTTTAGAAGTCTTTGGTACCTAGTCAATGATCATGATGCTTATGTGGCTAAAGTTTCTAAATGATACATCTTGCTATGTGATGATTATGAGTTACCCATGATGAAATCTCAGATGATACTTGTATTGATTCAAATCAGATTTGTGAATGACTTCTTGATGATGCATATAGTACATGTTTCTTAAATGGTGATCTTCATAAGGACAAAAAGTGAAGTACAAAACTTGAGTACACAACTTCATGATGAGCCACTCATTTATTTTATTCTTGTGTCATCATGCCTTCAAATATGTTTAAAGTTCATATGGTACAGTTATGATGTAGGTTTCCTATAGTTCTTGGCTCTCACATGGAAGAGGAGTGTTGTTGTTGATGATATCAAGAAATCTTGACAAATGACCATGAACTCATGATTTGCTTGATGGATATACAGTATGATGGATACATGGATGATTACTTAAGTTGCATATTATTGGTTGGCCAAGAGAATGGTGTTATTGTAGGTCACATGAAAACGTAGTTATTTGAAGACATGGATATTCGAAGACATGGCTTACTTAGTCACATAATGATGATGAGTTCTTACCTTATGATGATTGGTTGATACTCACATATGTTGATTATCATGGTTGATTCTTATCAGATGTGGGATGTTCCCTAGTGATGATACATGATTGATATATTGAAGGTTCTTGTGGAAAGATCATGCAATTCTTGATAATGATGTTATGATCATGGATGATGTCTATGGTATTTTCACATACATATGATATGATGTGAATGATTTGGTGCTATTGCTTGGAGATATGACATTTTCTTCATGGAAGGTTATGGAAACAAAGCAAGGTGATCTTGATGAGATCAAGAGGATGAGTTGATATCTATATGCAGACATACTTTGTCACAACTAATGATGGACATATACAAGTTGTTGGTCTGGATGTTGTTGACAGATGCTTATGGAGAAGATCATACACGGTGTATGATAGTTGTTGAAGACTATCATGGTCTTGTTTAGATATTTTTTCTTTGTTATAAATGTCATGTATGTAAAGATCATATCAAAAACCATGATGCAATAATTTGTCTATGTCTGTTGTAGTCTTTTGATGAGTCCCTTTTAGGTCATATGATGTAATTTGTACCCCCTCTATGCATGGGAAGGATGATGTAATAATTTCTATATTTCAGTCATGTATAAACAATTGATATATCCCCACTTGGTTGGGTGGATGAGTCAAATTTGGTATATCCCCAGTTGGTTGGGAGATGGATGTATGAGTGATTGGTGATAGGAAGGTCATTTGTGATGTATGCATAGAGTAATGTTCTTCTTTTAGAACATATTTTTTAGACTTTTCTTATGCTTAGGGGGAGCATGGATGATATGGTATATCTCAGCATGAACAAAGGGGGAGCTCAATCAGCACACTTCAGCATATCAGAGAAGTCATCATGCACTCAGGGGGAGCATGACCCTTTGCCCTTGATGTCAAAGAGGGAGAGTGACTTGGTGTGGTTGTTGTTGCCATCAAGTCCAAAGGGGGAGATTGTTGGCATTATGATGTATGTGTTGTACTTGATGGCAACCCACTTGTAGCAGAACAACTCTCTTATATATGGTAACTAGATGAATCTACAGAAGAGATATCAGATGTGACAGAATACATGGTAGTTGTGTTAACAGATGTGATGTAGGGCAGTTCAAAGGAATTAGTTCAGAAGTAATGTACAATGGCAACTCACTAAGATGACAGTTCACAGTGCAGCAAGTTAACAACAAAGAATTGTTGCCATCAAGTCCAAAGGGGGAGATTGTTGGCATTATGATACAAGTGTTGTCCTTGATGGCAACTCACTCAGATGAAAGATCAACGTACTACATGTTAACAACAAATAATTACAGTTCAGGCTACACAGAATGAAGAAAGAAATGTATATGCAGGTTCACCTTGACCAAGCTGCGTATACACGCAGGTTGGCTTCTGCCAAATATCGTATACACTCTGAAGCATGGTTTTGAGGTTAAGACTAATTTTGAATGATAATGTAGTGATTTGCACTCAGATCTATGTATTGGTTATAGTGATCTGTCTATTCCGGTTGATTAATTGGATTTGATTAAATTTGAATGAATGGTTGATTCAGTTGTGACAGAGGTTCAGTAAGTGTTTGATTCAGTTGTTCATGGGTTGTTAGTGACTGATTGAGTTTGGTTGATTCAGAAAGTAATTGAAGTGGTGATTTATTTTGAGCTTCAATGTTGTTGATGGGTCCAGTATGAAAATTGGATGAAACGTGGCCTTCAGATTATGATGGTGTGTTCCAGGAGTATCCAGTATGAAAATTTATGAAGCGTGGTCCTTGGAGGAAGAGAGAAGGTTGTAGCCTTTTGCAGGTAAAAGCCTGCGTACTGGTATGAGTCTGCACCAGTACAATGTTGTAAACAGATTTTCTTATTATTAAAAAAAGACAGAGACGACAGCAGCAGGTGGTTTTTACCCACATTGGGTTTCCACCTTGCATCTTGGTGTTCTTGTGTGTTGCCTATGCGTGATAGTTTACTCTGTTATTAACTGCATATGGTTACTGTTTAATGTTTAATAATGTACTGATGCACAGACTAAATATCAACATATGATGAATTAAGTGAATCATTAGTTTGTTGGATATACGGTTGTTTCCTTAAACATAGTCACGTGTACACGCTGGTTGCCCACATGGAAGTAGCGTATATAAATTTGAGAATGAAAAGTAAAAAATTATTGACCTGACTAACACTGATTCACACACACGCCCCCTGATTCAAATATTCTTGCACCTCACATTAAAAAAATCTTCAACAACATCATACAACAAGGGCCCCCCACAGATTAGACTAGTCTGGAAATACCTCTTTTCAAGAGAGGTGACGTTAATAATCCCTCCAATTATAGGACCATCATGGTAAGCCCTTTGTATGAAAAGCTATTTGAAAGCATGCTAGAAAACAAAATTAACATGTTGGCAGAAGAAAGAGATAAGCGTGTTAAAGGGCAAGCAGGTTTTAGACCTAAACATTCCATAGTTGATCATTGTATAACATTAAGGCACATCATTGAAAAAGTTTGGGAGAAAAAGGAAGAAGTCTTTTGTTGCTTTGTTGATTTCAGAAAAGTGTTTGACTCAGTTCCTAGGGATAAGCTTTGGCACAAAATGGAGGAACATGGGGTTCCTAAACATTTGAGATCAGTTGTGCATAGGTTGTATGAAGAAGTGAAAGTCAAAATTAGAATTTCAGTAGGAATTTCTGAAAGTTTTAGAAGCAATATCAGGGTCAAGCAAGGGTGCCCACTGTCTCCTACCCTTTTTGGTTTATATATCGACAAGCTTGAGGAGTGGTTAAATTCGCAAGGGGGTGATGGTATCTATTTGGGCAAGTTTGCTATAAGGATTCTTTTGTATGCAGATGACCTTATTCTGATTCCTAAATTGGCTCTTGGTTTGAAAGAGCACTTACTATCTGTTGAGAATTTCTGTAGAAGTGTGGGGGTGAAAGTCAATATCAACAAAACGAAAGTAGTGGTCTTCTCTAAGAAAAGAAAACATAACCAACATAAGTTCTACTTTGAAAGGCAACACTCTAGAAGAAGTTGCGGATTACAAATACCTCATAATTGACTTCAAAAAAAATATAAGCTGGAATGGTTGTAGAAAGAAAAGAACTTTAGGGGGTTGGAAATCATTTTATGCTTTTCAAAATAGGTGTAGAGAAGCAGAGTTATGGGACTGGAAAATCACTCAAACTCTTTTTGGGCTTCTAGTGATTTTGGTGATTCTCTATGGTTGTGAACTATGGTCCAGCAGTACATCTGACATGCACTGGAGACAAATTGAGAAAATTCGAAAGTGTTTGATGACAAGAAAAATTAAGATTAAAAGTGCAGGTCCTTATGATATTTTGTTAAGTGAAACAAGGACTACCCCTATTGAAGCAATTACTATGGTGTGAGCCATAAGGTGTTTAAAAAAAATTGAGCAAATGGAAGAGGGTAGATGCCCTAAGGTTGTCTTTAATGATAGATTCTGCAAGAGCAAAAAAACTTGGATGCAACAAAATAACAAATGGTTTAGTAAATGGGGTATTTGCTTGAACGCGTGTCCCATAAACAGCGAAGAGATAAAATCTTTTGTTATGGAAAAGTTCCACAAGCGAACTTGGGATAAGGTGCTGGGAAGAAATAAAATTTACTATATTGAAGTATTTAATCTCACTCATAGTCATCAACCAAAAGCATACATAGAGGCCAATATCTCTTGGAGAGCCAAAATTCTTATTACTCAGTTAAGGACTAATTCTCATCAACTCTGTTGTGAAACTGGGTGCTGGAAAAGGCCAAAGGAAGTGTGGGCAGAAAGAGTATGTATTTTTTGTTCTTCTGGAAAAGTGGAAACAAAAAAACATTTCATTTTAGAATGTGAGGCCTTGAAAGACAACATGGAAAGTTATGCAGATATGTTGGCAACTAGCTCTTGGGATAATCTATTTAGCGAGGGGTTTGTTGAGACGCTGGGAGCATTTATTTTGAAACTTCACAGAAAAATAGCCGAATACATCAAGCAGATGAAGAAGAAATTTGTCCCATAGGAAGCTATCTTTAGCCCCATTGAGGTTAACATAATTTCTTTCTTTCTTTCTTTCTTATTAAACAATTATTATAAAATAATAGCTTTGCAATTATGAATTTTGTGGCGTGAAGTATTATAGTAACCCTATAATAATGCTAAAATTTAAACTTTAATCTTAAACAACAAAATTTAAACTTGGTCAAAATTTGTGAATCATGACATCAACGTTTTGTCAGGTAAATATTTCAATTTCTTTATAACCTATTCAGATTAACAGTGGCACAACATAATTTATATAGATTTTGATGTGGATTTGAGAGTGGGAAAAATTTTGCAAAAAAAAAAATAAAAATTAGTTGTTTAGTGTTAGTTTTTGGAAAATTTTCTAGTGGATTTTTTTGTCTAATTTCTCTAAAATTTGGGAGGAATTTATTGAAATCACAGGTTTGATGGGTAACCCTTGAATATTAGAAATGCTCTAGGAGTTTTTTAGGGTGGTGAATCCATATAACCAGTTTAAATAACACAAATCAAGATTTCACCTCAAAATTTTCCGCGAGATTCCGAACCAGAAAATCCATAAAGTCTAAGACTACTTCTAAAAAAGACTTTAAATTAATTTAAAACTAGATAGAGTTGGTGACCGTCGAGCATATTTAAAGCGGTTTCCAGAAGCAAATTCACACGCTCTCACCTCAGCTTCTTTAGTATGCACTGTTAGCGTATTGGTTTGGGTTGACTTGTTTGTTCAGTAGCATGGCCATGCTCATTGTTTTTCCTTAATGGGTTTTTTATTGTATGGGATGTTTTGATTGATTTCATTTTCTCTTTTATTTTTGATTTACCATGTGTGAATGGGTCTGCAACCCATTTTATCTTGTTGCCGAATGCAAAGAAGATAAATCAGGATAGATGAAATCTAAGGCGGTGCATTCACCGGAATCTCTAACCCTCTCATAGGGATTCACCGGAATTTCTAACCTTCTCGTGGAAAGTGTACTCTGCAATATTTTACCGTGGGCGTAATTAGCAGAGAGACACTTTGTCTCGCCTTCAAATCACAAATTAATGGAGGTTTTTCGAGCATCCTCGGATCTGTCTATTTTGGCTGGGTATTTTTCGGTCTTATTTGAATCTTTTCCAAGTTTGAGAAGTGGTTTCGGAATGAAAAAAGAAACACGCAATCAGAATTTTCCGTGGTTATATTGAGAGGGTTTTTTTGAGAATATTGAGAGAGTTTTCGTAGTTGGTTCGTGATGCGGAGAGGAATTGAAGAAGCAGCCGAGGAAGCCCCTTTTAAAATATTCTGTGGCTCTCGGTTTGTGTTCCAATTCTTTCTGTGAGTAAGATTTACTTCTCATTTTCATCTCTCTCTGAGTAAGATGATTTACCTCTCATTTTCATCTCTCTCTGAGTGAGATTTACTTCTCATTTTCATCTTTAATTGACGGTTTATCAGAAAGTTTTGGGGGTTTTCTTGTATAATGAGAAACCAGAGCTCCTGTCAAAATGAAATTAGAACTCATTGCGTTATGCTAGTGTGTGTGATGTTTACAGTGAATATAATATTGAAGAGCCAACCGGTTTTACAAGATCCCTTCTTCGTACTGTCCTCATAGGCATTCACTGCAATCTTGGTTCGGGTAAGTAAACAATCTCTAAACCCCTCTGCCATGCGAAATCATAAAAATTGCTGGTAATAAAAATTCTCAGAGGTTTTCACTTAATTGCTCCCAATCAAATTTCCATTACGAATCCATGCTGCTGTGTGATGTTTACAATTGAATGAAAATTCTGAGATTGAGTTCCCTATCTCCAAAATTTGTATTGAAGGTAATTCTGAATCTGGTAGTTTTAGATAACTGTGCCGCTGTAAGACAGTTGGACGAGAATAGCGTTAACAAAGTTCATGGTAAAATTTTTATATTATATTATTTTTAATTTTTGTTAAAATAAAGTCGGATTAATTTAGAGGAAAAAGTATGTTATTTTTAATTTAGAGTAAAATTATACCATGATTAGATTTGGTTAAATTCAGATTAAAAGCTATAAAATTAAAAATGTTTTCGAATTTTGAATTTATTAAGATAAACTTAGACATATTTTAATTAATTATTTTTATAAAAAATTAAAATTACATACATTTAATAGGAAGAATATTGCGATTTTTTTTATACTGTGATTTTAAAGTGAATGATTTTTATATTTCATTATAATTTTTTTAATAATAAATTTTATAATGCATTATTTTAATATGACAGAATTTTTAATGCATGAGAATTTTATTTTTTTTAGATTTATTTTTTTAATGCATTAAAATTTTATATATATTTTCAAATTTAGATTTATGTTAATCTTTCAATTGATTGAAATTTTAAATTTAATTAATTTAAAATAATTATAAATATAATTTACAATAATTTTGAAAATAAATATTTAAAATTTTAATTATTATTATTTTTTTATTTTTATTTAAATATATATTATTAATGTAAATAATAGTAAAAAATAATTGGTATCCTCCCACCTAAGTTCAAACTAGTAAATAGACCTAATATTCTTTATATTAATAATATCATAAATGATCATAACTTATTTAATATATAAGTAACCATATTTAATATTTCACCATATTTAATATTTCAATTAGTATATAAGATATTTTAATAGTCGCAAAAGTAAAATATTACTTCTTCCATATGTAAACACTTATGACGTGATTTTTTTCAATTCATTAATTCATTTTTTTACAATTATTTAATAAAAATGAAATCAAAATAAATATATATTATTTTTTTACAATTATGTAATAAAAATGAAATTAAAATAAATATATATTATTAATTTTTTTTTTTTTTATAGATAACCCTAACTTATATATATACATATATAGTGAATATATAATTTATTGGAATAATTTGTTTTATATCAAAAATTAAAATATAAAGATTACCAAGTATACTAAGAATTTATGGCTTAACAAGATTATACCAGAGTGGGGAGCC
Organism: Pinus tabuliformis; assembly: GCA_031772625.1. NCBI lineage: Eukaryota > Viridiplantae > Streptophyta > Pinopsida > Pinales > Pinaceae > Pinus > Pinus tabuliformis. The sequence goes on from CM062804.1 coordinate 1,256,991,370, forward strand.
TATCAAACCTAATTAGTGCCACTTAAGCCAAATATACCAGGAATTTATGACTTAGCAAGAGTGGAACGTGAATTCGTAAGCCACACATACTAGGATATCCAGATGTAAGCCAAATATACTACAGGAATTAGGCTAAATATACTACGAGGAACTAAGCTGGATATACTAGAATATTATGAATTTATAGCAATTCTTAACCCAAATATACTAGGATACCTGAGATCCTATGATATACCAGGTATTTATGACTCATAGCAAGAGCTAGGATATGGGGAATTTATGACTTTTAGCAAGAGTGAAGACCAAAACTAGATATACTAGCTACTAGGAATTTATAGTAAGAGCTAGGATACCAAGAATACTAGGATACTAGCTATACTAGAATACTAGGATTCTAGAGGGTGGGGGAGCCTACTCCTTGAGCCAAGATGTCTCCATGTGGGATTTGAAACTGGGTGGAGGGGATGGGATCCCATTGTGCTAACCACTCTGTTTTACCATGGGGAAACTTAATGGACTAAGTTAATAACTAAAATAATTCAAATGATAGGAGGAGTCACATATCACCTTAACCTCTTACTTTTCTATGACTACTTACCACATATGTTCTCTTTTTCTACTTATTAACTCACTCTTTATATATTACTTAATATATATGAAATAAAATAAATGTATATTATTATAATTACTAATAATTATTGTTCTTTATAGATCACTGCAACTTATTTAATAGAATAAGTTATATATTAGGATACTATGATTCCATGAGTTTGGGGGAGCCTACTCCTTGAGCCAACATGTCTCTTTATGGGACTTGAAACTGGGTGGAGGGGATAACATCCCATTGTGCCAACCACGGTCGTTCCATAAGGAAACTTAATGGACTATGTTAATAAGTAAAAGAATTTAAATGATAGGAGTCAGTGTTGGAAGTAATGCTTCCATGTCATGTATAGTTGTCATTGTGAGTCCCTAGACATCAGTCTAGAAGCTGTTAATTCCTATGTAATGAGTTGGAGTCATGATCTAGATGTGTCAAAGTTAGTGTGTTATGTCCTATATATATGTAACTGTTGTGATGAATAAATTATAGTGTGATTTGTGTGTTCCCAATTTATCTTTGCTCATCTCTCAATTTCTATCATCGTGTCAGAGCAAGTACTAGCTTGACTCCTTAAAGGGAGGGCTAGGAAAATGTGAGAGAGTCTTAATATTCTTTCTATGTAAATAGATAGAGTAAGAGAGTGTGTTGTGTGGAGGGTTTGTGTGAGTCAATTTTATTATGTAGATCTATTCACTGTGTTTGAACTAGATTAGATTTCAGGCTCAGTAAAGTAAAGGTAAATTTGTGTTTAGTTATATAGATGTGCAGTTGTTTTTTGATCTGTATGCAACAAACAATGAGCCACCAATCGAATCCTGAGCCATTGTCCAATGTTGTCTCTCATATTAGTTTTTTTGGTTGTGTTTCCTTTACTTGTGTACCATCATATGAAGGAAGTGCACGCAATTAATAAGGGGAGAATGAGATCGAGCAAATCCCCAGATCTCAACTCCTTCAGTGTTCCTGAAAAGAACGTTCTCGTTACCAGTGGAGGTTTTAGTGCAGACGCCCATGACGTTTCTAATGCCTCAAATCTAGAGCATGGGAATGGATCGGGATCTTGCAGTACTCAATGGTGACAACCACTCCTGTATTAATCAATGGTAGCATTCAAAGTCAAACTAGACTCGTGAACACATTATAATTATGTGGCATGAAGGTTACTAAAATCCAGAGGTTATTGGCATGGAGGAGCCCTTGGGACCTAAGTCCTAGACCCTTCAACTTGCGGATGCATCCAAACAGAGTCGTCTAGTTCATGCTGTTGTGGAATAATGACACCATATATTGGCACAACTCTGTTTGGAACGACCAATATTTCAGCAATGTTCCTGACTCCTCCGAAGAGCGGTCCAGTCTTACATATTTTAGTAACGGTTCATCCATGTATTTTGCTTCAATTATGGTGCAGGGATTCTATTTCTTTATGGATAAGTCAAGACAAATGTGAACAGGCAAGCTGATGGAAAATAAAGAAGGGCCCTATTTCAGTTGATTGCAGGGTTGTCAAATTTCCTTTAAAGTGGTAACATGAGCGCAGATCGATCTGATGGATTGAATTGGCAGACATCAGAGGAAAGCCCTGCTACACAAAGAACCTATCATTTAACGTGCAGAGAAATCAAATTCCAGACTACAAAAATGCCTATATGGTGTTGTGTGCAAACATGTTGTGTTGTGTTGAGGCAGTGTAAACGAGGCATTGACCTATGGCGTGGCCAAATTGACATTCGATGGAGTCTTAGCCGCATGAATTCTATTCTCCAAGCAATTGGAATCCAGACATGATATTTTAATTTGTGATGTATGATATGTTAATAATTTAGTGGGTGAATTAGTGGCCAGTTAGGTCCGTTAGAGTCAACAAACACTTATAGTGTTTGTTTTGTTTGTGTTTGGAGTTGCTTTGCTTGTTTTTATGCTATATTAGTTTAAATTGAAAGACCAATTAATAAATAGGAAAACATTTTTCAAGTTGATGGTTCTCAACTTTCTTCAGTTCCGAGCCGAGAGAACACATCATTGACTTGGTTATGTTGATCATGTTATATGCTAATGTGTCTTGTCATTCTTAGGTGCTTCAAGAACATTAGTTATATGTTTTCTTCATATGTATGAAAATGTATATGTCAAAAAGATCAATTGTATGATGGACTACTAGATAAACTCGCTGCATAGACAACTTACCTATATAACTAGAAGTATGTATATCGATGCATACTACTAGGATGGAAGCATATCCATAGAGATATTCAGTATCTAGGCTATTCTTCGAGGTAGTGAAGAAGCGTCAATTGTACAAATTTCATGAATGATGGTCAGAGGTAGTTATGTTTTAAATGGATATCAAGTGACAACTTGAAGTTGTAGTGGGAAGAAAGAGCAGTGCTTGCAAGGTTCCAGAGTGATGTGAGTGTTGATGAAGACCAGTCATACAAATATCATATTGTTGTTGTAATATGTGTTTTCAATGTTTTCCATGTAAGCATTAAGGGAGGGTGTTGGAAGTAATGCTTCTATGTCATGTATAGTTGTCATTGTGAGTCCCTAGACGTCAGTCTAGAAGCTGTTGATTCCTATGTAATGAGTTGGAGTCATGATCTAGATGTGTCGAAGTTAGTGAGTTATGTCCTATATATATGTAACTATTGTGATGAATAAATTATAGTGTGATTTATGTGTGCACAATTTCTCTTTGCTCACCTCTCAATTTCTATCAGTCACATGTCACCTCACCCTCTTAATTTTCAATGACTACTTATCACATGTGTGCTTTTTGTCTAGTTATTAACTCACTCTTTATATATTACTTAATATATATGAAATGAAATAAATGTATATCATTATAATTATTATTAATAATTACTCTTTATAAATCACCACAACTTATTTAATAGAATAAGTTAATACATTAGGGGAATTTTGAGGTCTAAAATGGTCCTCCTAAGAAAAATGTACAACCAAAATAAACTTTATAAGAACCAATAGGATTCAAGATGATGATGTCAACCATGGGGGATGATTCGCCATTTTTGGATTAAAAAAGTAAAAGTATTAAAATATAATAAAATAATAAAAATATTTTTTCAACTCGTATTTTCAACTTATCTCCCTAATGTTTTACTCAAATTTCGAGTGGGAGTACTCGTTGAATAAAAAATTTAATTTGTCATCCAGGGAGTATCCATGTTACATACTTTTGATGGACCCTGCTACACGAAAAATGAGAAATACATGAAAAAACGTGATTGTGATGCAGGGAAACCCCTGCTTTACCCACAGTATGCATATAGACCTATGCATAAACCATTTTCCCTAGGAATTAAAATGACCTACCAGGTCAAATCTTCATTAATGGTGATGGTTAAGGCCCTTTTCTTTAGAACTCATGCGGAAACATATTAATAGATTAACCAAAGTCTAAACCCTCGTTAACTTTTCATCGGGACTCGATCACCCCTCATAAACCTTTGTAAATCCTTATTCCGCACACATATACAAAACCCCCTTTTTAACTTTGGGTTATAATTGGACTTAACCGTAAAACCCTCTATCGTACTTTAATCCATTATAAACCCTTTATAATAGATAACACACAAAACCACATAAATCATACCTTTTATGCCAATCCTTGGTCTTTACACAATTCCCAAGAATTACCTTTATCGCAATCGCTCATCACAGTTACCATGGTCATACCACATATACACCTTTATCACCCCTCTGACTCCAATATGCGACTATCAGAAGCATTTAAATAACGCTTAAGCCTTAAAAGACTTGGGCACAACACTTTACAGAATACAAAGGAAATACACTAAAATTCCGCTCCGAACCATATAAGCGGATCTCAAAATTTATATGTCTGCATTTATATTTATCGCCGGGTCTGCCTTTCCATATCAAACCTTCTGCTGTGCTACTCCTCCTCCAATTTCTGATTGTCGATGCCTCTAATCAAATCTTGATCGTTGATCTAAACTTGATCCGATGGTTGTTGATTCAACCGATTAATAAACTTATGCGACAATCCTCCACCGTCGATCTGCACCCAATGGATCTGACGACTGTCGTTGATATCGGGTGGACAAGTAGCACGAGGATTAACCGCCCGATAAGCGGTTTCCTCTCTCCTCCTCGCTGCCACGTGTCGAACGTTTAATGGGATCAGGGGCTCACCCTTCAATACCGCTTACGGTTTTGATGCTGCCCGAAATCCGCTTTCACTGTTAAAACCGCTGATGTGATATTCCTTTGTCTCCTCTGCGATTGGATCCTGTCCATTGATCTGTTAGATCCAACGGTTGTTGTTCAATGATACTTCACCCTTTCATCCGCCTCATTACTTTGGTTTTTCGTCGTGTCTTCAATGTTTACCATGGTTCTTGGGGTTTCTTCAGGTTCTGGGTCTTCAGTTGTTTCACTGCGCACTTCCTCCTGAGCTTTGGCTTTGATCTTTCTAGTGGATTCAATGATCCATTATGATCCTCCTCTTCGTGCATTTCTCTATGTAATCACCGAACTTCGCCTGCACACACCTGTTACACAGAATATGCTAATTCATTCATTCATCCACCATTCAATATTTGATAACACACTTATAAATTGGAATTGAATCTCTGTGCATATATATATATCAACAACAATTACATAATGAGACTCTCTGTCTCTCCTCGGCCTGATCTTCTAATTTAATGACCTCTGTTCATTATCTGCCTGTAGGCTTACAAACACTAGCTAAATATCTAACTCTCTCTGCCTAACATCTTTAACCCTTGATCATGCCTTTTTGGCTTACATTTATACAAAGGGATTCTAAAACCAATTTCTAGTTTAGATCCATAAACTCCTCAAAAAAATTCCTAAATCTCTTCCTCATTCCTAAGGATTCTCTTTGATCCACAAAATCATGAACTGACTCCTAATCTAAGATTTACAATCAATACTCAATCCTCTCATCATTCAACTATCCTAAATCTCTCATGTTCTCCTGCATTCGAGAACATATACAATTATGTCTCACAATCTTTAATTAATTCCTATTCTAGCTTCTCTCATTAAAATCACTCAAAACTCTTAATAATTACATTAATTCAATACTTAGGAAACTAACTTCCTTGAAACACAAGACCCCCTATGTCTACTAGAATACAATGGTAATGTTGAGCTGAATGCTCCTGCATTAGATTGCAATCACGGTTTCCATGTATTTCTCATTTTTGTGTAGTAGGGTCCATCGAAAGTATGCAACATGGGTACTCTTTGGATGAGGAATCAAATTTTTCATCCAACAAGTGTTTTCACTCGAAATTTGAGTAAACCCATAGGAAGATAAGTTGAAAAAATAGATTTTTTTATTTTTATTTTTTTTCCCTAAATTTTGATGATGTAATCTAATATTATTTTATTATTTGCACTATTATTTTATAATTTCCTTAGGAGGCCCATTTTAGACCTCAAAATTCCCCTAATGAATAAAAGAGCTCAATGTGTTAATTGAGATTTATGCAATAATAAAAAGAGTCATATTATCTTGCCAATTTGTTTTTATCAATAACCACTTATAAACATGTGTACTCTTTATTCACTTATTAATTTATTCTCATAAATTATTTAATAAAAATCAAATTAATTATTATATATATATATATATGTTTTTTTATAAAGAGTTTAATATTACTTTATTTACATTGTTTCGGCTTTTATTTTGATACATGTGTTTTTTAGTTATTAATTTTTTTATATAATTATATAATTGACATAAATTTATATATATAATACTAAAATAAATATGTAATAATTGTTTAGAGTAAATATATAATTTTTTGTTTTGGGGAAGTTTAATTGATAATTAAAATAATATGAATTCTTAAAAAACTTAGCGATTTCCCTCTAAGTTCCTCTACTTCCTATTACCCATCTATCGAAATGCACCCAAAGTCTCACCAAAAAAAAAAAAAAAAAAAATATATATATATATATATATATATATATATATATGGTCCAATAGACAAGGCTCGTGTCAACCGAAGAAATGAAGGAAGTGTCGGTCCAAATGCACCATGCCCCCACTTTAATTGTTTCATCTATGCTCCGACTCCCAATCATTTCAGTGCGACATATAAGACAACAACTTTAATATGATATATAATAATTGTATATTAAAAGGGAGCATATTATATTTTTTTCATGCCTTCATTGAAAAGGCTTTAGTCAAAAGCAAGCACAAGATTTTATTTAAAAATGGGTTTAGTATAAAATTTGAAAAGGGGTGATATAGTTAAAGGATTCATGTGATTTATTAAAAAAAAGTTAAGTATTTAAAAGAAAGTGGAGCCACTATTGTCTTTACTATTGAGGAGAATATTTTTTTCTTTTTAAAGGAAAGAGGAGGAGTTTGTTTTAAAGATACTTTTTAAAGAATATTTTTTAGTTTTGGAATAAGACTCTAAAAAAGTTGTGCACATTTGTATTTGAAGAAATGACTTTTTCTAGCACCTTGCTACAGATTCTGATTTTGCTTGACAAAAATTACGAGTTTTGGTCTTTGATAATGAAGACATTCCTGCAATCCCAAGAGTGTTGGGATACACTTTAGACTACCTATGTATAGTCAACCCAAGAAGCATGGTGGCCATGTCCAATAATCAGAGGAATGAAGCTATTGAACTTAGAAAGAAATAACACAGAGCCAAATGTTGGATACAAAACTCAGTCGATGACTCTATTTTTGACAAGATAACTGGTGCATCCACAACACATGAAGCTTGGGAAATCTTGAAAGATGTGTATCAAGGTAATGATACAATGAAGACCGTTAAATTATAGACATTGCAATCAGAGTTCAAAACCCTAAAGATGATTGACAGAGAAAATGTGGATCAGTTCATGACTAGAGTCGTGGGAATAGTCAATCAGATCAAACTCATTGGTGAAACCATTTCAGATCAAAAATTTGTTCCAAAAAGTCCTTCAAAGTCTGCCCAAGAAATATGACGTGATTGTAATAGCCATTCTGGAATCCAAAGATTTTACAATTTTCTCAGTGCAACAGTTGATTGGATCACTTCTAGCACACGAAACAAGACTTAACTTGGTAGAAGATTCCACGGAACAAAATTTCAAAGGTCAACTCTATTTTGGAAATGGAAGAGGCAGAGGATATATAGGCGACAAAAAGAGAGGCAGAGGCCGAAGCAGAGGTAAATCATAACATCGTCATGCAGTAGAGCAGTGGAGACCTCCACAAAACCAAAATCAGAGAAGAAGGCCATGGAGAAAATCTAATGTCTAATGTTATTACTGTAAGAAATTTTGGAATTATGAACATGAATGTAGTAATAAATAGTTATATCAACAAAGAGGTAGTGTCCATCTCTCCAACAATGAAGGAAAACCCTTTGATACAATGTTTCTTTCCTGCCATCTTTCTGAAGACACGCACGACAAGGATCTTTGGTTGTTAGATAGTGGCTGCAGCAATCATACGACAGATAACAAAAAATTCCATTCTTATCTTGATTCTTCCTTGTTACACAATATTTTGTCACACCTCCGGTTCACTTCCTATTCCATATCCCGAAGTGCCAAAATGTTGACAATTGTGCAGCATATCCATCATGATATAACGACCAAAACCTCCCTGAAGAATCAAAGGAAAACTGCCTTGAGTCAATTCTGAAGAAGGTTAGCTAAAACCCTAATTTTTAGGGTCAACGCGCTATGCTACACTGCATGCATGTGCTGATGGCAGGTTGCACAATTCTACCCTAGCACTGCCAGTGCTGATTTTGATATCAAAACCCACGTTGAACCTCTTCTGGTAGGTTTTCCCAAATTAGAGGAGAAGCTTCATGCACTAGAACCTTCGAGAACATGAGTTGGAAATTCGTTGTTGTTGATATGGTCAAGCTCTCCCATATGGATCTTTTGATCTTATCATCATGGGCTTTCCCCTTTAGATGTGGATCTTCCTCCTTATTTTGTGGATCCATAACTCCTTCTCCCTTCCTATAAATTCACTCCCTTCCATTCCCAAATGGCTTGTCATTGATTACTGCATTCCTATGCTGAGATTATGCTTACATGCTACCCATTCTAACTTGGAGAAGGAGTGTTTGAAGAGTCTTTGCTTGGACTTGGACATCCACCAAAAGGAGGTCTCTAACATCAAGGCATAGGTTGTATGCTTCCATTTTTAGCTTATTAATATATACATTTGATGTTCACTTTCCATAATTGTGTAAATGTTTATGATTTTGGCTTAATACTCCTTTATCTATTAAGTAGTTTATGTTTGATGTATGCCATATATGCTCTTGTATCTTGCATAGCTCTTTGATCTTTCTTGCAAGTACTCAGACATGAAGAACAAGTAAGGAGCGAGGCCTAGAGCGAAAGAATCAAAGTCATCTCCAAAGGATTGAGCAATTAGCATCAGAGTGAGGTAGGCTTCTCCTTCTCTCTACATTTTTCAAACATAAACTAGGAAAGTGTATGTTAGTTTTTTTGGTTTGTTGCTAGACCCACTCATTGGGCTAGAGGGATCACCTTTTTCCGCGGAGGGGATTTACCTTCACAACATTCCATAACATCAAAAATTACTCTTGGAGATAGTTCTTGCATTAAAGATGAAGGAAAGGTTATTGTCCCTATTTTTACTAAACAAAATCAATAGAAATACATTCATGATCTTTATTATGTTCCAAATCTGAAGCATAACCTCATTAGTGTAGGACAACTAATGGAACATGGTTATGATGTAATATTTCAAGGGAACACATGTTATATTTATGACAAATTTCCCAATAGAAGACTGATAGCAAAGGTTGAAAAAACCAAGAATAAGATGTTTCCATTGACTCTTAGAAGTCGAAATATCTCACAGTGTTTAGTCCATAATGTGTCAAGAATAGATGAGTCTCAGCTATGGCATTCTAGATATGGCAATATCCCATTCAAGACTCTAAGTCAGCTTCAGAAACATTCAATGGTCATTGGTCTCCCTACTATGAATGAAAATGACTGTAATTGTGAAATTTGTGTTCTGTCCAAGCATAAAAGAGTTAGATTTCCTAAATCTACCTCTAGAGAAAAGGAGCCTTTAAAGCTTGTCGATATAGATATATGTGGCCCAATGCAAACACATTCCATTGGTGGTAGTCTTTATTTTCTAACATTAATTGATGATTATAGCAGGAAGACATTGGTGTATTTTCTCATAAATAAATTAGGTACATTCTCAAGGTTCAAATAATTGAAAGCAGAGTGGAAAGCCTTTGAAAGTACTTAGATCTGACTGAGGAGGATAGTACATCTCCAATGACTTCAAATTTTTTTGTCAACAACAAGGAATCGTAATGCAGAACACAGCAACATATACTCCACCACAAAATAGAGTAGCAGAAAGGAAAAATGAGTTGATCATGATCGTGGATAAGGTGCTACATGACAGAGCTGAGTTATTAGCCTAGCCCCTGGCCCCATGGGCCTTTATATGACCGTGACCATCGTAGGTAGGTGTGAAGTGGTGGGAGTGTGGTTAGCCCGGCCTCTGGCCACATTAGCCATAAAACCAGGAGCAAAGCCAGAAATTTGGGCGCATAACGTTATTGGGCAATTTAATTATCCAACAAATTGCACCTTCAGTGGGTGAATTTGTCACCTCCACAGTGGAAAACAAGAAGAAGCCAGAAATGGGAGATTTTTTGGTCTTTTGGAGCTCAATAAGAGTCTATCTATTGGTTTTTGGACATTTTCGATCCAATGGTGACCTCTATTTGCTGATTAGAGCATATTTGAAGAGACTTTTTGCAGGTTCAAGTCCATGGGCATATGGATCAATCAATGTTTTGGAGAAATTCTTGAAGGTGTTTGAGCATGGAGAAGGCCTTATAGGGTTTTCTTACATTCAGATGTTTACTGTAGCAGCTGTTACTTGCAAGGTTCAACTTATTTATTATTTTCTCACTACGTCTTGTTGATGAAAGATTTCTTTTGTATTTCAATGTGGAATTGAAGTACTTGTATGCTCATGTACAGATGAAATATAGAGTATTTGTAGGAGACACCTTATGTTTTTTATGGTTTCATGACTGACTGTAGGTTGTCATGATGTTTATAGTGAGACTTCTTTGCAGGAGAACGTTTCCTTGACGAGGAAATTAGCCACTTTTTTTATCAGCAAACTTTATGTACTTTTTTCCACTGAATATATGGAGCAGTCTAGCTATGTTTGCAGACCTGGAGATGTAGCCCAGGAGGGGTGAACTCTGTCACAAAAAGCTTTGTTGTTGCTCTTCATGAATGCCTGTATGAGTTAAATGATGAGATGTTGCCTATGTTTTAAGTTTACATGAAGAATTAACTTATAGTCCTTGAAGAGACTTTTGAAAACTTGTTTTCTCATAAAACCCATTTTTCCTTATAAAGCATCAAGAGAACGATCATTTTTAGGAAGGAGAACCTCTCCTCCAATTTCATATCAAATTGGTATCAGAGCAAGGCTTGACGAAGCTGAAATAATGGGAACGAAGAGTTTCCAAGAGCTTGAGGAGATGAATTTGCCTCTTCGAATGGAGAACATTGAATTGAGAAGAATGCTAGAAATTGTTGAAGAGGAGAAGAGACATATGTGCCTTCAGTTGCAACATGTGCTTGAGGAACAGGTTGTTAAAAGTTCCACTACCATGACATAAAAAAACCTCCAAATTGAAGCTAATATGTGAGCATGGTTCAAACAAAGGTTAGGGATCGTATGAGGAAAATGATGCATGTGCATTTTGTAAGCATCTCATGGATTCTCATCATATGCCAGTTGGTAAGAGTGGGTTGCTAGAGTCATCTACAAAGTTGTCATCATAATTTGAAGTAGAAAAGGTGGATGCCAAGTTTAAGAAGGTAATAAGCATTTCAAGTTCAAATCCTTCTATTTATGTTCATAACATCCCTTTTGCAGCATTTGAACAACATACTAGAGGCAATGGTATGAATTTGTTATCTAAAATGGGTTATGAAGGAGGATGCCTCTGCATCAATGGATCACCAATACAATCATGGTTCAAGAGAGACCAAAATATCAAGGATTGGGATATGGTCAAAGAGAGTTTGGAGAATTCTCTAAATGGTTTGAGGCAAATCAGTCATCAGATGAGTATATGTCACAGTAAGAGGGTGGTGATACTGTTCATTTCTCCTAAGAGAGATAAATGCTTCAAAGGACCTTGCATGTCATCGTCAAAACTGTAGCCCAAGGGACATGTATAAATAATAAATCTCATGGGTGTTTTCTAAATTATGGTAATTTTGACTATTTGTGGAGCATGTATCCTTGCACTTTCTGTGATGTAGTTGACCATTGTGTGGTTGTTTGTGAGCAACGCATGGTAATGGTCAAAAGAATGGATCAGATTCTTGGCATCAAGCATGATGAATCTCCTTCATAATTGATGAATTCCTTGTCAGCAAGCAAGAGAAAGTACTTTTGTACCCTTTGCAAGACATTGCATGGGCATGGGAGTGATCGATGTAGGAAACTACATCCAGAGCTTTGTTCCAAGAAGGGAAAATAGATTACGCAAACTAATGCAAAGGAAGAAATAAGTTGCAAAGAGGACTCGCATCAATCCTAAGGAAACCTTCAAAGAAAAGGTTATGCAAAAAGAGAACCCATAAGCCTAGGAGAGGCAAAGATTGGGTAGACTGTTTGTATGGTTTGTTTTTGCTTTATAAATTGTAAAAGTTTGTTGTTGTTTACCTGTTTTAGGTACCTTTGTAAAGTGAACAAGAATAATCACTATGAACAACAAGTATGTGTTTTTCATTGACATGTTATGTACTTGGCTTGTTTATAAGTCCAAATGTTTGAGGACTTTTGGAATGTACAATGTTTGTTGTCCAAGTTTGTCTACAATTTGTCATGTACTCACTCATGCAAGTTTTCAAGATGAAACTTGTTGTGAATATAATATTTGCTTAATATTGTACAAGATGACTATGTTTTTGTAGGCAAAACCAATGTTGTCATTAAATTTTTGCAGCAATGCACTTTTGTGTACAAGCTTAATTTGAGGACGGTAAAGCAAGTTTGTATTGTTTCTGATTTCCTAGATGGAAAATAAAATTTGTCTTCAACAATTGAAATTCAAGATGAAGTTGTTTGAGTTATAAAATATGGGATTAAAGCTAATGCTCAGATTCCACTCATTAGTGTTTTTGTTCCTGCATCAACGATAAGAATTTTGGCTCAAAAATGAAAGTGCCCAGAAAGTTTCTAAGAAAACGTCAAGTCGAAGTGTTCACCGTTCTGAATCCAACTATGTTCATTTCACCTCAATCTGACATCATATGCTCAAGTTATCGCATTAATCGATTGTCCCAACAGCTAAAAAATGAGCAGGGTTGTTGACTAGGCAACTGACTGGGCTACCATACTGCTGACAACATCAGGCCCATTATGCAGTTACAAACTAATGTGGTTTTACTAAGTGGCAGCCTCGTATTGGTCGAATTGACTAGTTTTTTATTGGGTCATGTTTGATTAAAGTGGACCAATGGGAGAGTGCCATGTAGCTCAATCATGCACTGCCACGTGGCGCCTCTAGGGTGCAGAAAAAGTTTGTTTTGTCGGCCACAAGGCTAGGCAAGATTGAATTCCTGACCTCAAGTCTAACAATGCCAAGCTCTACCAACTGTAAAATGTATGGTTCTTATTAACCTATGTTCCAAAATTGTATATAAATTTTATGTCGAATGTCGTTGGGGGAAGGGGTTGAGGCTAAGCCCCTTGTCCCCTGTCACCACATCCCACAAAACCACTGCAAAGTAGTGACAAAAGGGCGAGGGGCTTAGCCCTAGCCCATGGTAGTCATCGTAGAATAAAACCGAGCACAGGGCATTTAACAAAGCCAATAGGTGAGTGCACTAGATTGTGGGCAGATTGGAATGGAGTTGTGCGGGGAGGGGCAGAACCGTAGGACCGGCACTAGGTCCCGTGGCACTCTGTGGAACCACCGGTAAATAGATAAGGTGCTACACCGGCGGGGGTGGGCAGTTAGCCCAACCCCAGGCCTCATGGGCCTTTATGTGACAGTGACTGTCGGAGGTAGGTGCAGAGTGGCGGGGGTGTGTTTAACCCGGCCTCCAGCCATATTAGCCATAAAAGTAGGAGCAGAGCCATAAATTTGGGCGCATAACGTTATTGGGTAATTTAATTATCCAACAAATTACACCTTCGGCGGGAGAATTTGTTGCCTCCACAGCGGAAAACAGGGCGAATTTGTAAGACAATTAGACTATTTATCCGAATTGTAGGATGAATAGTAGAACTTCTTTGAGAGTTGAAGAAGCGATAACTGGGATAGTTTATGGCCTTTTGGAGCTCAAGAATAGTCTATCTAGGGGTTTTTTTAGATTCTGGATCTAATGGTGACCTCTATTTTTTGATTGGAGCACATCTGAAAAGACTTTTTCCAGCTTCAATCCCATGGGTGTATGGATCAATCAGTGTTTTGGAGCAGTTCTTGAAGGTGTTTGAGCATGGAGAAGGCCTTGTAGGGATTTTCTTACCTTCAGATGTTTACTACAATAGTTATTACTTGTAGTGCTGAACTTATTTATTATTTTCTCTATGTGTCTTGTTGAGGAAAGTTTTTTTTTTTTATATTTCAATGGGGAATTGAAGTACTTGAATGCTCATGTATGCTCATTTTTAGATGGAGTACAGGGTCTTTGTAGGAGACACCTTGTGTTGTTGAGAGTTTCATCATTGATTGTAGGTTTTCATGATGTTTATAGTGAGAGTTCTTTGCAGGAGAACATTTCCTTGAAGGGGAAACAAACCACTTGTTTTATCAACAAACTTTATGTACTTGTTTCCACTGAATATATGGAGAAGTCTAGCTATGTTGGCAGACCTGGAGATGTAGCTCACGAGGGGTGAATTCCATCACCAAATTATTTGTTGTTTCTCTTCATGAATTCGTGCACGAGTTAAATCATGTGGGAGGGTCGGTGGTTGTCCACCACAGATTCGAGATGTTGCTTATGTTTAAAGTGTACATGAAGAACTAACTCATAGTCCTTGAAGGGACCTTTGAAAACCTGTTTTTTCATAAGACCCATTTTTCCTTGCAAAGCACCAAGAGAACGATCATTTTTAGGAAGGAGAACCTCTCCTCCAATTTCAGATCATTCAATGTAATTAGAGTTATACAAGTTGCCCAACAAAAAATTTTGTTAGTCTTTATGAATCATGACATCAATGATTTTTTTAACTAAATATTCAAAATCAAGCCAACTGCGAAGTTAAAATGGTGGTGCACCATAATTTAATGTAGTATTTGAAACAAATGGCGATGGATTCAAAACCTGTAAAAACGTGGGCCTCATAAAAAATATCAACATAGTTTATAATTTTCTAACTAAATATTTAAAATCAAACTAACTTCCAAGTTTGAATGAAAGCACACCATGATTTAATGGTTAACGTAGTAATGGGGGCACACCATGATGTAGTATTTTGAAAAGTATGGACGTGAATTTTAAATGTTGCAACAATGCACAACTCAAAAAAATATTTAATATAATTTAAATCTGAGTAGAGTTGGTGACCATTGGAAATCGAGCTCCTATAAATCCTTTCAAAACAAAAGAAACACTGCATTAGTTTCATGTTGGATTCTTATGTATTCAACATTTGCTTGGCTTGTTTATTATTGTTTATTCAGTAGCATGATCATGCTGGTTCTTTATTCTTCTGGTTTTTTTTTAAGTATATTTGGTAATTTGGTTTATTTTCTTTTTTGTTTTTGAATTGTCTCTGAGTTGTCTCTTTGTGTGAATTGTTCAGTTGATCATGTTTATTCTGTTTACGAATACATAAAATACATGTTTAAATATCAAACCATGATACTCATCTCTCTCAATTGATGGTGAGTTGTTGGGGTGGTTTGAGTAAATTTTATTTGGTCAAGTTACCAGTGGTTTTTAGGGCTCTAGGTTTATGAAAGCCCATGGTATGCATCTCCAATGTAGCATATTTAAAGGTCCAAAAACTCCATGTTAATTGGTCCTTCACTGGTCCGTGGGATCCCAAAAGCGGTGTCTTTAGACACCACCACTTCTCTCATTTTATGATCCTAGCAACTAGTATCAGAGCCAAACTTGAGTATGAAACATGGATGACCTAATTATGTATGTATGTAGAAAGTTGTACAAGGTGTATAAAAGAAGATTTGGATTAGGTCAATGAGATCGATCAATCCATAAAGCTAATGGTGGAAAGCGACAAATATTTTTTTAGTAGAAACCATTGGAGCTTGAAAAAAAAAAACCAAAAGAAAATGGTGGCAGATGAAGCGACATACGGTCCCATGAATGAGCCCTAGACATACAAATTGATGGCCACATATTTCGAAATTTAGCTTACAACTTAGAATATTTATTAAAAAATGATGTCTAAGCTTGGTATCTGAAACTCATGCTACGTCTGCCATGGTTGAGACCATGCATGTGCTTGTACAAGCTTTACCTGTGCATATCATTTTGTTTGGTGTATTATGGCTTCGATCTACCCACGGTAAAGAAGTGAAGTGTGTATTGTAATGTGCAAAAGTTTATATGAATAAATGACTTATTTTGGTTGACTTACATGTGAGCGATTGATGTGGTGTGAAACTCCTCAATTTCATGCATGTAAAGTATATTCATTCCAATTTTTTTGTAAATTTGTTTATTGTTTATGACAAGAAATATGCGAAGAGCTAGTTTATTACTCCCAAGTGATGGTTGGAAATTGGATTTCCATGTGGTCCAAATGAAGGATTTGTTGAGAACTATGGTCTTCTCTGTGGAAGATGGAGATGGGATCGGTCGTAGTGTTCACATGATGAATGTCGACCAATTCGACAAATAAAACATGTTGTTATGGAACCTAGTGTCATAGTAAAAGATGAAGCTATATGGAGCTCTCACACTTACAAAGAAATTGTTATATATTGTGAAGGAATTGATTCATTAGAAAATAAAAGGGTTGTGTCTTTTGTAGGTATACAAAGAATAAAGTAAAATCAAGCTTTTGGATTGGATTGATAAACTATAGCAAGAAAGAGGTCAAGTAGTGAGAAAAACCTAGGTCAAGGTATGGATCGGGTAAGATATAGCAAGATAGAGAGGGTTGGTATGACGAGAAAATGGAGATGGAATCAATGTGTAGTATGTGAACACCCTAAGGGTTTTGGTACAAGGTAGGTGTATTTCCCCAGGAAGTTGTAAGACTTGTTGTTTGGGCATACATGTTGTGTAGGAGCACGAATTATTTTTATGCCTTAATACTTTGATCAAGAATACATGTAGTGCAATGCCACATGGAGTCATTAAGTTGTGGAATGGACCACTTGGATAGGTACCAGGGTGGAAAGTGTACTGATATCCTAACTTGAGGAGGGGAATGTGAGATCTCAAGTGAGATGGTTGATGATTGGGACCAAGTTAATCTGCCCATGTTCCCCTTTTGCACACCTACATTTATGCACCTTCATACATATTATTACCTTTTTAAACCATTTGAAGCATCCAAACATTGACCAAGTCAGCCTAGCCAAACACTTCACACAACATGATTGGGGAATTACACAAAACTAATTCCTCAAGACGAAGTCATAATGCATCCTATAAAATTTTCGATGAGTGTTGACTAACAGGACTTAGGAGACGAGGATTTATATGCCATTTAGTAGTCTGAAATCAACTACTCCACAACCCTCCCCCCCTCCCCCAACATGTTCCCTTCTGCACACATCTTGGCTTTTGCACCTTCATACATATTTCTACCTCTGCGCACCTTTTAAAATCATATATTAAAAAACCCACATTATATAAGTATTCAAAGAACAATCTAAAATATGAAGCATCTTGGTATTGACAGAAGGAAAAAGTATCTTATTTTATCTTGTGAATGTAAAGATATTTTGGTGAACATTATCACATAGTCACCACGATGGAGCATCCGACAGAATGTGACTACATAATTAATTTTCTAGGAGGAAATCATAATGCATCGTTTAAAATTGTCGATGGCCACCAACTATTAGCACTTGTGAGAGAGGGAATTGTTTATCATTTAATAGAAAGTCTAACACCAAGTACTTCCCCATGTTCTCTTTCTGAACACATCCTAACTTCGATACCTCCGTACAATGTCATAGTTATTCAAAAATGTCATAGCTATGAAACAACCATTTGTTCTTACTATAATTAAAGATTGTTTTGTGGAACAAACATGCATGGAGGTACCTATGTGCAAAGAAAAGATTAAATCTTTATTCTTACATACTTTCATCCGCACACATTCCCCTCTGCACATTTTTCTTCCACACATTCAAGTGTTATTTTTGTATTCCATAAACAAGTGTTGCATTTAGTTTATCTTATTTTATCTTGTGAACAAAAAGATATTTTGAACATTATCACCAAGTCACTGTGGTCAAGTACTCAACACAATCTGGACAAGAAACTAATTCCCTAGGAAAAACTCATACTGCATCATTTAAAATTGATGATGGTCGTCGACTAACAACACTCGCTAGATGAGGAATGCTATGTCATTTAATAGAAAGTATAACACCAAGTACTTCCTCATGTTCCCCTTCTGCACACATTAGATAACTTTTGAGGTCTAAAATGGGCCTCCTAAGAAAAATGTACAACGAAAATAAACTTTATAAGAACCAATAGGATTCAAGATGATGATGTCAACCATGGGGGATGATTCACCATTTTTGGGATAAAAAGGTAAAAAGATTAAAAAATAATAAAATAATAAAACTATTTTTTCAACTTGTATTATCAACTTCTATCCCTAAGGTTTTACTCAAATTTTGAGTGGGAGTACTAGTTGGATGCAAAATTTAATTCATCATCTAAGGAGTACCCATGTTGCATAATTTCGATGGACCCTACTACAAGGAAAATGAGAAATACATGAAAAAATGTGATTGCAATCACGTTTTTCATTTATTTCTCATTTTTCATATAGCAAGGTCCATTTAAAGTATGAAACATGGGTACTCCTTGGAAGACGAATCAAATTATGCATCCAAAGAGTGTTCCCACTTGAAATTTGAGTAAATTCATAGGGAGATAAATTGAAAATACAAGTTGAAAAAGTAGTTTTTTCTTTTTTTTCCCTGTAAAATTTAACAATGTAATCTAATCTTATTTTATTATTTCCACTAATATTTTATAATTTCCATAGGAGGCCCATTTTAGACCTCAAAATTCCCCTAATGCATCCTTCCACTCATTCAAGTGTTTCTCTTGTATGCAAAAAATAAATGTTACATTTAGTTTATTTTTTTATGACTAATTTAAATGTGTGGAAGCAACACAGTATAAATGTAAGGTTTAGTTTCTGATGAGCAATTTTGATCAGAAAAATTGAAGCACTAATTATTTGTGGTTATATATGACATTTCTTTAGAATAAAGTAAACATAAAATGAAATATTATTAAAGTATTTTCTAATCAATTACAAAGTTTGATTACACTAATTATCTATGGTTGGATTTGACATATTGAAAATAAATTAAAAATAAAATGAAATAAAACTTTAACATAGTACACATTGCTTAAATATTGATCCTCGTTGACAACCTTATTATATAAATTGATACAAAATTATGGGCAACCATTGACCAATCAGTTGGGAACTGTAGAGGGTTTTTATTTAACATAAATATTGAACCAAAAGCAAAAACAACTTAATTATATATAGGTATGATTCTCCCCCTTTCCCACTGAGATTTCTAATTTTTTCAGCCAACATACCATTTTGACCACCTCCTTAGACTTTCTTTTAGAATATTACTTTATGCAAATACCATGGTCCCATACCATAAGCCCAATACCACGATCTCCCGACATCTCTTTTAATTCTTTATCCATAATCAAAAGAAGCAAGGGTGGCAACATCTGAGGTCCATAGTTTCAACATGAAGAGAGTCACCTAGTGGTTGGAGTTTTTTTTTTTAGGTTTGGTGTCATGGAATATCTGATCGAGGACAAGGCTAGTGGGGTAAGAAGATCATGCATTATGCAAATAATTTTACAAAGGACAAGTTCAAGACAAATATGTTGATTACAATCTAATAAACAAGAGTTACATTAATACAAATAATACAAGTAATGTTATAACCCTAAATATAAAAGGTTGAATTTCCTATACTATTTTAAAAAGAAAGGACTAGTTGTTTTATCGTTATTTCTCTTGTTACACCAAAGGTGTTCCCTCTATGGAGTTGGCTAGGCAAAGACTGTTCACCCCAACCAATCCCCATGCTCCATTTCTTTCCTCCTTCATCCAATTAAAATACGACATGTGTAAAGAGATTGGGTTGGGTGGAAGTCGCTTCGCATACTTGCTGACAGGATGGGAAATGTTCATGCCAAGATTTGACCTAGATTCGACACTCAGAGAAGATGAGTTTGGCAGAATCCGGTTGATGGGAAATGTTCATGCCAATATTCAACCCAGAGACAGAAGTTGAGTTCTACATAATCCATGGGGCTATACTCAAGGCACCATTAATGCTTAACTTCTGAAGTTTTGTTGCAACCTCCAAATCCTTGATACTCTTTAAATTCACACATTTTTTTGCACATAGCTCTTCAAGAGATACGAATGTATATTTCCATACTTGGAAGTTATTCTAACACAGAGAACCCATTAACGCTTAGCGTCTGAAGCTTTGTCGTAGGTTCCAACCGCTTGATGCTCTTGAGCTTCACACATCTTTCTTCCTTGCAACTCTTCCATAGGTATCAATGTTTTTATACTCAACAACTCTTCTAACTCAAATTACTCGTTAACAGAGAGCTTCCGAAGTTTTTCCACAAGCTCCAACCCTCTCATCCATTGTGCCAATCTTGATATGTTTTTCACCTTCACACATCTAACTATCTTAAACTCCTGTAAAGATACCAGTGTCTCAATCTCCTTAACTATCTTAAACTCCTGTAAAGATACCAGTGTCTCAATCTCTCGATAGTAGGAAGCTAATTTAACTAAAGACAACCTGAAACTAATATTCATTGATGATTTGTCAATTGGGGCAGCTCCCTTATGCTCTTTCGTTGCATACATGTATCTATCAGAACTCCTCCAAACAAAGCAACAACTACAAAACACAAACATTATGGTGATATTAATATCCACTCAATACACAACCATTGGAAATTAATAGTCACTAGATACACAAAAGTTTACACAACAAATTTTAGTTTACCCTGAACATGCATTGCAACGAATTTCAGTTTAACACTAAACACATAAAGATTGGTGATGTTAATAGTCAGTAAACCAATAAAAATTTACACAACAAATTTAAATTTACCTATGATTTTTGTTGCCACAATGTTTCTAATGTGTCGTTGCACACGTGAAGAACCTTTGAATTCTCCATGGAATCCAGGAAGACAGGGAAGAGTACAGACACTCTTTCCAACAAAGCCATATAAGATTTGGAGATCACACTCTCCTCAGAATGCGTTTGGAGAGAGAACCTTCGGTATCAACAAGTTCTAACTTCCTCATCTAAATACTGTCAAATTCAACATCTTTATGATATTCACTAAAAGTCATTATAATTCCGCACACAGTAGTACTTGCCCATTCCGGAAAATTCAGCATCGTCATGATATTCACTAAGAACCATTTTAATTGTGTGCACAATAGTACTTGCCCATTCTGGAAAAATTATAGCTATTACATGTTTTTTCTTGCAAAATGATCAATAACCAAAAAGTTGAAATTTGAAAATTATATAAAGGATTCAAAGATGGGCTACTTAGACAGACTCAGAGCAGAGCTACAGAGTCTTATGGTTGTGTTGAAGAAGGATGTGACCAATCCAAACCTCAAATGGAATGAAGAGAAGCGGGTTTGCATGTACTCGCGTGTTAATCTGCAAGAGACCCACAATTTGGATCTGAGACCACAATCTGTTGATTGTACATTGCAAATCTAGCACTTCGATTCAATCCAATAACTAGTCGATCATCCTCTTCGACGAATTCATGTTTACACACATCGTTTGGCATTTTACGTGAAATAGACTTGAGTTGCCGCATAAAATTAACGAATATGTGTAGAGAAATATGTGTTTATCTCTCGTTTAGATTCTAACAATAGCTTGAAATTCCATTTGCACACGGGTTGTTTTAATTGCGTTATAGATGGTTGGTGCATCAAATCATCAGTGAGATGCTTTGTCCAGGACAAAGACAACAAGAGGATGAAGACGCGGCAACATATCTTCCCATGCGTCAAGCGGTCATGCATATGTGTCTTCCTCAATCTCATTCAGACATAGATACAAAGATCCATCCAAGTGTCCTATTCCACCACTTCCACCTATTCATACCGTTTAAGGGAAACATAATGGTTTCACAAAAGTTGTTTTCATGCGCATGTGGATTCCCAACTTTGTTGTAAAAACATGGATCGAACGTCACTGAAGCAAGCAGTTAGCCCAGGATCTCCCCTCTTATGGGTCCGAATCTGTAATTTGCATGAACACATAATTTCATTTTCCTAACATAAAAATCTGGCCGATAGTCCTGAGTGCAAATTCTCTGATGATCAACATTAATAGTAAGATTTGGTTGGATAAAAAATATCGTGAATATCAAGTTTCGCTCAACAGAATCTTTGACATTTCTTCTCTTGTAAATGGCAAAAAGATAAAAATGGAAATTAAAAATTAATTTTAAAATTTTAAATTATTTTTACATTCTCGTTTCAATTTATTACCAATATTAATAATTTAAAATTCTTTTACATTCTCATTTCTCGTTTTTGTTTTACACGGGAAAGTTATTATACTGATTGAAAATTGTGACACTCCGAGAGTTTACCCATATATTAAGTGAGAAGTGAGCATTCATTTAGGAGTTGTTTTTAGTAAGATGTTTTGGAAGTTTTTTTTGTAAGGTTTTTTGATTTAATTTCTTTAAAATTTGGCAAAAAAATTATTGAAATCACAAGTTTCACAATAATCTTTGCACAATCCAAATACCTTAAAATTTTTTCAAAATAGTGAATCCATATATACAATCAAAAACCAATTTAGATAACAAATAAATATTTCACCTCAATTTCTTTCACTTTCTTCAACTGATTCCTAACACGGAAAAATCCAAACATAGCAACATTTATTTATGAAAGTTTTATACCATTTTTCCAACTCAACGCTTCTATCGATTGTTAGTTGTACTTTGAATTAGAGATTCCCGTGCGAATTGACTTTCAATCCATGCCTACTCCACGTTTTCAATAAGCTGTCTCGACGACGACCTCGATGCCATACCATGAACTTCAAATTTTATTAATCTTAACGTCTACGTACTTGTTACTCTGTTTGTGGGTGAATCACCAGCGTATATCGCATCTTTGTGCATAATTGCAAAATGAAAGTTAAAATTCCTGCCTACTGCAATACTAACTATAGGAATATGGGCTGATTTTAGCAAAATATTTCAAATAATAAAAGGGGTAAAAGTTTATTAGTGATTTATGCTTTTGGCTGGTAGCCCTATATAGCCTTCAAATAATATATTAATATAATAAGATATTATAATTTAATTTCAAATATATAGATATTAATAATAAATATTTAATATAAAAATATAATAAAATTATACTTACAAAATATAAATATTTATTATAAAAGTTATAATAATTTTTAAATTAATATTTTTTTCCAGTAATATTTAAAAATATTAAGTATGCGTGACCAAAATAACTTACCCTTGACCAAGGCAACTTGATGGCGGTAAAGCTTAACCAAATTTTATAAATATAGATTAAGATTCGATACCATGAAATTGAAAATGAAAATGATTAGAAAATGATAATCAGAAATAATAAAAAATAATTTTTAAATATAATACAAAATATTAGTTTAACATTATTTATAATAGCATAAGTGATAGTTTAATTGTTTGAGTTTTTGTTGCTAAGTATCTTGTTAATTGGAAGGTCATGGGGTCAAATCTTATGGATGTCCTTGGGGTTAGGCCCGACCATATAAGCTGACGAGGAGATCCCTTTGGGCGGATTTGGTCAGATTATTACCCGTGGATGTAGCGGCCACTCAGTGACTATGAACCACAGTTGAAAAGAAAAACATTACTTATAGTTTAACAATAGATGTTACCATTAGATATCTTAATATTGATATAGCCCAACTAAAGTGTATTCTTCTATCTTGCTCACCAATGTAACCAAATCACATGACATAGAATTTATAATTATGACTGAGTGCACATGAATTGGGATTATAGATACAACAATTTAGGGCATTAATTTTTGGGGCTAAAAAATTAGAATAATTTGTAACTTAATAGTTCTATAATTTGGTTTTTAAACTCTTCCACAATCCCTTGGCCTTAGTTAGGCTAGTGACTACTCTAGTTCGATGGTGTTACTGGCACCTAATGACCTAGCATGATAACGCTTCAATGGGTAGAGAAACTACTAATGGAATTGCATGCTTGTAACATGCTTTATCAAAATGAGCACACCTCTCAGCCTTTTGGCCATACAAAGGCAAAGAATGGATTCTAAGTCCAACATGAAAATGAAAAAGATAATATGAATGAAGAAGAGTGAACATGCATGCTAACTAATAAATGAAAAAAGGTAAACACACAACAAATGAGATTATATGTAGAAAGAGATGGTTGTTTATTCATATATTAAATTAATGAATCCCTTAAAAACTAAAATTGATTTGGACACATATTTATCTCAATGAGTTTTCTTATTATGGCTTATCTAATAGATTTTATAAGTGTAACACCCTCCTCCCACATCTACCCAAACAACCGGCCAGCCAGGTAAACATGCGACGAGAGACCACTATGATATGATTCAACCTCCTAAATCATGTTAAGAAAGTGGAATCGAAGAGAACACACCATACAGACCTTCAACATCAACATTAGGACCCTTAGGAACCAACCCAACCTTTCTGCCAACCAGCCCCTGGGCCCCACTGACATTTTGGACCACTTGACCCCTAGATGCTCCCATGCTATAGGCCTGCTAGTGTCTAGGAGACTCTAGATGCTACCATTCTATAGTCATGCCAACATCTAAGGAATCTTTTGCTCAGTGTTGTGCTAAAGTCCCGGGGATTTGAGCCACTTTTTCAGGCCCATAACTCAAGTCACTGCCCAGAATTGAGTGACACCTTCAGAACAATAAAATAACAAGGAAATGACAATACAAATGAAATTACTAGAATAAGACCTTGATTGGATCCCTACTAACCATGACATACATTTCATCAAACATATCACAAATATGTAATCTATCGGTGTAAATAACTTATCTCAGCATAGGGGTCTCATACTTAACTGAGAATCGCTAAGAGGCATTGATGCATCAACACATTAACTATCATTTCATCCATTAGGTCATATATACATTGTTCATTCATTTACATGTAAAGCATGATGAGAGCCATACATAACTACTGTCATAAAAGACATACATAACCAACATAATAGAAACATAAACACCAATGAAATCATAGCCATATGATCCACATATAAACCAATATAATACTCATAGAAATACAAGGAGAAATAACCTCATATTGATGATGTAAAATCCAAACCCAGGATGGGACTTCCACGTTCCAGCCAACCGTAAAATGGTTGAGCCAAATCTCTCTTAAGTGATTCACCCCCATGCCATATTACAAGCATGAGTGTGGGATCTCATAGAACGCATCAATCCAAAACCATCCAGGGCTTCCAGAGGCCATCCACCTCAACCCATCAAACAATGATTCCAACTAACTATCGGACATCACAAAACCATCATCATATCAATCTGTATCTAAGCCTTCCAGGGCTCCAACGCGTTTTTTACAACCAAGGCTCCCATACTAGTAACTCAACCCACAAATTATACCGATCTCTAGAGCATTTTTCCAACCAAGGCTCCAGGACTAGTAACTCAACCCACCAAGGGCTCCAGAGAATTTTTCCAATGAAGGCCCGGGACTAGTAACTCAACCCAAGTTGTTACAGGGCTCCAGAGCGTTTTTCCAACCAACGCTCTAGGAACTAGTAACTCAACCCAAGCTAAGGAAACATGAGAACCAACCAAAACAAACAAAGAAATAAACCCACAATTTCCATGGATATCCAGGAAATGGAAAGGCTAGGAAAATCCACTTTCAATCTCGACCATCCTCCATGCCAATGACAAATCATAACCAACAAACCACATGCATATGCCATGCATGCCAAAACTAGTGAGGAAAACATACATGCAAATCGGTACCTGTAAGCAAAACCCACTGTAGTTGTTGATCTTGATGTCCTCTTACACCTTCCTGCTCTTCCTTTTCCTTCTTGCTCCAAAAATCCAAGTATGCACCACCCTCCAAGAGTGCTCCGAGAAAACTCTAAGTATCCAAGAGTATGAGAGAGAGATAATAATGAGAGAACTCCAAAACTGAACTATCAAAAGGTTGCCAACTGATCCTCGGAAGCCTTTTTATGAACGAGGCCTCTAATTTCTTAATTTTCCATTATTTTCCATCAATTTCTTCCTCACGTGCAACCTGTGACCTTTCACCTCCCTTTCCTCCTAATTTCCATCATTTCCATAAATAAATGTGCCAAAAATTCCATTTTTCCTTTCCAAAGCCTTTGCCAATTTCCTTAGCCATTAATAACCAAATGAACACCCACACTAAGATGTCTTGCCCAACATTCAACTTGGAATAAGTGTCCCATCAACCATGGTTATTATTTCCCCTTTATTAACTTTTATTACATGGAATTTTCACCAAAGTTGTTATAATAAGCTATCTACAAACCTCAATTCTAATATATAACAATATTGTAGCAATTACATTTCTGCATTTATTTTTAACATTTTTGGCAAATGGAGAAATGAATTCTCTATTAATGTTAGCATATCTCTACATATTATAAATTGTTCCCTTCGGTAAGACTTAGTGAATATATCATCCATATTTTCATATATTACAATACTTCAAATTAGTCACTTTTGATTGAGTTTTATTTCTTGCAAAATGATATTGAATTTCAATGTATTTTAATGTTGCATGATAAATCGGATTATTTGCCTATTTTAATTGACCTTTGACTATCCCACTTTATAGTTGTAGGTAGCCCTACCTTTCTTCCATGTCTTTAAAAATGCACCTTAGCCCACTTGCTTCATATATAATATTACAAAATGCTTTGTACTTAGCTTTAGTAAAGGATAATTAAACAAAAGCAAAGATGAACCCCCTAAAATTCACCAATTTCAAAATAAGTGACATGAAGACTCATAATAAAGTTGACCCATAATTTACAAAGAACTACTAGGGAACCTACTTATTGTTGTAGGGAGGTCTATCAAATCCCATAAACCACCTATTCATTGAGTAGTATTTTCATGGTTGGAATGTGCACCATTTCATACAAATGTCTCCTTTACAGATTGAGGGACTTGTTGGTTATGTGAATGGGTCTAGAGTCAAGCATTTGAAGAATCATTTCTTTGGTTATATGCAAAATATTTACGTCTTAAATAAATGCAACTTGAACAGTACTCTCTCATCTTAACTCTATATCTAGATATATCACCATGGTTAATGGAAGTGATAATGTTTTCAAGTGAAATGGCCAATAAAATATAGAGTAGACCTCCAAGCTCATCAAATGTATTTCTGATTTGATCAAAACATTGATTAATTTTAATTTTTGTGTCTAAATTTTGTGGAAGGTTTCATTTTAATTTTAGACAATGGTTTTATTTCACAATATTAAATTAAAAAAAAAAATTAATAAATACAAAAATTGAAATTAAAATAACATTTGAAATAAAATTTACCTAACTGAAAATAGTGATGCCAATGTCCCTTACTTCCCTTCATCAAAGTTAATTCAAACTTGCAATATCTCACTAGTAGTTGGGAAGAAAGAATAAGGGGAAAATGGGAGTTGCATTGTTTTTGTTTTATGTTTTTATACAAAATATTATACATGCATTTTTAATGCATAATCATAATTTTTATTAATAAAAAAAATTGCAACTAATTAGAAAGAAGATGTAATATTTATGCCAAAATTAATTTAATATTAAGATAAGTTAATTCAAAATAATATTTAAAAAAAAATTGTTTAACATAAAAAAAATATATATTCTTCTTCTTTTTTAATTAAATTGATACTGGATTCACATAATATTAAAATTATTTTTCTATAGTTTGCTAAACTAGAAATTAGATCATTGACAAAAGCTAATGTGTTTTATCTTAAATGTTCATATACTAATGAGATACATACAAAAAGGTTTACTAACCAAGACTGCATTATGCAATACATTATGCTACAATAGGAACATAACTATATGCATGTCCAGATGTATTGGTAAATTCCAAGTCAATTAGAAAAACAATAAGTTAACTGAAACCATCAAGTGGGCGTGGAAATATCAATAGTGTCTAGAATGACTAGATTGACTAGAGGTGCAGGATTTGGTTTCTTGCAAATATACTCCTTATTGCAAGCCAATCAAAAATCTAAGCTTCCCAGTCATTTTGTAATAATCTTGTGTTCCTTTTGGATTTACTCTAAATTATTTTCAATCTCCATTTTGATATCATTTCTCTCCAAGACTGCTCTGCCTAGCAGAGATTTCACCTTCCAATACAAGTCCACAATATGGAGATATTGATTGTCTTCTACAAGTCTACTTGGGATATGGAACCTAATCCACCAACTCAACTAGAATCTTTGAATAAAATTGATCATCTCTCTTCTAAATTTTGACAGCTTTAGCATCATTCTCTCTTTTGAATTTTGAAAAATTTAGTATCACGAATTTTTTCTTGTATATATGAGGGAGTCTAAAGGTGATAAATATGATTAGAGGAGATACCTCTTACTCTAGCGCACACACCATTATGAATCCATGACTAACTTCTCCATGGTGTATCCTCACACATTGACACGACATGATGAAGAGTGTAGCACAAAGGGAGAGGCAAGGAGAGAGCGAGGATTGCATATGATATAGCATGTTAGTGAGAACTAACAAGAAATGGTTGAAAAAATACTAGAGAGGAGAGAAGACATGACCCCAAATTTGACAAGTAAATTTATAGGAGCATAACTAAAATTGAGACCAATTAATGTCTCCTACAACAAAAATACAAGAGCTACAAGGATAGGAAATAGAGACCCAACTACCTCTCGAAACTAAAAGAACTTGAGCAAGCCATAAATACTTAGAATATAATACTAATGAATAAGGATAGAACCAAACTAGAAGCCATAAAATATGGAAAATAAGTAGTAAATGTATCCCACATTTTCTAGCAACATAATCCTTGGTCAAACAAGGATGCGCAGATACAGGCTAATAAGCCATACCCTAGTGTTTCATCATCGAGTATTCGCAGAAGTGATATTAATTGTATCTTTGTGTTGCTCGACCTACCAAATGCTAGGCACCTAGTGTATCTTCTCCCCTATGTAAAATATTAGAATTTATACTACATGTAGACCCTCATAAGAAGAAGAATCTATGAATATTTGGATTTCCAAGCTAGGAGGGCTTGGACCATACTCCTCAAAGCCTTTGGAAAGCACATAGAAAGTCCAAAATTTTGTGACACAAGTGGTAACAAATGCCAACCTAACAAAGTGCATGATGAAACTTTCTCTCCCCGAACCACTAGAAAAGAACCGTAGAGTAGGAACCTTTGAATACCGAGAAGATTGCACATCACTCATTCAAATTTCATTGTATTTCCACCTAGTGTTGTAGATTTCCTTGTTGCACGCATTCATTCTTGAGGGAACCTCAATATTGAACACAATCACTTGCCATGTGGGGGAGGGTGACAATGCTTTGACCACCACTGACCACCCTCCTCTCTATGTTCTTCTTCTACCAACGGGGTCTCTCACTCTTTATTTATCAAATTAATAAATCCCAATATCTATTCGTCCCTTAATTGATTGTCCCAACTTGCTAAAAGAAGAAGGTGGATGTCATTACATCCCAAGTTGGCTGAAAGGTTTGTTATCTTATTTCCTTCTCTTCTGACATGAGGGGGAGTAATGAATAGAATCATATGGATTAGATGGTTAATATGAGTGATATATTTTTCGAATCTCCACTTGTGGCTTTTTTTTTATGAATAAGCTCCATTGATCAATTTCTTTACTCCGATGACCAGATGAGAATCACCCTCCACAATCACCTAGGAGAATCCTTGTGATGATGTGATAACAAGGCCAATCTCTAGAGCTACCAATTTGACTGCATTATTTCTTGAATGTCCCATACAATCTGTGAATATAAACATTATTTGCCCATAGTTATCATGGAAGATTCCTTTATGACCAAAAAAACATGGATAACCTTTAGATACCCCATCAAAATTAAGTTTAACGAATCTAGGGGAAGGAGGGCTCTGGGAGGCTTAAGGACTAGAAGATGGACTTCTTAGAGGCAAGGGATTGATAGGAGAGACAAAAAACTAGAGATTACACAAAATTTTGGCATCCAAACCTTTGGCTTCCTAGCCTAACGATGACCAAGGGGAGAGTAGTATTGTTTCATGGACACTATGCAATGCTTGTGCCTAGAATATCTCCCTTTCTAATGATAAATTATTAAAGATGTGCTTGTTCCTCTCATTCCATATGTTCCATAGAAAAATCCATGGAATGAGGGCCCAAGCTCAATTTACAATAAAATTCTTTGTTATAGAGGATCTCCAACTTTCAATAATTTCTATGATTCCATTCATATTCTTATCAGATTGTCTAAATAGATTGAAAAA
Source organism: Pinus tabuliformis (assembly GCA_031772625.1). Classification (NCBI taxonomy): domain Eukaryota; kingdom Viridiplantae; phylum Streptophyta; class Pinopsida; order Pinales; family Pinaceae; genus Pinus; species Pinus tabuliformis. Next base: position 1,257,021,862 of record CM062804.1, read on the forward strand.
TTAAGACCATAAAATTCCAGGAAAAATACATATATTTAACAAATACTTCATGTCCTCTACATTTGTTCTACGCTAAAAAAAAAACGAAAAGGCCTTCAAATCTTCTACCAACAATTTTATCCCATGAAAAGGTTGACATGTATATCATACTTTATCATAAAATCAAAAAATAAAAATAAAACAAAATTTCTAATATAATATTTTTTTAAAATACAAAAATAAAACAAATTAAATATTAATTTGTTTTAAACATTTTAAATATGTAAAAAATATTTTTTATTTTTATTTTAATAAGTTTTTTTATACAACGTTAAATCAAAATATGTTAAAATATAAATACAAAATATTCATAAAAATTATTAAAAATATTATAATTAATCCACGTTGATCCTATCTTAAATTTACGAAAAACAATAATCCAAAACAAAACTATTTTAAAAAAATAATAATAATAATACTGAAATTGAAGAAAGACGTTACTTTATGTAATTAGATATAATCGTTTACCTATTATTTATTTGTAAAACATATATTTTCTTCTTAATGATTAAGAGTTTAAAGTGGTTGTGGTTTACATATTTGTAAAAAATTATAATTTTTGTTTATGTTTTTGAGTGGTTTCAGTTTATCAGAGATTATATTAAGTTTGATTTGTGGTTTGAGAAACCGTGATCTAGAGATATTTAAATTGTCAAAATCACTTAGAGATCATACCTGGTTTTGGCTACACTAACTCTTAATATAATTGTATTCTTTCCCATACAATTTCAAACTAGTGATCTTCACATCATAAAATGACTTAAAATGCACCTATCACCATCATTTTTTTACTTTTTTTAATTAAAATTTTAAAATATTTTCAAACAGTGTTTACCCATAAAACTTTAGTTTTGAGAAACATTTTACATTTTATATAAGTAAAACGGATAAATAGAATTTTTATATGTATATTGGGGATTTTGTTTTTGATATTTTAATGTTATATTTTTTATTTATGTGTTCGTGATTTTTATATTTAGGTGTATGGGATTTAATAAAGAAATTAAGAAATGCCAACTTAAGAAATTTAACATAAATATGATATGAATTATGAATTTGGAATAATAAATAATAATATTAATAAGTTTTGAATATATATATAATTCAAAGTATTGAAAGGATAAAGTATGTATTTTTGTTTCTAATGTTTTTTTTAATGTTGAGTTCCAATTACGAGTAAGATTAATTTAGCAAGTTTTTGGAAATGTAAAGAAAATGTAAGTATAAGGTACTATTTTGAAATCTCAGGTCGTTAACCCATGACCTCTTGTTGGAGGGTGGTATCATTAAAAAATAAAAATAAAAAATCCCCTCTACTTAATTTAAAATCTTGTAGGGAATATCATTGGCCCCTTGTGATAAGGCTCAAGGAGAAGGCTGTTACAATATTAAATTTACTAAACTAACTATCTCTCTAAGAAACCAACAATATATCAACATATAAATAGAAAGAGAAAGAGAACAAGGAAAAGGAATACTACAGATATATGTGGTTCACCCAATAAATTAATAAATAATAATAAATAATAAATAATAAATCAATTTTATTGGAATAATAAATAAATAGATTAATTAATTTATTAAATAGATTATGAATTATTAATAATTCATAAATAGATTATGAATTTGGAATAATAAATAATAATAATAATAAGTTTTGAATATATATATAATTCAAAGTATTGAAAGGATAAAGTGTGTCTTTTTCTTTTTTTTTTTTTTTTCTTTTTTTTTTTTTTATGTTGAGTTCCAATTACGAGTAAGATTAATTTAGCAAGTTTTTGGAAATGTAAAGAAAATGTAAGTACAAGGTACTATTTTGAAATCTCGGGTCGTTAACCCATGACCTCTTGTTGGAGGGTGGTATCATTAAAAAATAAAAATAAAAAATCCCCTCCACTTAATTTAAAATCTCGTAGGGAATACCATTGGCCCCTTGTGATAAGGCTCAAGGAGAAGCCTGTTACAATATTAGATTTACTAAACTAACTATCTCTCTAAGAAACCAACAATATATCAACATATAAATAGAAAGAGAAAGAGAACAAGGAAAAAGAATACAACAGATATATGTGGTTCACCCAATTGGGCTACATCCACATGTTGATTGTCTCCTATTATCTCCACAAAAATCCCACAATCTTACAAAGAGAGAAACTACAAATAACCCGATACATATAGAAGTATACTATGCGAACATGATACTATGTGATGGTATCACAAAATGGTATCTGCCTTAAGAGGCTCCCTTGACCCTATTATATACCCAGAGATGTGGAGGAATTACTCTCTGATATTAAATGTGGGATGATATAATTCTCCAAAATAACACCTCTTTATATAATAAATGGATACAAGAGTACACTATGCCATAATAAATATGGGATATAATGTATTACTCTTTTACATAAGATTGTGGACAACTTCCGACATAATACAAAGACATTATTACCTTCCAAGGAATATAAAATATTCCAACACTCCCCCTTAATAATGGCTGGGAGAGAGGCCCATCCTAACACTAAGGAAGGAAGGAGTCATTACTTCTCCCCCTTGATGACAACTTCCCTCATCCCAAGCAAAGAACAAAGATGCACATACTTCACTTTTGTCAAGGATTTGGTGAAGATATTGGTTGCCTACTGCTCGATAGGACAATACTCCAGAGAAAGAATACCATCGGCGACAAGACCTTGAATATAATGAGCATCAAGGTCGAGATACTTCATCTTGGAGTGATATACCGGATTATAAGCAAGTTGAATTGCACCCTGATTGTCACATTTCAACACAGTGGACAATTTCGGAACCAGACCAAGCTCAGTAAGAACATGTCGTAACCAAATGAATTCTTTACCCTCTTCTTTGGCTCCTCTATACTTTGCTTCACATGAAGATAAAGAAAGAGTCTTCACCTTCTTGCTGGACCAAGAGATCAGAGCCGAACCAAGTTGAAATATGTAACCAGCAATTGACCGTCGATCAAAACTGTCACCTACCCAATCAGAATTTTTATAACCAGAGAGTAAAACTATAACATTGTTCGAATAAAATACACCATAATGCAATGTCCCCTGTAAATATCACATAATTCTCTTGGCTGTCTGCCAATGACTTTCACGAGGTTGCTACATGAATTGAGAAACTGTACTAACCGCAAAAGAGAGATCTAGTCTACTATGAGTTAAATATATCAAACTGCCAATGAGCTGATGATAAAGAGTAGCATCAACTAGTGGAGTGGTACACTCAACAATTAACTTTACACTGGATTGAAATGGCGTAGGAGTAGGTTTAAAATCACTCATATGGAAATGAGCCAATAAATATGTCGCATACTTAAGCTGAGAGAGAAAAATACCATCGTCCATATGCCAGATTTGAAGACCCAAGAAATAGTGCAATGTATTGAGATCTGTCATCTCAAACTACTTCTGAAAAGTAATTTTCATATCTTGAATTAATAGAAGGTGGCTTCGAGTTATAATTAGATCATCCACATATAAAACAATAATCAGGACATTATCACCAAAGTTCTTAACATACATATTTGGTTAAGATATACAATGTTCAATAAATATGCATCAATTTTATCATACGAAGCCCTAGTTGTTTGTTTGAGACCATATAAATATTTGTGTAATTTGCATACAAAACTTGAGGATTCAGTAGAAATAAAACCAGGAGGTTGTTGCATATAAATTTCTTTAGTAAGATCACCATTTAAAAAGGCACTTTTAACATCCATTTGATGAATTTCCCACTTATAAGAGGCAACAAGTGACAAAATGGTTCTTATTGTGTTCATTTTAGCAATAGGAGAAAAAGTTTCATTATAATCAATACCTTTAAGTTGATTAAAACCTTTTGCAACTAATATAGCTTTATGCTTTTTGACCTGTCCTTCTGCAGTGAACTTGGTTTTATAAACCCATTTATAGGCAACTAAATTCTTTCCTAAAGGAAGAGGAACAAGAGACCAAGTCTTGTTTCTCAAAATAGATTCATATTCAGCAGTCATAGCTTGTTCCTAATGAGGCTTCCCCTTAGCTTGCGCATAAGTAGTAGGATCATTTGTGGCCAAAACTTTGGTCATAAGAGAAAAGTTAGATCTAGTTTGACGAGTGTCGGAAGGATTTCCGACCTCACTACCTGCAAATTCAAGAGTTTTCCGAGCCCAAACAGGAAGAGTAGAAGGAACATGAGTCACTTCAAGAGCTTCATGAGTTTCAGGTGGAATACTTGAGGGAGAGGAAGAATCAAGATCAATAAGAGGCACAGAACTAGAAGAAGGAGTAATAGGAATAGGAGTAACAAGTGGTATTGGTAAATTCAGGGTAACATGAGATTCTACAGACTCGGGTGGGGAAGAGACTTCATGAAATTGAACATCCCTTCTGATTATGACACTTTGATTAGAAGGATCAAACAACCTGTAAGCCTTGGAATTCTCATCATAACCAATGAAGATACACTTGTGAGATTTGGGTTCTAACTTTTTCCGTTTTTCATCAAGAATATGAGCCCAACATTCACAACCAAAAACCTTAAAATTACTAATATCTGGTTTACACCCATTCCATTTTTCCTCAAGGGTAACATAATTAACAACTTTAGTAGGAACTCTATTTAAAATAAAATTAGCACAACACATGGCTTCAACCCAAAATTTCTTATGCAGTCTTTTAGAATAAAGCATACATCTAGCCATTTCAACTAAAGTTCTATTTTTCCTTTCAGCAACACCATTTTGTTGAGGTGTGTAAGGAATAATCTTTTGATGTTGAATACCATGTTTAGATAAATATGAATCAAATTCTTTATTAACAAATCCCCCTCCATTATCAGATCATAAGGTTTTAATACTCTTACTAGACGCATTTTCAACCATGGATTTAAATTCTTGAAATTTTACAAATGTTTCACTTTTATTTTTCAAAAAATAAACCCAAGATTTTCTAATAAAGTCATCAATAAAGGTAAGAAAATAAATTGCATGAGATGTTGAAGGAATTTCAAGAGGACCATAGATATCACTATGAATTAATTGCAAAGGTGCTTTAACACACTAGGCTTTACCTTTATCAAACATTTCTCTATGATGTTTACCAAGAACACATCCTTCACAAACACTAGTAGTAGAATAAATATTAGGCAAACCATGAACCATTTTAGTTAGCATTTTCATTTTACCATAATTTAAATGACCCAATATTTCATGCCATAATTGAATTAGTTCATCAGCATGAGAAACATAGGAATAAAAGGTAGTTGAATTAAAACCATAAAATTTATATAAACCAGTTGTATGATAAATAGGACTAGAAGAGACTACTTTGTAATTTTGGTTGATATCTTTAAGAACATATTTATCACGCCAAGCTTCAAATTTAAAACCTTTCTAACATGCACAATAAATAGAAAGTAAGTTGATGGGCATGTTTTGAACATGAAAAACATCTTCCATCTGACCATTAGCAACATTGATATTTCCATAACCAATTATGGAAAGTTGTTTACCATCACCAATAGAAACTTTCTGAGATGAGTGCTTATTAGTGTCATAAGATGTAAATAAAGAAACATTACCAGTCATATGTTTAGAAGCACTAGAATCTATTATCCATTCCACATTAGAAGAATATTTGTTAGATGAAACAATAGATTCACATAAAGCTACTTGAGATTCATTAGAATTTTTCTTATTAGCTTTAGCCATTAAACGTTTGGCTTTAAATAAATTCTTGTTAGGATGGCTATTTTTACCACAATGCTTACAAGGATCATACACTTTCTTCCTCTTACTAGTTTCATAATGTGCACGAGAAGCATGACCATTATTGTTAGTATGATTAGAAGTGTGTGAATAAGAACCTTTAGAATTATTAATTTTTTTCTTAGGATTCTTATTATGTGCCAAAAGAGTTTTATTAGGTGAGACTTGTCTTGAAGCAATCAACCTTTCTTTCTCATTTATCAACTCTTTACATAAATCATCAAAAGTAGGTTTCATGGTACTTTGAGACAATTCAAGAGCCCTATTCCTAGTTTGGATGAACATGTCAAAACAAGATGGCAATTTTTTTCTACAAGAATGATAAGAGAAATGTGTGTCTTCTTGTAATCTTTACCACGATTATTTAACTTTTCATTTAAGATTTTTAATTCAACAAGATATAATACTACTCTATCAGAATTAGTAGGATCTAGCTCATGAATCTTCTTTTTAAGTTAATAAGTAGAAACATCATCAGAATTATCACATAAAGAAGCAAGAAGTATCCATACCTCAACTAGGTGGTCTTCTGCCTCAATACTTACCTGAAGACTATATGAAACCGTTTGACCAATGAGCCCTCTTGCTTGATCACATTTTTCTTCCCATTTAATCAAGGCTTGAGAATTTGTAGGTTTCTTGTGTTCACCATTAACCAAACTTCATAGATTCTTACTCCTGAGAACATCAATCGTTTTCCTTTTCCATGCAAGATAGTAAGAACTGACAAGTTCAGGAACAAAAGCTACTTCTAAAGTCATAATGATAGAAATTTTGACAGGAAATATAAACCCAAATGCAAGAAATGACAAGAGAAAAAGTGGATAGAAAATTGTAAATTTCTGCAGTTCGTTCTACTCACTAGAAAAACTGAAAAAGCTGTCAATCTTAAATCAATGACAATTTTGCTTTCGGTTCTCCATTTGAGCTGATTTGTTTTTTGAAATTGTGTAACTCAATGAGAGGAACCCAAATATATACTATGTTCTAGGAAATTACACACAAAAGGTAACAGATCTGACAAAAAATATTGGATGTCAAAACAAAAAACACTCAATAATGCTCCAAATGCTTATTATAACCAGTTTTCGTAAATGGCGTAGCCACTTATGCAACTAAAATTCTGATCTGAACCCTCTATCTGCCAATCTTCCACCCTGCAAAAAAAAAAGACCAAAAAACTGGACGAAAATCACAGATCTTACAATCAGAAGATAGATCTCCTTGAGGAGAATCCAAAAACCATATAGATCTTACAAAAAAACAATCAAGAGCCCCTTGAAAAAAAAATCTGCAAAAACTACATAACAAAGTTAGGGTTATGAGAAAAAAAAACTCAAATATGTAGAATCATGCCTAGATTTGAAGAGAAGCCTAATGGCGACTAGATAGAAATAAAATCTACAAAAAATAATGAGTGCCCAGATAACAAAAAATGAAGATACACGTTGATGGTTAAATTCAAAGAAGATGTTAGATCATAGTAGCCATGGCTCTGATACCATGTTAGAATATTAGATCTACTAAACTAGCTATCTATCTAACAAACCAACAATATATGAACATATAAATAAGAACAAAAAGAGAATAAGGCAAAATAATACAACGAATATACATGGTTCACCCAATTGAGCTACGTCCATGGGAAGGTTGTTTTATATTATCTCAAAAAATCTCTTACAATCTTACAAAGAGAGCAACTACAAATAACCTGATACAAATAGCAATATGTTGTGAGCACATGATAAGATGTGATGGTATCACAAAATGGTATTTTCCTTAAGAGGCTCCCTTGACCCTATTATATACCCAGATACATGGAGGAATTACTCTCACATATTAAATGTGGGACAATATAATTCTCTAAAATAACACCTCTTTATATAATACATGGATACAAGAGTATACTATGCCATTATATATATGAGATATGCTGTATTACTCATTTACATAAGATTTTGGACAACTTCTGACATAATACAAAGACATTATTACCTTCCAAGGAATGTAATATATTCCAACAAAGGCTCCCCCACCGTCGTGGAGTCTTGACTCTGGTTCAGTCATAAAGTGGTTAGATATACTCTTGGTGGATATAATTTTGGTATTATAGTGTCAATAGCTAAATTTGATCTTAGACCTAAATCATATTAAAAATAAAAATAAATTAATGAGAAAAATGGAAAATCGAGTTAACCTCAATTCCCTTCTATCCATATTATAGATATATTCATATTCATGAAAACCTTGGACATGCAAAAATGAAAATATTAAAATTAACATGTCAATCATTGAATTTTTATTTAAAAAAACATAGACATACACAAATCAAAATATTAAAATGTTTGCATTTCAATTTATAAAACGATTATATGATTTTAAATAAAGTAAAAGATAGAGACAATTACAATTTTTTTGAGAAAAAATATCAAAATCATTGCTTTTGTTTAAAGTGTTGCACTTTAAATAGTATACAAGTGTAAATCCATTTTAGTTTAGGATCTAACATTAGAGTAAGAAATCTCTCAAGTTGCAAATCTTTTTTAAATTTCAAAAAAGGTTTACACCTCAGATGATTTGATTACTCTCAATACATGATATATCCCAAATACAGATGGATCTACCCTATATTTTGTAAACTATGCTTTAACTTGATTTAGTAGTAGATTAGATTAAGCAAGAATATGCATTTATTGCCACTATTGAAAATCAATGTTTTTAGCCTTAGATTTTAGAATTTTTATTGAAGATGTGATTCTTTCAATTGTTGGTCACACATACTCTCTTATATGGGTGCAAGGTTTGGGAAATACATATATCTTGGGTTTACTTTGAAACAAGAGAGAAAGAGTGTTTGCCACAATTTTAGTTGAACATTTTCATGCCAAGAGATTAGTGCCTCATGATATTGTTATTGAAAACTTTGGCACAACCACATTCACTACTTCCATGATCTTACCTTTGGTGATAATGATATAAATCTTAACAAATGGGTTGCTAATATATTAGCCTTCTTAAATATCCAAATCTTTCTCTTAAATTAGGGAATCCATATTGGTATTTGAAAGGCTTTTCATTATTTCACCTCATTAACCTTGATAATGATAAACCACTCTTGCATAGATTAGCTTTTAGTGGATTCTCTTGATATTTCAAAGGGCTAGATTAAAAAAATCATTTGTACTACGAAATATAGAGCCCACCTTTGATCCACATAGTTTTCGCCTGGATAATTCTTTCTCTTAAAATTTAACACTACCCATATTTTATATCTCCAATGACATGATGGGTCCATTCTACCCCTAAGGTACAATAGAGAGTTGCCTTGCAGCTTGAGGTCCCTCTTGTCTATCTTTAAGTTTTCTCCTAATAAATTCGCATAAACATATATCATCTATTCCTCAAAGCATGATATTTTCCATAATTTCTCCACAAAGCCTTACACTAAGGACTTCTTATTTCAATGCTCTCCCTATTACAAGATTAGATGAGAATTCTTTTGTCTATTCATATATTCACTTTAATCTATGAGATACTCATGGATTATGAGAAATAGAGATGTTTTTCCCTCTTCCTATTGAGCATTCAGTCAACACTCATTAGAGGTTAGTTTCCAAAATAACATGCATCGAGTTGACTACCCCTTACTTTCAACACCAATTAAAAAAATCCCCATGACCAACTTCTACCCTCACATAATAGACCCTCCCCTTACTTTCAACACTAGTAAAAGGAGTCCCCATGACCAACTTCTACCTTCACATAATAGACCCTCTCAGTGTTTGATGGATGCCATGGTCTCTCAACTACATCACACTTATTTAAACCCATAAATACTAAAAGTACTTTTTTAAAGCAAAATATTTCAATCATATAAACTTGTCCTATTCTTTTTAATTCCTTTTCCACTTTTAAATTTTTCATTCTTATTTTTCAATTTTTCTTTCTTCTTTACCCTCTACTTTCACTTTTTCATTATATTTTTAAATAATCTATATTTTACTAATTTTAACTTTAAATAAATAATAATAATTAAAATAAAATAAAAAATATACCCAAATTTATCAAAATATTTTTTTATATATTTTTAATAGCACTAGTATCATCAACTTTGTTAGCATTTGATATTGCACCGTACTCATCTATCGGGATCACCGACAATCTACGTAAAGAATGGTTTATTTAGGGATTGTTGCGTTTGATCAGATTGCAATGACACAACATAAGATAGCTAATCCCATAACAACAAATAATTGGCTTGCTATTGGACAGGGGCTGTATATAGAATATACTTGTTTATATCCAATAATTAGCCTATACAGTCCCACATATTTACTACCCAATAACATGCCAGTTATTTTGTCCATAATCCCCCAGCATTACTTTATGGCTGAGTTAAAAGGGCCATCATATATTAAAGGGTGTTCCTACGGTTTCCAAATCCAATCTTTCCAGATTCCGACGCTGAATTTTCAAATCCTGTTCCGACCAAACTTGGGTTGGGTGGGCCTAGGAAAATAATACTTATATTAGGGGGCCACCACTCACTCTTCCCAGGCGGGCCAAGGCTCGTTCCTATAATGGTTAGGAAATTATAATAATTATTAAACAAAATACTTCCGGGGCGGGCCAAGCCCCGTTCCTATAATGGTTACGAAATTATAAAATTATTAAACAAACTTCTTCCCAGGCGGGCCAAGGGCCGTGGCCGTTCCCAAAATGGTTAGAAATTATAATAATTATTATAAAATGATAGCTTTGCAACTTAAAGCGGATTCTTATTGTTATTAGACCATTATAAATGGAATAGTCCTTAAGTGAGACAATTAGGAACTTTATGGTGTGTGTACAGTATTATAATACACTTTTAAGAACTTTACATCCTCTTAGTCCAACCATTTAAATTTAAATTTCATTTTAAACAACTAGATTTAAACTTCGTAAAAATTTGTGAATGATGACCTCAATGTTTTATCCGCTAAATATTGGTTAAAGGCCACACAACATAATTTAATATAAATTTTGATTAAGGAAAAAGCGGCCCCACAAAAAGCTTTAACTTAATTTAAATGTGTGGAGTTAGTAACCCAAATTGAGCGAACTTTACATCCTCTACGTGCAACAATTTCAATCTAATCTTGAACAACTAAATTTAAATTTGGTAAAAATGTGTGAATCATGACATCAGTGTTTTCTCTGCTTTCTCTGCTAAATAACAACATAATTTAATATAAATTTTAATCTGGATTTTAGCCAAGGAAAAAAGCGGCCCCACAAAAAGCTTTAAAATGTGTGGAGTTAGTGACCGTTGGAAATTGAGCATATTTAAAGCCCTTCCCACAAGCAAACAAACACTGCAACGGTTTTATCTCAGCTTCTTTAGCATGCGGTTTTGGTTTGGCTTGTTTGATCATTGATATTCTTCATTTAGCAGCATGGCCATGTTGATTCCTTTTTCTTTATGGGTTTTTGATGATATGGTTGTTTTGGTTTGATTGCACTTTCTCTTTTATTTTTTATTTACGGTGTGTTAACTGTTTTGCAAGCCGATTTTATTTTGTTGTACAATGCAAAGAAATAAATAAAATAGGGATGAAATCTAAGGCGGTGGCGGAGCAGCTATTTTGATCTTAGCTGTTTCTCTCTTCTAAAGACAAGCTGAAGGGTACGCAGATGCTTTATTTGCTATTTTCGCTTGTGTTGAAGTGATGACCGGGTTGCAGGTACGTAGTTTGCCATAAAGCCCGTGGGCGATGCGCTTAATTTATACGGTGTTTCTTTTTCTTTCAAACTTTGATAAGGGTTTTTTTTTAATCATTGTCCATTTTGCCATTTGGCTGGTTTGCAGTCAATTATTTCAGGTGGGATCGTACCTACATGTGGAGTCGTACAATTAATTTTTGGGTATATATATGTATCTATATTGGATTTCTGGTATGGACAATCTTTTCTAATTTAGGGGTTTCTTACTCGCGCTGTGATTTAATCCGGTAGTTGAAAATTTTGCTAGAATTATGCAGGTATGTCATTAATCCCAGTTCGTTTTATTCGGTAGGAGTACGTAGATCAATGTCTATTCTTCTAATCCCATAGTGGAAAATGTTTTGTGCAATATTTTAACCCGGGCATCCGAAACGGAGAGACACTTTGTTTTGCCTTCGAATCTCAAATCAGTGGCGGTTTCTCAAACATCGTCTGATCCGTGCATTTTGGCTCGGTCTTTTTTTTGTTTTGTTTGAATCTTTCTATTCATGAGTCTGTTAATTTTTTTTTGAAAATGAACACAAAATTTTAATAATTTCAGAATGAAAAATAAACATGCAATTGGAATTTTTCATGGTAATATTGAGAGGGTTTTATGGTTGATTCGTAATGTAGAGGAGTTGAGGGGTCAACCCGGGAAGTCGCCTTCAAATTTTCGGTGGTTGTTAATTTATGCTCCAATTCTTCCTCTCAGTAAGATTCACTTCTCATTTTTATCTTCAATTGGTTGGTTAACAGAAAGTTTTTTGGGTTTTCTGGTATATTAAAGGGCCCTCTCAAAATGAATTTGAAATTAAAACTCACTGTGATATATACGCTGTGTGATGTTTACAATTAAGAAAATATCGAAAGGCAACTGGTTTTACGAGATCGCAATCGTGGTCACTCTGCTCGTATCCAAAATTGCTGGTAATAGAACTTCTCATAGGTTTTCATTTAATTGTTGGTAACCAAAATCCCAAGACAATCGTATCGTTGGAAAACGAAACTGGTGACTTCTCTATCTCCAAAATTTGCATTGCACGTAACTGTAACTCTGAATCTGGTTGCTTCTGATATAAGTCTACCGTAAGAGGATAGCCTGCATTAGTATGCTAAAGTTGTATATTAATTTTTTAATGTTATTTTTCACTGAAGGTTAAAATAAATTAGGATTAATTTAGATGAGAATTTATATTATTTTAAATTTAGGGTAAACTTGTAGTATGATTAGGGTTAAATAATATGATTAGCATTAAATTAGAGTTTGATTCATTTAGATTAATTTATCTAAGCCGGTGGCAGAGGAGCTATTTTGATCTTACCTGTTTCTCTCTTTTAAAGACAAGCGAAGCCTTAGGGTACGTTCAATGTGCTCATTATTTGCTATTTTTCGCTTGAGTTGAAATGGTGGCATGGTTGCAGGTATGTAGTTTATCCGTGGGTGATGTGGTTAATTTAAGCGGTATTTCTTTTTCTATCCATCTTTGATAAACGTATTTTAAAATCTTTGTCCATTTGCTTTGCTTTTAATTAATTCTGGTGGAAGAGTTGTGCATTCTTACAGGGAATCCTCTCATTATTTGCAGGTATGTGATGTGGAATGATACAATTAATTTTTGAGTATATCTGATATCTATATTGCATTGCTGCTAAGGATAATCTTTTGTAATGTGGTAGTTGAATCTTTTTACCAAAAGCATGAGGATATGTAATTAATCGGAGGTGGTTTTATTCCGCACGAGGTAGATCAGAGTCAATTATTTTGTTTTGTGCAATATGTTAACCTGGGCATGGGCATTCGTAACGGAGAGACACTTTATTTCGACTTCGAAATTAGAGGGAGTTTCTCAAGCATGGTCGGATCTGTCCGTTTTGGTTGGGGAATTTTAGGCTAATATTGAGAAGGTTTTATGGTTGATTCCCGATGCAGAGAGAAATTGAGGATTAATTTATGCTCCAATTTTTACTCTCGATAAGGTTTTTTTTTCTTTCCTTCCTTTCCTTTTTCGGTGAAGAAAATATCAAAGAGGCAACCGGTTTTACTCGATCCCTTCTTTGTACCGTTTATTATATACACGTGTTTATTATCTTCGCAATTCTCATCGCAATAGTGGTGAAGTAGGTATACTACCTCTGCTCGTATCCAAAATTGTTCGTAATAAAAGTTCTCAGAGGTTTCCCTTTAATTGCAAGTAATCAAAATCTCAAGAAGAAAACAAAACTGGTGAGACACGTAACTGTAACTCTGAATCTGGTTGCTTTAGATATAAGTCCAAAGTAAGAGGATACCGTGAATTAGTATGTTGAAGTTTTATATAATTTTTTTGATGTTATTTTTCATTTAATGTTAAAATAAATTAGTATTAATTTAGATGAAAATTTATATTATTTTAAATTTAGTGTAAAATTGTAATTTGATTAAGATGAAATTAGAGTTTGCTTAATTTAGATTAAAAATCATATGATTTCTGATTAAAATTAAAAATGTAATTCCATTTTTAACTTATTAAATAAATTGAAATATATTTTATTTTATTATTTTTAAATTCTAAAATTAAATATATTTTTAATATACTTGCTACTATGTTTTTATTATATTTTTTAATAATAATTTTTTTAATTATTTGCTATAATTTTGTATATGTTAAAATTTTATTTATTTTTTAACTTTATATTCAAATTAATTTAAATTCTTAAAAGTAGGTACTATTGCTACTCAATCATCTATATAGAGTAGAGTGGAATTGTGATTTAGCAACAGAAAGACGGGACGAGAATAATGATTCCGTGAGATGATTAATTCGTAGCCAAACCAATTGTTTGATTCCGCTTTCGTTGAGGAGCGTGAGAATCCAATCACAGGCTAGCCGAACAAGTGATTGTAAGGTTTTACAATAACACAACCACAAGCTATTTCTTAGCTGCTAAGTGGGTTCTAACTAAGACCCAACAACCTATAACTATAGTGCTTATAATCTTGACCCCAGCTTCTAACTTCTCATTTCAATAGGAGAAGGGATTTAGCTGCTGCTTTCATTCTTGGTATGGATGTTGGTTTCAAATAGATGATATATTTTTAGTCTTATCTTTATCTTTATAGTATATTATAGGGCCTAGAAACAAAGAGAATTTAAAACATTGTCATAAAAGTGGTGGTCTGCTTATTAGTTAACATGCATGTTCACTCTTCTTTATTCATTAGTTAGTTAGCGTGCATGTTCACTCTTCTTTATTCATATTGTTTTTCAGATATGGCCTTCACTCTTCGACACAATATTCTCCTTCGTAATCTTCTCTGCACCTCTCTAGATCTCAGATACCTCTATCTTCTTGATCTCTGAGTTAAAAGTCTCAAAAAAATTAATTTCTAAAACTTAATTAGAAACTGTTTATTAAGTAAACTAATATATGTTGCCTTTAAAATAATATTAACTTCCAAAATAATATTTTTTAAACTAAGAAAAATAAATAACTGTCCAAACTACAGTAATTAAAATATTTACATAGTCTCTGGTGGATATCACACGCAAGTACCAGAATCAGTTGCTAAGGTGCTTAGGCATATGATTTAGCAGTACTTCGTGGTTTCAGTGTTTCCTCATTCCTCTGTTGCTAGGGCTCTTTAACAATGAGAACTTACCGTTACCAACAAAGATGCCTTTGAGTTTTTATCTTCATTTTTATAATAACCTTGTATATAAAAAATTATATCAATTAAATACTTATATAAAATAAATAAATATATATATATATATATATATATATATATTATTTAAATTAAATATATAATTATTTTTTAATGATGAGAACTTGTCCGTACGAACAAATCTGCCTTTGAGTTTTTATCCTGATTTTTATTTATTTATTAATTTATTTTTATATAAGTATTTAATTGATGTAATTTTTTATATACAAGATTATAATAAATATAATATATATATATATATATATATATATATTTATTATTATTTAAATTAATATATAATTATTTTTTATATAAGAATTAAAGTAAATATATCTTTTTCAGAGAAAAAAAGTGAAATTTTATTATATTAAGATAATATAACTGTCTTTATGAGAAATACATAAAAGTGGCTTTTGTAGCCACAGTCTATAATATAGAGCATGATCCGGAAACAGATAGTCCAAAAACAAACTTCATAAGGCAGATTGGCATGAGATTTTAACAAAATCTAAGGGGCATATATGCAGCCACATCCTGGATCAGAAATACCAATATACAAAAAGCAAAAAACTGTTGGGATGGGCAGGAAAAAAGTTATGCTGAGATTGATTCATATAACTCAATGATGCAGAGGAAAATATTAGAAAGGGGAGCTTTTGAATCCCGGAAGATATTGTGGTTCCTCCAGATCCAGGGACACCATATATGTAATTATTATTTTAATATTTATTTATTTTTACATAATTATTGACGTTGACTTAATTTTATATAATAATTTAATTAATATACAATTATTTAATAATAATAAAATATATAATTCTTAATAATAAATATGATAGTGAAATAATTTTAAGTATTATTAATTATATTTTAAATTAGATATATAGTTTCATCATAAAATAAAATAAATTTAATTATTTGGATTTAATAAATTTAATTATTTGGGTTTAATAAAAATAAAATAAGATTTATGTTTAATAAAATTAAAATAAATTTAGAGTGTTTGATAGTTGGTGCGTTCTCCTAAACGTTATGTAATGGCTCAATCATCAATTCCCTGTTTTATTAGGGAATTATTCAGAGACATAACCATCACATAATAGATATAACTTATGTGAACATAAAAGAAAATAAATATAATTAATTTGTTTTAATAAAATTAAAATAAAATTATTTAATCGGTTCAATGATCAATTCCCTGTTTTATTAGGGAATTATTCAGAGACATAACCATGATATAATAGATATAACTTATGTGAACTTAAAAGAAAATAAATATAATTTATTTATTTTAATAAAATTAAAATAAATTTTATTTTAATAGATTTGTTGATTGCATTTATTTTAGATAATTGGAAAACTTATTGGAATTTTCTATATTTAATTTCTACTGATAACATAGTGACACAATCAACTTCAATGTAATACCTTTCAATCTTATTGTTAAAAATAAATAATTACTCAAAAAATAATATATATATTATATTTTATATATGAAAAAATCGTTTAATAAACTTGAAATTAATATCATTTAAATATTATTATGAAATAACATAAATGACCATAAAGTAAATATCCTGTTTCAGCGACACTGACGCAAAATCTGGGCTTCGCGCTCTCTTCTTTTTGGTTGGCATTCAAAACTGCTCTTCGTTGCCATTTTCCCATTATCGTGCGCGCCGAAGCCAGCACAACCATTTACTTTCAATAAACGTACATTGTGTAGTTTGCCTAATCTAGACCGGAAATTCAAACTCGTTTATCTGCTTTGTGTTGTAGCAGTTAATTTAAGAGTTGTTTTGGTGTGATTTTTTAGATTTTTTGGTGTTGGAATTTTGGAGAAAATTTTGAAGTGAAATTTTGATTTATTTTATTTAAATTAATTTTTTGATTGTATATATGGATTCAGCACTGTGAAAAACCCTAAAACACTTCCGTTACACAGAAATAAACTATCAAACTTATAATTTCAATAAATTTTTGTTTTAAAAAAATTAAACTTGAAAACCCAAAAAAAAAAAATCCCAAAAATCTCAACTAAATTAATTTATCCGTATATGAAAAAAAGAGGGCTTGAAAACCCACCCAAAAAAATCTCAACTAAATTAATTTATCCCTATATGAAAAAGAGAGGGCTTAAATTAATTTATCCCTATATGAAAAAGAGAGGGCTTACTGTTAAGGTTTGAGTCATATATGTAGTGGTTCATAATACTTGTACTCATTTCCAATATTCCCTTTCCCTTTCTAGGGTAGATGGGCGGCTGAGCATTCATTCGTCCATGACCCTATCTGGTTGCAGTGCACTACCCAGCACGCAGATTTAATTGTACTGTACTACCCGGCACGCCAATCTGATTTGAGAATGGCAATTGACAACTTGCCAGAAGCAGTGGATTGGGAAAGGCGAGATGGTCGCGGAAATGGGAGTGTCGCCATTATTATTATTACTGACACCGTAAATCATTATAACTCTATAGATGGTATTGCTTAGGCAGTTGTGCACTTCTGGATATGGAAACTGCAAAATCGGGAGGGAGCCAAACAATTGATTAGGATTTCGACATCGGTTCTTCTGAGACAGACCTATTAGTTGTATTCAACACTAGAAGTGCCAGTTAACCTACTGCATCATTTAATGCCCCATTGCATCATTAGACTTATGAATTTATTGGTAGGAAGCAGGTCCAGGCAGAGGAGCCGGAGAAGGGTGAGCAGCTGCCTCTTCCACTCGTAGATGTGGTGAAAGAACTCAATTGTCTTGTTTACAACCGCAACAAGAAGACAGACAGAGGTCGAAAAGCTACCGGACGGTTAGCTGAACCAGACAATGCAGCCTATGTGTTAAAAGATGCTCACATGAAGAACCTTTAGAACAGCCATTCTCACATTGGTTTTATTTTTAAATACTTCTGGGTACTACGTTTTCACCCATGGCCTGGTTTTGTAGATTGTGAGGGGATTAGTCGAGATAAACCCACGAATGGAAAACACACATTTGTGGATTGCCCAGCGAGCGTCAGCGTCCCATTTTCTTTTTTTAATTTCCACTCACAGTTTTCCTGAGATATATCTCTATTCCCTGACATCTCCACACAAAATTGGCTTCTCCTCACATATCTCCACACAAAACTGGTTTCTCCCATTGTGTTTAGTTGATATGCAGCATAAAAAGGGTCTATGAAATAGGGAGCAATATCGATTTGCACAAAATGGAAGATGCCGCTGTGACTCATTTTTGGTACTAGCCAGGTAACTTTTTTATGTGGAGCATATAGTTAATTTTTCAAATATGAAATTAAGAGATGTTATAGGTTCAAGTTCGATAGCTTGGATTGTGATTACTTCAGATATAAGTATATCCTGCATTAGTATGTTATGTGGCGGATAAAGTTATTCTTACATTCTTAGAGGACATTCTCATTATAGGTATGTAATGTGGAAGGGTTTGTTTGGTAGATTATATGAGTGCCACATCAGAGAACAGAGGTCATGAGTTCGATTAACCGCGAGCTGCTGCAACCAAGAGATCAACAGCGGTGCTTTATAGCACCCTGAATTCATTTAGAAAAAAACACCCCGAAATTCATTTAGAAAAAAAGTATGTAATATGGAATCATATAATCAATTTTGAGTATACCTGATATCTATATTGCATTTTTTTGGTTTATAAGTGAGTGAATCCTGAAAATCACTCTTATCCTGTAGCTGAGAAGCCACGACTCAGGGGCATCTAAGCCGTCAAAATCATCGGGGGATCGCACCGGGCCTGAGCCGCACCAGCAAAAACCATGCTAGATTTTTTGGTATCAGCGAGACTAGAACCGGTGACCTTTGCATACGGAGCGCTCCTTCACCAACTGTTCTAAATCTCTTTGATTGATATCTACATTGCATTGCTCCTTCACCAACTGTTCTAAATCTCTTTGATTGATATCTACATTGCATTGCTGCCACGGATTTAGAGAAAAAAACACCCTGAATTCATTTAGAAAAAAAAGAGTATGTAATGTGGAATGATGCAATTAATTTTGAGTATATTTGATATCTCTATTGCATTGCTGCTACGGATAATATTTTCAATGGTATGTAATGTGGAATCGTGCCAAATTCATTTACACAAAAAAGTATGTAATGTGGAATATTATAATTAATTTTTGAGTATATCTATATTGCATTGCTGCTACAGATAATATTTTCAATGCTATGTAATGTGGAATCGTGCCAAATTCATTTAGGAAGAAAAAAGTATGTAATATGGAATCATATAATTATTTTTGAGTATATTTATTATTACTATATAAAGGGGGTTTTAAGATAATTTTTTAGTAAATTGTTTTAATATAGGCAATTTTTTTGTAAATTGTTTTAAATATTGTTGGGTGTCTCAAATTATTGTTTTAAAAAATTGTCTCTATTAAGAAAATATAGAACATAATTATTATTGTCCCTTAAGAGAATTCATTTTTGTCTCTCAAGAGACTATAGCATTTATTAATGACATACTGTTTCTATAGAGATAATAAATGAGATTAAAAACATATTTTATCTAGAGAGACAATACGTCTTTAATCCCAATTATTGTCTCAGCTTGAGACAATTAAAAATTCTCTCTAGAAACAATATATAGAATGTGAATCTTCTTGTTTCTTAATTCGTTATTTCATGTTAGGGCACGATGGAATTACATATACAGTTGGGATTATGAATTGGGATTAT
Organism: Pinus tabuliformis; assembly: GCA_031772625.1. Classification (NCBI taxonomy): domain Eukaryota; kingdom Viridiplantae; phylum Streptophyta; class Pinopsida; order Pinales; family Pinaceae; genus Pinus; species Pinus tabuliformis. Next base: position 1,257,041,826 of record CM062804.1, read on the forward strand.
AGATACAATAATTTAAGGCATTGATTTTTGGGGCAATAAAATTAGAATAATTTGTTACTTATATAATTTGGTTTCTAGACTTTTCCACAATCCCTTGGCCTTAGTTAGGCTAGTGACTACTTTAGTTCTATGGTGTTACTAACACCAAATGACCTAACATGATAAAGCTTTCGTGGGTAGATAAATCACTAATAGAATTGCATGTTTGTAACATGTTTTATCAAAATGAGCACACCCCTCAACCTTTTGGCCATATAAATGAAAGGAATGGATTCTAAGTCCAACATGAAAAAGAAAAAAAAACAATATGAATGAAGAAGAGTGAACATGCATGCTAACTAATAAATGAAAAAAGTAAACACACAACCAATGAGATTATATGTAGAAAGAGACAGTTCTTTATTAATATATTAAACCAATGAATCCCTTAGAAACTAAAATTATGGCTTATGTAATAGATTCTCAATGAGGTTTTTTTATTATGGCTTATGTAATAGATTCTATAAGTTATCTACAAACCTCAAATCTAATATATATCATTACCGTAGCAATTACATTTCTGCATTAATTTTTAGCATTTTTGGCAAATGAAGAAATGAATTCTCTATTAATGCTAGCATATACTTAGCATATCTATGCATGTTATAAATTGTTCCTTCCCCAAGACTTAGTGAATATATCATCCATATTTTCATATATTACAATACTTCAAGTTAGTCACTTTTGATTGAGTTTTTTTCTTACAAAATGATATTGAATCTCAATGTATTTTAATGTTGCATGATAAATTGAATTATTTTCCTATTTTAATTGAACTTTGAATATCCCACTTTATGCATGTCTCCCATATCTTTAAAAATACACCTTAACCCACTTGCTTCATATATAATATTACAAAATGCTTTGTACCTAGGTTTAGTAAAGGATAATGAAATGGAAGCAAAGATGAACCCCCTAAAATTCACCAAAGTCAAAAATAAGTGACATGAAGACTCATAATAAAGTTGACCCATACTTTACAAAGAAACTATGATGAAACCTACTTATGGTTGTAGTGATGTCTATCAAATCCCATAAACTACATATTCATTGAGTGGTATTTTCATGGTTGGAATGTGCACCATTTCATACAAATGTCTCTTTCACGGATTGAGGGACTCGTTGATTATGTGAATGGGTCTAGAGTCAAACATTTGAAGAATAATTTCTTTGGTTATATGAAAAATATTTACCTCGTAAATAAATGCAATTTGAACAATACTCTCTCATCCTAACTCTATATCTAGTTATATCACATAATTCACTATAGCCATGACTAAAAGAAGTGATAATGTTGTCAAGTGAAATGACCAATAAAATATAGAATAGAGCTCCAAAGCTAATAAGCTCATCAAATGTATTTTTGAGTTCATCAAAACATTGATTAATTTTAATTTTTATATCTAAATTTCGTAAAGGGTTTCATTTTAATATTAGACAATGGTTTTATTTCACAGTACTAAATTAAATTTTATATATATATATATATATATATATATATATATACACTAGATTACATTATATTAAAATCATTTTTCCATGGTCTGCTAAATTGGAAATTAGATCAATGACATAAGTTAATGTCTTTTATCTGAAATGTTCATATACTAATGAGATACATACAAAAAGGTCTACTAACCAAGATCTCATTATGCAATACATTATGCTACATCATGAACATAACTATATGCATGTCTAGATGTATTGGTAAATTCCAAGTGAAGTAGAAAAGCCATAAGTTAATTGAAACCATCAAGAGGACGTGGAAATATCAATAGTGTCTAGAATGACTAAATTGACTAGAGGTGCAAGATTTGGTTTCTTGCAGATATACTCATTAATCCAAGCCAATCGAAAATCTATGCTGCCGAGTCATGTATTAATAATCTCATGTTCCTTTTAGATTTACTCTAAATTTGTCTAATCTCCATTTTGATATAATTTCTCTCCAAGACTACTCTGCCTAGCAGAGATTTCACCTTCCAATACAAGTCAACAATATGGAGATATTGATTATGTCTTCTACATGTCTCCTTAGGATATGGAACCTAATTCACCAAATCAACTAGAATCTTTGAATCAGATTGATCATCTCTCTTCTGAATTTTGACAGTTTTAGCATCATTCTCTCTTCTGAATTTTGACAACTTTAGCATCATGATTTTTTTCTTGTATATATGGGGGAATCCGAAGGTGATAAATATGAGTAGAGGAGATAGCTATTACTCTAGCACACAAACCACTATGAATCCATGACTAAATTCTCCATGGTGTATCCTCACATGTTGGCATGGCATGATGAAGAGTGTAGCACAAAGGGAGAGGCAAGGAGAGAGCGAGGATAGCAGACGATAGAGCATGTAAGTGAGAACTAACAATAAATGGTTGAAAAAATACCAGAGAGGAGAGTAGACACGACTCCAAATTTGACAGGTAAATCTCTAGGAGCATAACTAAAATTAAGACCAATTAATGTCTCCTACCACGAGAAAACAAGAGCTACAAGGATAGGAAAAAGATACCCACCTACCTTTGGAAACTAAAAGAACTTGAGCGAGCCATAAATACCTAGAATATAATACTAATGAATAAGGATGGGACCAAACCAGAAGCCAAAATAGATGGAAAATAAGTAGTGAATGTATCCCAACACTTTCTAGCAACATAATCCTCAGTGAAACAAGGATGAGAAAATACAGGCTAATAATCCATACACTAGAGTTTCATTACCCAGTGTTAGCAGAAGTAATATTATTTGTATCTTTGTGTTGTTTAACCTACTAAATGTTAGACACCCCGTGGATCTTCTCCCCTCTATAAAATATTAGAATTTATACTACATGTAGACCCTCTTAGGAAGAAGAAGCTTTGGATGTCCAAGCCATGAGGTCTTGAACCATACTCCTCAAAGCCTTCGGAAAGTATATAGAAAGTCCAAGATTTTGTGACACAAGTGGTAACAAACGGAAACCTAACAAATTTCATAATGAAACTTTCTATCCCCGAATGACTAGAAAAGAACCGTAGAGCAGGAAACTTTGAATTTCGAGAAGAATGCACATCACTCATTCAAATTTCATTGTATTTCCACCTAGTGTTGTAGATTTTCTTATTGTACGCATTCATTCTTGAGGGCACCTCGATATTAAACACAATCACTTGCCATGTGAGGGAGGGTGGAATCTATGCCTCCCCCATTTATTGCTTGAGGTGACAATGCTTTGACCACCCACTGACCACCCTCCTCTTTGTGCTCTTCTGCTCCCAACAGGGTCTCTCGCTCTTTATTTATCAAATCGATAAGTCCCAATATATAATTATCCCATAATTCACTATCCCAAATTGCTGAAAGAAGAAGGTGAATGTCATTACATCTCAAGTTGGCTAAATGATTTGTTATCTTATTGCCTTCTCTTCTGACATGAGGGGGAATAATGAATAGAATCATATGGATTAGATGGTTAATATGAGTGATACATTTTTCCAATCTCTACTTGTGGCATTTTTTTATGGATAAGCTCCATTGATCAATTTCTTTACTTCGATGACTAGATGAGAATCACCTTCTCACCCTCCACAATCATCTAGGAGAATCCTTTTGATGATGTGATAACAAGGCCAGTTTCTAGAGCTACAAATTTGACTACATTGTTTCTTGAATGTCCAATATAATATGTGAATAAAAACATTGGTTTCCCATAGTTGTCATGGAAGATTCCTTTAAGACCAAAAAAGCATGGATTACCTTTCGATGCCCCACCGAAATTAATTTTAAGGAATGTAGCGGAAGGAGGGCTCTTGGAGATTTAAGGACTAGAAGATGGACTTCTTGGAGGTAAAGGATTGATAGGAGACAAAAACAACTAGAGATTACACAAAATTTTGGCGTTCAAACCTTTAGCCTCCCAGTCTAACGATGACCAAGGGGGGAGTAGTATTGTTTCACGGACATTTTGCAATGCTTTTGCCTTGAATACCTCCCTTTCTAATGATCGATACTTCCTCTAATTCCATATGTTCCATAGAAAAAGCCATGGAATGAGGGCCTAAGCTCAATTTACAATATAATTCTTTGTCATAGAGGATCTCCAAACTTCAATAATTTTTATTATTTCATTTATATTCTTGTCATATTTTCTAAATAAATTGAAAAGTTAAGACCATAAAGTTTATATATATATATATATATATATATAAAACAAATGCTTCATGTCCTCTACATTTGATCTACACAAAGGAAAAAAAAGACCTTCAAATCTTTTACAAGCAATTTTATCCCATGAAAGGGTTGAAATGTATATCATACTTTATCAAATATCTCAAAAGATAAAAATAAAATAAAAGTTGTAATATAATGCTTTTCTTAAAAAATATAAAAATAAAACACATTAAATATTGATTTGTTTTGAATCTTTTAAATATGAAACATTCATATCTTTATTTTTATTTTTTAAAATTTTTTTTTTATAAAACATTAAATCAAAATATTTTAAAATATAAATATAAAATATTTATAAAAATTATTAAAAACATTATAATTTATCCATCTTGATGATATCCTAAATTTATGCGAAAGGAAAAAAATCTAAAACAAAAATTTTTATATAAAAAAATTAAAAATGAAATTGAATCCTAAATTTATGGGAAGGAAAAAAATCCAAAACAAAAATTTTTATATAAAAAAATTAAAAATGAAATTGAAGAAAGGCGTTACTTTATCTAATTATATATAATGGTTTACCTATTATTTATTTGAAAAACATATATTTTTTTATTTAATGGTTAGGTGTTTAAAGTTGTTTACCTATTTGCAAAAAATTATATTTTTTTATTTTTGTTGAGTTTTTTGAGTTTATTAGAGAATACATCATGTTTGATTTGTGGTCTGAAAAATCATGATTTAGAGGCATCATCTAATTTGCCAAAATTACCAGGCCTGGGCCACACTAACCCTTAACATGATTGGATTTTTTCCCACAGAATTTTGAACTAGTGACTTTCACATCACGGACTAACTTATTAACATAATTGGATTTTTCCCACAGAATTTTGAACTAGTGACTTTCACATCATGGAGTAACTTAACAATACACTCTGTCATCATATATTTTACACTCCTTGGGCATATTTTTTAACTTTTTAATTACGAATTTAAAGTAGTTCATGATTGGATTTTTTCCCACACAATTTTGAACTAGTGACTTTCACATCATAGACTAACTTAACAATGCACCCTATCAACATTTATTTTACACCCTGTGGGCATATTATTTTAACTTTTTAATTAAGAATTTAAAGGAGTTTCAAGTGGTTTCGATATAAAAAACATTAACCATCATCATCATCAATTATTAGGTATTTTTCCAATTAATTGTTATATTACATTATTATTAATTTTTCCCTTTGGTTTCTACTTACTATTTAGACTAATTAAAATTATTTTACTATTCTTTTTATTAAATATTAAAATATATTTTTCAACAATTATATTTTTATTAAATATTAAAATTATTTTACTATTCTTTTTATTAAATATTAAAATATATTTTTCAACAATTATATTTTTATTAAATATTAAATTATGGTGAGAATACTTATATATTTTAATAAAACCTTAAAATTCTTATCATATTTACCTTTATTTAAATAAAAATTTCTTCTTTCTTTTTTAAAATAAATCATATTTTATAATTTAAATAAAATAAATAAATAAATATATATATATATATATATATATATATATATATATAATTGAAAATTATTTTATATAAATAAAAAAGAGAAATAGAATTTTTATATGTATATTGGGGATTTTGCTTTTGATATTTTAATGTTATATTCATTATTTATGTGTATGTGATTTTTTTATTTAGATGTATGGGATTTAATAAAGAAATTATGAAACTTTAACAAAAGAAATTTAACATAAATATGATATGAATTATGAATTTGCAATAATAAATAATAATATTAATAAGTTTTATAGATTATATATATATTTTTATATATATGAGAATGGATGTATTAGGTTATACTTATTTATATCTGAAAGTATTGAATGTATTAATTAAGGATAAAGTGTGTATTTTTGTCTTTAATGTCTTTTTATGTTGAGTTTTAATTGAGAGTAAGATTAATTTAGTAAGTGTGTGGAAATGTAAAGTAAATGTAAGTACAAGGTACTATGTTCAAATTTCAGGTGGCTAACCCATGACTTTTTGTTGGAGGGTGGTCTCACTAAAAATAAAAAATAAAAAAATCCCATCTTCTTAGTTTAAAATCTACTAGGGAGTCTTGAGTTTGGTTAAGTCATAAATTCCTAATGTATTTGGCTTAGGAGTTATTAGATATACTCTTGGCGGATATACTTTTGCTATTATAGTGGCAACCTCTAAGTTTGATCGTGGACCTAACTCATATTAAAAAAAATAAAAATAAAGAGAAAAATAGAAAATCGAGTTAACTTCAATTCTCTTCTATCCATATTATAGATATATTCATATTTATGAAAAACTTGGACATGCAAAATTGGAAATATTAAAATTAACATGTCAATCATTCAATTTTTATTTAAAAAAACATAAGACATACAAAAACCAAAATGTTAAAATGTTTGCATTTCAATTTATAAAATGATTATATGGTTTTAAATAAAATAAAATATAGAGATAATTACATTTTTTTTTTATAGAGAAGATGTCAAAATCATTGCTTTCGTTTAAAGTTTTGCACTTTAAATAGCATACCAATGTAAATCCATTTTAATTTAGGATCTAACATGCAGAGAGTAGGAAATATCTCAAAATGCAAATCTATTTTAGATTTCAAGAAAGGTTTACACCTCAGGTGATTTGATTCCTCTCAATACATGATAGATCCCAAATTAAGATGGATCTACCCTAGATTTTGTAAACTATGCTTTAATTTGATTTTAGTAGTAGATTAGACTAAGAAAGAATATGCACCTATAGTAACTATTGAAAATCAATGTTTTTAGCCTTAGATTTGAGAATTTTTATTGAAGATGTGACTCTTTCAATGGTTGGTCATACTTACTCTCTTGTATGGGTGCAAGGTTCAGGAAATATATATATTTTGGGTTTACATTGAAACAAGATAGAAAGAGTGTCTCTCACAATCTTATTTGAACATTTTCATGCCAAGAGATTAGTGACTCATGCTATTGTTATTGAAAAATTTGGCACAACTACATTCACTACTTGCACGATGTTATGTATGGTGATAATGATATACAAGATCTAACAAATGGGTATATATTAGCCTTCTTAGATATCCAAATCTTGCTCTCAAATCCACTATCTAGTAGGGAATCCATGTTGGTATTTGAAAGACTTTTCATTACTTCACCTGGTTAACCTTGATAATGATAAACCACTCTTGCATAACCTAGCTTTTAGTGGATTCTCTTGATATTTCCAAGGGCTAGATAAAAAAATTATTTGTACTAAGAAATATAGAGCCCACCTTGGATCCACATAGTTTTAGCCTAGATAATTCTTTCTCTCAAATTTTAACAGTACCCATATTTTTTATCTCCAATATCATGATGGGTCTATTCTACCCATAAGGTACAATAGACTCTAGTTGATGGGTCTATTCTACCCATAAGGTACAGTAGACTCTAGTTGATGAGTCTATTCTACCCATAAGGTACAATAGACTCTAGTTGCCTTGCAGCTTGAGGTTCCTCTTGTTTATCTTAAAGTTTTCTCCTAATAAATTCACATTAACATATATAATCTATTCTTGAAAAACATTATATTTCCTATAATTTCTCCACATAGCCTTACACTAAGGATTTCTTATTTCAATGCTCTCCCTATTACAAGATTAGATAAGAATGCTTTTGTCTATTTACATGTTCACTTTAATCTCTGAGATATTCATGGCTTATGAGGAATAGAGATGTGTTACCCTCTTCCTATTTCCAAAATAACATGCATTGAGTTGACTACCCATTACTTTCAACCACAGTAGGAAAAGTCTCTGTGGCCAACTTCCACCCTCACATGATAGACCCTCTCAGTGTTTGATGGCTGCCGTCCTCTCTCAACTACCCCACACTTCTTTAGGACCATAAATGCTAAAAATACTTTTTTAAAGCAACATATTTAAATCATATAAACTTGTTCTTGAATTTGTTTTAATTATTTTTCCACTTTTAATTTCTTTTCTTTCTTAATTTTCACTTTTTCTTTCTTCTTCTTTTAAACGAGTTAGCCTTTATTTTCACTTTTTCATTATATTTTTAAATAATCTAATTTTTTACTAATTTCAACTTTAAATAAATAATAACAATTAAATTAAAATAAAACCCAAATTTATCAAAAAAAACTTTTTTAATTTTTAATAACATAAGCACTTGTATTCTAGTACCATCAACTCTGTTGGCATTTGATATTGCACCGTACTAATCTATGGATCTGACACTACATTCCAGAATGGTTTATTGAGGGATGACAACAAATAACTTGCTTACCATTGGGCAAGAGCGGTATATGCCCATCTTTAACTAATGTATTTGTTTAAATCTAATAATAAGTATATACAACCCAGTTTTCTGCCTAACCCCAGGGCATTACTTTACGGCTGAGTTAAAAGGGCCATCATATATTAAAAAGTGTCCTACGATTCCCAAATCTAAGCTTTCGAGATTACGAGGCTGAATTTTCAAATACTGTTCTGACCTAACTTGGCTTGGGTCGGGTAGGAAAATAACACTTCTTTTAGGGTGCCACCCCTCACTTCCTTCCAGGCGGGCTCGTTCCTATAATGGTTAGGAAATTATAATTATTAAACAAACTCCTTCGAGGCGGGCCAAGGACCGTCCTATAATGGTTAGAAATTATAATAATTATTAAACAATTATTATAAAATGATAGCTTCGCAACTTAAAGCGGATTCTTATTGTTATTAGACAGTTATAAATGGAGTAGTTGAGTATTCTTTTAAGTGAGACAATTATAAATGGAGCAGTCGAGCAGTCTTTTAAGTATGACCATAAAAGATGAGGTGCAAGGCGTGAAGCAAACACACCAACAAGTTCTTCACGTCTCCCAAGAAAAGAAATATTGTAGACAATCCGAGCATAAGCTAATAATTGTAGTGGCGAGCTTTACCAAATCCAAATACGGGTGAGAGAGACCAAACAAGTAAGGCGCTAACTTACTTGACCAGCGCGAATCAAACGTACTTCATGCCTACTGTATGCTCTTCCGGATAAGACGTAAAGCTGAGCCATACCTATAAGAACTTTATATCCTCTTAGTCCAAGAATTTAAATTTAATCTTGAACAACTAAATTTAAACTCTGTAAAAATTTGTGAATCATGGCATCAATATTTTCTCTGCTAAATATTTCTTACGGCCACACAACATGATTTAATATAAATTTTGATCCAAGGAAAAAGCGGCCCCACAAAAAGCTTTAAATTAATTTAAATGTGTGGAGTTAGTGACCGTTGGCAATTTAGCGTATTTAAAGTCCTTCCCATAAGCAAACAAACACTGTAGCGGTTTCATCTCAGCTTCTTTGGCATGCGGTTTTGGTTTGCCACATTCTGTCTTGCCTTCGAATCTCAAATCAGTGGTGGTTTCTCAAGCATCGTCTGATCCGTGCATTTTGGCTCGGTATTTTTTTTGTTCTTGTTTGAATATTTCTATTCATGGGTCTGTTAATTTATTTTTTTTAAATGAACACAAAATTTTAATAATTTCAGAATGAAAAATAAACAGGCAATTGGAATTTTTCATGGTAAAATTGAGAGGGTTGTTATGGTTGATTCGTAATGCAGAGAGGAGTTGAGGAGTCAACCCAGGAAGCCGCCTTCAAATATTCGATGATTTTTAATTTATGCTCCCATTCTTCCTCTCATTATGATTCATTTCTCATTTTCATCTTCAATTGGTTGCTTAACAGAAATTTTTTGGGGTTTTCTGGTATACTAAAGGCTCCTCTCAAAACGAATTTGAAATTAAAACTCACTGTGATATATACGCTGTGTGATGTTTACAGTTAAGAAAATATAGAAGAAGCAACTGGTTTTACGAGATCGCAATCGTGGTCACTCTACTCGTATCCAAAAATGCTGGTAATAGGAGTTCTCATAGGTTTTCATTTAATTGCTGCTAACCAAAATCTCAAGACAATCTTATCGTTGGAAAACGAAACTGGTGAGTTCTCTATCTCCAAAATTTGCATTACATGTAACTGTAACCCTGAATCTGGTTGCTTCAGATATAAGTCTACTGTAAGAGGATAGCCTGCATTAGTATGCAAAAGTTGTATATTAATTTTTTAATGTTAATTTTCTCTGAAGGTTAAAATAAATTAGGGTTAATTTAGATGAAAATTTATATTATTTTAAATTTAGGGTAAACTTGTAATATGATTAGGGTTAAATAATATGATTAGCGTTAAGTTAGAGTTTGATTAATTTAGATTAATTTATCTAAGCCGGTGGCAGAGGAGCTATTTTGATCTTACCTGTTTCTCTCTTTTAATGACAAGCCTTAGGGTACGTTCAATATTCTCATTATTTGTTATTTTCTCTTCAGTTGAAATGGTGACCCGGTTGTAGGTATGTAGTTTGCCCGTGGGTGATGTGGTTAATTTAAGCGGTATTTCTTTTTCTATCCATCTTTGATAAGCGTATTTTAAAATCTTTGTCCATTTGCTTTGCTTTTAATTAATTCTGGTAGTGGAGTTGTGCATTCTTACAGGGCATCCTCTCATTATTTGTAGGGGTGTGTGATGTGGAATGTTACAATTAATTTTTGAGTATATCTGATATCTATATTGCCTTGCTGCTAAGGATAATCTTTTGTAATTTAGGGACTTCTTAATTGTGCTGGGATTTAATGTGGTAGCTGAATCTTTTTACCAAAAGCATGCAGATAAAAAATTAATCCGGGGTGGTTTTATTCCGTAGGAGGAAGTAGTCAGAGTCAATTATACTTATCGCATCGCCAAAATTGTTTTGTTCAATATTTGAACCTGGGCATTGGAAACGGAGAGACAATTTGTTTCGCCTTCGAAATTAGAGGGAGTTTCTCAAGCATGGTCGGATCTGTCCGTTTTGGCTGGGTAATTTAAGATCTTGTTTAAATTCAGAATGAAAATAAAAATGCAACCAGAATTTAGGCTTATATTGAGAGGGTTTTACGGTTGATTTGTGATGCAGACAGCAAGTGAGGAGGCAACCCAGGAATTTCTTTTAAATATTCGGTGCTTGTCGATAAGATTCACTTACCATTTTCATCTTCAGTTGGCTGCTTGATTATTAGAAAGTTAAGGTTCACTTTTCATTTTCATATTCAATTGGCTGTTTGTTTATTAATTAGAAAGTTAAGATTCACTCCTCATTTTCATCTTCAATTGGCTGCTTGCTTATTAAAAAGTCTTTTAAGTGAATTTTTTCTTTCCTTTCCTTTTTTCAGTTAAGAAAATATCGAAGAGGCAACCCGTTTTACCCAAACCCTTCTTCGTACCGTTTATTATATGCACGCGTTTATTATCTTCGCAATTCTCATCGCAATCGTAGTCAAGTAGGTATATAACCTCTTCTCGTATCCAAAATTGTTCGTAATAAAAAATCTCATAGGTTTCCATTTAATTGCTAGTAACAAAATCTCAAGACGAGAATCGTTGGAAAACAAAACTGGTGAGTTCTCTATCTCCAAAATTTGCATTACACTATAAAAATTTTAATGTTAAAATAAATTAGGATTAATTTAAATGAAAATTTATATTATTTTAAATTTAGGGTAAAATTGTAATATCATTAAGGTGAAATTAGAGTTTGATTAATTTAGATTAAAAATTATATTATTTTTAATTAAAATTAAACTTAAAAATAAAAATCTAACTCTATTTTTAATTTATTAAATAAATTGAAATATATTTTATTTTATTATTTTTGAAATTTAAAATTAAATATATTTTTGATATACTTGCTACCATGTTTTTATTATTTTTTTTAATAATAAATTTAAGAAGGTTAATAAATTTTTTAAAATATTTTTAAATTTAATTTATTTTTAGAGATATGAAAATTATCTTTTTAAATTTAAATTCTTAAAAGTATGTGCTATTGCTACTTAATCATCTCTAATGGAATAGAGCGGAACACTCTGGTTTAGCAACCGAAAGAAGAGACTACAATAATGATTCCATGAGATGGTTATTATATATTATAATATTAGATAGATTATAGTTTATTTTTATGGTGAAAGCATTTTTGTTATTTTATCAGGTTAGATAGCAGTTTTCTTGGCTTTCTAGTGGATTTATTTAGTACAAATTATACTTTCTCTATTTAAGTTTCAATAATCACTTATGACATGTACTTTCATTTATTAGTTAACTTATTCTTTAGATAATTATTTTCCCTGATCCCTTAAACCTTGTGCTATTGGTTTATTTATATACTTTATGAAAATAAAATAAATGTGTACTATCATCATTAATAATCATAATAATAATTCTTTTTTTTTGTAGATAGTCATCACTCATTCACTGAAATAAATTAATTTAAATAAAAAAATATTTAAATTATTAGTTAAATTTTGCCCAATCATAAGTAACATATTAATTTATTTTCTTATTTTTTAATAACTACTTACTATGCTTTTTGTCTATTTATTAACTCAATATTTATATATTAAATAATAAATATAAAATTAAAACAAATATATATTATTGTCATTACTAATACTAATTACTCTAATATGTCCACAACTTATTTGATGGAATAACTTATCTTGTGAAATAAATTAATGAATACTTTAATATAACATAATACTCTTTATTGAGTAGTTATATAATTACTTAAGAAACATAAAGTTAAAATAAATATATTATTATTATTAATTACAAATAAATTATTTTATATTTTAATAAAAAATTTATATTACTCACCCACCACCTGGGAATGATGCATTTGATGTACGTATGGATATGGTTCAAAATAAACTAGCGCTACCTCTACTTCTATTGACTCCGGCCTTTACCGCCCCCGGCTTCCTCTCTTGTTGCGTGCCCTCTCATGATGGGCACTTGCCGGATACCAGCTCTATGAATAGCAAAAATGTCTTAAGTTTTATTTTGATATGCATTTATTCATTAATTTACTTTTTATATAATTATTTAATTAACCTAAATTTATATATATAATTTTTAAATTAAATGTATAATAATACAAATATATTATTTCTTTTTATTCACAAATATATATAAATAATTATATTTAAACTTATTTATTAATCTATTTTCTACGTAATTTTAGTAATTTCATAATGAAAAATAAACATGCAATCCGAATTTAGGCTAATATTGAGAGGGTTTTAAGGTTGATTCGTGATGCTGAACCCAGAATTCTTCTTTTAGATATTCGATGGCTACCATTTTATGCTCCAAATCTTCATCTCAGTAAGATTCACTTGTCATTTTCCTCTTCAAGGGCCTGCTTATCAGAAAGGTTTTTGGATTTGTTTTTCTGTTATATTAAAGACTACTCTCAAATCGTGTTTGAAATTAAAACTCAGTGTGCTTATCAGAAAGGTTTTTGGATTTGTTTTTCTGTTATATTAAAGACTACTCTCAAATCGAGTTTGAAATTAAAACTCAGTGTGATATATACTGTGTGTGATGTTTACAGTTAAGAAAATATCGAAAAGGCAAACAGTTCTAAGAGATCCCTTCTTCGTACCGTTTATTATCTTTGCGGTTCTCATCGCAATCGTGGTCATTTAGGTATACAACCTCTGCTCGTAATAGCAATTCTCATAGGTTTTCATTTAATTGCTCGTATCACGTAACTGTAACTCTAAATCTGGTTGCTTCAAATGTAAGTCTACCGTAAGAGGATAGCTCGAATTAGTATTTTGAAGATTCATATTAATTTTTTTTATGTAATTTTTTAAAAGTAAATTAGGATTCGATGTTTTTACTTGCATGTCAAAAATAGAACCCTTTTTCTTTTGTCTGGCGAGAGAGCTCTCGAGTGCCCTCAACCTTGACCTAGCCGCCACTGCTTGTGCAGAACCCTCCCTCGGCAGCCTCCTATTGCTAAGGCCAACCAAAAAGAGAGTAGAGAAAGTTCTACGTGGTTAGCCTCTTCATCTGGTAAAAACCTGAGTCCTCCAGCATGGATGCCGGAGCGGGCCCTCGGGAGATCGCTGCCTTCAAATGACTGGTAGCCTCCTGCGGCAAGAGGAAAGCAACCCCGAACCAGCAGAAGTTTGTTAAGAAAGCCGAATCCATCCCCTTTGTAGAACTGCCTGCGGAACACCCATGCCGAACTGTGCTGAATCTAGCAAAACAAGGCTTGATTGGTCAATTTACGGGCCTCTAGCCCTCTCCCAAAGCCATTGATGGATGGGTCCAGAGAAACTGGAGGCCCCTTGTCTCTGAAGGAATCCAAAGTCATCTGGTAGGCAGAGGATATTATGTGTTTGTCTTTGAATCAACAGAAGATAGAGATCTTATCTTCCGAAACGGTCCATATTTCATGGGCCCCCAAGGGCTCTATCTGAATAAATGGACGTCGGACTTTGATCCTTCCCAGGATACTCCTTCAGTCGTTCCTGTTTGGGTAAGGTTACCCCACCTACCACTTCATTGCTAGAACTCGGAATCCATGGAAACAATTGGGAACAAACTAGGAAAATACATTGATAGGGCTGAAAGGAGAGAACAATACTCGTGTGCCAGAATATGTGTTGAAGTCGATCTGGAGATAGGGTTGCCTAAGGCTATTAAGCTTACCATAGCTGGCTGGTCTCACATTCAGGAACTTGATTATGAACAACTTCCCTTCAAGTGCCGACACTGTCACGGCTATGGTCACTTTGCTCGAAACTGCAAGAAGAAAGCTGAGGAAGAAACAGAAAAAGATAAGGGCGATCAATGGACACAAGCCCGAAAACCAGGCACATTGAAACAGACCAACAAAGCGAAAAGGAAAGGAGGGAATCCAGAGAACAGAGTATCTCCATTGGGAAGAGCCTACCTGAAGATCAGGACACAGCAAATGCCACCATCTCTTCAAATCCTTTTGCTGCACTAATTCCTCCAGATGACCAACCAGAACTTGAAGAGGGAGAGGTGCAACAAAATATGGAACATACGACAGACGCAGAAATAAACTCAAGGCCTCAGGAACAAATGGGAGAAGCCACTACAGAAATCCCTTGTGTAGGCGCAACCCAGCAGGAAAATTAGGGTCCTCCAACAGGCGTCACTTCTCCACCCTCATATGCAGAAATGACTAAAAAGAAAAAGCTGATAGACAGTCCTGGTTCTTCTAAAGATGATTCTTTTGAGCGACCCAATAAAAAGGCAGGAAGGAAGTCTCGCAAGGAGATCAGAGAAGAAGAGGCGGAACAACTAAAGATGCAAGGTAGTCAATCCATAATCAAAATGTCACTAGGCAGAAACACAAGGACCCGACCCACAAAGGGAGGGTCTACTCCTTCCTTCCCCAGTAAATAATGCAGATTGTCTCTTGGAATTGCAGGGGCCTGGGGAACCCTATGAAAGCTGAAGCAGTAAAAGATTTATTAAGAATGGAACCCTCAGATATCCTCCTGCTCCAAGAGACAAAGATAGAAGAAGATGCTCTTCTATCATTAAGTCATACCAAGTGGAAAAAGAACTCAAGAAAAGCGGTCAGCGCCCGAGGTACTTCAGGGGGCCTTGCAACCTTATGGTCGGAGGATATGTTTCAGCTGAAGAGCTCCTTCGCAACCCAACACTGGATATACACAGATCTTCTACACCTCCCAAGTAAGATTTCTTTAGCTCTCTTCAATCTATATGTTCCTGTTAATTTTCTGGAAAAGAAGGACTGTTGGCATACTCTCTCAGATTTCCTAGAAATCTACTCCCCCCAAACATCATTCTGGCAGGGGACCTTAACATCACACTAGATCCAAACGAGAAAAAAGGTGGAGTATGGGGTAAAGATCCCTTCCATGTCTCGGTGGAGTCTCTGATTCTCGCATGGGACCTACTTGACCTCAAACCCAAGAAAGGTCGTTATACCTGGACCAACAATAGAGTTGGTAATGCCAACATTGCTGCTTGTCTAGACCGGTTTCTAGTTCAAAGTACTTTGATGGAGGGGAAGCATTTAATCTCTTCAAAAATCCTGCCCAAAATAACATCTGACCACAATCCCATCTCACTGCTGATAGAAAAAGAGGAGGACTTGGGACCTATTCCCTTTAGATTCAACCCTCTTTGGGTATCGAGAGAGGGCTTTATGGACACAGTGACTCTCGCTTGGTCGCAACCAGTTGAAGGATCCCCCAATTTTGTGTGGGAGAAGAAGCTCAAGTACACTAAGTTTTCTCTAAAATCCTGGGCAAAAAAAAAACCTCTATCCACTCCAACGAGCACTAGACAAAAGGTTGTACAGACTCTAGTCGAGATTCAGTTAGGCATGGAAGGAACTAAAATCACCAAAGCTCAGTTGCTCCTCGAACAGAATGCCCAGTTCAACTCTTTTCTTTCCTTTCGAAAGGAAGAGGAATACTGGTGCCTTAAGTCTCGCAGCCTCTGGCTGCAAGCTGGAGACAGAAACACAACATTCTTTCACAGACAATGTAGAGCTCGTCTCTTGTGGAATCACATTTCTGAAATATCCACCAGTGAGGGGGAAGTTATCAAAGGGCAACCGCTCATAAAACAGGGCGCCACGCCCCATTTTCAGCATTTGTTCCACGAGGATGGTTCTTTCGATGAAGACATGGCTACTGACTTTTTTTCAAATATCCCCTCACTTGTCACAGCATATTTAAATGATGGGTTATTGAAGCCTTTTACAGAAAAAGAGATAGTGGAAGTCATTTGGTCAATGGAGCCAGATAAAGCCCCTGGGCCGGATGGCTTCACCATTCATTTTTACAGAGCTTGCTGGAATGTAATAAAACTCGATCTCCTCAGAATGGTAAAAGCCTTTCAAAAGAAAGCCAAAGTGGGAGGGTGCACCAACTCCACCTTCCTTGCCCTAATCTCGAAAGAAGTTAACCCTGAGACTTTCGACAGATTCTGGCCTATCTCTCTCTGCAATGCCTCCTACAAGATTCTTGCCAAACTCTTAGCCAATAGAATCAAGCCTCTATTAGGGAACCTAATCTCCCCTCTGCAGGGCGGTTTTGTCAAAGGAAGACACCTCATAGACAATGTGATCCAAGTGCAAGAAGCCCTCCACTCTAGCCACACTCGGAAGGAAAAAGGCATGCTCATCAAGCTGGATATGTCAAATGCTTTTGACCGGGTTAAACTTTCATTCCTTTATAAAATCCTTCTCTCCTTTGGTTTTAGTGCTGAGTTTGTCAACTTGATAAAAGCCTGCACTCTCAGACCTTGGATAGCACCCTTGGTCAATGGCAGACCTGCTGACTTTTTTCAAGCTTCAAGAGGGCTCTGCCAAGGGTGCCCATTGTCACCTTTCCTTTATATCTTGCTGGCATAATCCCTAAGAAGAAAGCTAACAACGGAAATGAAATTAGGTTCTATCCCACGCATCAAGGCAGCAAGAGGAGTGGACCCAATAAATCATGCCCTTTTGCGGATGATTCTCTCCTTTTAGGAGGTGCCTCGATTAAGATAGCAAAATCTTTCAAAGAAATTCTTCATCAATACTGCTTAATCTCAACAGCCTTGATCAACAAAAGAAAAATCGCTATCTATGGCTGGAATGTAGATCATCCAACTATTCTTCGAATTGCCTGCACATTGGGTTTCCCTAGGTATGACAAATTGGAAAAGATCAAATACCTAGGCCTTCCCTTAACCATAGGAAAAAGCCCTCCCTCCCTCTGGACGGAAGTAATAAGCAAGATAAAAGCAAAAATAGCATACTAGGGAGGCCAATGGCTTACAAAGGCTGGGAAGATGGTTTTGATAAAGGCAGTCCTCTCTGCCCTCCCCATATTCCAGTCTTCCCTCCTGCTAGCACCCAAGACTATCATGGAACAAATCTCCAAGCTCCTCTGGGACTTTCTTTGGAACAGAGGGAAGGGAAATTATAGCAAGTTACATCTAGTAAGTTGGGATATCCTAAAAATACCACTCCAACAAGACGGGTTACACATACGAGATCTAGGCCTGGAAAATCTGGCTCTTGGTGGAAAAATCATATGGCAACTGTATGCAGATAAAAATCATCCTGTCAGTAAGATCCTCTGGAAGAAATACCTAAAGGGAAGCTCACTGAGAAACCTCACAACAACATCTACTCCAACAGGAACAACAATATGGAATTTAGTCAGAAGAAGCATCGACCATGTACAACAGCATTTATACAGAATTCCAGGCAATGGACAAAGAACATTACTGTGGGAGGATACTATACAAGGGAATGCCCCTTTGGCCACCCTAAACTCCTGCAACGATATAAAGATCTGGCTAGTGAACAAAGGCCACCTTCAGCTAGCAGATATCTGTTCTTGGGATAGCAAAGGGAGCTAGGCAGGATAGACTTTTCTAGGGGTTCACGACCACCTGGAATCCCAAAAAAACTTGTTATGTGCAGCACTCTCTGGTCTCGCCCCTGTCCATCGCTCATCCAAAGACAAATGGGGGTGGGGAAGAACCAGAATATATACAGCATCTCAAGGATTCTCCTCTTTACAAGATATATATGCCCCTTTGCTAACATCGAAGCTCTGGAAATCCGTTTGGTCCCCCTTTGGTCTACCAAAGGTGAATTTTTTCACTTGGTTACTCATGCACAAAAAGGCTCTAACAAGAGAAAATCTGAAGAAAAGAGGCTTCCACGGCCCCTTTAGATGCAGCCTATGTAATTTTGTTATCGAAACCTCTGACCACTTAATGGTTGACTGCGATTTCACACATGTAGTCTGAAAGATGGTTCCCATCCCCCAAGATATCAGTCGTCGCCATCTTCACCTCGTAGGAAGATACAAATCCGAAGAAAAAAACTAAAAACACAGTCTGGAAAAACATTTGGCAAGCTATTCAAAAATGCCTTTGGTGGAAAGTATGGTTGGCTAGAAACGATTGCGTTTTCAACAATAGGCTCCCGAACTCAGTGGAAGTGGCTGCCATAGTTAAAGCCATCCTGTTGGAAATAGTAGAATAAACAGTCTTTGCCTCCCCTCTACCACCAGAAGCTTCTGAGTGGATAGGATTCTGCGCGTCAAGTGAAAGGAAAGATACAGTCAACAAATCGATGAATGCTCCAACCTGGCGATTGCGTCTCACTGAAGGTGACTTTCTCAAGAGGTGGCAGGGGACCTAAAAAGCCACTATCTTCTTTGATGAAGCATCCAAGGGGAACCCATGAACTGCAGGTGCAGGAGGATTGATTTTCTCCCTGGATAGAGTGAATAAAACTAGCTTCAGTTGGGGTTTAGGCATAAGTTCGAACAATCAAGCAGAGAGTTACAGTCTCCTAAAAGCGTGCCAGATTGCGAAGGAGTTAGGATATAAAACAATTCAAATATTCAGAGACTCGGAGCTTCTGATTAATCTCTTAAACTTCAAAGATCATTTTTGAAACCTTGCTATAAACAAAACCTTGCAGAGAATTCGAAACTTATTGAAACAATTTGACACAGTCGACTCATATCACATTTTGCCATAATTAAATAAGAAAGCAAATTCGCTGGCAAACAAAGGTTGTCTGCTGTCCCAAGGAAATCTCAGCCTTAATGGAGGACTTTGCTCGACTCATCCCTTGCCTTAACCATCCTACAACTAACAGATCTGCGCTCACTGGCCCCAAGTCACATTCAAGAATGCCAAGCAAAAAGTAGAAGGAACAACAAGCATAAGGAACAGCGTCAGAAGGAACAATAGTGGAAGGAACAACTAGCAGAAGGAACAGTAAGCATAAGGAATAGCAAGCAGAGGGAACAACAACAGAAGGAACAATAGGGAAAGGAACAACACGCAAAAGGAACAACACGCAAAAGGAACAACAGCAGAAGGATCAGAAAGCAGAAGGAACAACTACAAAAGGAACAACAAGCCGAAGGAACATCAACAAAAGGAACAACATCTGAAGGAACAACAAGCATAAGGAACAACTGTAGAAGGAACAACAGCAAAGGGAACAATACTCGAAGGAACAACATCCAAAGGAACAACAACTCGAAGGAACAACAAGCAAAAGGAATAGCAACAGAAGGAACAGTAGGCGAAGGAACAACAAACAGAAGAAGGAACAACAAGCAGAAGGAACAACAAGTAGAAGGAACAACAAGCATAAGGAACAGCAAGCTGAAGGTACAACAAGCAGACGGAGCGGCAAGCAGAAGGAACAGTAAGCAGAAGGAATA
Organism: Pinus tabuliformis; assembly: GCA_031772625.1. NCBI lineage: Eukaryota > Viridiplantae > Streptophyta > Pinopsida > Pinales > Pinaceae > Pinus > Pinus tabuliformis. Next base: position 1,257,062,199 of record CM062804.1, read on the forward strand.
ACAAGCAGAACGACCAATGTTATGTAAATTTTCTTTTCTAGAGGGACAATATGTAAGACAGTATTCAAGAATAACTAAAGATCTCAATGAATTTTTGAATATAAGCAATGGAGAAGGGACTACGTTCCCAGATCACTCTCATTGCTCAGTTTTTTTAAGTTACAGTCGATTGTAATAGGAGCTTGCTCCACCTTTGGCAATATATCCATTACCCGTTCTTGTTAAAAAAAAATTAGGATTGACTTAGATGAAAAATTATATTATTTTAAATTTAAGGTAAAATTATAATATGATTAAAGTTAAATTAAGATTTGATTAATTTAGATTAAAATTATAAAGTTTTTATTTAAAATTAAAATACAAAATGTATTTTAAGTTTAAGTTTACCAAATAAATTTAAATATATTTTATTTTATTATTTTAAAATTTAAAATTAAATATATTTTTTTATTTCTTATACTATGTTTTATTTGTATTTTTATTATATTTTTTTAATAATAATTTTTTTTAATGAATACCAAAAACTTTAATATATTTTTAAATATATATATATATATATATATCTATATATATATATATATATATATATATATATATATATATAGATAGATAGTATTACCAAGGAATTATCTATAATGGAGGTGAGTGGAGCAATAGAAAAAGCGAACTAGTATAACTAGGCAGGATGGACTTTTCTAGGGGTTCCCGACCACCTGGAATCCCAAAAAAACTTGTTATGTGCAGCACTCTCTGGTCTCACCCCTGTCCATCACTCATCCAAAGATAAATGGGGGTGGGGAAGAACCGGAATATATACAACAGCTCAAGGATTCTCCTCTTTACAAGCTATACATGCCCCTTTGCTAACATCGAAGCTCTGGAAATCCGTTTGGTCCCCCTTTAGTCTACCAAAGGTGAATTTTTCACTTGGTTACTCATGCACAAAAAGGCTCTAACAGGAGAAAATCAGAACAAAAGAGGCTTCCATGGCCCCTTTAGATGCAGCCTATGTAATTCTGCTATTGAAACCTCTGACCACTTAATTGTTGACTGCGATTTCACACAAGTAGTCTGGAAGATGGTCCTCCATGGACTTAGTGTCCCCCCCCTCCCTGATATCAGTCGTCGCCCTCTTCACCTCCTAGGCAGATCAAAACCCGGAGAAAAAAACTAAAAACGCAGTCTAGAAAAACATTTGGCAAGCTATTCCAAAATGCCTTTGGTGGAAAGTATGGTTGGCTAGAAATGATTGCGTTTTCAACAACAGGCTCCCGAACTCAGTGGAAGTGGCTGCCAAAGTTAAAGCCATCCTGTTGGAAATAGTAGATAAAATAGTCTTTGCCTCCCCTCTACCACCAGAAGCTTCTGAGTGGATAGGATTATGCGCGTCAAGTGAAAGGAAAGATATAGTCAGCAAACCGATCAATGCTCCAAGCTGGAGATTGCGTCTCACTGAAGGTGACTTTCTCAAGTGGTGGCAGGGGACCTCAAAAGCCACTATCTTCTTCGATGAAGCGTCCAAGGGGAACCCATGAACTGCAGGTGCAGGAGGATTGATTCTCTCCCCAGATAGATCGAATAAAACTAGCTTCAGTTGGGGTCTAGGCATAAGTTCGAACAATCAAGCAGAGAGTTACAGTCTCTTAAAAGCATGCCAGATTGCGAAGGAGCTAGGATATAAAACAATTCAAATATTCAGAGACTCGGAGCTTCTAATTAATCTGTTAAACTCCGAAGATCATTTTCGTAACCCTGTTATAAACAAAACCTTGTAGAGAATTCGAAACTTATTGAAACAATTTGACACAGTCGACTCATACCACATTTTGTGGGAATTAAATAAGCAAGCAAATTCGCTGGCAAACAAAGGTTGTCTGCTGTCCCAAGGAAATCTCAGCCTTAATGGAGGACCTTGCTCGACTCGTCCCTTGCCTTAACCATCCTACAACTAACAGATCTGTGCTCACTAGCCCCAATATTCAGAGTGAGAGTTGTTTTAAGAATCCAGCAAGTCACATTTAGGAATGCCAAGCAAAAAGTAGAAGGAACAACAAGCATAAGGAACAGCTTCAGAAGGAACAGTAGTGGAAGGAACAACTAGCAAAAGGAACAACAAGCATAAGGAATAGCAAGTAGAGGGAACAATAGCAGAAGGAACAACAGGGAAAGGAACAATAAGCAGAAGGAACAGCACACATAAGGAATAGCAGTAGAAGGATCAGCAAGCAGAAGGAACATCTGCAAAAGGAACAGCAAGCCGAAGAAACAGTAACAAAAGGAACAACATCCGAAGGAACAACAAACATAATGAACAACTGCAGAAGGAACAACAACAAAGGGAGCACCACTCGAAGGAACAACAAGAAAAAGGAACAGCAACAGAAGGAATAGTAGGCGAAGGAACAACAAATAGAAGAAGGAACAACAAGCAGAAGGAACATCAAGCATAAGGAACAACAAGCTGAAGGTACAACAAGCAGACGGGGAGGCAAGCAGAAAGAATAGTAAGCATAAGGAATAACAAGCAGAATGACCAATGTTATGTAAATTTTCTTTTCTAGAGAGACAATACGTAAGACAATATTCAAGAATAACTAAAGATCTCAATGAATTTTTGAATATAAGCAATGGAGAAAGGACTACGTTCCCAGATCACTCTCACTGCTCAGTTTTTTTAAGTTACAGTCGATTGTAATAGGAGCTTGCTCCACCCTTGGCAATATATCCATTTCCCGTTCTTGTTAAAAAAAAAAAAAAGGAAAATTAGGATTGATTTAGATGAAAAATTATATTATTTTAAATTTAAGGTAAAATTATAATATTATTAAAGTTAAATTAAGGTTTGATTAGTTTAGATTAAAATTTTAAAGTTTTTATTTAAAATTAAAATACAAAATGTATTTTAAGTTTAAGTTTACTAAATAAATTTAAATATATTTTATTTTATTATTTTAAAATTTAAAATTAAATATATTTTTTTATTTCTTATACTCTATTTTATTATTTTAAAATTTAAAATTAAATATATTTTTTTATTTCTTATACGATGTTTTATTGTATTTTCATTATATTTTTTTAATAATAATTTTTTTTTAATGAATACCAAAAACTTTAATATATTTTTAAATATATATATATATAGTCACCCAGGAATTATCTATAATGGAGGTGAGTGGAGCAACAGAAAAAGCGAACTAGTATATATATATTTTATCACCAAGGAATTATCTATAATGGAGGTGAGTGGAGCAACAGAAAAAGCGAACTAGTATAACAATTCCATGAGGTAGTTGATTCGAGCTAAACGAATTTTTTGGTTTGTGGCCTGGTAGCTGAATATGTGATTAAAAGGTTGTACAAGTTGTGAACAGATAAGAAGGAATACAACTTCAAGATATTTCTTAGCTGATAAGGAGGCTCTAACTAAGACCCAATCACCTATAACTAAGAGTGTTTAGACGTTAACTTTTCACTTCATTAGGGAGAAGCGACTAGCTATTATTTTCACTCTTGATGTGGATATGGCTTTTAGTCTTCTCTTTGTAATATGGTATAGGTCTCCATAAGGAACGAGAATTTAGGGTATTGCGTTGTTATCCGATATAAGTTGTCAACATTCAAAGTCTTAGCCACACCAAATAATTTTCTATTTCTTCTGTCAAATAATTTTCTATTTCTTCTGTCCCTATTTACAATAGGTCGAACTTTCTATATCATTTTGGGACTATTTAGATTGAATATGCAATTATCATCCTCGGCAGAATGGATAACCCACCATTTATTGGTTTATCAGGCTACTACTTTTATAGTGCTAAAGTGGAAATAACTATAAGGAGAAACTTATGTTAAATTAATTAAATTTAAATTTAAAATAATTATGAAAATAAATATAAAAAATATTTATTATATTTCAATTTCAATTAATGTAAAAATACATCTTATTATCATTATTAATAATAACTATTTATAATTATATTTTATATTATAATATTATAAATAATCACAATTTATTTAACATGCTAATTAAAAAACTTTGAAACTTAGCTTAATTAGTGGAATTATAGTTGTAAAACACTTTTGCTATTCTTAAATCATGGATTCAATTTTCTACAATCATGAGTGGTTGAGCCACCACAAAAATTAGAATATGTTTAATAGTCGCAGAGTCGTATATACATAACATGTCAATTGAGATTTACCTCATTCTTGAAGGAGTCCTATATTATTTTATCTACCTAATTTTTAATTTTTAATGATCACTTGTGACTTAAGCCATTTGTCTATTTATATAATTACTTAATTAATAAATAATATAATTATTTAATAAATATGAAAATAAAATAAATATGTATCTTTATTAATAATAATAATAATTACTTATATAAATGGTGGTAACTCATTTACTGAAATAAATTAATAAATAAATAAAAATTAAATAATTAATTATATGTTGTCAAATAATAATTACTTATATAAATAGTGGTAACTCATTTACTGAAATAAATTAATAAATAAATAAAAATTAAATAATTAATTATATGTTGTCAAATAGTAAAAAAATCCTATATTACCTTACTCTCTTACCAGAAGTCACATAGCACCTTACACTTTTAGTTTTCAATAATTATAATTTTCAATCTCTTACCAGAAGTCACATAGCACCTTACACTTTTAGTTTTCAATAATTATAATTTTCAATAACTACTTACCACATATGTACTTTTTATATTTTTATTAACTCACTATTTATATATTACTCGATTAAATTAAAACGAATATATTACATTATTATTACTCGTAACAATAACTTCTCTTATTACCGCAACTTATTTTAAAAAACTTTTCAGATTTGGCCAATGACATATAGTTATATAATAATTTAATAAATATAAATTAAAATAAAATATAATTATTTTTTTTGTAAGGTTAGGTGAGAACCCTCTCATTTTTACAACTCCATCATTTGCCTGTGCAGGACTTGAACTTGGGTGGGGGTGCGACAGCCATCCGCCTCAGCCATTACACCATGCACATCATGTGCAAAATAAAATATAATTATTAATAATAATAAATTATTGTATATTTTCACCATGAACTTAATATTACTCCACATTTGAGAGATGGCGATGCAGAGTATGAATACGGATCCAGGTAAACTAGCTCTATATATGCCTCTGTTTCTATTGAGTCCGGCCTTTACCATTGCCGCTTCTAAATAGTCAGCGCCAATAGAGTTCTCCCACAGCTCGAATAAAGGCGCTTTCCTTTAGCATGAGAGCTCCTACTATCTAAAGCCCTTTCTTCCCATTCCCCTACGCCTTTCCTTATTTATTAGGACTTCTGCCTAAGGTTGAACCCCGCCCGCATTGGGGAAGGTGCCCACAACATGCTATGGAAAAATTCCGTACGCATGTTGAGAGCGATATAGCTATCGCGTCTCTCGGAGCAGTCACAAGTAGCAGGATCAGTTGCTACGGTGCGCAGGCAGAGATGATTCAGTATTACTTCGCGGTTACAGTGTTTCCTCATTCCTCTGTTGCTATGGCTCTCTAATGATGGGAACTTGCCGCCTGACCAACAAAGATGCCTTAGTTTTTATTCTCATTTTTATATAAATTAATTTATTTTTATGTAAGTATTTAATTGATGTAATTTTTTTTAATGTAAAATTATAATAAATATATATATTTATAATTATTTAAATTAAATATATAAAAAATTTTATACAAGAGATTAAAGTAAATATATGTATTTATTATTTTAATATTTATTTATTTTTAGATAAGAATTTAATTAACATAAAATAACTTTTTATATAATAATTAATTAGTATAAAATTATTTAATAATAATAAAATATATAATTGTTAATAATATATATGATATTGAAATAAATATAAGTATTATCGTTATTAATTGTATTTTAAATTAGATATAGTTTCAAATAAAATAAATTTAATAAAAAATATACAATTGTTGAATTGATACTTCTGTGATCCATAATAGTTATAAGAAGAGCTTCGGAGTAATTCACATAATGAAAGACTTTTGTTTCAAGCCAGCGAGCGTGGCTCATCATCAGGACAAGTTGAAGAAACAGATCCAGCTTTGCGTATTAAATAGTATGAGCAGGGCCTCCAACAGCTATCTAGAATAACGGCTAGTTTTGACTTAAGGACAGTCAAAAAGACAAATTGATTATTTCAAGGAAGATAACAATGACCATACCTATATATAAATAAATAATTATATAAATGAAATAATTTAAGAAGGGGTTTACTTTAATAATTAGTTAAAATGTATAATTTAATAATTAAAAAATTTCAATTAAATGGGAATTAGTTAAATTGAAGACCTAACTTATTTATAAACAAGGTAAATGTAATTAAATAAAATAATAATACAAATAAGCAAATAAATAAATAATAATAATATATATTCGCTAGATAAATAAATAAATAGATAAAAATCTATATAAAAATAAAAATAAAAATAATATATATAAATTAGTTATGAAAAAAATAAAAAATAATAAAGTAAATACTAATAATGATATATATCCGTTAATAAATAGATAAATTACCAATACTAACAATATATAAAAATTAGTGACGAAAAATAATAAAATAATAATAATAATATATCTTCCTTAATAGATAAATAAAATTAGTATATAATAAATTAATAATAATATATATAAAAATTACTTACGAAGAACTACTTATAAATAAAAAAATAATAATAATAATAATAATAATAATAATAATAATAAATAAAATAAATAATAATAATAATAATAAATAAAATAATAATAATAAAATAATAAATAAATAATAATAATAATAATAATAATAATAAGTAAATAAATACTAGCTATAATAATAGATACCAATATCAATCTGGGAAAAAGGAGCGATATAAAATAAACAGGAGAAGGCCTGGAAAGAGTCCAGGGCCAAAAAGGATAAACCAAAGGAGAAAGGAAGGCTCCATGGGAACGACAAAAGCGAAAAAAGATGAAAGAGGGGAGGGGGAGACTAAGAAGAAAGGGCATGGATCCAACATCTACTGATCTTCCAGCCGTCATCTCTATTGAGATTGTTAGGCCTTCTTTCGATCTCAATAGCTTCCCTGAGTTTCCGATGATGGAACTGGGCAACCTTGGCAATAACCTTAGCCTCCTCAATACAAACGTGATGCTTGGTCTTATCCACATGCTCTGCCAGCGCTGAATATATGATGATGGTATGTTTTCCTAGATGTTATGTCATTTGTTTAATTTTTTTAGTAGCGAGTTATTTATGGAAATAACCATAATAGAACTTCTTAAAAGAAAATAAATTTTGTTTATTTATTTTAATAAAATTAAAATAAATTTCATGTTAATAAATTTAATGATTATATTTATTTTGGATAATTACAAAAATTATTGGAATCTTCTCTACTTTATTTCTACTAGTGACATAGAGAAACACTCAACTTTAATTTTTAATAGTGACAAAATCAACTTCAATGTAATAGCTTTTAATCTTGTTAAAAAATAAATAGTTCATACTAATGAAATATATATATATATATATATATATATATATATATATACTTTTGAATAACTTTCAATTTTGTTAAAAATAATTCCTACACATGAAATATATATATAATAGAATAACACAAACAACCATAAAATAAATAATGTGTTTGAGAAACAATAAATTATATATCTATCTATCTATCTATATATATATATAAAATTAATTCATAAACTTGAAATTAATATCAATTAGATATTATTATGAAACAAGGGCTGGAGGCAGCACTAGTCCCTGCCGGTCAAGTCAAGAGTTGCACTATGGTTTTAATAAGGACACATTTTAACACATTCGAGTTTCCTGCTGCTTGTAAAATTAAAACCACCTAATTATTCATAAAAATTACTGGCAAATTATCATTCAATGTTTTTCTGTAAAGTGTAATAAATACAATAAGAAACAAAATATAAACAATATTGTAATGTTTTGACTTGGAAAACAATGTAATTCTTACCAGAAATATCTACCTTAGCCCATTCACTGCTGCAATAGGTAAAACATCCATCCATGAACAAAGTCATGGAGAAACAATCCTCCTACTAACAGATTTGACTTAAAAATACATCGCCTATAATACTTGCAACATAGCCCCCTCTGATTTGAAGTTTGTAGCTACCATTATGATTTCTATGGCCTTTATGAGTGACACCAATGATACTCTTTGCATGTAACGAATGTCAGTGACACCAATGATACTCTTTGCATGTAACGAATGTCAGTGGATAAGAAAAGGTTTCAAAACATGTCAAACTAATCTTAAAGAAATATTTATAATTTATCTTAGTTCAAAGTCTTCATCATAGTCAGATTCCAATATAGTTACAGAATAAAAAAATGTCACCTCTTTACTTCCTGCTGCAAATGAAAGAGTAATGTGTAATCATTGGTATTGATCAAACCTTCGTTGGCTTTGATGTTGATGTTGATGCCTTAGCTGCTGGTTATTTTACTGTTGGTGTATCTATTGATGCTGGTATTGTTGGCTTGCAAGGTCTGCACTGACTGCTTAGTAATAATGTGCTACATAAAATTAGTAGCGTCTGCTTGAGATTGTATCTGTTAGCTTTGCTGAACAAAAAAATAAAAAATGGATTCAAAATGCTCTCAAAGGCTGCAAAAAATGCTTATAATCATGCCAAAGGATTCATTGATGCTGTCGAAATCCTCAAATTATGGCTAAAAGCTTTCCACCGATTGAAAAAGTTGCAAGAGAAAAGCCCTTTGGTGGGTAGAAATACACTATCGGGAGGCGGAAATACCGCAAAAACTATGTAAAAACCAAGATTACAGCCTTAAGGATCCGCTTCAATCTCAGTCGTTGGATCTGGTCGATCAACAGTCCAGATCGCGTCGGCATATCGCAATCGGAGGAGGCGGGTAGTGGCAGCGACATGAGACTTCGCCGATGAGCGATTGCCGATATCGCATCGGCGTATCGCAATGGAGGACTTACAAAGGGGCAGGTGCAATCGCCGATGGGCCGAACCCGACAGCCATACAGCGCTGCATTTTATAATATATCGGGTCCGCGACGGTATCGCTATCGGCCGGGGCTTTTAACATATGTATGTTGCGATGCGATGTGCCGGACCCGATGGCCCTTCAACATTCTGTTTTATATTATTTCGGGTCCGCGGCATATCGCATCGGCAGGAGGCAGTGGCAGCGACAAGACTTCGCCGATGGGCCGGACCCGATGGCCATTCAGAACTCCATTGCATAATATTTCAAATCCGCGCCCGTCGCTTTTTCATTGTTTTTATGTATTTTCTTTGTATAAAGAAAATACAAAGGAGGCCTTTTCAATGGTTATGTTTGCGATGCGATAAGCCCGGACCCGACGGCGCTTTAAGTTATCTTTGATGAATTATCGGGTTCGAGGTGATTTCGCTATCGGCGTTTTCTAATGATCGGGGCCTTTACATATGACATGCCTCTGATCCGATAAGCCGGACCTGATGGGACTATAAATGATTTTTATTAAAATTTCAAGTCTGCGCTGGGCCATTTTCATTGGTTTTGGGCACATTTTCTTTGTTAAAAGAAATATAAGGAAATACAAAGGGAAGCTTGGGCATGTGCCGATTGCGATGGGTATCGGATCCGAAAGGGTCTGTGAATCAATATATATATATATGATCGGGTCCAACAGAGGCAATTTTTTCATGTTTTTTCCAATATTTTATTGTATTTTCAAAAATGAGCAAAAGCGAGGGATCGGTGGTATCGGCCCATATCGCGATCGGCTGATCGCAATCGGGGAAACCAAGGATGCATGACATTTTACATTATAAGCGCCAATGCGATGAAGCCCGGACCCGATGGGTTCCCAAAGCAAAATGGTATAATATTTAAGGTCCGCCAGAGCCATTGTCTTATGATTTTGTAGCATTTCTTCGTGTATTCCCAAGTATAAAGAAACAAAGGATCGGCTAGCCTAAGGTATGCATTGCAGCCCAAATGACGGACCCGATAAATGATTAAGCCATGAATGAACCTTTTGAAGTTCAAGTGAAGCATTAATGGGCGGGAATGAGTAGTTTGACAGTATTCCACTGTTTAATAAGCAGCAGTCATATTAAAGCCATTCAATGATTCAGCAGCAGCATTTAATCAACAGTATGGCCGAGGAGGAGCAGGACACCGCCGATCAAATTATAGCATTCAGTGGTTATGGGTTTTACCCATATTTCATTCCACCTGCCCAAAGAAGGACCGCAAAGAGCCAGAGGGAGGAAAATCCATTTACAGCACAACCAGATTCGTATCAAAGGCCCATTCCTGAATGTAAATATTGTTGGCCCTCATTTATTGATTCCTGCACGCATAACCAGCAGAGCAATTTTGTAAACAAACTCTATATATACCCAAAACAAAGATGTAATGGATTGATGAGTGTTTGATGAATGAGAGCTTATTGTAGCCTTTTAACTTCTGGAGACTGTTAATACTATGAGACCTGCAGTTTCTGGGCTTGATTTCCATTAATACATGCTTCTTTTGCTATCACCTGCTCGCTTTTCACTTCTTCTATGTTCTAGGCTTTGCCTGCTTTGCATTTTGTTAATGTGCTGTGAATATTTGGCATCTGAGGGGTTGTCATCCCACCTCTATGTTAAAATTTAGTAGTTCATTGAAAATTGTTTGCAGGTTGCTGTTGTTCAAATTGCAGAGAGCTTTCATCCTCACTGTCTATTGAATAATATTCGTGCAGATCTTCTAACTGATTGTAGCTGGCCATCACAGAGCTCTGTGCATCTGCTGGTGCAATCAGTCTTCTCCATCATCACTTTTACCTTAAACCGTGAGTAGTTGGTGGTTGAAAGCCTTGTAGTTTGGGGGTCTTCACCCATGTCTGGGGCAAATCATAATAGGAGTGGTTATCTGGCTTAAAGGTGCTGCACATCTTCCATTTATCCATCATTTTATCCAACAAAACTGTTGAATTTTTAATGTTCCTGAGCATCACTGATATACAACCTAGGTGAGTTTCTTGGGGTGATAACATTAATTGGCGCCGTTGCCGGGGAGAGGAGAATCGAAGCTCAGCTTCCTTGGGAGAACGACACAGCTTCAAACTTTGATGACAGACAAGGTTTGAACACAGATTTTGGTTGTAATCATCTGTCTGGCGACTCCACTGGAGGAAGGCCATCCTTTGGCGACTCCACATTGAAGTTCTGGCGCAGTTTGTGAGGCATACTAGAAGAAATCCGCAGAAGTCTCCAGCTGTTCCAGTGCCTGACCCTGAAAAGATTGTTAACTCGAAGAAAACATCGCAGAAAGGAGCATCAGGATCAGGTAAGCCCAAGAAATCTTATTTGTCTCTGCATGAGGAGTTTTTAGTTGAAGATACACAATTTGAAGACTTAGAGCCTAGTACCGTTAAGGAAGAAATACCTGCAGAGATTCATAAAGCTCCTTCTCCATTTAGTTCCCCTTTGAATCTGAGTCCGAAGAAAGTTTGCCATACTGTCCAGAACATCCCAATATCTTTCCCACCCATTACATTATCTCCTACTGCTCCATCTGTTAGTATTCTTCCGCATATTCCAAACATGGTAGGGCAACAAGCACCTACTAGAATTGAAAGGATTGTTGCTGCTAGATATGGACCTTTGATATTGCCTACACCTTTAAATGCCATGCCTACAGGAGAATATCAAAAATATATGCCCAAATTTACTGGAACAGAGGGAGTGACAACAGAAGAACATCTTGAAGCTTTTTACAGTTATGCTGATAATTTAGACATAAGTGAGAATGATGTATGGATGAGAGTTTTTGTCCAGAGTCTTGATGGAGAGGCTAGGAAGTGGTTTAGAGAATTACCCCAGAGATCTATAACAGATATAGAAGCATTAGATGAGGCATTTTTGAAGCAATGGGGAGATAAGAAGGACTTGCTGTATTATCATACAGAGTTTGGAAACTTGAAAAGAGAAAAGGGTGAGTCTTTGCCTGACTTCAATAAAAGATTTAATAGAATGTATAGTAAAATACCAGCTGAGGTAAAGCCTACCCCTACTGCTGCCAAACTCACATATGCCAATGCTTTTGATTCTGACTTTTGCTTATTGTTGAGAGAAAGACGATGTGCAACGCTGGGTGATATGCAAGAGGCAGCCTTGGAGGTGGAATCAAATATTATGGCAGCAGAAAAGTTAAAGAGTCAAGGTGACAGAAGAAGGCCGAGAGGTGAGGCTTCTTCTTCCACTGCATCAACTTCCGAGCCTAAGTTAGACAAAATGACCAAAATGATAGAGTCATTGGCTGCTGAAATTTCTAAGTTAAAGGTTGATCAGACTTCAGGAAAAACAAGGCAGCAAAACACATTTGTCCCAAGAAATCAAAACCCATTCATAAAAGCGAATGAGCAGCTACAGATTATGCAAAGGGGTGAAGAAGCAAGAGAAGATCATAAAGTAAAAGCTCCCTTTCAGAATGCAGTCATGGAGGGGGAACAATCTGAAGAAGATGAGGATGAAATTCACTGCTTGGAGGATAAAGGTAGTGCTGCATTTTTAACATTGGCCGAATATGAAGAGTCATTGCTGCAAGAGCAAAACAGCCGGAGGTGGGACAGTGGTGCCGTTCTGCAATCTGGTGAGCGGCAGCAAAGATATAATCTAAGATCCAATGCAAAGAATATAAAAGAAAATGTTGCGCAAGAAGAAGCTGCTCAAACAGTGCCACAGAATAGCAAGCAAAGAAGACCAACAGCTGATCTCGTCACCCTCAAGGCCCCTGCTCAAGAGGTAAAAACTACTAATAAATCATTCCCGTCTTTTAGTTTTGAGTCAGAAGTTTAAAAGCTGAAAATAGCTGTCCCTCTGGCTGAGTTGGTCAAGAGTGAATTGTTTAGAAAGCCCATCCTTGAAGCCCTTGAACTAGAGCCTAACCAATCCTCCATTGACTCTGTCAATTTGCAAGACGACAAGCCTGCTATTGTGCTTAGCCCCATGATTGAACCTGCAGATGATACTTCTCCATCTTTCTATGTTTCATTAACTATCCATGATAAAATCCTACACAATTGCCTGCTAGACACAGGGGCCAGTCACAATTTAATGCTTAAAACTGTCATGGAAGAGCTAGGCCTTGATATCACCAGACCCTATCATGATTTATTCTCGTTTGATTCAAGGAAGGTAAAATGCCTTGGATTAATTAAGGATCTGGCCATTACCCTAACCCAGCTGCCCATGAAAAGTATGATGATGGATATAGTGGTGGTCGATGTTCCTCCTAAGTTTGGTATGCTATTGTCTAGAGGATGGATTAAGAGACTGGGAGGGACATTGCAGAATGATCTGTCTTATGCAACTGTTCCAGTGTTTGGAGGAGAAAGCAGGAGGTTATATAGAGAAGCACAACTGGCATATGTTATTAGTGATGAGAAGAATCCTACAAACCATCCCATATATGCAGTGGACACTGATTTTGGAGCTTGCATCCTCCAAATAGAAAAATCTCAGAAGGCTGCATTGCATATCCGGAAACCAATAGCTCAGGCTGAACATGATACGGGTGGTCAGATTTGGGAAATGTTTTTTGATGGAGCATGTACCAAGGAGATTGCAGGAGCAGGGGTGGTGCTAGTGTCTCCACAACAAGAAACAGTTCAGTTATCTCTAAAGCTGGTTTTTCAGGTGACAAACAACATAGCAGAATATGAAGCACTGCTGTTGGGCCTTCATGAAGCCAAAGATAGAGGAATAAAAAATCTGAAGGTATTTGGAGATGCTGATCTGATAATTCAGCAAGTAAACAGAACGTTCCAAGCAAAGCATCCAAGGCTGAAAGCTTATAGAGATGAGGTATGGAGAGTCAAAGAGTTCTTTGATTTTTTCTGCATTTCATATATTCCTAGAGCCCAAAATCAGCTTGCTGATTCCCTTGCTGTCTCTGCTAGTTTGTTCATCCCTCCATCGCCTCCCAAACTAGTTTATGAGGTACAAATGAAGTATAGACCCTCTGTGCCTGATAATGTCCACCATTGGAAGGTTTTTAATGATGATGATGAGTTAAATAGGTTCCTTCAAGTCATTGATGAGTTCTCTGAAATGCATATTGACCAAAGTAATGATGCTTTGCTAGAGGATCCCAAGTCCCAACTTAGAAATAAAATTGGGAAGAATAACATAGTCCAACTTCCTAATAACCATATTCCTAAAGGTCTAATTCCTCTTGAGAGATTGTTTGACCACAATGATGTGCCTTACAAAGCTGCCCAAAAAGAAGATCAGTCTCAAGTTTGCAAGCATGATATAGGAGGTCCAGGTCAGCCCAAATTCATAAATCTGTCCACTAATCTATCTGCTGATCAGAGTGCTGAATATTGCAAATTAATGAGGCAATTTGCTGATGTGTTCGCTTGGGAGTACAGTGATTTGAAAACATATGACAGGAATATAATTCAGCATAAAATTCCGCTTGAGAAAGACACTATTCCTTTCAAACAGAAGCTGAGACCAATGAATCCTATGCTTCTTCCTCTGGTTGAGAAAGAAATTAAAAAGTTGCTGGCTGCTAAAATAATAGTACCTCTCAGATATTCTAAATGGGTGGAAAATTTGGTTGTTGTGAGGAAGAAGAATGGAGAAATCAGACTCTGTGTTGATTTCAGGAATCTAAATAAATGCTCCAAAAAGGATAATTATCCCCTGCCAAAAATGGAGCATTTGTTGCAGCAAGTCTCAGGTGCCAAAGTGATGTCTTTCATAGATGGGTTTTCAGGCTTCAATCAAATCGCTGTGCATCCAGACGATCAAGAGAAAACTGCATTTACCACGCCTTGGGGCACATTCATGTATGCAAAAATGCCATTTGGGCTGATGAATGTTGGAGCCACCTTTCAGCGCGCTATGGATATTGCTTTTATGGGTGAAAAGGATAAATTCGTGCTGATATATCTTGATGACATAATTGTTTATTCTGGCAGCCACCATGATCATTTACAGCATTTAAGAAAGGTGTTTTTGAAGTGCAGAAGGTTTGGGATTTCACTCAATCCCAAAAAATCCCAATTCGCTTTAGAAGAAGGCAAACTGTTGGGGCATGTAGTGTCTGCTGCAGGTGTTCAGATTGACCCAGAAAGAGTCAAAGCAATTCAGTCCTTGACTCTTCCAAGATCAAAGAAAGATATACAGTCTTTTCTTGGCAAAATCAACTTTGTAAGGAGGTTCATTCCTAATTTTGCAGAGCTAGTCAAGCACATAACCTCCATGTTGAAAAAGGGAGCAGAGGTGAAGTGGACTGATGCGGCTAGAAGATCTTTTGAGTCCATTAAGATGGCTATTGTGGAAGCTCCCACTTTAATAAGCCCTGATTATAGCAAGGAGTTTCATCTATTTTCATTTGCCTCCAAGGATACCATTGCAGCTGTCCTGTTGCAGCAAGATGAAGCAGGTCAAGAGCATCCAGTTGCCTTTTTTAGCAAGAATCTGAGGGATGCTGAACTAAGGTATGATATTATTGAAAAGCAGGCTTATGCTCTTATCAAATATTTGAAGGCTTTCAGAGTTTACATCTTGCATTCCAAAATAGTTGCATACGTGCCTTCTGCTGCAATAAAGGATGTTTTAACACAGCTTGATGCTGATGGAAAAAGAGCGAAATGGATTGCAAAAATGATAGAATTCAACATAGAGCTGAAGCCCACCAAGCTGGTAAGAGGTCAGGGGCTTGCTAAACTGTTGGCTGAAGAAAATTGCAGTTCTTTGGACATTGATTTCTTGTTCAATGTAGCAGAAAATGGTCTAATGAAAGAGCATGAAACAGCTGAAATGCAAAGAGGACAATCAGTGGCCAAGAACCTAGCTTCATGTAGCTGGTATGCTGCAATAATTAATTTCCTGCTAAAGCTAGAAGTTCCTTCAGAATTTTCTCAAAGTCAAGCAAGAACGTTAAAGCTCAAGGCAATGAAATATTGCATCAATGGTAGCTTGCTTTATTGGAGGGATCCATCTAGAGTGCTTTTAAGATGCCTGGAAAAAGAACAGTCAATAGAAGTTATGCAGCTGTTCCATGACAACATGTGTGGAGGACATCATTATTGGAGAACTACAGCCCAAAAGATTCTCAGAGCCGGGTATTATTGGCCCTCTTTATTTTCTGATGTATTTGCTTTTGTTAAATTTTGTGATAGGTGCCAGAGATTTGAAGGTAAGCAACAGTTGAAATCCCTGCCCCTAAAGCCAATCATTGCAAAAGGACCTTTTCAGCAGTGGGGTTTGGATTTCATTGGTGAAATCAACCCACATTCCAGTGGCCAGCACAGGTGGATATTAGTCGCCACTGATTATTTTACAAAATGGATTGAAGCAATCCCAAAAAGGAAGGCTGATCACAATGTGGTAATGAAATTTTTATCATAAAACATTTTCAGCAGATTTGGTTGACCACATAAGCTTATAACAGATAATGCAGCAGCCTTCAAGGCAAAAGAATTGGTGGAAATGTGTGATTCAATGGGCATTAAACTTGTCCATTCCACCTCCTATTACCCCCAAGGGAATGGTCTAGCAGAATCCCCGAATAAAATTCTGATCAGGATTATTAAGAAGCTGTTAGAGGATAATAAGAAGAATTGGGATGCCAAGCTGAAGTATGCACTTTGGGCGGACAGAGTGACCATTAAGAGATCTACTGGTTGCTCTCATTTCAAGCTGGTATATGGTACTGATGCTGTTTTTCCCATTCAACTTACCCTCCCTGTGGCAAAGCTTCTCCAAACAGAACAGAATGAAGAAGATGATATGGCCAACAGAATCACTGATTTAACAGAATTATATCAGACCAGAGAACAACTGATTGAAAAAGCTACAGCACAACAACAAAAGGTCAAGAAAGCCTTTGACAAAAAGACAAAAAGAAACAATTTCCAGGTTGGGGATTTGGTCATGAAATGGGATGCTTTTAAAGAAAAGAAAGGCAATCATGGGAAGTTTGATGCTCTCTGGACAGGCCCTTTCATTATTTCACAGATTCAAGGGAATAATACCTTCATACTGAAAAGTATGGGAGGAGAACCAGTCTTTGATGGCCCAGTTAATGGGCGGTTTCTGAAAAACTATGTGATTTAAGGTCTTTGGGCCTTAAAAGCTGTAAATATTCTGCTTTTATTAGTTTTTAGTGTAGTTGTAGTAGACTCCATGCCCAATGGAACACTAGGAATTTTGGCTAATTTGTTTGCTGTTGGAAAGGCATTGATCTGCAGGTTCTTGAGACCTCACAGGGAGGATCTCATCCCCAGAAGGAGCCAGTGTTAGCTTTGCTGAACAAAAAAATAAAAAATGGATTCAAAATGCTCTCAAAGGCTGCAAAAATGCTTATAATCATGCCAAAGGATTCATTGATGCTGTCGAAATCCTCAAATTATGGCTAAAAGCTTTCCACCGATTGAAAAAGTTGCAAGAGAAAAGCCCTTTGGTGGGTAGAAATACACTATCGGGAGGCGGAAATACCCCAAAAACTATGTAAAAACCAAGATTATAGGCTTAAGGATCCGCTTCAATCTCAGCCGTTGGATCTGGCCGATCAACGGTCCAGATCGCGTCGGCATATCGCAATCGGAGGAGGCGGGCAGTGGCAGTGACATGAGACTTCGCCGATGAGCGATCGCCGATATCGCATCGGCGTATCGCAATGGAGGACTTACAAAGGGGCAGGTGCAATCGCCGATGGGCCGGACCCGACAGCCATACAGCGCTGCATTTTATATTATATCGGGTCCGCGACAATATCGCTATCGGTTGGGGCTTTTAACATATGTATGTTGCGATGCGATGGGCCGGACCCGATGACCCTTCAACATTCCATTTTATATTATTTCGGGTCCGCGGCATATCGCATCAGCAGGAAGCAGTGGCAGCGACAAGACTTCGCCGATGGGCCGGACCCGATGGCCATTCAGAACTGTATTGCATAATATTTCAAATCCGCGCCCGTCGCTTTTTCATTGTTTTTATGTATTTTCTTTGTATAAAGAAAATACAAAGGAGGCCTTTTCAATGGTTATGTTTGCGATGCGATAAGCCCGGACCCGACAGTGCTTTAAGTTATCTTTGATGAATTATCGGGTCCGAGGTGATTTCGCTATCGGCGTTTTCTAATGATCGGGGCCTTTACATATGACATGCCTCCGATCCGATAAGCTGAACCCGATGGGACTATAAATGATTTTTATTAAAATTTCAAGTCCGCGCTGGGCCATTTCATTGGTTTTGGGCACATTTTCTTTGTTAAAAGAAATATAAGGAAATACAAAGGGAAGCCTGGGCATGTGTCGATTGCGATGGGTATCGGATCCGAAAGGGTCCGTGAATCAAAATATATATATGATCGGGTCCAGCAGAGGCATTTTTTCATGTTTTTCCAATATTTTATTGTATTTTCAAAAATGAGAAAAGCGAGGGATCGATGGTATCGGCCCATATCGCGATCGGCTGATCGCAATCTGGGAAACCAAGGATGCATGACATTTTACATTATAAGCACCAATGCGATGAAGCCCGGACCCGATGGGTTCCCAAAGCAAAATGGTATAATATTTCAGGTCCGCCAGAGCCATTGTTTTATGATTTTGTAGCATTTCTTCGTGTATTCCCAAGTATAAAGAAACAAAGGATCGGCCAGCCTAAGGTATGCATTGCAGCCCAAATGACGGACCCGATAAATGATTAAGCCATGAATGAACCTTTTGAAGTTCAAGTGAAGCATTAATGGGCGAGAATGAGTAGTTTGACAGTATTCCACTGTTTAATAAGCAGCAGTCATATTAAAGCCATTCAATGATTCAGCAGCAACATTTAATCAACAGTATGGCCGAGGAGGAGCAGGACACCGCCGATCAAATCAGAGCATTCAGTGGTTATGGGTTTTACCCATATTTCATTCCACCTGCCCAAAGAAGGACCGCAGAGAGCCAGAGGGAGGCAAATCCATTTACAACACAGCCAGATTCGTATCAAAGGCCCATTCCTGAATGTAAATGTTGTTGGCCCTCATTTATTGATTCCTGCACGCATAACCAGCAGAGCAATTTTGTAAACAAACTCTATATATACCCAGAACAGAGATGTAATGGATTGATGAGTGTTTGATGAATGAGAGCTTATTGTAGCCTTTTAACTTCTGGAGACTGTTAATACTATGAGACCTGCAGTTTCTGGGCTTGATTTCCATTAATACAAGCTTCTTTTGCTATCACCTGCTCGCTTTTCACTTCTTCTATGTTCTAGGCTCTGCCTGCTTTGCATTTTGTTAATGTGCTGTGAATATTTGGCATCTGAGGGGCTGTCATCCCACCTCTATGTTAAAATTTAGTAGTTCATTGAAAATTGTTTGTAGGTTGTTGTTGTTCAAATTGCAGAGAGCTGTCATCCTCACTGTCTATTGAATAATAGTCGTGCAGATCTTCTAACTCATTGCAGCTGGCCATCACAGAGCTCTGTGCATCTGCTGGTGCAATCAGTCTTCTCCATCATCACTTTTACCTTAAATCGTGAGTAGTTGGTGGTTGAAAGCCTTGTAGTTTGGGGGTCTTCACCCATGTCTGGGGAAAATCATAATAGGAGTGGTTATCTGGCTTAAAGGTGCTGCACATCTTCCATTTATCCATCATTTTATCCAACAAAACTATTGAATTTTTAATGTTCCTGAGCATCACTGATATACAACCTAGGTGAGTTTCTTGGGGTGATAACAATATCCACTATCACCTTTGAATGCAATGATTCTGTCACATATGGAAGTAATTCAAATTACATGGAAGTCCACAATATTTGGCATCGGTAAAGCTGCATCTGTGTCGTTTAAAATGTTATTGATATCTATTACCCAAAGTTCAGTTTCTAAAAGAAGAATTCTCTATATCAATTCTATTATTTGAGTTCTCTTGAAAGTTTTCATGCTATTAACATGGGGAATGCTCGAACCCATGTTTTGTGGTTCTTAGTTGTTGTCTTCTCTCATTGGCATTGTCCCCATTTTTCCATTCCATTGTTTTTGCATCATTGAAATCAAATATGTTAATATAAAATATGTTTATATCGATATAGCTTTGTTTTAAAATTGAAATAATACAGTATCACCACGTCCAACCTTCTGAATGTCTTCTCCTCCAGACCCTTGGTGTCCACGATCTTACTCTAAGTTGGTCAAAATGAACACTTTTCCCGCACCACTCCCACCAGTATTTTCTTCTCCCCCACCGTGGGAGTCCCAAAGTGGTCTATACAAACATCATAGGAATTTTGGGTGCAGTTCAGCTTTAGCTTCCTGCTCCTTCTCTAAGTAATGCAACCTTTCATTAATTTTATTTAAGTAGCAATACCATGCCCTAAATATTTAAATCAACTCGTGCTCTTGAGCCTTGACTCTTAAGTCTGCCACCATTGCTTTCCATGCTGTCAAACTCTTCCTCAATATGATCCACGAGTCTGATCAAACTGGGTGTCTTCCAAACCATAACCAGCAGAGCAATTTTGTAAACAAACTCTATATATACCCAAAACAGAGATGTAATGGATTGATGAGTGTTTGATGAATGAGAGCTTAGTGTAACCTTTTAACTTCTGGAGACTGTTAATACTATGAGACCTGCAGTTTCTGGGCTTAATTTCCATTAATACAAGCTTCTTTTGCTATCACCTGCTCGCTTTTCACTTCTTCTATGTTCTAGGCTCTGCCTGCTTTGCATTTTGTTAATGTGCTGTGAATATTTGGCATCTGAGGGGCTGTCATCCCACCTCTATGTTAAAATTTAGTGGTTCATTGAAAATTGTTTGCAGGTTGTTGTTGTTCAAATTGCAGAGAGCTGTCATCCTCACTGTCTATTGAATAATAGTCGTGCAGATCTTCTAACTGATTGCAGCTGGCCATCACAGAGCTCTGTGCATCTGCTGTTGCAATCAGTCTTCTCCATCATCACTTTTACCTTAAACCGTGAGTAGTTGGTGGTTGAAAGCCTTGTAGTTTGGGGGTCTTCAACCATGTCTGGGGAAAATTATAATAGGAGTGGTTATCTGGCTTAAAGGTGCTACACATCTTCCATTTATCCATCATTTTATGCAACAAAACTGTTGAATTTTTAATGTTCCTGAGCATCACTGATATACAACCTAGGTGAGTTTCTTGGGGTGATAACAGTATCCACTATCACCTTTGAATGCAATGATTCTATCACATATGGAAGTAATTCAAATTACATGGAAGTCCACAATATTTGGCATCAGTAAAGCTACATCTGTTTCGTTTAAAATGTTATCGATATCTATTACCCAATTTTCAGTTTCTAAAAGAAGCATTCTCTGTATCAATTCTATTATTTGAGTTCTCTTGAAAGTTTTCATGCTATTAACATGGAGAATGCTCGAACCCATGTTTGGTGGTTCTTAGCTGTTGTCTTCTCTCATTGGCATTGTCCCCATTTTTCCATTCCATTGTTTTTGCATCATTGAAATCGAATATGTTAATATAAAATATGTTTATATCGATATAGCTTTGTTTTAAAATTGAAATAATACAGTATCACCATGTCCAACCTTCTGAATGTCTTCTCCTCCAGACCCTTGGTGTCCACGATCTTACTCTAAGTTGGTCAGAATGAACACTTTGCCCGCACCACTCCCACCAGTATTTTCTTCTCCCCCACCGTGGCAGTCCCAAAGTGGTCTATACAAACATCATAGGAATTTTGGGTGCAGTTCAGCTTCAGCCTCCTACTCCTTCTCTAAGTAATGCAACCTTTCATTAATTTTATTTAAGTAGCAATACCATGCCCTGAATAGTTAAATCAACTCGTGCTCTTGAGCCTTGAGTCTTAAGTCTGCCACCATTGTTTTCCATGCTGTCAAACTCTTCCTCAATATGATCCACGAGTCTGATCAAACTGGGTGTCTTCCAAACTAATTTTGAGATGCTCTACTTCTTCCTCTGATATGGAATCTCTTGGGAGCCATAATGTAACTCAACTCTTGCTTGCATAGAAGCTTACACAGAATTCAGGATTACCTCTTATTGCTTCACCTTTTTGTGCCTCTGCTACATTTTGAGGTTTCTTGTCACACAATCTTTTTGTCCACAATATCATGCTTGTTTAACTCCATTAGCCCATGTGTTTGTGTCATAGTTATGCTTCCATACTACATACATGAAATCAACATGTTCAAATGATTTTCTAATCTTTCATGTCTCGTTCACCATCATGTCTATCGTTATGTTATAGCCTATAAGGTAACGTGTTATTATTCATAATGTTCATCGTTTATTAACACACAGATTATTAATTATGCTAGCAGCCTATGCTAAAAAAAGTTCTAGGTAGAGTGCCGAGGCCTCTGCCCAACTATTAGTGGCTATCCCAAGACTACACAAATAATTTGAGATTCATCTTGGTTGTTAATTATGAGACTCCCTAACCTGGTTCTGCCTATATTTCCCTTTAAACTATACCAAGCTTGATGGACAAAAAATGGCGGGCTTTGATGAGAGCATAACAACCCATGGGAATGGAACCTCACTCCCCACCATTAGTCCCAAGCCTGTGGAGAACAACCCATGAGAATGGAACCTCACTCCCCACCATTATTCCCAAGCCTGTGGATGCTTACATGTGACTAACTTAGTAGCTATTCCAAAGCTCTCCCTAACACAATGACTGAAATCTGACATGATGAACATTTCCTAGAAAGATCGAATATGTGCTTTCAACATTAACGACAATGAACTTCCATAGGAGCCTATGACTTTCACGAGAAAAGAAAACTCTTTCCTACCATCAGATCAAGACCCAAATGCAAGCTTCCTCTTTCTAGTCTAAAACTCTAGTGAACAAAAGCTTTTCCATGATTATCATTGATTCTGAAGCGTCAATCACTACCTGATGAAAGCCATTCATTTTTATTATGAATCTTCAACCATTAACTGATACGGAGTCACTGTTCTATGTAGGTCCAATTGAAACTAAAAGTTTCCTTATAAAATAGAACCTGAAATTCATATTTTCTTTTTATAATGGCAACAAAAAGAAACACATCGAATATATGATATTTAGATGAGCATTAAAATGCAAAGGCTATGTTTAAAAATAAATTCCTAAACAAATACTAACCCACTGAATTGACAATCAACTCATTAATATGGCAGTAAACCGTAGAATTATACAAAATTAAATGAAGCATCTATAATGAGACTGAAGATTGTCAAATGTATATATAAGTTCTGTTAAAAAAAAAATGAAGCGAGCAGAGAGATACGCTTAAAACCTAACTGCTTTTCTCTTCCAACAATTGTAATAAGGAGTTGTTGCATATTCTCTTCCAACAATTGCAGATTTATATTTCTATTCACATTTACTCTCTGATGTTGTCGCAATTGCCGATTTGGGTTTCTTATTCTATACTTTGGTGGGGGCTGCGGATGCAAAAGAAACTGGCTATAATGCCGTTGTCGATGTTGCGTTGCTTCGTGATTTCTGTTCCGCGCCTGCCATGGCTGAATGTTCTTGTGAAGATTTAGGCCGCCCATTTGCTCTTCTAACTCCACCATGATGTGGAAGATGGTTCCTCTTCCATTGTGCACATATGGGCCAAAGTTGATGCCAGCTCCTCCTGTACGAGCTGAGCCTGTCGAGATTTCACAGAATTATCCTCCATCTTATTACTTCTTCCACAAGTCCAATTAACAAATGAACTAATCTGAATATGTGTTCCACTTTGCCTATTTCTAAAACAACTTCACAGGTTGTGATTTTTCAAGTTTCCATTATCTTCTGCCTTGGGCAACCATTATTAGGACGAGCTGTTTGATTTTTTATTCCATTGGAAAATTTTACTTTGTATTGATCACAGAACTTATTCAATTGGACAAACCTTCCCCATTATTTGTTTTTTTCTAAATTTATTCTAAATTTGCATCCTCTAATCACCTTTGTTTTCTCCCGAGACCTTTTGATTCTACCTTAATGACATAGTTGATAATCTATGATGTTGAGTTTCTTAGAATTCCAACTCTGTGTTTCAATTATTTAATATCGTCATATGCTTTCTTTAAAATCTCATGCCCTGGTGGAACTTGCCTCAAATTTATGTCGAAAGTTTACGAAAGTTCTCATAGATTTTGGAGAAGGAGAAACATAGGTGATTGCCCAGAAAGTTATGAAGTGTCTGACCGTGCATCATAGCTTTGTCTTAGTGCCTCATAGCTCTGTCTCCATAACATCACCTCATAGCTTTGTCTCCACAACATCGCGTGTAAGCCCTGAACAATGCCACTTGCCTCATAGCTCTGTCTCCCTAACATCACGTGTAACCCCTGAACAACGGCATTTAACGTTGCATTGTTTATTCAGGGTAGATATCTATAGTATTTGTATCTAATTGAAATGTTTTCTTAGTTGGCGGACGAGATTTGAAACGTTTTCTTAGTTGGCCCACGAGAGAGAGCTGTTAGTTTCATTTTGGACCAAAATTTTTTCCCCAAAACCATGAAAATTGTGTGCACCTTGTAGGTCTTGAGATTCATACCACCATCTCTCCTGCATACCGAATCATAATGACACCCCATTAGAATAATTATATAGAAATGGAGCTAGTAGCCATTCTGTTATCATCTGAGCTAGGGCCTATGCATAAAAGGGAGACCAAGAGGGTATAGCCACCTTAAGAAGATCCCTTCGTGCATGGGAAAAATAAATGATGTGGATCTAAGGACGTTGGCACTTTAAAATTTTCACCTTGTAAAAAACTGCAAAAAATGCAAACTAGAGCCTAAAAGGATAGCGACAACTTTTTTCAGTTGGGCATTAATATCTCATCTGAACCGTCTTGGGTAGGTTATTGCATTTATCCATTCAGTGAATGAATGAATGTAGAAATGACTGTGTTGCATCGATTGAAGGAGCTGCATTCATTAAAGTATCTGCATCTCAATGATCCATTAAAGTAGCTGCATCTCAATGATGAATGTATATAAGTTCAAAGAGCTACCAAATGAATGACTGTAGAAGTGACTGTGTTCGATAGTCCCTTGTGTGATATTCCCTTTTAACACAGGCTACCATCTCCCATAAATTCATAATGCAGTAACTATGCACATAATAATCTACCTGCCATGTAGAAGCACAGGAGGAGGGTGTTCCCATAAATTCAGAATGCATGAACTATGCACTTAATAATCAACCTGCCATGTAGAAGCACAGGAGGAGGGTGTTGAGAGATAGGCTAAGGAGGGGGCTTTCATCTCCAAAGTAAGAAAGAGAGAAATAATATGAAAGCAAGCGGGACTTTGCCAATATAACTATGTCATGAGAAGTGTGGTTAGAGTCTACAGAACCTGCACGTCTTGGGCACATCAACAAGGAGTGACACCCCCCATCTTTTATTTGAGTCTGTCTAAAATACTACGTGGCCCCATTTTTCCATGCAAGGTTACATATGTGTGACCCTTCTGCATGTATGACACATGTTTCTGGTAGCAGATTTCGTTTGAGGTGCGGGAGCAACGTTAGCAAAGATGGATAGACCACAAGGATGCGTTGATTAACCTAATCTGTGTGTAGCACCTCCGAAGTCGCAAAGGTCTCTGAAATATGGCAGTTGTACCCTCTATATCTAAATCATAAATATCTGCGAAAACTGGTTTTGAAGAAGCTAAAACAGAAATTGAAAAATCAGGTTCGGTTTGAATCAACTACAACCCTCTTGCTACTGCTTGGGGGATTTAATGTTGTATTTCATTCTCTATCAGTCACCATGGAGTGTTTATCCTGGCAAGGAATAGAGTTCCTTAATGGCATTGCAAGTCGACTTCTGCAGATGAACTGTCGTGAGATGTTCTATGAATTATGGATGGTTGCAGCCTATCAATTCAACTTCCTCCCTACAAGCATCTCCTCAACGTCCCGTGAATTCTGCATGTCAGCCAAATTCGTGAGCAATAGTGGAAAAACATTTTGCATGTCAGTCAGCCAAATTCATAAGCAATAGTGGAAAAACAGTGAATGAAGAGCGCAGATGAATAGAAAGTTTGTCAACAAACAGTAAGCCAGACTCTCTCTCGCCACTTTTATACCTTTTGATTGATCCTGATTGATCCCTCTCTTGCTTGTTTGATTGCTTCAGGTTCCCATAATATGGTGCGGTGTGGTCGTAGTTGAATCTCTTATGCTTGTTCATTCCCATGTCGTTTTTAATCTTCGTTGTCTCTACCTCGTTAGAAATTTTAATCTTCGTTGTCTCTACCTCCTCAGAACTTCTGTGTGAACTTTTGTGTGAGGTCGCTTTCTCTCTTAGAGGACTCAGAAGGGGAGCTGCTTGAGGCTGCTTCCTCAGAGGACTGAGAAGGGGAGCTGTAGGATCTTGAAGCGAGAAAGGTTTCTTGCAGTTTGTATAATGCAGGAGAGTCATGGAAGTTGTTTTTCAAATGTGGGTTGCTATGGTAAGCTCATTCACTCCGACTATGCTATTTATGTTGTTGAATGTTGTGATTAGAACCATTGTTATTACTTACTTCTGGGATGCGTCAGAGTAATAACACCAACATGAGTAAAAAATACTTGAACTACAGAAAAAACCCATCTCTATTTTTCAAAACATTGTGAATAGTCGAAAATTTCATTTCATGCATTTCAATAAGAATCAGAAAAGGAAAATTAAAGGAAAAAAGTTAGGAGCCAAAGATTTTAAATACAAACCCAACTTCGACAAGATTATTAGAAGTGACATTGGTTACATGGATTTCAAAAACATAAGAATTTCTCATGATTTATTGCAACAAATGAAGAAAAATATATTTGCCATGATACGTCAACAAGGATCGCCAACTTTCTTGGTCACATTTGCAAGTGTTGAACATCGGTGGGCTCCATTGTTCAACACATTGACCAAATTACATGACAAAACTAGAAAAAAATAAACATATTGAAACAATAGAACACTGCAATATTGACTATCTGATAAGGAAAAATTCAATAATGTGTAGTCATTATTATAGGTGTAGAATTAATGTGTTAAAGAAAATGATATCTCAAGATAAGACATTATTTGGAAACATTTTGGATTACTACTTTGTAACCAAGTTACAAAATGGAGGAAGAGAACATGAGCATGGGTTGCTAAGGATAGAAATGCACCGATATATGGAGTCAATAGTAACATTGACATTGAAAACTTTGTTCAAAGTTATTTGACTTGTAACACAGAACACCTTGATCCAGATCTTGCAAAAATACATCAACACCATCATACAAAAATTTGTAAAAAGAGAAAGAGCTCACATTATAGATACAATCTTCCAATGAAGCCCATGGGAAGCACAAAAGTTCTTGAACCAATTTCCTTGGTAGATGAAACAATGAATGAAAAATTAAAATTATTATATGATATCCTAGAAACCAGAAAATATGATAGCAACAATAGTTTTTACAATTTTTTGGATGATATACATTTGAATAAAGATGATTACATCATAACAATACAAATTACATTGAAACAACCGATGATTTTATTGGAACGAAAATCCTATCACATTTAGAACAATAGCTTTGCAAATAACATAGCACAATTATGGAATTCAAATATTGACGCCTAGTTTGTGCTTAATGCCTATTAAACCGCATCGTAATGCACATCTTACATGAAAAAAATTGTCAAATCAATGACAAATGCATTCAAAATAATAAGAAGATAACATGAAAAGAGAAAAGTAAATTTTATTGAAATGATACGTTCATTGGGAAACACTTTGCCTAATCTCCAACAAATATTGATGCAACAAGTAGTGCATATAACACTTTCTCTACCATTGAATCATAGTTCATGGGAATGCATATTTATAAACACAAGACCAATGTATGAACGCACATTTATCCCCAAACCATCGTTCCTGCTAAGACAAGAAGATGAAAATTCCGAAAATGTCATGTATAATTCCATTATTGATTATCACATTGCTAGATCTGATGCTATAAAGCATGTATGTCTTGCTGAATTTGCGTCAAGGTTCAACAAAAATGGAATGCCCATTGAAAAAATAAAGAAACCAAGTTAATGTGATTCATCAAATACAAGAATCACATTGACTATGAAAACTATTGCAAGAAAAGCTTTTTCTATTTGTCCCATTTGAAAAATCTGAGAATGCATTGAAACAAAACTTGGCATCATGGGAAGCCGCTTATATACTATATGAAAACAAAATCAAAATAAATGAACCTAAATTTTCATATAACACCAACCCACTATGGGGTAATCTAGAGAATGCAATCCACGAAATCGAGAACAATTCCATGGATTCCAGTAATACAATAAAAAAATAGAAAATTGTTGAACACCGGAGTGAGAAATATGATCTGAAAATAGACCTACAATGTTCCCATCACCATGAAAGAAAAAGACAGCTGAATATTGGATTCGATTTGTCTGAACATCCATTTCTACATGAGAATGTTGAATATCGCAAGACATGAATAATGCTCAATAGGGAGAAACAAGCAATTATAAAAGGCATTGCAATGAAAATTTGTATGAACATAGAGAAACCATTGTATCTATTTCTAACTGGAGGAACCAGAACTTGGAAAAAAATTCACAGCAAAAGATATATTTTAAATGCTTATACCCCTTTATGATGCACACTATTTAACTGATCATTTGAAACCAAAGGGATTGATACTAGCATACATAGGCAAAGTTTCATATAATGCAGGTGGAACAATTGTCCATTATGGACTTCTCATGTCGTTTAGCAATTTTTCCCCAACACCACTTAGAAATGAAACACTAGATGCACTCGGAAAACTTTACCAAGAATTGAGACTAGTTTTCATTGATGAAGTTTCCCTTCTAGGAAGTTGCTTCTTGTTTTGCATTGATGATCAAATGAGAAACATTAAACATGTATAGACAAAGTACTTTGGAAACGATGACATTATATTTTGTGGTGACCTTTATCAAGAAAAATGTATACAAGATTCCGTATTATTTGAACAAACTGTTTTCAACAAACAATGAATCATATATGATTTTTGGAAAGAAAATGTAAAATGCTATGAATTACATATACAACGCGTCAAACAGATGATAAATTCATTTGAATATTGAATAGATTGCTCAAAAACACTCAAACAGAAGATGATCTAATATATTTGAACAAAAATTGTGGTAGGCCAACACCTATTCACCCTACTTTCCACTATCTCTTTTATAAAAATAAAGATGTTGATTTTCACAACAAATGTTTTTTGGCACTTGTTCCTAGACAAGAAATTGTCATCAATGCCATCAAAGAGAAGAAGAAAACCAGGGTGATTTTCCTTCACATGTACATACAACAACATTTCCTTTAGAAACAATCATGAAATTAAATATGTTAGTTGAAATCTATGTTGGAAATTATGATTCACAAGATGGCCTTGTCAATGGAGTAGATGGAATCATTAAAACCTATACAAAAAAAAATGATATTGATGTCATGTGGATCAAGTTTCTTGATACAAACATAAGACATTGCCAAACAAGAAAATTGGATAGTTTATATAGCTAAGGTATTTCCGAAGATTGGATCCCTATATTACGAGTACCAAAACCAATAAACCATCAATAAAGATAGACCATATCAAAATAAAAAAACAAATTCATGTTCAATTGGCATGTGCATGCACAATACATAGGTCACAGGGCCTCACACTAGATAACCTTACATTTGATCCTTTTGGAATATGAACTCATGGATTAGTCTACACAACCTTGTCTTGTGTTAGGAACATGCAATCTGTGTTCATATTAAAACCTTTATAGAAACAAAAATTCAAAGTTCAAAAAAAAAATAGTAATTGAAATGGACTGTCTACGAGAAAATGAAAAATGGGAGCTGGATTATAAGTATCAGTCTTTGCACACAAATCCATTCACATATGTTTTTTCTTTAAACACTTACAACCTAGAAACCTTTATTAATGATGTACTCAATGACTATGATCTAATGGATGCTGACATTTTGTGTTTTCAAGAGACACATTTGAAACAAGATACACTGTAACAAAAGTTCAAAACCTTCACTTGCATATCTAACTATAGAAAATATGTATTGCTCATATGCTTCAAAAAAAGCATAACGATCCTTGTACATATTCAATTTGGTGAAGACAATGTAGAAGCACCTATGGCAAACATCGTTCTACATGGAATGCAAATCAGAATCATCAATGTTTGTGCATCACCCTATGCTACATTGCCCAATATACTAAGTATTATTGAAAAATCATTCCCTAATATATCTATTGGCGAACCAATACTCATTGTAGGAGATTTCAATGTTAACATGCATCAAAGTAGCAATAGAATAAAGACACTAATAGACTATATGGATAGCCACAACCTTCGTTTCCTTCTAGGCACAAATTCCTATTTGCAAACATCACTTATTGATCATGTATGGTCTAACATAAAACATAGCTACAAGATCTGCAAACTGGATACATATTGGTTAGATCGTGACACAATTTGTTTCATAATGGAACATATATATGAAAATGTACCATAAAACATTTTGAACACTTTCCCTATTTGCAATTAAACCATTTTTCCTCGTTTTTGTTGCCATTGAACCTTATCCATTTACTAATGTCCTTTTGAAAGCACCCATATGCAAACAAAGCGTCTAATGCAATTTCCTTTCTGCTATAGAAGCAAAATGGATCAAAGCTGCAATGAGAAAAAACATAAATGGGAAGTATTTACAAATACCATATCTCCCTGCCTTTTGTTATTATATATATATATATATATATATATATATATATATATATATATATTTTATATATAGACTTGTTAGCATGTATCCACTGTTACTAATTTCATTTTTCTTCCCATTTCCACTTGCATTGCAACAAACAACTTGCAACTTTGAACAAAAAAACCATAGAAAAAGAATAATAAAAAAAATTGCAAAACAAAGCATAAAGGAAAGTTAACCTATGCATATTGTTTGTGTGCATCTGTCATATCTGCCATATACACATCAACATTGTCTCAGTGTAATTGACTCTAATTTGCATGATTTTTGTACAACACGAATGCATTGTCATCCATTCTGATATCAATCAAAGAATTGAACATCCGTAAATATCAAAAATTGTTTCATGGTGATGTCATGGTAGTCTACACCACATTTCTAGACAAAGCACTAAAAATTCGTCAAATATTGTGTGTTGATTTGACTGATCAACAAGGACTGATGACAATGACGATTGTTGTTCCAAGTGACCTCATCGAAAAACTCAAGTAAAAGATCTTTGTAGGAAAAAAATTTGCAGTCAAAAATTTCCAGATTGCACCAAAAACAAACTATGACAGTGGCAATTATGACCATACTATACCGTTAGACAACATGAGCATTGTAGAGAACATTGACACATTTTTTGCAGAATATGAATTTGTTCCCAATGCAATAATAAAATAGTTGGGAGAAAGTATAGAAACACTCCCAATTGCAACAGTTGCAGTGCTTGTAACAATAGCTCAAAAATTTGGAATGCAATATACACTCAAAAATAAATACATAAGCTCTAAAGACGACAAGGCATCAGTAATATGCTCAACCATGCACCACTCATCCATTAGTATTATGCATTTCATCTTATTGTCTACATGTAATTTGAACAATTACATTTTATTTTTTATTTCTTTTTTCTTTTTGCAGGCTTGTTTTACACTACAGCTACAACTATTAGAAAACTTTGCATCTATCTACAATGAAATATAACAATGGTTGAAAACTGGAGATATGTAAACCATTCTCTTCAAAAGCATAACAAAAAGAAAATACGCCAAGGAAAAAACATTTTGTACAACACAGGTCACTTTCATTACACATTTGAAAATTGAGATAGAACAAGACCTCAAAAAAATAATTGACAAACAAATCTAGGTAGGCACATACTCAGTAACCAAGTTATGTTTCATAAGACAACTATTTAATTTTTTCTACAAATCTATTGACTAGTTTTCTTCTCTAACAGGTGCAAGGAATACTTGTCATTGAAAATGCATACTCAACACCATTTGAACATGTTTTTGTAGTATGTAGTTACCCAATGTCTTCCTTTGCAATGATAGAAGAACTATGAATACTTTTTGTTAAGTGCAAACAAAAACCCCTTTTATTTTTCTACATTTTATGAATTTCACTATAAGAACTTGTTGATGGCCAAAAATTACCTCATTAACATGTAACGGAGACCACCCGATTAGAGCTCCAATTAAGCCCTTATCTGTTTGGTTTGGCGGTTCCAACTGGTTCTATTAGGTCCATCTACCTTGTCTCTCTCCTTGATGACTTATGATATTTCAATTTCTTACCAAAAAAGAAGATAGATATCAAAATTACCTTCTTACTACTAGCTTACAAGAAAGCAACCCTTAAGCTGACTTGAGGTCTCAGCTAATCCACACTAAAGTTTTCCCTGTAGGTTGTAACTCTGTATAGAAACTACTTGCAAACGAATTCGTAAAAATAGAAAATATGCAATGATGAGAACATAAAAAATATATACATTGAGATTTTCCCCTAGATCCCAAAACTAGGACTACAAGATTGGTTTTTCATTATATTCATTTCAATGTTAGAATACATATATATACATGCCGAAGTATTTATAAACCCTAATCCAATAACCTGGGATTAGAACATAACCATGGTAGTTCCCTTGACCGAATCTACAAAATACCACGAGAATAAAACTATCATGCCAAAAACCATGTGCAAAACCCATGCACAAAACCATGGGTAGGTCTGCTTGCAACTAGTCGTGGAAAGAATATAACACATCCCCAACTTTATCCCACTTATTGTTTTATTTTCCGCACAGGGGGTCATAGGAGAGCTTAGACATTGGTCCAGCATTGCAATGCCCATTCTTTCTCTACACCAAGAAAACTTCCATGTGCTCACAGAATTCATCAATGCATCTACAACATTCTTCAAAGTGTCCACCTTTACCAGTGACACCTTTTTTTCCTCAACCATATCCCTCATAAAGTGATACTGAACATCAATGTGCTTTGTCTTTGAATGATAACCAGGGTTCTTTGCCAAAAAAATTTCACTTTGGATGTCACAATCTATCCTTATAGATCGTTGTACTAACCCCATACTTGGACACTATCTCTGTAACCAAACAACTTCCTTTCTTGCATGAGTGGCTACCATGTATTCTACCTTTGTAGTTGAAAGTGCCACTACAAACTGTCTCTTGCTCATCCAACTGACTGCTCCTCCCAAATATGTTAAACACATACCCACTTGTAGATCTTCTTTGATCCTGATCTCCAGCCTAGTCTACATCAACAAAGCCATGGATGTCCAAAACTCCATCCAATCTTGGTCTTCCTTGGTAGCATAGACCATAATCACTAGTGCCACACAAATACCTAAAAACTTGCTTCACTATTGTCTAATGCTCCTTCCCTGGTCTTGACATAAACTTTTTCAATACTCCCACTGCATGTGCAATGTCTAGTCTAGTATAGACCATTGCATGCATCAATCTACTGAATGTAGTTTCATATGGAATATGGGACATGTCCTCTTCCTCTTCTTGTGTCTTGGGACACTGTTCAACAGATAAATTTACACCTACAGGAATAGGAACCTTCACTGGTTTACTATCCTGCATATTAAACCTCTGCAATATTGTCTCGACATACTTCCTCTGGTTTAACCAGAGCTTCCTCTTTGTCTGATCTCGTTTGATTTCCATGCCCAAAATATAGTTTGCAACACCAACATCCTTCATGTCGAATTTGGAGGAAAATTGGGTCTTCAAATCCTAAATAATTTCTTTGTCATTTCTAATCAGCAACATATCATCCACATGAAACACCAAATAAATAACTTGGTCACGAATTAATTTAAAAGACACACAATGATCCCCTTTTCTTCTGGTGAAGCCAAGTCCCCATATATATGTATCAAATTTCTGATACCACATCCTTAGTTATTGTTTTAACCCATACAAACACTTTTTTAACTTGCATACTAGTTCTTTCTTCCATATCCCCGTGAAGAAATGTCGTATTCACATCCATATGTTCTACCTGAGAATAAAAAACAACAACAACATATAAAAGTAATATAATTGAAGCTAACTTGGCAACATGAGAAAAAATATGACCAAAATCAATTTCCGACACCTGGGAATAACCTTTTACTACCAGCCGAGATTTGTATTTCTCCACCTTTCTTCTGCATTCAACTTCATCTTAAACACCCATTTTTTTCCAATGGATTTCCTTCCATCTGAAAACTCCACAAGATCCAAAGCCTCATTTTTGTCCAAAGATGCCATTTCATCAACCATGGTCTCTTTCTAGAGTTTGTCATCCTCTGAATCCAGTACCTCCCTGATAGTAATTGGATCGTCATCAGTAATAGATAAAGAAAAATTTGAACAGAAAGAATATGGACTATACCTTTCTAGCTTCCTTCTCTCTTGAATGGATCTTCTCAAAGTTGGCGATTGTGGCTCTTCATCTTCTGATTCTTGTTCTACTCTAGAGTTTGATTCTTCCTCCTTTAGCTCAAACTCTATCTTCTTAGGTTCCTTTAGTAGGACTTCATGTTTAATAACATATTTCACCTCTATAAATACCACATCTTGGTTGTACACAACCTTCATTTTTTATGGGTTCTAAAGCTTAAAACCTTTTAAACCATCCTTATACCCAATAAAGATGCACCTTTCATATTTACTATCCAACTTGTTTCTTTTCTCCTTTGAAACATGCACATATGCATTACAACCAAATACCCTCAAATGTGGAAGAGAGGGTTTCTTATGAGTCTATACCTCATGTGGAGTCTTATCCTCCAACACTGATGAAGGTGATATCCCTTTTGCCCTCTTAGCACCAGATGGGAAACTCACTCTATTTTGTTTCTCATATACTTAATGTTCACAAAGATCAAAATCCAGAGAGAAATTAGACATACCTTCTACCATTACCATTACCATGCAGTGTTCATCATGATTCTGGTTTCTAGGTCAGATTACGTCAAAGTAGATAGATCTCTATTTTTTTAGTCTTTCTTTGATTAGTTTTGAGAGATAGTGTGCAGATTACCTGTAATCCATCCCTGCCTATCCTTCCTTCCTCACACAACCTGCTTCAACCCCAAATTCCAGATTCCTTCCCTTCATTTGCCACACTTTGCTAGTTTGACCTACTTTCTTCATTTTTGTGCAACATTTCTCCCTCCATCCCTGAACAAATCCAACTGTTTTCATCGCTCCTTAGTCTCATTTACCAGGTCCTAGACCTCTTCACAGCCTCATCCATCCTCCATTTCCACTTTCCCACCGTTTTTCCTCCATCAACCCTCATAAATCCTCTCTCGACTCTTCCTGTAGAACCCCTATAGACTTCCTGTAGAAGATCACGTGAGCAGTTTCTCGAGATCTGATCGCTATGAAACTCTCTGGAAGGGTGCTAGGGACCCCTTAGGCCCTCTTCTCACCTTCCCAACCTCCTGCAAACACCCACTCCATTTCCTTTTGCCAATAAACCCCTGCACAGTTAAACATAATTGAGGCACATGCATAATAATCTTGCAAAATTACTCAAAAATACAAAAAGATGTGTTTTCCATATTTTCCCTTAGAAGTAGCTTAGTCACATGCATTTCACCATTCTAAGAGTCAATGGCATCCATTTCTGCAACTTACATCTCTTTTCTTGCACTAGTAGGGCTAGTTGGTAAAGCTAGGGTTTTCTAAGGTTTGCGTTTCCTTTCAGCTTTCAGCTTCTTTATGCAAGTAGATTAGCCTCCTTTGAGTTAGCTTTCATCCATCACAATTAAAAGATTCTTCTAAGAGCTCATAGAAGTTGGATTAAGCTCCTAGAAAAGTTGTGCCAACTGGTCAAGTGACAGCCTGTGACAACAGCTAGTACTTATGCATACAACACCGTTGCTTCCAAGTTTGTTACGGACTACCGGGTTGATAAAAGTAAAGAAGGGAGTCCCAGGAGTTGCAACATCATTTCTGCAATACTGGAGCCCACCAGTACAGACACTCTTTCCAATAGAGACATATAAGATTTGGAGATCACACTCTCCTCAGAATGCGTTCGGAGAGAGAACCTTCAGTATCAACAAGTTCTAACTTCCTCATCTAAATATTGTCAAATTCAACATCTTTATGATACTCACTAAAAGTCATTATAATTCCACACACAGTAGTACTTGCCCACTCCGGAAAATTTAGCACCCTCGTGATATTCACTGAGAACCATTCTAATTGTGTGCACAATAGTACCTGCCCATTCTGGAAAAGTTATAGCTATTACATGTTTTTTCTTAGAAAATGATCAATAACCGAAAAGTTGAAATTTGAAAATTATATAAAGGATTCAAAGATGGGCTACTTAGACAAACTTAGAGTAGAGCTGCAGAGTCTTATCATTGTGTTGAAGAAGGATGTGACCAATCCAAACCTCAAATGGAGTGAAGAGAAGCGGATTTGCATGTACTGGTGTGTTGATCTGCAAGAGACGACACAATTTGGATTTGAGACCACAATCTGTTGATTGTACATTGGAAATCTAGCACTTAGATTCAATCCAATAACTAGTCGATCATCCCCTTCGATAACTTCATGTTTACACACATCGTTTGGAATTTTACGTGAAAGAGACTTGATTTGCCACATAAAATTAACGAAAATGTGTAGAGAAATATGTGTTTATCTCTGGTTTAGATTCTAACAATAGCTTGAAATTCCATTTGCACACAGCTTGTTTTAATTGCGTTATATATGGTTGGTGCATGAAATCATCAGTGAGATGCTTTGTCCAAGGACAAAGACAACAAGAGGATGAAGACGCGGCAACATATCTTCCCATACCTCAAGCGGTCATGCATATGTGTCTTCCTCAATATCATTCAGACAGATACAAAGATCCATCCAAGTGTCCTATTCCACCACTTCCACCTATTCATACTGTTAAGGGAAACATAATGGTTTCACTAAAGTTGTTTTCATGCACATGTGGATTCCCAAATTTGTTGTAAAAACATGGATCGAACGTCACTGAATACACTGAATAGTTTTGCAAGCAGTTGGCCCAGGATCTCCCCTCTTATGGGTCCGAATCTATAATTTCCATGAACACATAATTTCATTTTCCTAACATAAAAATCTGGCCAATAGTCCTGAGTGCAAATTCTTTGATGATCAACATTAATAGTAAGATTTGGTTGGATAAAAAATGTCATGAATATCAAGATTTCGCTCAACAGAATCTTTGACATTTCTTCTCTTGTAAATGGAAAAAAGATAAAAATGGAAATTAAAAATTAATTTTAAAATTTTAAATTATTTTTACATTCTCGTTTCAATTTATTACCAATATTAATAAATTAATGTTAGCTTATTAATGATTCTATAATGCAGAATAAACACTTAAAAGAATCAAAAACTTTAATGCCCAAGAAATCATACCTCCGGCCATTGATGTTGCTCACACTTCAAAACCAAACTTTCTGTTATGCTTGAGGCAGTCCCTTCTTTTGTTTTCTGATGTGTTTACATGCGTTGTTGGCTAGATCAAAACCGGTAGTCTCAAAGACCTCCTTGGATGGATGCATGCAGGAAAGAAATAAGAGATTCCAAAACTCGCCCGCTGGCCTTCTTCCTTCCAGTATCAAAACTTTACTTATTTGTATTGAAAACCTGTGTCAAGGCAAGACAAGTGAGCATATAAAAGTTGAAGAGAGAAAGTCTGTGGTGCATCAAGGCTTCTTACTGACGGAATTAGAATTTGTATCAACGCATTCTGCTATTTTACTTTCGTGAAATTAACACACTCACACTTCATCCAAAATCTTATCACCTCCGAGCAACTTCCAGGTGAACTTCAAAAGCACGCGTGAAACTGGTGAATCACATGAAACTGCGCCCTCCCTTAGCTTTGCAAAATTCACCCAAAATCTCTCATTTGTGAGGCACTTCCAAGCTCTGTTCACTCTAACTTGATGGTGTAAGACTAAAGGGGATTGAGTTAGTGAGCTTGGGGACCAAACAGAGGTATTTATAGCCAAGCTTCCATTAAGCTTCTGTTGGCTATGTGTCAAGTGTTCCACATATCATGGTGGAGAACTGCAGAGGGAGTAATGGACCACTCGAGGAGCTCCCAACAAGAAATTAATTTCTGCAGTTGGTTTCTAGAATTTAAGGAAATAACTACAGTTGGTTTCCATAATTTAAGGAAATGGTGGCACACTGTTGCCCATAATAAATCGGCGGCAGATGAATTATCGGCGGCCATTGGGAGCTTACATTCTCCCACTTGGTCCATACTTCCAATCTTAATGTCTCATCTTAAAACCCATTGTTATTATGTATTAAGTAATAGATACGTGAATCATGGCAATTAGTCCTCTAATAACAAGTATTATCTTCCATGTATTACTATGTATTTATTTCTATTATAATTTATGTGGCAACAATTTCTTAATTAATAAACCCTATGTTTATTCTTGGTCCTACACAGATGAATTTTCTCAAATCAAATTAAGGTGCACATAAATATGAGAAAAGCATCACAATAATTAAGAATTTCATTAAAATAACATTGTCTATACAATGAAAAACTACATAATGGAACCAAGTCCCATATTCATTACATGATCCTTGAATTTAAACGGTGGCATGCCCTTAGTCAACGGATCAGCGATCATCAACTCAGTGCTAATGTGCTCAATGACCACTTTCTTTTCTTTAACACGTTCTCTTATATCTAAATACTTAATGTTGATGTGTCTATTTCGAATCCCACTTTTGTTGTTTTTAGCCATAAAAACAGCAGTTGAATTGTCGCAATACATTCTCAATTGCTTAGAAACAGAATCCATAATTCTAAGCCCAGAAATGAAACTCTTAAGCCATACACCATGTAAAGTAGCCTCAAAACAGGAGACGAGCTTGGCTTCCATAGTGGAAGTGGCAATCAAGATCTGCTTGGCACTCCTCCATGATACAACGCCACTGGTCATCATAAAAATGTATCCTGATGCTGATTTGCGTGAATCAATACATCCAGCAAAGTCAGAATCTGAGTAGCCAATTACTTCCAAATTGTCTGTCTGTGTATACATAAGCATGTAGTTTTTGGTTCCTTGAAGGTACCTCATTACTTTCTTTGCAGCTCTCCACTGGTCTAAACCTAGATCACTTTGATATCGTCCCAACATTCCCACAACAAATGCAATGTCAGGTCTTGTGCAAACCTGAGCATACATTAGGCTTCCGACAGCAGAAGCATATGGAATGTTCTTCATTTGTTCCCTTTCAAAGTCGTTCTTCGGGCATTGGTTCAAACTGAACCTATCACCCTTCATAATGGGAGCGACACTTGGTGAACAATCCTTCATCCGAAATCTCTCTAAAATTTTATTAATATAGGTTTCCTGAGATAGACCCAAGATGCCTTGGAATCTGTCTATAAGGATCTTAATGCCAATGACATAAGATGCCTCACCCATATCCTTCATATCGAAATTTCTAGAGAGGAATTGTTTCACCTCACGCAGCAAACCCTTATCATTGGTTGCTAGCAAAATGTCATCCACCTATAAAACAAGAAAACAGATTTTACTCCCACTGACTTTCAGGTATATACACTAATCCATAATGTTTCTACAAAAGCGAATGAAGAAATTACATTATGGAATTTCAAATACCATTGTTGGGATGCTTGTTTTAAACCGTATAATGATTTCTTGAGCTTGCAAACTAAATGCTCACCATCACTAGAGGGGAATCCTTCAGGTTGTTTCATGTAAACCTCCTCCTCTATATCTCCATTGAGAAATGTCGTTTTCACATCCATTTGTTGCAACTCCAAGTCAAAATGGGCTACTAATGCCATAATAACGCGTAAGGAATCTTTCTTAGATACAGGAGATAAATTCTCCGTGTAATTGATTCCTTCTTTTTGAGTGAATCCCTTAGCAACAAGTCTTGCCTTGTATCTCTCAATGTTGCCCAATGAGTATTTCTTTGTTGTAAAGACCCATTTACATCCAATGGCTTTTGCATCATTAGGCAACTCAACAAGATCCCAGACTTCGTTACTCTTTATAGAATTCATCTCTTCCTTCATGGCATCGTACCATAATTCTGATTCTTTGCAACTCATGGCTTGTGAAAAGGACTGAAGATCATTTTCAGCTCCAATGTTGTAGTCAGATTCTTGCAGATACACAACATAATCATCAGGAATTGCTAATCTCTTTGGTCTAGTAGATCTTCTTAATGTTGTACCATCATCTTCCTGAGAAGCATGTGGTTCAAATCGTTGTTCAAAAGTTCTTGGAAACTCTTGAACTACCTGATCTACTGGAATGTTGTCAGCAACTTGTGGAACTTCAACAATTGGTTGTTCAACACCAGTTTGTACTTGAGGAGTGTTGTGAACAATAACCAATCTATCACTTGAGGTGGAAGGTTGAGATTATGAATGATCATTCTCAGAAACTATGTTCTTGGTTTGAGCGCTCCCACTGATCAAGTCATTTTCAAGAAACTTTGCATTTCTTGATTCCATAATCCTAGTGTTGTGAGATGGAGAATAAAATCTGTAACCTTTAAACCTTTCAGCATATCCAATAAAATACCCACTAATGGTCCTTGGGCCCAGCTTCTTCTCTTGTGGATTATATATTCTAACTTCAGATGGGCATCCCCAAACTTGCATATGTCGCAAACTCGGTTTCCAACCTTTCCATAATTCAAATGGCATTTTAGGAACAGCCCTGGTTGGAACTTGGTTTAATATATACACTGTCATCTTAAGTGCTTCAATCCAAAAGGATTTAGGAAGATTGGAGCTGCTAAGCATACTCCGCACTATGTCCAATAATGTTCGGTTTCTTCTTTTTGCTACACCATTCTGGTCGAGTGAACCAGGCATGGGGTATTGGGCAACAATCCCATGCTCTTGAAGAAATTTTCCAAATGGCCCAGGTGCTTGTCCATCTTCTGTGTATCTACCATAATATTCTCCACCTCTATCTAATCTCACGATCTTAATTTGCTTGTCGCATTGTTTCTCTACTTCAACCTTAAAGATCTTAAAAGAATCTAATGCTTCGTTCTTTTTATGAAGCATGTAGAGGCACATATATCGTGAGTAATCATCTATACAAGAGATGAAGTATCTCTGACCATGTGAGTCCATGTCTGGACTACATATATCAGTATGTATGATCTCTAATGTGTCTGAAATCCTATTGGCACCTTTCTTTGACTTGTTGGTCTGCTTTCCCTTTATGCAATCCACACAAGTCTGAAAATCAGTAAAATCCAGAGTATTAAGTATCCCTTCATTTACTAATCTTTTAATTCTTTCTATGGAGATATGACCTAATCTCCGGTGCCATAATTTAGAGGAATATTCATTAATAACACATCTTTTAGTGCCAATGTGAACATGCATTGAATCATAAGTGACATTGTTTTGTAAATTAATGTAGTAAAGACCATTAGACAAAATACCATTCCCAACACAATCAGATTTATAAAATAAATTGAAGGATGTTTCTGAAAAGTTAAAGGAATATCCAAAAGGTACAAGCCTTCAAACTGAAATCAAGTTTCTAGAAAAACTTGGAACATAAAAGTTATTTTCTAATTCTAAAACAAAGCCACTATTTAAAGTTAAATAGCATGTTCGTATAGCTTCCACATGCGAGCCCATCTTGTTTCCTGATAAGATGCTTTGCTCACTTCCCACTAACTTCCTTAGGTTTTTCAAAACCTGCAAGGAATTCGAAATGTGAATTTTTGATCCAGAATCAATCCACCAAGTGTTAATATTGACATTAACCATATTAGATTCATAACAAACAAACGAGATTGGATTACCTATGTCCGCAAGCCATTTTTGAAATTTGGCACATTCCTTCTTCATGTGTCCCTTCTTTTTATAGAAGAAACACTTGGAATCATTCTTGATATCAGCTTGGGGAGGTACTTTACCTTTCCCTTTTCGATTGGCTTGAGATTTTCCCTTTCCACGCGTTGCCAGCATTGCACTTTCTCCCAGTTCCATCACCAGTCTCCCTTTCTCTTGAACACACATGGTCATGAGTTCATTAATTGACCATTTATCCTTATGTGGGTTGTATGAGATTTTGAAGGGTCCGTATTGGTGCAGAAGGGTGTTCAGGATGTAGTGTACCGGGAAGGACTCTGATATTCCAACCTCAAGTTTCTTCAATTGAACCACAATGTCCCTCATTTGCATGATGTGCTCGCGTACACCTTTCACACTAGTGAGCCTTAGGGATGAGAACTTCATGATTTGGGTGCTTGCTAGTGCCTTGTTTGAAGTGACGAATTCATCATCAATGGCTTTCAGCAAGTCTCGGACCTTTTCATGGTGATCAATGGAACCACGAATACCAGTTGAAATTTCAGTCCTAATGAACATCATGCTTAGGCGATTAGATCGTTCCCATCGTTCATAAAGCGTGATGTCTACTGTAGTTCTGGTATTAGTGAGTGCCGGTGGTTTATCTTTCCTAATAGCATAGTTTATGTCCATCCACCCCAAATGAAAGAGAACTCTCTCCTTCCAGACCTTATAGTTATCTCCCTTAAGTTGAGGGATATCACAACGTATTTCAGAGAAATTTGCAGGTTGTACAACTGCATAAAAGTAAAGATCACATGCTTATGTTAAAAAAAATTGAGGCCTAAAAATAAAATTTCATGCTTTACCAATGTAAACCATGCTTAAAATTGAATCTAATGACATAAAAATTCTCTGTTGACTAAATTTTCAACTCAAGCAGATAATTATTCTTTATGATAGAATTTATCAAATTATTTACTTAATTCATAATTCTAAAGGGTATATTATGATTATAATTCGATATAAATTCTGTCTTAGATTTGAACTTTATGATAAAACTATTAATTCATAATTCATGTGGGTAAGTTATGAATATTTTATCCTAATTAATTATATAAATATAATAAAAATTCATGTAGGATAAAATTTATTATATTTAGTATAATTAATTACAATTAATGTCTAAATATTCTTTATGTGATCATAATCAACCATAATATATAATATTATTTAATTAGAGATGTTGTGGTCATTCTCTAATCAATTAAAAATTATATAAATCACACAAACATTATTTTTTTTATGCATAAAAATTAACTTGATATGTGAATAATTATAAATTGCATAAATAAAACTATAATATTCATGCATAACATCCAACGATGGGTCTTGTATACTCATCCAAAATAGCATGTATTAATTAGAGAAGAAATAATCAATTCATGCAAATTAAATATGAGCATTATTATAAATTTGCACAACAATTATTCAAATTACATATAATTAAATCAAATAAATATTATAAGCATAAAAATTGATCAAAATTAGACATATTTCCAAATAAATGTCTTAATTCAGAAAATTCTCAAAATATGGCATTTAGCCAAACAGAG
This sequence comes from Pinus tabuliformis, assembly GCA_031772625.1. Lineage (NCBI taxonomy): Eukaryota > Viridiplantae > Streptophyta > Pinopsida > Pinales > Pinaceae > Pinus > Pinus tabuliformis. Next base: position 1,257,105,818 of record CM062804.1, read on the forward strand.
CATGTCTATAAACACCAAGGCAGAGATAAAAAAAAAAGGCTTCGATACCAACTGATAGCATAATAACGATTCTATAATGCGGAATAAACACTTAAAATAATCGAAAACTTGAATGCACAAGAAATCATATCTTCGGCCATTGATGCTGCTCACACTTCAAAACCAAACTTTCTGCTATGCTTGAGGCAGTGCCTTCTTTTGTTTTGAGATGTGTTTACATGCATTGTTAGCTAGATCAAAACCGGTAGTCTCAAAGACCTCCTTGGATGGATGCATGCAGGAAAGAAATAAGAGATTCCAAAACTCGCCCACCGGCCTTCTTCCTTCCAGTATCAAAACTTTACTTATTTGTATTGAAAACCCGCGTCAAGGCAAGGCAAGTGAGCATATAAAAGCTGAAGAGAGAAAGTATGTGGCACATCAAGGCTGCTTACTGACGGAATTAGAATTCGTATCAACGCATTCTGCTATTTTGCTTTCGTGAAATTAACACACTCACACTTCATCCAGAATCTTATCACCTCCGAGCAACTTCCAGGTGAACGTCAAAAGCACGCATAAAACTGGTGAATCATATGAAACTGCGCCCTCCCTTAGCTTTGCAAAATTCACCCAAAATCTCTCATCCGTGAGGCACTTCCAAGCTCCGCTCACTCTAACTTGATGGTGTAACACTGAAAGGGATTGAGTTAGTGAGCTTGGGAACCAAACAAAAGTATTTATATCCAAGCTTCCATCAAGCTTTTGTTGGCTATGTGTCAAGTGTTCCACAGATCATGGTAGAGAACTGCAGAGGGAATAATGGACCACTCCAGGAGCTCCCAACAAGAAATTAATTTAACTGCAGTTGGTTTCCGTAATTTAAGGAAATAACTGCAGTTGGTTTCCATAATTTAAGGAAACGGTGGCAGACTGTTGCCCGTAATAAATCCGCGGTAGATGAATTATCGGCGGCCGTTGGGAGCTTACATTTAAAATTCTTTTACATTCTCATTTCTCGTTTTTGTTTTAGACGTGAAAGTTATTGCAATAAATCAGCGGTAGATGAATTATCGGCGGCTGTTGGGAGCTTACATTTAAAATTCTTTTACATTCTCATTTCTCGTTTTTGTTTTAGACATGGAAGTTATTATATTGATTGAAAATTGTGACACTCTGAGTTTACAAATACTAAGTGGAGCATTCATTTAGGAGTTGTTTTTAGTGAGACTTTTTGGAAGTTTTTCTGGTGGGGTTTTCCGATCTAATTTCTCTAAAATATGGCAAGAAATTATTGAAATCACAAGTTTTATAGTAATCCCTGCACAATCTAAGTGCCTTAGGGGTTTTTGAGAGTGGTGAATACATATATACAGTCAAAAAACCAATTTAAATAAGACAAATAAGTATTTCATCTCAATTTCTTCCAATTCCAACACCGGAAAAATCCAAAAAATAAGAACTCCATTCGTTTATGAAAATTTTATACAATTTTTCGAACTCAACGCTTTTATCAATTGTTAGTTGTTCTTTGAATTAGAGATTCCCGTGCGAATTGACTTTCAATCCATGCCTACTCCACGTTTTCAATAAAGTTATAAACTGTCTCGAGGACGACCTCGATGCCATTCCATGAACTTCAAACTTTATTATCTTAACGTCTACGTACTTGTTACTCTGTTTGTGGGTGAATCACCAGCGGAAATCGCATCTTTGTACATAATCACAAAATGAAAGTTAAAATTCATGCCTAATGCAATACTAAATATAGGAATATGGGTTGATTTTAGCAAAATATTTCAAATAATAAAAGGGGTAAAAGTTTATTAGTGATTTATGCCTTTGGCTGGTAGGTAAATAGCCTTTAAATAATATATTAATATAATAAGATATTATAATTTAATTTCGAATATATAAATATTTAATATAAAATTATAATAAAATTATAATTACAAAATATAAATATTTATTATATATTAATATAATAAGATATTATAATTTAATTTCAAATATATAGATATTAATAATAAATATGAAAATATATTAAAATTATAATTACAAAATATAAATATTTATTATAAAAATTATAATAATTTTTAAATTAATATTTTTTCAGTAATATTTAAAAATATTAAGTATGCGTAACCAAAATAACTTACCCGTGACGAAGGTAACTCGATAGCGGTAAAGCTTAACCAAATTTTATAAATATAGATTAAGATTCGATACCATGAAATTGAAAATGAAAATGATTAGAAAATGATAATTAGAGATAATAAAAAATAATTTTTAAATATAATAAAAATTATGGGTTTAATTTAACATTATTTATAATAGCTTAAGTGATAGTTTAATTGTTTGAGTTTTTGTTGCTAAGTATCTTGTTAACTGGAAGGTCATGGGGTCAAATCTTCTCGACGTTCTTGGGGTTAGGCCCGACCACATAAGCTGAAGAGCATATTTCTTTGGGTGGATTCGGTCAGATTATTACTCGTGGATGGAGCTGCTACTCAGTGACCGTGAACGATAGTTGAAAAAAAACATTACTTATAGTTTAACAATATATACAATTAATAAAAAAATAATAATAATTCAAAATTTTAAAAATGAGATAGTTTTGAAAATCATTACCCACGTGGCTTAGATATCTTAATATTGATATAGCCCAACTAAGATATCTTAATATTGATATAGCCCAACTAAAATGTATTCTTCTATCTTGCTTACCAACATAACCAAATCACGTGACTTAGAATTTATAGTGGTAGATTAAGGATTCAAAATGTATGGAAAATTATGACTGAGTGCACATGAATTGGATTATAGATACAACAATTTAGGGTATTGATTTTTGGGGCTAAAAAATTAGAATAATTTGTAAATTAATAGTTCATATAATTTAGTTTTTAAATTCTTCCACAATCCCTTGGCCTTAGTTAGGCTAGTGACTACTCTAGTTCTATGGTGTTACTAGCACCTAATGACCTAGCATGATAACATTTCAATGGGTAGAGAAACTACTAATAGAATTGCATGCTTGTAACATGCTTTATCAAAATGAGCACACCTCTCAACCTTTTGGCCATACAAAGGCAAGGAATGGATTCTAAGTCCAACATGAAAATGAAAAAGATAATATGAATGAAGAAGAGTGAACATGCACGCTAACTAATAAATGAAAAAAGGTAAACACACAACAAATGAGATTATATGTAGAAAGAGATGGTTCTTTATTCATATATTAAATCAATGAATCCCTTAAAAACAAGTTCGCACCGGGTAGCTCAAGTGGCAGTGGCCATGGAAATGAAGTCTCACCGAACCGGAAGTCTTGGGCTCGAATCTTGGGCTACCCTTCCCCCGTAGTGAGGTGTGTAATGGACATGAAAATCAGAGAGTCCTACGAAGCTTACAAAAAAAAAATGATTTGGACACATATTTATCTCAATGAGTTTTCTTATTATGGCTTATCCAATAGATTTTATAAGTATAACACCCTCCTCCCACATCTACCCAAACAATCGGCTAGTCAGGGTAAACATGCGACAAGAAACCACTATGATATGATTCAACCTCCGAAATCATGTTAAGAAAGTGGAATCGATGGGAACACACCATACAGACCTTCAACATCAACATTAGGACCCTCAGGAACCAACCCAACCTTTTTTCCAACCAGCCGTTGGGCCCCACTGACATTTTGGACCATTTGACCCCTAGATGCTCCCATGTTATAGGCCTGCTAGTGTCTAGGAGACTCTGGACACTCCCATTCTATAGGCATGCTAGCGTCCAAGGAATATTTTGCTCAGTGTTGTGCTAACGTCTCGGGCATTTGAGCCACTTTTTCAGGCCCATAACCCAAGTCACTGCCCAAAATTGAATGAGACCTTCAGAACAATAAAATAACAAGGAAATGACAATACAAATGAAATTATTAGAATAAGACCTTGATTGGATCCCTACTAACCATGACATGCATTTAGTCAAGCATATCACAAATATGTAATCTACAGGTGTAAATAACATATCTCAGCATAGGGGTCTCATACTTAACTGAGAATCGCTAAGAGGCATTGATGCATCAACACATTAACTATCATTTCATTCATTAGGTCATAGATACATTGTTCATTCATTTACATGTAAAGCATGATGAGAACCATACATAACTACTGTCATAAAAGACATATATAACCAACATAATAGCAACATAAATACCAATGAAATCATAGCCATATGATCCACATATAAACCAATATATTACTCATAGAAATACAAGGAGAAATAACCTCATATTGATGATGTAAAATCCAAACCCAGGATGGGCCTTCCACGTTCCAACCGACCGTAAAATGGTTGGGCCAAATCTCTCTTCAATGATTCACCCCCGTGCCATATTACAAGCATGAATGTGGGATCTCATAGAATGCATCAATCCAAAACCATCCAGGGCCTTCAGAGGCCATCCACCTCAACACATAAAACAATGATTCCACCTAACTATTGGACATCACAAAACCATCATCATATCGGTCTGTATCCAAGCCTTCCAGGGCTCCAAAGTGTTTATTACAACCAAGGCTCCCAGACTAGTAACTCAACCCACAAATTATACCGAGCTCTAGAGAATTTTTCCAACTAAGGCTCTAGGACTAGTAACTCAACCAACCAAGGGCTCCAGAGGATTTTTCCAACTAAGGCTTCGGGACTAGTAATTCAACCCAAGTTGTTACAGGGCTCCAGAGCATTTTTCCAACCAATGATCTAGGAACTAGTAACTCAACCCAAGCTAAGGAAACATGAGAACCAACCAAAACAAACAAAGAAATAAACCCACAATTTCCATGGATATCCAGGAAATGGAAGGGCTAGGAAAATCCACTGTTAATCTCGACCATCCTCCATGCCAATGAAAAATCATAACCAACAAACCACATGCATATGCCATGCATGCCAAAACTAGTGAGGAAAACATACATGCAAATTGGTACCTATAATCAAAACCCATTGTAGTTGTTGATCATGATGTCCTCTTACACCTTCCTACTCTTCCTTTTCCTTCTTGCTCCAAAAATCCAAGTATGCACCACCCTCCAAGAGTGCTCTAAGAAAATTCTAAGTATCTAAGAGTATGAGAGAGAGATAATAATGAGAGAGCTCCAAAACTGAACTGGCAAAAGGTTGCCAACTGATCCTCGGAAACCTTTTTATGAATGAGGCCTCTATTTTCTTAATTTTCCATTATTTTTGTTCAATTTCCTCCTCACGTGCAACTTGTGACCTTTCACCTTCCTTTCCTCCTAATTTCCATCATTTACATAAATAAATGTGCCAAAAATGCCATTTTTCCTTTCCAAAGCCTTAGCCATTGCCTTTGTCAATTTCCTTAGCCATTAATAACCAAATGAACACCCACACTAGGATGTCTTGCCCAACATTCAACTTGGAATAAGTGTCCCATTAACCATGGTTATTATTTTCCCTTTATTAACTTTTATTACATGGAATTTTCACTAGAGTTGTTATAATAAGCTATCTACAAACCTCAATTCTAATATATAACAATATTGTAGCAATTACATTTCTGCATTTATTTTTAACATTTTTGGCAAATGGAGAAATGAATTCTCTATTAATGTTAGCATATCTCTAGATATTATAAATTGTTCCCTACGGCAAGACTTAGTGAATATATCATCCATATTTTCATATATTACAATACTTCAAATTAGTCACTTTTGATTGAGTTTTATTTCTTACAAAATGATATTGAATTCAATGTATTTTAATGTTGCATGATAAATCGGATTATTTGCCTATTTTAATTGACCTTTGACTATCCCACTTTATAGTTGTAGGTACCCCTACCTTTCTCCCATGTCTTTAAAAATGCACCTTAGCCCACTTGCTTCATATATAATATTACAAAACGCTTTGTACTTAGCTCTAGTAAAGGATAATGAAATAAAAGCAAAGATGAACCCCCTAAAATTCACCAATGTCAAAATAAGTGACATGAAGACTCATAATAAAGTTGACCCATAATTTACAAAGAACTACTAGGGAACCTACTTATTGTTGTAGGGAGGTCTATCAAATCCCATAAACCACCTATTCATTGAGTAGTATTAATGTGCATCGTTGGAATGTGCACCATTTCATACAAATGTCTCCTTTACAGATTGAGGGACTTGTTGGTTATGTGAATGGGTCTAGAGTCAAACATTTGAAGAGTCATTTCTTTGGTTATATGAAAAATATTTACGTCTTAAATAAATGCAATATGAACAGTACTCTCTCATCTTAACTCTATATCTAGATATATCACATAATTCATTATAGCCCTGGCTAATGGAAGTGATAATGTTTTCAAGTGAAATGGCCAATCAAATATAGAGTAGACCTCCAAGCTCATCAAATGTATTTTTGAGTTGATCAAAACATTGATTAATTTTAATTTTTGTGTCCAAATTTTGTGGAAGGTTTCTTTTTAATTTTAGACAATGGTTTTATTTCACAATATAAATTAAAAAAAAAAAATTTAAATAAAATTTGAAATAAGATGTACCTAACTTACTTCCCCTCATCAAAGTTAATTCAAACTAGCAATAACTCACTAGTGGTTGGGAAGAAAGAATAAGAGGAAAATGGGAGTTGCATTGTTTTTGTTTTATGTTTTTATACAAAATATTATACATGCATTTTTAATGCATAATCATTATTTCTATTAATAAAAAAAATTGCAACTAATTAGAAAGAAGATGTAATATTTATGCCAAGATTAATTTAATATTAAGATAAGTTAATTCAAAATAATATTTAAAAAAAAAAATTTAACATAAAAAAAGATATATATTTTTCTTTTTTTTTTAATTAAATTGATACTAGATTCACATAATATTAAAATTATTTTTCTATAGTTTGCTAAACTAGAAATTAGATCATCAACAAAAGCTAATGTCTTTTATCTTAAATGTTCATATACTAACGAGATACATACAAAGAGGTTTACAAACCAAGACTGCATTATGCAATACATTATGCTACAATAGGAACATAACTATATGCATGTCTAGATGTATTGGTAAATTCCAAGTGAATTAGAAAAACAATAAGTTAACTAAAACCATCAAGTGGACATGGACATATCAATAGTGTCGAGAATGACTAGATTGACTAGAGGTGCAGGATTTGGTTTCTTGCATATATACTCCTTAATGCAAGCCAATAAAAAATCTAGGCTGTCCAGTCATTTTGTAATAATCTTGTGTTCCTTTTGGATTTACTCTAAATTCTTTCCAATCTCCATTTTGATATCATTTCTCTCCAAGACTACTCTGCCTAGCAGAGATTTCACCTTCCAATACAAGTCCACAATATGGAGATATTGATTGTCTTCTACAAATCTGCTTGGGATATGGAACCTAATCCACCAACTGAACTAGAATCTTTGAATCAAATTGATCATCTCTCTTCTAAATTTTGACAGCTTTAGCATCATTCTCTCTTTTTAATTTTGAAAAATTTATTATCACGAATTTTTTCTTGTATATATGAGGGAGTCTGAAGGTGATAAATATGATTAGAGGAGATACCTCTTACTCTAGCGCACACACCATTATGAATCCATGACTAACTTCTCCATTGTGTATCGTCACACATTGACATGGCATGATGAAGAGTGTAGCACGAAGGGAGAGGCAAGGAGAGAGCGAGGATTGCAGATGATAGAGCATGTTAGTGAGAACTAACAAGAAATGGTTGAAAAAATACTAGAGAGGAGAGAAGACATGACCCCAAATTTGACAAGTAAATTTCTAGGAGCATAACAAAAATTGAGACCAATTAATGTCTCCTACAACAAAAAACCAAGAGCTACAAGGATAGGAAATAGAGACCCAACTACCTCTCGAAACTAAAAGAACTTGAGCAAGCCATAAATACTTAGAATATAATACTAATGAATAAGGATAGAACCAAACTAGAAGCCATAACAGATGGAAAATAAGTAGTGTTAGCTACCTATACCAATAGGTTTCATATTTCATGATTGGCAAATAAAAGTTCCAAATATGCTCTACTTTGGTGATTCAAAGATCCCATATTTCCATGAGAAGACAAGGTGTGTACAAAAGCTTGATGTTGACTCAATTTTGATGGATGGTCCAACAACCTAATCTGGATCATGCCATGTTTCAATTTTTGTTGTAGAATAGAGAAAGAAGTCTGTCCAAACTGTTTAATCTTGGCAGACCAGTAGCTAGGTAGAGAAAGTAAGGTTCCCAACTGCTTAATCTGGGACCTTGGAAGCAATAAGAGTAGCCTTAGATAGAAAGTCAAAAGGAAAAAGCCAAAAGAAAAGAAAAGGCACATAAGGGTCTGCAAGTCTAAGTGCACCCTCCATGAAGAAACAAAAAATGCTAGGCAAGTAGATGGGGTTGCAGAAATGTCATTCATTTCAACTGAATCTTGCTGGTCTAGCATAAAGGAACATTAGTGGATAGAGAAGCTCCTCTTCTCCATCATGTTGCAGCAAAGCAAAGGAGCATGACTAACTTCCTTTTCTCCCCTTTCACATTCATTACTAACATCCCTTCATCAGTTGTGTTCATGAAAGAGAATCAAAGTTTTATGGTGGTTCTTGTTTCTTTTAAAAGCCACATTTCTTGTCTAAAATCCTTTCATTTTGATCTACTCCCTAAGCTAAGTTGTTTTCATATAAACTTAGTGATATCACTCCTCATTCACCTCTTACATTCATATTAACCCCTAAGTTCTTAGTATCTAAATCCCCTATGTTGCCCTTTCCCTATTATTATAAACACTATGGTGTATAAACCCCAAGCATTCTATAAATATCCCTTTCCCCCTAGCATTATAGCCATATGTTCACAGTCAGGGATTAAATTGACATCTAGTCGGTTTAAGAACCCAAACCCTACCCCTCTTCCCCCTTCAGAAGTTATATAAACCACTAACCCCTTCATTTGCTAAAGAACCTTGTAAATAAACCCATTTTCACCCCTAACCCGCTCATTTGCAAAAACACATGAAAACCCACTTTTTCATTTTACCCAAAGTTTGGGCGCTATGCGCGTTTTTATAAAAATACATTGAAAACCATACAAATCGCCGAAAGTCCTAAAGTCCCCGCCGGGCGCATCCTCCAAAGAAAAATATTATTTTATTCCCGCCCCCTTCCGTATTGACCTGGCACATTAACGATCCGTCGACCGTCGGATCTGGCCCTTTTCATCGGACGGCTCTCATACATTTCGGACCGGGCCCGACGTCCGAAAGTTACCTTCCGAAATTTGTCAGAGGGTGACGTCAGGCCTCTGCCACGCGTCACCCCCAAATCGTATCGGAGCACCCTCTGACAATTCTGCTTCCGTATAGAGAGTGGTGCGATATTAAACCGCTTACCGTTTCCGGTTTCTGTGAACCCGCCTGGCCAACTTCACTACCACGTCATTACCGTGTCACTGCTACATCACCGCCGCGTCAGCGCCCCCGTCCGCCACTGCTCTGACCTGCCCGCCACCTCATCATCCCCGTGGACCACTCTCAAGCTGCCACGTCCCTCGATGACGTCATGCTGACGTCATCCGACCTTGACCCCACTTAATGACGTCATGTTAACGTCATCCAAAAAAGGCGCCAAATAACCCAAAAGTCTATATTTTGGCCAAAATTCATGTTTTTCGTTACTTTTGCGAAAAAGACTGTTATTCCCCCTGCATGCATTTTACGTCCAAATCCATCGCCGACCAGTTGAAATCAACCAGGAGACCGCCGGCGCTTCCATCCCACCTGCATTTGCAAACTTTGCCAAGCAATTCACCAGGTATTTATCAAATTTACCTCCCCTGCGCTCGGTTGTGTCCATAATTGTCTGAAACAAAGTTAAAAGAGTGGGCAAGCTTATAATTTACCAGCAAATACCCTGTGGCTAGCCTCCATTTTCAATTGTAAAGTCGAAATTCACCTGCAGAGCCTTGTTTAGCCAAATTCTCACAAAACATACAGTTAGTTCGCGCATTCGTGAACTAAGAACCCAAGCCGCACCAATTCACCCTGAAGAGAGTTTTAAGGCCGAGCATTTGCTCTAGTAGTCCTCTGTGCAGTATTCCAATTGCTGTTGTTACAATTTACCCTCTCTTCCTCGCAATTCACCTCTATATTGCAAAAATATTCCTCTGTGTTGCTCTGCATAGTAACACCAGTGCATACAAACAGAAGCCTAAAAGTAAACATGGATGCACCAGTAGCTCCTGTAGCCTTGAACATTGCTCCATTAAATGCCCCTCAGAGAGAATTAGAATGGAAACCATTAGCAGACCTCGATTATCAGATATCAGAAGAAATGCTAATGCACAGCAAATACCACATCCACTTGTTAAACGAACTGAAGATTAAAAATGAGACTGGAACAGATGTATTGGGCATTTGGGATTCTTTCCTCCCTCTCTTCAAGCTCCCCTAGGTCAACCAGTTTCCTGACCTAATCCACCTATGTGCTGAATGCTACGACGCCACTCAGAGGGCTGTGATTGACCCTTCAGGCTCAGTTGTTTTCTATGTCACCCCTGAAGCCATCAGAGAGATGTTGCACTTCAAAACTAAGAAGAAATTAGTCCCTTTATCACTGGCTGATCTGATAAAGCAAGGAGCTAAATTGACAGATGCTCAGGTCACCAAAATAGATCAATTGTACATTGACTCTGACACTGTGAAGTACCCTCCCATTTCTCATGTTTACCTCAACCAATGGGCAGAGACCTTGTAGACATGATCAGTCCCATTCTGGGCTACAATTCAATTGAATTTGTTGATGAAACTGTGCTGGTGATGATGCTCATGTTTTCCCCTGGCAAGTCTCCAATCTGCTATGACTATGCCACCTACATATCTGACAAAATACATGAGCAATTAATGAACTTGGCAAGAGAAAGGGTGTTTAGATACACCTCCTACATCTACCACTTAATTTTGTATTATCAACATGAGAAGTTTCACTTTGCTATGAAGAGAGTGGATGCACAAGGCAATCCAAGGTCAGTAGTCTATTGGTCCTCTGTTATCCATTGCAGATCTTGTTCTCCATACACTTATTGTGAGTTTATAGACCTCTTCATCCACCCAGCCATGTCTTTGCTTATGAGCTCACCTCCTCCTAGACTAACTGATGAGATGCAGAGGATTCTTCAGCTGTCCAAGGTATACAACATTGGGGATTGGTACTATTACCAACACCACACAGTCATTAGAATATATGGGTGTGAGTTGCCCCCATACAGATTGCCCAAATATGTGCCCATGAGACTGTTTGCCCTTGAATACTTCAGGCAGTTTGGGAATGCTGATGTGCTACATTTTTCAGGCAAAGGCAAGAAAGCACAGCTCAAAGTAAGAAACCAATTAGGCCACTTCATTTACAACAAAAGGGAAGAAGGTTGGCAAGAAGAAGACAGAATGCTAGAATCCCTTGGCCTACAGACCAGTTTCCTTTGGAAACCTTATGACCCCAATCACTTCATAACTTTAAGAAGGGTCAAGTATAGGCTGGCCAGTTATGACCACATAAGGTTGCCTCATATAGAAAAATATGAAAATCAAATAAAGTGGAGGTGAGGCACCTTAGAGGAAGCTGTCACACAAGAAGAATTAAATCAAAGAGCAGTTAAAAATCTCCAAAAGATGGCTGACTTAGAGCTTTGTGCACAGGTATTTGCTCTTCCAGGCACTCAAGTGGGAGCAGCTGCCTCATCCTCCACAGCACATCAGCAAGCAGCCAAAGCTACTGATCAAACCTCTAGCAAAGGCAAAGAGAAAGAGATGGAGCCAGAGCAGCCACCTCATGAACAGGTACAGCAGCAGGAAGTGCAGCAACAGCCACAGGAACAACAACAACAAGGGGGGCAGCAAGAAAAAGAACAGCCAGTGCAACAAGAGAAAACATCACAGGCCCCAAAACCCACCGGGCAACAAGCTCAGGATACTCTGCCTCCTAGGCAGAAGACAACAGTGGAGGCCTCAGTCCTCCAAACCCCACAAAAAGAAGACATAAGTAGAAAGAGGGACAGAGAGACTCCCCTCACAACATCAACAACTCATGGGGAGAAAAGACACAGAATGAATCCCCTTTCTGAGGAAGAAATGCCAATAGGGCAATCTTTGGGCATGGGCCCACCTAGCATGGAGGCATCTGCAAGTTCCTTCCAGCAGGAACAAGAGAGGACAGTGGGAGGAGAAGTCAGATCCTCAAGCCAGCAAAGAGGAGCTGAGGTGGGCATCAAGCAGTAGTTCATTGATATAAAGAAGAGGAATGAGCCCATAAGAGTACAGTTATATAATCATTTGTTGAAAATGGCTCCCACTAACCAGCAAAGACTAATGTCTGCATATGATGTCCAGGAGGGCAAGATGATCATGAGCCACTTTATGCCAGCCGTGTTGCAGCCGCAGTCAGCTGCAGATTACATAAGGACCAACCTTGAGGTCCTTGCCAAGGACATCCACCCAATGGATAAAATCGAATTACATAAGCAAACGGGTGAGATGGTGTATGCCTCCTTGGCAGATAAGACATTGGAGAACTACAGGCTAGAAAATAGCCTAAATAATACAGCTGCCCAACTAGAGCTGGAGAGAGCATCCTCTCAAGCAAAGGACAACAGAATCAAAGCCTTGGAAGAGATAATCATAGAACTTGGGCATGATCCCAAGGACATCAAGGCTGTACAAGCATTATTGAAGTTAAGGAATGCAGATATGGAAGCACTAAGGAAAACGGTAAAAGTCCCAGCAACCATTCACCCACAAACTGGAGAAGTTGCCCAGCTGAGACATGACCAAGATGCAGCAGCTATGCTAGTGTCCCTATACAAACAGCTCATCCAAACACAAGAGAAATTGGGAGAATCAGAGGCTGCACTGCAGGCAGTATTACAACATAAAGAAGGAGGACAAACATCTCAGCCTCCTCCAGAAATAATTAACCTGGAGGAACCTCCTCAGACTGTTGCTCCTCCTACTGAACAGACAACACCATCTACATCAGCAACTGCACCAACAACAGAGCAGGCTCCAAGCCTGGACATGCAGAAGCTCAAGAATGAAATCCAAACCCTGGAAGCCCAAATGGCAGAGCTAAATGAGGCCAGGGAGAGTCTAGCTAAGCTCAATGAAAGATATGACAAATCCAAGCAGACTGTAGCAGAAAAAAGAAGAGAGATAAAGGCTCTCAAGGATAAGATAAAGGAGCTGGAGAAGGAGCTCACACTTGATAAAGTGGTGGCTGAACTCAGGACAGTTTTATGGGCCAACATTGGCCAATCAATCACTGATCAATGGCAATACATTGAGACCATTCATGAGCAGATAGAGCTCATAGGGAAATCACATAGAGAAATCCAAAGATCAAGGGCATCTCTAGGCAATATGCCTGAGGTTGCCAATAGAATGATTAATGTGCTTAATAACAGAACAAGTGCTCAGCTGGCAGCAATGGGAATCTCCAGTAGAACTGAAACCATCCAGCTGATAAAGAGGGTCCTCACACTAAGAAACCTGGTACAAACACTGGAAAGAAGAAGCCAGGATATGCAGACAGAGGTTAATAAGTTCATGGACAAATTTGTGGCATTACAAAACAGAGGTCTTCCTAGCTTACTGAACAGCGTAGGAAGACTACTTTCACATGAAAATTATGCCAAAAGGATCAACACATTTGCTACAAATCAGATTACAGAAAGACCCAGCACTTCAGAAGAATCAGGGCCAGCATCAGGGCAGAGTCTCTACAACAGGATTGAGAACCTATTTTTCATCATGAATGAGATCCAACATTTGTTTGAAGTGCCTCCAAATTTCTACAAATACACAGAGGCAGATGAGACTCTAGAGGCAATCCTGAGACATCAATTGCCCACACAGGAATTCTGGACCAAAATGATACAAACAATACTGTAAACCAGAGCCTGTATTCAAGTTTTTCTTTTTTATATAAATTATCATGCACAGGAAAATTTTGATAAAATCAGCATGCATGGAGAAGAATGGGCTGAGCCAACTCAGCAAAACTATTCGGCCACTAAAGCAGCACTGACAGTCACAGGTGACAGGGCCGAAAAGATACAGGAGGACAGAGCCACAAAGACACGTCATCCAGCATTTATAACAGAACATTCAACCGACTCAGTGGCCTCCAAAGGTCAAAAAGTCTTCTGACAGAATTGAAGAGCATTTATGTTGTATTCAAAGCTGTAATAACTTCTTATCTGTTGTTCTGTACAAGTTGGTGAACATATTTATTTCTCAGATGACTCAACGCCTCAGATATTTTGTATGACTGTTTGTATATATACCCCCCTCGCATAAGTTTGCAGGGGTTGTTGTTGATTTCTCTTCTAGAGTTTCTTATGCTGTAAATTTCCAGAGTATTAATACAAAAGTGATGGAATTTCCAAAGCTCTGTGTTATCTGAGGCATTCTGGTGTTTTGCTGAAAGTTACAGGATTCCTGCGTACTTCATGGCACAATAAGTTCTCCTTAAAAACTCTTCATTATGTGTTTTGTTATCTTTTCATAGCTCATTCATGTTCCAGTGTTTCATAGTTGATGGCAAAGAAAAAGAATAGTTCCAGGATTTATTCACAGAATACCCTGAGCTCAATCTATGCTGTTATAAATTTTTTTCTTCAGTTATAGTCGTAAGGTGTAATTCTTAACTGCTGCACCTCCAAACTATATCTTTCACAGTGATTGTTGTTTCAGGAATTCAAGTTTTCTCCTTTGCAACATATCTCTTTCCTACACCCTCAGCTTAGTGGAAAATTCTTAATTGCTTTTCACTGGTTAATCACAGTTCATCATCACAATTTAAATTTTGTTTCATGATGTATTTGAATGGCCCTGCAGTTTCAGCAACTCAACTTAATATCTCAGACAACCTGTAGCCACAGACTCCATTGCCCAATGGACTAGAACTATCTGAAGATTTCCACCTTAGCTACAGAAGACATCCTTCAACCAAAACATAAAACCAAACCCTGAACTCATAACTAGCCTAAAATCTTCACAAAACAGAGACAAACCTTAAAGAGAGAGCCCTCTCTGATTACAGTTTGGCTAGAAACTGTAATCCAAAGATTGGTTAGTGGTTACCCCGGCCGTATTCCCTTGGGAGTCAAAGGGAACAACCTGGGTGTTAACATAATTGGCGACTCCGCTGGGGAGTTCCTCAGGATTTTCTAATTTCTGTATATTTCTTTAAGCTTCTTCAGTCAATTTTCATGCTAGCTTTAAGATACACTCAGTCACTTCAAAATCTTGTTTGGCCCTTGTAGACACAAAAATATTCCAAAAAACATACTCAAAAACAAGTTCAGAAGCTGGCTCCCAAGAAGAATCCGCGATATACAAGGTCAAATCCTGACCCCAACCCACCAACTGTTTTTGAAAATCCTAATACAATCCCTAAGATCATTAGGAAGCAGCAGGGACAGGAAACTCTTGCTGATTCAAGTCCTGAGACAGCTTATCCAAACCCTGTTCCAACTCCAATCAAGGTTCTATTTCGATCTACCCTTGATTCCCCCAGTTCATCCTCCACCTCTCAAAGCCCTCCGTTCACACCTCCATCCACTACACATATTCCCTTGACCAACACTCTAGTTTCCACCGTTCCCACTACCCCTGTTGTACCAGTCATTCATGTTATCCCAGTTATCCCTGTCAACCCTATAAATCCTGCAAATATGGCTAATAAATATGCACCCCTGCAGTTGCCTGCTAATGCTGCAGCTCTACCTCAGGACTACCAATCCAAGATCTCATATTTTGACTCCACTGGCCCTTTCACAGCAATTCAACATGCCAAAAGGATGCAAGACCATTTTGAGAACTATGAAATAGATGATGACAGTGTGAGAATGAGAATCTTTGTTCAGAGCCTGACAGGGGATGTAAGAACTTGGTTTAGATCACTGGCTGTAAATACCATCACAACTCCTGATGAGCTTTATCAAGCCTTTACTAACAGATGGGAGAAAAAGAAAGATCCCCTGCACATACTTGGTGAATATGATACAATCGAACGAGGTCCTCAAGAGACCGTTTTGGAGTATTGTGCAAGATTCAACAACGTATATAACGCAATACCACAGAATTTAAGACCTCCTCCTGATTTAGCCTTGTACAAATTTCCTGATGGTTTTGACCCTAATATGGCATATCAGTTGAAGGAAAGAGCCCCTGAAACCCTTGAAGATGCTCAAAAGGTTACTATCACAGTAGAAGCTAACCTGATTGCCAAAAGAAACAGGGCAAGATTGGAAAAGAGAACCACCTTCAAAGAAGAACCCTCAGCCTTTGATCAAAAACTGGATGCAATACTCACTGGTATGAAGAGATTGGGTGATAGAGTAGAATCATTTGAGAGAAAGTCATCATGGGAAGCACCACAAAATAACCCTATCAGGAATCCAAATTTTAGGAGAAATCAAAGCCCAATCGTTGGCAAAACCGGTTCTGATCCAGACATAAGACCTCCTTTTTAGGAAAACTATACTGAGGCCTCTAATCCGAATGAGCAAACATATGACACCCACATTAACCTGATGGGCCTGAATGATGAGCAGCAAGTTTTTCTGAGTCAAGAGGATCATAAGGATGATGACATTCAGAAATTCCAAACCAGGTCAGGTGAGTCATTTGACTTTAAACAAGGATATGACACAGCTGTTTATGAAGTTCATAAGCAATACAAGCTAAGAAGCAGAACTATAAATGTAACACAGCCTGAAAAAAAAAAGGATAGCCAACAGCCCAAAAGAGCTATGGTCACAAAACCAAGTGACAAAACTGGTCCAATTATAGATGAGGTAACAGTTGAGGAAATAACTGAAACATCCCCCTCAAAACAGCAACCAGTAGATACAACACCCTTCCAACACAACCCAAGCAACATTTCTCAAAAGACAAGTAAAAGGGATAAGCCTCAAGACCAAAAAGAGAATCAAGAGGAGGACATCAAGGATTCCATTGAAAAGGAAAGGGCTATTAACCAAAATACCAAGACCCAACCTGATAAACCTTTTGACTTAGAAGCTGAAATTGGCAAATTGAAGGTAGCTATTCCTCTTTCAGAACTAGCCAAGCATGACATTTATAGACAACAAATCAAGAAGTCCCTTCAACTTAATCGTAATAAAGATAATGTCAATGTGTTGGATGACACCCCAGAATTGTTATTCGGTCCAGAGGTTGATGGAAAGACAGCAGTTACAGGGATCTTACCTTTCTATGTCAGCCTGCATGTTCATGATAAGATACTACACAATGCAATGTTTGACTCAGGTGCTTCTCACAACTTGATGCCTAAATCAGTCATGGAAAGATTAAATCTAGATATTACAAGACCATATAAGGACCTATTCTCATTTGACTCCAGCCAAGTTAAGTGTTTAGGTCTGATAAAAGATCTTTGTGTGTCCCTAGTTCAGTACCCAAATAAAACAATTCTAATGGACGTTGTAGTTGCTGATATCCCACCCAAATATGGGATGCTGTTATCAAGATCATGGGGGGCTAAACTCCAAGGTTCCCTACAATTATACATGTCATATGCAACCATCTCAGTCTTTGGTCAACCCAAGAGGTTATATAGAGAGTCACTTATGAAATACATGGTCAGCAGTGAAGAAAAACCTCAAAACTTTCCCATATATGCTGTCCATTCTGATATAGATTCATATATTCTCTTCAATGATAATTCAGGTCTTACAAATGATGATGAAACCAAGACACTCAAACAAGATCAGGACATTAATGAACAAGCTGCTGCTCTAGAAATAAAGCTGATCCAATCAAGTGATGAGACTGTCCTAAAAGACAAACTAAATGAAAAACCAGAACTTCAACTCACAATCCCAGATCACAGAGAAGTTATTAAGTCTCCCCTAGAACAAGAAGTCCTATGGTTCCTTGAATTTGATGGGTCAGTCAACAAATTAGGGGCAGGAGCTGGAGTTTGGATACATAACAAGCAGAACAATCATGCAGAAGGTCGAGCCTATAGGCTAAATTTCAGATGCACTAATAACATGGCAGAATACGAAGCTCTCTTACTAGGCCTCAAACTAGTAAAATCCTTACAAGCCATAAAAGTTTCAATACTAGGAGATTCAGACCTAGTTGTCCAACAAGTAAAGGGTAATTTTGTCACCAATGACAAAAGACTGAGATCTTATAGATCTGCTGCTGCTGAAATACTAAACTCCTTCACTGAATTTCAAATCACCAAAATTGCTAGGACCCATAATCTTCATGCTCATAGTTTAGCCACATTTGCAAGCACCTGTAAACTACCCTTTGAACCTAGCCATTGCTTTACAGCTGAGGTAAAACACAGACCTTCTGTTCCAAACAATGTTAAAGATTGGCAAGTATTTGAAGATGACACACAAATAAATAATTTCTTGACCTTGCAACAAGAATTTGTAGGATTAAACATTGACACTGAGGGAGCAAGTCAATCACAAATACAGAGTGAACAGAATAACAAGCCAATATCACCCAAGACAGCTCACCAAATCTTACATCCAACAATTTTTAACAAACACAACATACAAGAAATTCAACAAACCAGTTATGAAGAAATAGCTGCTACAGAGGCTGAGATCATAGAGCTGAAAGACAATTTTCTTCCAACAGGCCTAACTCCATTAGAGGACATCTTTGACTCAAATGATATCCCTAGAAAACCAAAAATGCAGCCCCTTAATGCTGCCATTGAGGAATGCAACATTGGAACTATTGAGAAGCCCAAAATAATAAAATTGTCTGCATCCTTACCTCCTGATCAAAAACCTAAATACATTGACCTCTTCAAAGAGTTTCAAGATGTATTTGCATGGGGTTATGAGGATTTAAAATCCTATGACACCTCTGTTATCCAGCATACTATCCCTCTCAAGCCTAATCAGAAGCCATTTAAGCATAAATTGAGAAGGATCAATCCCATGCTTCTCCCTTCAATCGAAAAAGAACTGCAAAAAATGTTTAAAGCTGGTATCATAGCACCCATCAGGTTTTCTGATTGGATTTCTAATTTGGTACCTACAAGAAAGAAAACTGGTGAGATAAGACTTTGTGTTGATCTTAGAAATCTAAACCAAGTGTCCCTCAAAGACAACTATCCCTTACCTAAGATGGATCACATTCTCCAAAGAGTGGTAGGAGCCTCAAGGATCTCATTACTTGATGGATTCTCAGGCTTTAATCAAATCCTAGTGCACCCTGATGATCAGGACAAAACTGCATTCACAACCCCATGGGGAACTTTCAAATATGTAAAAATGCCTTTTGGATTGAAAAATGCAGGGGCAACATTTCAAAGAGCAATGGATATTGCTTTTGCCAAAGAGATTCATGACTTTCTTGTCATTTATTTGGATGACCTCACACCTTTCTCAAAATCTGACCAAGAACACTTGAAGCATTTAAGGCAGATCTTCTTAACATGTAGGAAATATGGAATTTCCTTGAATCCCAAGAAGTCTCTATTTGGTTTGGAAGAAGGTAAGCTGTTAGGGCATATCATTTCAAAGGATGGCATAATAATTGACCCAGACAGGATACAAGCTATTTTACAAATGCCCCACCCAAGAAACATCAAAGAATTGCAAGCTTTCTTAGGGAAGATCAATTTCTTAAGAAGGTTTATCCCAAACTTAGCAGAACTGATCAGATTATTGAACAACATGTTGAAGAATGATTCAAAAGTGAAATGGACAGTAGAAGCAAATCAAGCCTTTGAAGGTATAAAATTGGCCCTTACCCAAACCCCAGTCTTAACAAATCCTCAATTTGATAGAGAATTTATCATTTTTTCTTTTGCCTCCCAGCATACCATTGATGCTGTTCTATTACAGAAAGATGACCAAGGAAATGAGAAACCCATTGATTTCTTTAGTAGAGCTCTTAGAGATGCACCTCTGAAATATCAGATCGTGGAAAAACAAGCTTATGCTTTGGTCAAGGCCATCAAAGACTTCAGGATTTATATCCTTTATTCCCATGTTATAGCTTATGTGCCAAGTCCCATTGTGAAAGACATCCTCACTCAAGAAAACTTAGAGGGCAGAAGAGGAAAATGGATTGCCAACATTTTGGAATTTGATATTGAAATAAAACCTACAAAACTAATAAAAGGGCAAGGTTTGGCCAAACTAATGACAGAAGCAAACTTCCAAGCCTTAGACATAAACCAGCTGGACAATGAACCGGAGCTGGCGACTCCAAAGATCAATGTAGCCTTTGAAAAATCCCCTTGGTATTCTGATATCTGTTATGTGTTACAAAACCTGTGTGCTCCCCCAGGATTGTCCAGAACTAAATGTAGGTTCCTAAAAATGAAAGCTTCAAGATTTTGTGTTATAGATGGCAATTTGCTTTGGAAAAACCATGAGGGTATATTGTTAAACTGCCTGATTGAGGATGAGACTAACAATGTCACCAAAGAATTTCATGCAGGTGACTGTGGTGGACACTTGTATTGGAAGTCCACTGTGGATAAGATACTGAGGGTTGGTTACTATTGGCCCACTGTTTTCTCTGATGTCAAGAAATTTACCACCTCATGTCATAAATGTCAAGTGTTTGAGGGAAAGAGAAAGTTACTGCCACTTCCTTTGAGGCCTATTGCAACAGAGAGACCTTTTCAACAATGGGGCTTGGATTTCATTGGAGAAATTCATCCCTCATCTTCAGGCCAACATAGATGGATTCTAACAGCTACAGACTACTTTACTAAATGGATTGAAGTTGTTCCATGCAGACAAGCAAATGATTCCACTATCATTCAGTTCCTTGAGACTAATATTCTTTCTAGATTTGGTTGTCCTGATAAGATAATAACAGACAATGTTGTTGCCTTCAGATCTAAGAAGATGGTGAATTTCTGCCACAAATTTCACATTACCCTGGGCCATTCTACTGCATACTACCCCCAAGGAAATGGCCTAGCTGAATCATCAAATAAAAGCCTTGTGAACATCATAAAGAAGGTGTTGGAAGAAAATAAGAAGAATTGGCATAAGAAGCTTGTCAATGCCCTATGGGCAGATAGACTAACAACCAAAAGATCAATTGGGATCAGCCCATATGAGTTAGTTTATGGATTAGAAGCCAAATTCCCTTCATCACTAGGGATCCCTGTCATGAAACTTCTTCAAGAAAGCCAGGCAGAACCAAATGATGTGCAAAGAAGGGTAAATCAAATTATATGTTTGCAGCAAACTAGAGACCAAGTCTATCACAGAGTTCAAGTTTTACAAGAAAAGTTAAAGAAAGCCTTTGACAGAAGGACTAAGGCTGAAGATTTCAACATAGGTGATAAAGTCCTCAAGTGGGATTCAAGAAGGGAAGACAAAGGAAAACATGGAAAATTTGATTCCCTTTGGAGAGGACCATTTGCTGTTCAAGCAGTGCAAGGAAATAATACTTACTTCCTTAGGAATCTTGATGAAACTGATTTGGATGAAGGTCCTGTAAATGGCAGGATGTTGAAGCACTATTTTGACTACTATCCATAACTGCAACCTAAGTTTCCCTTGTACATATTCAGGTGTATATATTACTTTCTCTTAACATTTAAAAATGTAGTTTCTCAAGTTTTATTAGTTATCAACAAAAGGCAAACAAGTTCAGAGATGCACCAAGAGGGGAAGAGCACAATTTTGAGATTTCAAAGAGAAGTACTCCAAGTTTGGTAAGAGAACTCATGGACCAAGGCATTCTGACCTGCTGTTCTTGGTCTTTCAAATGGAAAAACCATCCCCATGTGGAGCCACTGTTAGCTACCTATACCAATAGGTTTCATATTTCATGATTGGAAAATAAAAGTTCCAAATATGCTCTGCTTTGGTGATTCAAAGATCCCATATTTCCATGAGAAGACAAGGTGTGTACAAAAGCTTGATGTTGACTCAATTTTGATGGATGGTCCAACAACCTAATCTGGATCATGCCATGTTTCAATTTTTGTTGTAGAATAGAGAAAGAAGTCTGTCCAAACTGTTTAATCTTGGCAGACCAGTAGCTAGGTAGAGAAAGTAAGGTTCCCAACTGCTTAATCTGGGACCTTGGAAGCAATAAGAGTAGCCTTAGATAGAAAGTCAAAAGAAAAAAGCCAAAAGAAAAGAAAAGGCACATAAGGGTCTGCAAGTCTAAGTGCACCCTCCATGAAGAAACAAAAAATGCTAGGCAAGTAGATGGGGTTGCAGAAATGTCATTCATTTCAACTGAATCTTGCTGGTCTAGCATAAAGGAACATCAGTGGATAGAGAAGCTCCTCTTCTCCATCATGTTGCAGAAAAGCAAAGGAGCATGACTAACTTCCTTTTCTCCCCTTTCACATTCATTACTAACATCCCTTCATCAGTTGTGTTCATGAAAGAGAATCAAAGTTTTATGGTGGTTCTTGTTTCTTTTAAAAACCACATTTCTTGTCTAAAATCCTTTCATTTTGATCTACTCCCTAAGCTAAGTTGTTTTCATATAAACTTAGTGATATCACTCCTCATTCACCTCTTACATTCATATTAACCCCTAACTTCTTAGTATCTAAATCCCTTATGTTGCCCTTTCCCTATTATTATAAACACTATGGTGTATAAACCCCAAGCATTCTATAAATATCCCTTTCCCCCTGGCATTATAGCCATATGTTCACAGTCAGGGATTAAATTGACATCTGGTCAGTTTAAGAACCCAAACCCTACCCCTCTTCCCCCTTCAGAAGTTATCTAAACCACTAACCCCTTCATTTGCTAAAGAACCTTGTAAATAAACCCATTTTCACCCCTAACCCGCTCATTTGCAAAAACACATGAAAACCTACTTTTTCATTTTACCCAAAGTTTGGGCGCTATGCGCGTTTTTATAAAAATACATTGAAAACCATACAAATCGCCGAAAGTCCTAAAGTCCCCGCCGGGCGCATCCTCCAAAGAAAAATATTATTTTATTCCCGCCCCCTTCCGTATTGACCTAGCACATTAACGATCCGTCGACCGTCGGATCTGGCCCTTTTCATCGGACGGCTCTCATACATTTCGGACCGGGCCCGACGTCCGAAAGTTACCTTCCGAAATTTGTCAGAGGGTGACGTCAGGCCTCTGCCACGCGTCACCCCCAAATCGTATCGGAGCACCCTCTGACAATTCCGCTTCCGTATAGAGAGCGGTGCGATATTAAACCGCTTACCGTTTCCGGTTTCTGTGAACCCGCCTGGCCAACGTCACTACCACGTCATTACCGCGTCACTGCTACATCACCGCCGCGTCAGCGCCCCCGTCCGCCACTGCTCTGACCTGCCCGCCACCTCATCATCCCCGTGGACCACTCTCAAGCCGCCACGTCCCTCGATGACGTCATGCTGACGTCATCCGACCTTGACCCCACTTAATGACGTCATGCTGATGTCATCCAAAAAAGGCGCCAAATAACCCAAACGTCTATATTTTGGCCAAAATTCATGTTTTTCGTTACTTTTGCGAAAAAGACTGTTACTCCCCCTGCATGCATTTTACGTCCAAATCCATCGCCGACCAGTTGAAATCAACCAGGAGACCGCCGACGCTTCCATCCCACCTGCATTTGCAAACTTTGCCAAGCAATTCACCAGGTATTTATCAAATTTACCTCCCCTGCGCTCGGTTGTGTCCATAATTGTCTGAAACAAAGTTAAAAGAGTGGGCAAGCTTATAATTTACCAGCAAATCCCCTGTGGCTAGCCTCCATTTTCAATTGTAAAGTCGAAATTCACCTGCAGAGCCTTGTTTAGCCAAATTCTCACAAAATATACAGTTAGTTCGCGCATTCGTGAACTAAGAACCCAAGCCGCACCAATTCACCCTGAAGAGAGTTTTAAGGCCGAGCATTTGCTCTAGTAGTCCTCTGTGCAGTATTCCAATTGTTGTTGTTACAATTTACCCTCTCTTCCTTGCAATTCACCTCTATATTGCAAAAATATTCCTCTGTGTTGCTCTGCATAGTAACACCAGTGCATACAAACAGAAGCCTAAAAGTAACCATGGATGCACCAGTAGCTCCTGTAGCCTTGAACATTGCTCCATTAAATGGCCCTCATAGAGAATTAGAATGGCAACCATTAGCAGACCTGGATTATCAGATATCAGAAGAAATGCTAATGCACAGCAAATACCACATCCACTTGCTAAACGAACTGAAGATTAAACATGAGACTGGAACAGATGTATTGGGCATTTGGGATTCTTTCCTCCCTCTCTTCAAGCTCCCCCAGGTCAACCAGTTTCCTGACCTAATCCACCTATGTGCTGAATGCTACGACGCCACTCAGAGGGCTGTGATTGACCCTTCAGGCTCAGTTGTTTTCTATGTCACCCCTGAAGCCATCAGAGAGATGCTGCACTTCAAAACTAAGAAGAAATTAGTCCCTTTATCACTGGCTGATCTGATAAAGCAAGGAGCTAAATTGACAGATGCTCAGGTCACCAAAATAGATCAATTGTACATTGACTCTGACACTGTGAAGTACCCTCCCATTTCTCATGTTTACCTCAACCAATTGGGCAGAGACCTTGTAGACATGATCAGTCCCATTCTGGGCTACAATTCAATTGAATTTGTTGATGAAACTGTGCTGGTGATGATGCTCATGTTTTCCCCTGGCAAGTCTCCAATCTGCTATGACTATGCCACCTACATATCTGACAAAATACATGAGCAATTAATGAACTTGGCAAGAGAAAGGGTGTTTAGATACACCTCCTACATCTACCACTTAATTTTGTATTATCAACATGAGAAGTTTCACTTTGCTATGAAGAGAGTGGATGCACAAGGCAATCCAAGGTCAGTAGTCTATTGGTCCTCTGCTATCCATTGCAGATCTTGTTCTCCATACACTTATTGTGAGTTTATAGACCTCTTCATCCACCCAGCCATGTCTTTGCTTATGAGCTCACCTCCTCCTAGACTAACTGATGAGATGCAGAGGATTCTTCAGCTGTCCAAGGTATACAACATTGGGGATTGGTACTATTACCAACACCACACAGTCATTAGAATATATGGGTGTGAGTTGCCCCCATACAGATTGCCCAAATATGTGCCCATGAGACTGTTTGCCCTTGAATACTTTAGGCAGTTTGGGAATGTTGATGTGCTACATTTTTCAGGCAAAGGCAAGAAAACACAGCTCAAAGTAAGAAACCAATTAGGCCACTTCATTTACAACAAAAGGGAAGAAGGTTGGAAAGAAGCAGACAGAATGCTAGAATCCCTTGGCCTACAGACCAGTTTCCTTTGGAAACCTTATGACCCCAATCACTTCATAACTTTAAGAAGGGTCAAGTATAGGCTGGCCAGTTATGACCACGTAAGGTTGCCTCATATAGAAAAATATGCAAATCAAATAAAGTGGAGGAGAGGCACCTTAGAGGAAGTTGTCACACAAGAAGAATTAAATCAAAGAGCAGTTAAAAATATCCAAAAGATGGCTGACTTAGAGCTTTGTGCACAGGTATTTGCTCTTCCAGGCACTCAAGTGGGAGCAGTTGCGTCATCCTCCACAGCACATCAGCAAGCAACCAAAGCTACTGATCAAACCTCTAGCAAAGGCAAAGAGAAAGAGATGGAGCCAGAGCAGCCACCTCATGAACAGGTACAGCAGCAGGAAGTGCAGCAACAGCCACAAGAACAACAGCAACAAGGGGGGCAGAAAGAAAAAGAACAGCCAGTGCAACAAGAGCAAACATCACAATCCCCAAAACCCACCGGGCAGCAAGCTCAGGATACTATGCCTCCTAGGCAGGAGACAACAGTGGAGGCCTCAGTCCTCCAAACCCCACAAAAAGAAAACATAAGTAGAAAGAGGGACAGAGAGACTCCCCTCACAACATCAACAACTCATGGGGAGAAAAGACACAGAATGAATCCCCTTTCTGAGGAAGAAATGCCAATAGGGCAATCTTTGGGCATGGGCCCACCTAGCATGGAGGCATCTGCAAGTTTCTTCCAGCAGGAACAAGAGAGGACAGTGGGAGGAGAAGTCAGCTCCTCAAGCCAGCAAAGAGGAGCTGAGGTGGGCATCAAGAAGCAGTTCATTGATATAAAGAAGAGGAATGAGCCCATAAGAGTACAGTTATATAATCATTTGTTGAAAATGGCTCCCACTAACCAGCAAAGACTAATGTCTGCATATGAATGTCCAGGAGGGCAAGATGATCATGAGCCACTTTATGCTAGTCGTGTTGCAGCCGCAGTCAGTTGCAGATTACATAAGGAGCAACCTTGAGGTCCTTGCCAAGGACATCCACCCAATGAATAAAATCGAATTACATAAGCAAACGGGTGAGATGGTGTATGCCTCCTTGGCAGATAAGACATTGGAGAACTACAGGCTAGAAAATAGCCTAAATAATACAGCTGCCCAACTGGAGTTGGAGAGAGCATCCTCTCAAGCAAAGGACAACAGAATCAAAGCCTTGGAGGAGATAATCATAGAACTTGGGCATGATCCCAAGGACATCAAGGCTGTACAAGCATTATTGAAGTTAAGGGATGCAGATATGGCAGCACTAAGGAAAATGGTAAAAGTCCCAGCAACCATTCACCCACAAACTGGAGAAGTTGCCCAGCTGAGACATGACCAAGATGCAGCAGCTATGCTAGTGTCCCTATACAAACAGCTCATCCAAACACAAGAGAAATTGGGAGAATCAGAGGCTGCACAGGCTGCACTGCAGGCAGCATTACAACAGAAATAAGGAGGAAAAACATCTCAGCCTCCTCCAGAAATAATTAACCTGGAGGAACCTCCTCAGACTGCTGCTCCTCCTACTGAACAGACAGCACCATCTACATCAGCAACTGCACCAACAACAGAGCAGGCTCCAAACCTGGACATGCAGAAGCTCAAGAATGAAATCCAAGCCCTGGAAGCCCAAATGGCAGATCTAAATGAGGCCAGGGAGAGTCTAGCTAAGCTCAATGAAAGATATGACAAATCCAAGCAGATTGTAGCAGAAAAAGGAAGAGAGATAAAGGCTCTCAAGGATAAGATAAAGGAGCTGGAGAAGGAGCTCACACTTGATAAAGTGGTGGCTGAACTCAGGACAGTCTTATGGGCCAACATTGGCCAATCAATCACTGATCAATGGCAATACATTGAGACCATTCATGAGCAGATAGAGCTCATAGGGAATGCACATAGAGAAATCCAAAGATCAAGGGCATCTCTAGGCAATATGCCTGAGGTTGCCAATAGAATGATTAATGTGCTTAATAACAGAACAAGTGCTCAGCTGGCAGCAATGGGAATCTCCAGTAGAACTGAAACCATCCAGCTGATAAAGAGGGTCCTCACACTAAGAAACCTGGTACAAACACTGGAAAGAAGAAGCCAGGATATGCAGACAGAGGTTAATAAGTTCACGGACAAATTTGTGGCATTACAAAACAGAGGTCTTCCTAGCTTACTGAACAGCGCAGGAAGACTACTTTCACATGAAAATTATGCCAAAAGGATCAACACATTTGCTACAAATCAGATTACAGAAAGACCCAGCACTTCAGAAGAATCAGGGCCAGCATCAGGGCAGAGTCTCTACAACAGGATTGAGAACCTATTTTTCATCATGAATGAGATCCAACATTTGTTTGAAGTGCCTCCAAATTTCTACAAATACACAGAGGCAGATGAGACTCTAGAGGCAATCCTGAGACATCAATTGCCCACACAGGAATTCTAGACCAAAATGATACAAACAATACTGTAAACCAGAGCCTGTATTCAAGTTTTTCTTTTTTATATAAATTATCATGCACAGGAAAATTTTGATAAAATCAGCATGCATGGAGAAGAATGGGTTGAGCCAACTCAGCAAAACTATTCGGCCACTAAAGCAGCATTGACAGTCACAGGTGACAGGGCCGAAAAGATACAGGAGGACAGAGCCACAAAGACACGTCATCCAGCATTTATAACAGAACATTCAACCGACTCAGTGGCCTCTAAAGGTCAAAAAGTCTTCTGACAGAATTGAAGAGCATTTATGTTGTATTCAAAGCTGTAATAACTTCTTATCTGTTGTTCTATACAAGTTGGTGAACATATTTATTTCTCAGATGACTCAACGCCTTAGATATTTTGTATGACCGTTTGTATATATACCCCCCTCGCATAAGTTTGCAGGGGTTGTTGTTGATTTCTCTTCTAGTGTTTCTTATGCTGTAAATTTCCAGAGTATTAATACAAAAGTGATGGAATTTCTAAAGCTCTGTGTTATCTGAGGCATTTTGGTGTTTTGCTGAAAGTTACAGGATTCCTGCGTACTTCATGGCACAATAAGTTCTCCTTAAAAACTCTTCATTATGTGTTTTGTTATCTTTTCATAGCTCATTCATGTTCCAGTGTTTCATAGTTGATGGCAAAGAAAAAGAATAGTTCCAGGATTTATTCACAGAATACCCTGAGCTCAATCTATGTTGTTATAAATGTTTTTCTTCAGTTATAGTCGTAAGGTGTAATTCTTAACTGCTGCACCTTCAAACTATATCTTTCACAGTGATTGTTGTTTCAGGAATTCAAGTTTGCTCCTTTGCAACATATCTCTTTCCTACACCCTCAGCTTAGTGGAAAATTCTTAATTGCTTTTCACTGGTTAATCATAGTTCATCATCACAATTTAAATTTTGTTTCATGATGTATTTGAATGGCCCTACAGTTTCAGCAACTCAACTTAATATCTCAGACAACCTGTAGCCACAGACTCCATTGCCCAATGGACTAGAACTATCTGAAGATTTCCACCTTAGCTACAGAAGACATCCTTCAACCAAAACATAAAACCAAACCCTGAACTCATAACTAGCCTAAAATCTTCACAAAACAGAGACAAACCTTAAAGAGAGAGACCTCTTTGATTACAGTTTGGCTAGAAACTGTAATCCAAAGATTGGTTAGTGGTTACCCTAGCCGTATTCCCTTGGGAGTCAAAGGGAACAACCTGGGTGTTAACAAGTAGTAAATGTATCCCAACATTTTCTAGCAACATAATCCTTGGTCAAACAAGGATGAGAAGATACAGGCTAATAAGCCATACCCTAGCATTTCATCACCCAGTATTAGCAGAAGTGATATTAATTGTATCTTTGTGTTGCTCGACCTACCAAATGCTAGGCACCTAGTGTATCTTCTCCCCTCTGTAAAATATTAGAATTTATACTACATGTAGACCCTCCTAAGAAGAAGAATCTATGAAGATTTGGATTTCCAAGCTAGGAGGGCTTGGACCATACTCCTCAAAGCCTTTGGAAAGGACATAGAAAGTCCAAAATTTTGTGACACAAGTGGTAACAAATGCCAACCTAACAAAGTGCATGATGAAACTTTTGTCTCCCCGAACCACTAGAAAAGAACCGTAAAGTAGGAATCTTTGAATACCGAGAAGATTGCACATCACTCATTCAAATTTCATTGCATTTCCACCTAGTGTTGTAGATTTCCTTGTTGCACGCATTCATTCTTGAGGGAACCTCAATATTAAACACAATCACTTGCCATGTGGGGGAGGGTGACAATGCTTTGACCACCACTGACCACCCTCCTCTCTATGTTCTTCTTCTACCAATGGGGTCTCTCGCTCTTTATTTATCAAATTAATAAATCCCAATATCTAGTCCTCCCTTAATTGATTGTCCCAACTTGCTGAAAGAAGAAGGTGGATGTCATTACATCCTATGTTGGCTGAAAGATCTGTTATCTTATTTCCTTCTCTTCTGACATGAGGGGTTGTAATGAATAGAATCATATGGATTATATGTTTAATATGAGTGATATATTTTTCCAATCTCTAATTGTGGCATTTTTTTTATGAATAAGCTCCATTGATCAATTTCTTTACTTTGATGACCAAATGAGAATCACCCTCCACAATCATCTAGGAGAATGCTTGTGATGATGTGATAACAAGGCCAATCTCTAAAGCTGCCAATTTGATTGCATTGTTTCTTGAATGTCCCATACAATCTGTGAATAGAAACATTGATTGCCCATAGTTATCATGGAAGATTCCTTTATGACCAAAAGAACATGGATAACCTTTAGATACCCCATCAAAATTAAGTTTAACAAATCTAGGGGAAGGAGGGCATTGGGAGGCTTAAGGACTAGAAGATGGACTTCTTGGAGGCAATGGATTGATAGAGAGAAAAAAGAACTAGAGATTACATAAAATTTTGGCGTCCAAACCTTTGGCTTTCCAACCTAATGATGACCAAGGGGGGAGTAGTATTGTTTCATGGACACTATGCAATGCTTGTGCCTAGAATATCTCCCTTTCTAATGATCAATTATTAAAGATGTGCTCGTTCCTCTCATTCCATATGTTCCATAGAAAAATCCATGGAATGAGGGCCCAAACTCAATTTACAATAGAATTCTTTGTTATAGAGGATCTCTAACTTTCAATCATTTCTATGATTCCATTCATTTTCTTGTTAGATTGTCTAAATAGATTGAAAAATTAAGACCATAGAATTCCAGGAAAAATACATGTATTTAACAAATACTTCATGTCCTCTACATTTGATCTACACAAAAAAACAAAAAAAAGCCTTCAAAACTTCTACAAACAATTTTATCACATGAAAAGGTTGAGATGTATATCATAAGTTATCATAAATCAAAAAATAATAATAAAACAAAATTTCTAATATAATATTTTTTTTAAAAATACAAAAATAAAACAAATTAAATATTAATTTGTTTTAAACTTTTAATAATTTTTTTTATTAAAACATTAAATCAAAATATTATAAAATATAAATACAAAATTTTCATAAAATAGATTATAATTAATCCACGTTGATAATATCTTAAATTTACGAAAAACAATAATCCAAAACAAAACTATTTATATATAAAAGAAAATAAAAAATGAAATTGAAGAAAGACGTTACTTTATGTAATTATATATAATTGTTTACTTATTATTTATTTGTAAAACATATATTTTTTCCTTCATGATTAAGAGTTTAAAGTGGTTTACATATTTGTAAAAAATTATAATTTTTTTGTTTGGGTTTTTGTGTGGTTTCAGTTTATTAGAGATTATATTAAGTTTGATTTGTGGTTTGAGAAACTGTAATCTAGAGATATCGTCAAAATCACTTATATTTTTTCCCACACAATTTCGAACTAATGACTTTCCCATCATAAAATAACTTAAAATATACCCATCGCTATCATTTTTTAACTTTTTTAATTAAATTTTTAAAATATTTTCAAGCCGTGTTTACCCATAAAACTTTAGTTTTGAAAAACATTTTACATTTATATAAGTAAAACGGAGAAATAGAATTTTTATATGTATATTGGTGATTTTGTTTTTGATATTTTAATGTTATATTCTTAATTTATGTGTTCGTGATTTTTATATTTAGGTGTATGGGATTTAGTAAAGAAATTAAGAAATGTAACTGAAGAAATTTAACATAAATATGATATGAGTTATGAATTTGGAATATTAATAAGTTTCGAATATATATATATATATATATATATATATATATATATAAAAGATATGATATGAGTTATGAATTTGGAATAATAAATAATAATATTAATAAGTTATATATATATATATATATATATATATATATATATATATATATATATATATATATTTCAAAGTATTGAAAGGATAAAGTGTGTATTTTGTTTCTAATGTATTTTTATGCTGAGCTCCAATTACGAGTAAGATTAATTTGGTAAGTTTTTGGAAATGTAAAAAAAATGTAAGTACAAGGTACTATTTTGAAATCTCAGGTCGTTAACCCAAGACCTCTTGTTGGAGGGTGGTATCATTAAAAAATAAAAATAAAAAATCCCCTCCACTTATTTTAAAATCTTGTAGGGAACATCACTGGCCCCTTGTGATAAGGCTCAAGGAGAAGGCTGTTACAATATTAGATTTACTAAACTAACTATCTCTTCAAGAAACCAACAATATATCAACATATAAATAAAAATAGAAAGAGAACAAGGAAAAAGAATACAACAGATCCTACAACCTTACAAAGAGAGCAACTACAAATAACCTGATACATATAGAAGTATGTTGTGAGAACATGATACTATGTGATGGTATCAACAACCTTACAAAGAGAGCAACTACAAATAACCTGATACATATAGAAGTATGTTGTGAGAACATGATACTATGTGATAAAATGGTATTTGCCTTTAAAGGCTCCCTTGACCCTATTATATACCCAGAGATGTGGAGGAATTACTCTCTGATATTAAATGTGGGATGATATAATTCTCCAAAAGAACACCTCTTTATATAATAAATGGATACAAGAGTATATTATGCTATAATAAATATGGGATATAATGTATTACTCTTTTACATAAGATTGTGGACAACTTCCAACATAATACAAAGACATTATTACCTTCCAAGGAATATAAAATATTCCAACACTCCCCCTTAATAATGGCTGGGAGAGGGGCCCATCCTAATACTAAGGAAGGAAGGAGTCATTACTTCTCCCCCTTGATGACAACTTCCCTCATCCCAAGCAAAGAACAAAGATGCACATACTTCACTTCTGTTAAGGATTTGGTGAAGATATCAGTTGCCTACTGCTCGGTAGGACAATACTCAAGAGAAAGAATACCATCGACGACAAGACCTCGAATATAATGAGCATCAAGGTCGAGATGCTTCATCTTGGAGTGATATACCAGATTATAAGCAAGTTGAATTACACCCTGATTATCACATTTCAACACAGTGGACAATTTTGGAACCAGACCAAGCTCGGTAAGAATATGTTGTAACCAAAAGAATTCTTTAGCCTCTTCTTTGGTTGCTCTATACTTTGCTTCACATGAAGATAAAGAAAGATTCTTTACCTTCTTGCTAGACCAAGAGATCAGAGCCGAACCATGTTGAAATATGTAAACAGCAGCTGACTATCAATCAAAATTGTCACCTGCCCAATAAGAATTTGTATAACCAAAGAGTAAAACTATAACATTGCTTGAATAAAGTACACCATAATGCAATGTCCCCTGTAAATATCACAAAATTCTCTTGGTTGCCTGCCAATGACTTTCACGAGGTTGCTGCATGAATTGAGAAACAGTACTAACCGCAAAAGAGAGATCTAGTCTATTGTGAGTTAAATATATCAAATTGCCAATGAGCTGATGATAAAGAGTAGCATCAACTAGTGGAGTGGTACACTCAACAGTTAACTTTACACCAGATTGAAATGGCGTAGAAGCAAGTTTACAATCACTCATATGGAAACAAGCCAATAAATATGTTTCATACTTAGGATGAGAGAGAAAAATACCATCGTCCATGTGCCAGATTTGAAGACCCAAGAAAAGGTGCAATTTGCTGAGATCTGTCATCTCAAACTGCTTCTGAAAATTAATTTTCATATCTTGAATTAATACAAGGTGGCTTCCAGTGATAATTAGATCATCCACATATAAAACAATAATCAGGACATTATCACCAAAGTTCTTAACATACATATTTGGATCAGATATACAACGTTCAATAAATATGCATCAATTTTATCATACGAAGTCCTAGATGCTTGTTTGAGACCATATAAAGATTTGTGTAATTTGCATACTAAACTTGAGGATTCAGCATAAATAAAACTAGGAGGTTGTTGCATATAAATTTCTTTAGTAAGATCACCATTTAAAAAGGAACTTTTAACATCCATTTGATGAATTTCCCACTTATAAGATGCAACAAGTGATAAAATGGTTCTTATTGTGTTCATTTTAGCAACAGGAGAAAAAGTTTCATTATAATCAATACCTTCAATTTGATTAAAACCTTTTGCAACTAATATGGCTTTATGCTTTTTGATCTGTCCTTCTCCAGTGAACTTAGTTTTATAAACCCATTTATAGGCAACTAAATTCTTTCCTAAAGGAAGAGGAACAAGAGACCAAGTCTTGTTTCTCAAAATAGATGCATATTTAGCAGTCATAGCTTGTTCCTAATGAGGCTTCCCCTTAGCTTACGCATACGTAGTAGGATCATTTGTGGCCAAAACTTTGGTCATAAGAGAAAAGTTAGATCTAGTTTGATGAGTGTCGGAAGGATTTCTGACCTCACTACCTACAGATTCAAGAGTTTTCCGAGCACAAACAGGAAGAGTAGAAGGAACATGAGTCACTTCAAGAGCCTCATGAGTTTCGGGTGGAATAATTGAGGGAGAGTAAGAACAAGATCATTAAGATGCACAGAACTGGAAGAAGGAGTAACACGAATAGGAGTAACAAGTGGTATTGGTAAATTTAGGGTAACATGAGATTCTACAGACTCGGGTGGGGAAGGGACTTCATGAAATTGAACATCCCTTCTAATTATGACACTTTGATTAGAATGATCAAATGACCTGTAAGCCTTGGAATTCTCATCATAACCAATGAAGATACGCTTGTGAGATTTGGGTTCTAACTTTTTCCGTTTTTCATCAGGAATATGAGCCCAACATTCACAACCAAACACTTTAAAATTACTAATATCTAGTTTATGCCCATTCCATTTTTCCTCAAGGGTAACATGCTTAACAAACTTAGTAGGAACTCTATTTAAAATAAAATTAGCACAACACATGGCTTCAACCCAAAATTTCCTATGCAGTGTTTTAGAATAAAGCATACATCTGGCCATTTCAACTAAAGTTCTATTTTTCCTTTCAACAACACCATTTTGTTGAGGTGTGTAAGGAACAATCTTTTGATGTTGAATCCCATGTTTAGATAAATATGCATCAAATTCTTTCTTAACAAATACCCCTCCATTATCAGATCGTAAGGGTTTAATACTCTTACTAGATGCATTTTCAACCATGGATTTAAATTCTTGAAATTTTACAAATGTTTCACTTTTATTTTTCAAAAAATAAACCCAAGATTTTCCAATAAAGTCATCAATAAAGGTAAGAAAATAAATTGCATGAGATGTTGAAGGAATTTCAAGAGGACCATAGATATCATTATGAATTAACTGCAAAGGTGCTTTAACACACTAGGCTCTACCTTTATCAAACATTTCTCTATGATGTTTACCAAGAACACATCCTTCACAAACACCAGTAGTAGAAGAAATATTAGGCAAACCATGAACCATTTTAGTTAGCATTTTCATTTTACCATAATTCAAGTGACCCAATCTTTCATGCCATAATTGACTTAGTTCATCAGCATGAGAAACATAGGAATAAAAGGGTTGTCTCTTAGTTGAATTAAAACCAGAAAATTTATATAAACCAATTGTATGATCAACAGGACTAGAAGAGACTACTTTGTAATTTTGGTTGATATCTTTAAGAACATATTTATCAGGCCAAGCTTCAAATTTAAAACCTTTCTGACATGCACAATAAATAGAAAGTAAGTTGATGGGCATGTTTTGAACATGAAAACATCTTCCAACTGACCATTAGCAACATTAATATTACCATAATCAATTATGGAAAGTTGTTTACCATCACCAATAGAAACTTTTTGAGATTAGTGCTTATTAGTGTCATAAGATGTAAATAAAGAAGCATTACCAGTCATATGTTTAGAAGCACCAGAATCCATTATCCATTCCACATTAGAAGAATAACTGTTAGACGAAACAATAGATGCACGTAAAGCTACTTGAGATTCATTAGAATTTTTCTTATTAGCTTTAGCCATTAAACATTTGGCTTTAAATAAATTCTTTTCAGGATGGTTATTACAATGCTTACAAGGATCATACACTTTCTTCCTCTTACTAGTTTCATGATGTGCATGAGAAGCATGACCATTATTGTTAGTATGATTAGAAGTGTGTGAATAAGAACCTTTAGAATTATTAATTTTTTTCTTAGGATTCTTATTATGTGCCATAAGATTTTTATTAGGTGAGACTTGTCTTGAAGCAATCAACCTTTCTTTCTCATTTATCAACTCTTTACATAAATCATCAAAAGTAGGTTTCATGGTACTTTGAGACAATTCAAGAGCCCTAGGTTTCGTGGTACTTTGAGACAATTCAAGAGCCCTATTCCTAGTTTGTATGAACATGTCAAAGCAAGATGGGAATTTTTGTTCTACACGAATGATAAGAGTAATGTGTGTCTTCTTGTAATCTTTACTACAATTATTTAACTTTTCATTTAAGATTTTGAATTCAACAAGATATAATTCTACTTTATCAGAATTAGTAGGATCTAGCTCATGAATCTTCTTTTTAAGGTAATAAGCAAAAACATCATCAGAATTATCAAATAAAAAAGCAATAAGTATCCATAACTCAACCAAGTGGTCTTCTGCCTCAATACTTACCTGAAGACTATCTGAAACCGTTTGACCAATGAGCCCTCTTGCTTGATCACACTTTTCTTCCCATTTAATCAAGGCTTGAGCATTTGTAGGTTTCTTGTGTTCACCATTAACCAACCTCCATAGATTCTTACTCCTGAGAACATCAATCATTTTCCTTTTCCATGCAAGATAGTTAGAACCGACAAGTTTAGGAACAAAAGCTACTTCTAAAGTCATAATGATAGAAATTTTGACAAGAAATATAAACCCAAATGCAAGAAATGACAAGAGAAAAAGTGGATAGAAAATTGTAAATTTCTGCAATTCGTTCTACTCATGAGAAAAACTGAAAAAGTTGTCAATCTTAAATCAATGACAATTTTGCTTTAGGTACTCCATTTGAGATGATTTGTTTTTTGAAATTGTGTAACTTAGTGAGAGGAACCCAAATATCTACTATGTTCTAGGAAATTATGCACAAAAGGTAACATATCTGACAAAAAATATCGGGTGTCAAAACAAAAAACACTCAATAATGCTCCAAATGCTTATTATAACCAGTTTTCAGAAATGGCATAGCCACTTATGCGACTAAAATTCTGATTTGAACCCTTTGTTTGCCAATCTTCCACCCTGCAAAAAAATACCAAAAATTTGGACGAAAATCACAGATCTTACAAGCGGAAGATAAATATCCTTGAGGAGAATACAAAAACCATATAGATCTTACAAAAAAACAATCAAGATCCCCTTGAAGAAAAAGAAATCTGCAAAAACTACATAACAAAGTTAGGGTTATGAGAAAAAAACTCAAATATGTAGAATCATGCCTAGATTTGAAGAGAAGCCTAATGGCGACCAGATAGAAAGAAAATATACAAAAAATAATAAGTGCCCAGATAACAAAAAATGAAGATACACGTTGATGGTTAAATTCAAAGAAGATGCTATATCATAGTAGCCATGGCTCTGATACCATATTAGAATATTAGATCTACTAAACTAGCTATCTATCTAACAAACCAACAATATATCAACATATAAATAAGAACAAAAAGAGAATAAGGCAAAATAATACAACATATATACATGGTTCACCCAATTGAGCTATGTCCATGGGAAGGTTGTCTTATATTATCTCCAAAAATCTCCTACAATATTACAAAGAGAGCAACACAATCTTACAAAGAGAGCAACACAATCTTACAAAGAGAGCAACTACATGGGAAGGTTGTCTTATATTATCTCCAAAAATCTCCTACAATCTTACAAAGAGAGCAACACAATCTTACAAAGAGAGCAACTACAAATAACCTGATACAAATAGCAATATGTTGTGAGCACATGATAAGATGTGATGGTATCACAAAATGGTATTTTCCTTAAGAGGCGCCCTTGACCCTATTATATACCCAGGTACATGGAGGAATTACTCTCACATATTAAATGTGGGACAATATAATTCCCTAAAATAACACCTCTTTATATAATACATGGATACAAGAGTATACTATGCCATTAAATATATGAGATATGTTGTATTACTCATTTACATAAGATTTTGGACAACTTCTGACATAATACAAAGACATTATTACCTTCCAAGGAATGTAATATATTCCAACAAAGGCTCCCCCATCGTCGTGGAGTCTTGACTCTAGTTTAGTCATAAATTCCTAATTTATTTGGCTAAAAAGTGGTTAGATATACTCTTGGTGGATATAATTTTGGTATTATAGTGACAACGGCTAAATTTGATCTTAGACCTAACTCATATTAAAAATAAAAATAAATTAATGAGAAAAATGGAAAATCGAGCTAACTTCAATTCCCTTCTCTCCATATTATAGATATATTGATACTCATGAAAACCTTGGACATGCAAAAATGAAAATATTAAAATTAACATGTCAATCATTGAATTTTTATTTAAAAAAACATAGACATACACAAATAAAAATATTAAAATGTTTGCATTTCAATTTATAAAACGATTATATGACTTTAAATAAAGCAAAAGATAGAGACAATAACAATTTTTTTGAGAAAAAGTATCAAAATCATTGCTTTTGTTTAAAGTGTTGCACTTTAAATAGTATACAAGTGTAAATCCATTTTAGTTTAGGATCTAACATTAGAGTAAGAAATCTCTCAAGGTGCAAATCTTTTTTAGATTTCAAAAAAGGTTTGCACCTCGAATGATTTGATTACTCTCAGTACATGATATATCCCAAATTCAGATGGATCTACCCTATAGTTTGTAAACTATGCTTTAACTTGATTTAGTAGTAGATTAGACTAAGAAAGAATATGCATTTATTGCCACTATTGAAAATCAATGTTTCTAGCCTTAGATTTGAGAATTTTTATTGAAGACGTGACTCTTTCAATTGTTGGTCACACGTACTCTCTTATATGGGTGCAACGTTTGGGAAATACATATATCTTGGGTTTACTTTGAAATAAGAGAGAAAGAGTGTTTGCCACAATGTTATTTGAACATTTTCATGCGAAGAGATTAGTGTCTCATGATATTGTTAATGGAAAAATTTGGCACAACCACATTCACCACTACCATGATCTTACCTTTGGTGATAATGATACAAATCTTAACAAATGGGTAGCTAATATATTAGCCTTCTTAGATATCCAAATCTTTCTCTCAAATTAGGGAATCCATGTTGGTATTTGAAAGGCTTTTCATTACTTCACCTCATTAACCTTGATAATGATAAACCACTCTTGCATAGCTTAGCTTTTAGTGGATTCTCTTGATATTTCCGAGGGCTAGATTAAAAAAATCATTTGTACTAAGAAATATAGAGCCCACCTTTGATCCACATAGTTTTCGCCTAGATAATTCTTTCTCTTAAAATTTAACACTATCCATATTTTATATCTCCAATGACATGATGGGTCCATTCTACCCCTAAGGTACAATAGAGAGTTGTCTTGTAGCTTGAGGTCCCTCTTGTCTATCTTAAAGTTTTCTCATAATAAATTTGTATAAACATATATCATCTATTCCTCAAAGCATGATATTTTCCATAATTTCTCCACAAAGCGTTACACTAAGGACTTATTATTTCAATGTTCTCCCTATTACAAAATTAGATGAGAATTCTTTTGTCTATTCATATATTCACTTTAATATATGAGATACTCATGGATTATGAGAAATAGAGATGTTTTTCCCTCTTCCTATTGAACATTTACTCAACTCTCATCAGAGGTTAGTTTCCAAGATAACATGCATGGAGTTGACTACCCCTTACTTTCAACACCAGTAAAAAGAATCCCCATGACCAACTTCTACCTTCACATAATAGACCCTCTCAGTGTTTTTGATGGATGCCATGGTCTCTTAACTACCTCACATTTATTTAAACCCATGAATACTAAAAATACTTTTTTAAAACAAAATACTTCAATCATATAAACTTGTCCTTGATTTTTTTTAATTCCTTTCCACTTTTAAATTTTTCCATTCTTATTTTTCAATTTTTCTTTCTTCTTTACCCTCTATTTTCACTTTTACATTATATTTTTAAATAATCTATATTTTACATAATTTTAACTTTAAATAAATAATAATAATTAAAATAAAATAAAAAAAATATGCCCAAATTTATCAAAATATTTTTTTTTTTAATTTTTAATAGCACTATTATCATCAACTTTGTTAGCATTTGATATCGCACCGTACTCATCTATGCAGATCACCGACACTCTACATAAAGAATGGTTTATTTAGGGATTGTTGCGTTTGATCAGATTGCAATGACACAACATAAGATAGCTAATCCCATAGCAACAAATAGTTGGCTTGCTATTGGACAGGGGCGGTATATGTATACCTGTTTATATCCAATAATTAGCCTATACAGTCCCACACATTTAATACCCAATAACATGGCAGTTATTCTATTGGACAGGGGCGGTATATAGAATATACCTGTTTATATCCAATAATTAGCCTATACAGTCCCACACATTTACTACCCAATAACATGCCAGTTATTTTGTCTATAATCCCCCAGCACTACTTTATGGCTGACTTAAAAGGGCCATCATATATTAAAGGGTGTCCTACGGTTTCCAAATCCAATCTTTCCAGATTCCGAGGCTGAATTTTCAAATCCTGTTCCGACCTAACT
Source organism: Pinus tabuliformis (assembly GCA_031772625.1). Taxonomy (NCBI): domain Eukaryota; kingdom Viridiplantae; phylum Streptophyta; class Pinopsida; order Pinales; family Pinaceae; genus Pinus; species Pinus tabuliformis. Next base: position 1,257,146,357 of record CM062804.1, read on the forward strand.
TGGTTTTGGTGGGCCTAGGAAAATAACACTTATATTAGGGGGCCACCACTCACTTCTTCCCAGGCGGGCCAAGGCTCGTTCCTATAATGGTTAGGAAATTATAATAATTATGGTGTAGAGTATTAAAATACACTTTTAAGAACTTTACATCCTCTTAGTCCAACAATTTAAATTTAATTTTAAACAACTAAATTTAAACTTTGTCAAAATTTGTGAATGATGACCTCAATGTTTTCTCGGCTAAATATTTTTTAAAGGCTGCACAACATAATTTAATATAAATTTTGATCCAAGAAAAAGCGGCCCCGCAAAAGGCTGTAAATTAATTTAAATGTGTGGAGTTAGTAACCCAAATTGAGCGAACTTTACATCCTCTAAGTCTAACCATTTAAATCTAATCTTGAACAACTAAATTTAAACTTGGTAAAAATTTGGGAATCATGACATAAATGTTTTCTCTGCTAAATAAATAACAACATAATTTAATATAAATTTTAATATAGACTTCAGCAAGGAAAAAAGAGGCCCCACAAAAAGCTTTAAATTAATTTAAATGTGTGGAGTTACTGACCGTTGGAAATTGAGCGTATATGAAGCCCTTCGCATAAGCAAACAAACGCAAACAAACACTGCAGCGGTTTCTTCTCAGCTTCTTTATGGTTTGGCTTGGCTTGGCTTGTTTGATGTTCTTCATTTAGCAGCATGGCCATGTAGATTCCTTTTTCTTTGTGGGTTTTTAATGATATGGGGTGTTTTGGTTAGCTACACTTTCTCTTTTATTTCTGATTTACTGTGTGTGAACTGTTTTGCAAACCGATCTTATTTTGTTGTCGAATGCAAAGAAATAAATAAAGCAGGGATGAAATCTAAGGCGGTCGCAGAGCAGCTATTTTGATCTTAGCTATTTCTCTCTTTTAAAGACAAGCTGAAGGGTACGCAGCACGCTCAATGTGCTTTTTATTTGCTATTTTCGCTTGAGTTGAAGTGATGGCCGGTTCGTAGCTACGTAGTTTTCCATAAAGCCCGTGGGTGATATGCTTAATTTAGGCGGTGTTTTTTTTTTTCCATTTGGCTGGTTTGCAGTCAATTATTTCAGGCGGAGTCGTACAATTAATTTTTGGGTAAATATATCTATATTGCATTGCTGCTCTGGAAATCTTTTCTAATTTAGGGGTTTCTTACTTGCGCCGGGATTTAATCCGGTAGTTCAATATTTTGCTAGAATTATGCAGGTATGTGATTAAAGTCTATTCTTCTAATCACATCGTGGAAAATTGTTTTGTGCAATATGTTAACCCGGGTATCCGAAATGGAGACACACTTTGTTTTGCCTTCGAATCTCAAATCAGTGGCGGTTTCTCAAGCATCGTCTGATCCGTGCATTTTGGCTCGGTCTCTTTTTTGTTTTGTTTGAATCTTTCTATTCATGAGTCTGTTAATTTTTTTAAATGAACACAAAATTTTAATAATTTCAGAATGAAAAATAAACATGCAATTGTGTTTGAATCTTTCTATTCATGAGTCTGTTAATTTTTTTTTTAAATGAACACAAAATTTTAATTATATCAGAATGAAAAATAAACATGCAATTGGAATTTTTCATGGTAAGATTGAGAGGGTTTTTTGTGGTAATATTGAGAGGGTTTTTATGGTTGATTCGTAATGCAGAGAGGAGTTGAGGAGTCAACCCAGGAAGCCGCCTTCAAATATTCGGTGATTCTTTATTTATGCTCCAATTCTTCCTCTCAGTAAGATTCACTTCTCATTTTCATCTTCAATTGGTTGGTTAACAGAAAGTTTTTTGGGTTTTCTGGTATATTAAAGGCTCCTCTCAAAATGAATTTGAAATTAAAACTCAATATGATATATACGCTGTGTGATGTTTACAATTAAGAAAATATCGAACGGCAGCTTGTTTTACGAGATCGCAATGGTGGTCACTCTGTAAGAAAATATCGAACGGCAGCTTGTTTTACGAGATCGCAATGGTGGTCACTCTGCTCGTATCCAAAATTGCTGGTAATAGGAGTTCTCATAGGTTTTCATTTAATTGTTGGTAACCAAAATCTCAAGACAATCGTATCGTTGGAAAAAGAAACTGGTGAGTTCTCTATCTCCAAAATTTGCATTCCATGTAACTGTAAGTCTGAATCTGGTTGCTTCAGCTATAAGTCTAAAGTAAGAGGATACCCTGAATTAGTATGTTGAAGTTTTATATAATTTTTTTGATGTTATTTTTCATTTAATGTTAAAAAATTTTGATGTTATTTTTCATTTAATGTTAAAATAAATTAGTATTAATTGAGATGAAAATTTATATTATTTTAAATTTAGTGTAAAATTGTAATTTGATTAAGGTGATATTAAAGTTTGCTTAATTTAGATTAAAAATCATATGATTTCTAATTAAAATTAAAAATGTAATTCTATTTTTAATTTATTAAATAAATTGATATATATTTTATTTTATTATTTTTAAAATTTAAAATTAAATATATTTTTAATATGATGATGATGATGATGATTAACGTCCGCTGAGACCAAATAATGATCTATCGGACCTAAAAAGACAAATTATTTATTTTGATTTAAGATTTTATTCCTATGCTCAAAAAGCTTGGAGAGAAGCCTCCCGAGTTCACTATAATTTTGGCATTGTAAAAGGCTAGGAAGGTCAATATTGTAACAAAGGTTGTGAAATTGAGATCTAATGTGGTTGTATGCAAGGCACTCTAAGAGGAAGTGGTTTTCATCCTCGATGCTCCTATTCTCACAAATATGGCAGATCCTTTCCATCCATGGGGTTTTAGGAACTGCCCAACGGCCAGTTTCACTATGGAGCTCATGAGAATTCGTTCTAATCTTTGCTATATTAATTTTCTTCTTTGAGCTAGTTAAAATAGAGAGATACTTTTGATCTTCAAGGGTGGGGTTGATGACCTTCTTATAATAACTTAATTTTCTTTTAGACGCTAAATCTTTCTCACACCACAATTTTTCTTTGAACTTAGAAGTAACAATATCTTTAATGTTATTTATGTTTTGCAAAGCATCATTCTCATTGATCTCCCAATAGTTTAACCAGGACCTTGTGTCCTTATGCCATCCTCGGTTAAGCCTTAGGTGGTTTTGGCTGGAATTTAAAGCTAGCTTAGGAAGTCTATGATTGTTTATTGAGTTTGTGCTTGTACAACAGAAACCTGGGCATAGCTAGGCTCTCAATAGGAGAAAGACCTGCTTCTATAAGGAGAATAGGATAGGGTGTATTACTTTTAATTTTCAGGTTATAAGTTATAAAACGCTTCTGGATTTGCTCAATCTTTCTCCATGATTCTCTGGAGATGCTGCAGCCCCAAACTTCACAGCCATATAAGATAACAGGAGTGACTAAAGTTTCAAAGAGGAACTTTTTTTTATCCCACATTACGAGGTTTGTTGTTTTACAATTATTTTCAAGACCAAAATAAGCTTTCCATCCCCCATTGATCCTTTTCTCAATGCTATGGTTCCAATTGAGCTTGTGATGGATATCAATTCCTAGGTACTTGTAAGAATATACTTCCTCCAAGTTATTATTGTCATACATAAAATTAGCGCAAGTGTCCTTCTTGGATTTGATAATCATAACTTTTGTTTTGTCAGTGTTAACAGTCATACCCATGGTAGAGCAGAAATCCTTAAGAAGCTTGAGTTGCTTATCAAGATCAGAAGGGCACCTTGCCAAAAGAACAGAGCAGAAATCCTTAAGAAGCTTGAGTTGCTTATCAAGATCAGAAGGGCACCTTGCCAAAAGAACAATATCGTCAGCATAGAGAAGAAGGATACTTGCTACCATGTTTTTATTATATTTTTTGATAATAAATTTTATAATATACTTTTAAATTTAATTTATTATTATATTTTTGATAATAAATTTTATAATATACTTTTAAATTTAATTTATTATTATATTTTTAATAATAAATTTTATAATATACTTTTAAATTTAATTTATTTTTGTATATGTTAAAAATTTATTTATTTTTTAAATTTATATTTAAATTCTTGAAAGTATGTACTATTGCTACTCAATCATCTATAATAGAGTAGAGTGGAACTGTGACTTAGCAACAGAAAGAGGAGACTAGAATAATGATTCCATGAGATGGTTAATTCGTAGCCAAACCAATTGTTTGATTCCCCCTGGTTGACCAGCGTGAGAATCCAAATCACAGGCTAGCTGAACAAGTGATTGAAAGGTTGTACAAGAACACAACCACATGCTATTTCTTAGGTGCTAAGTGGGCTACAGCTAAGACCCAACAACCTATAACTATAGGGCTTATAATCTCGACGCTAGCTTCTAGCTTCTCATTTCAATAGGAAGAAGGGATTTAACTACTGCTTCATTCCTGGTATGGATGTTGGTTTCAAATAGGTGATATATTTTTAGTCTTATTTTTATCTTTATAGTATATTATAAGGGCGTAGTTTATAATGCGACTTTTTGGAGATTCCGATCATCCAAAAAGTGCATTATTCCGGCCAACCACCCAACCGGCCTTTTTCCTCTCCGTCTCCGTCACTTCGCTGGAAATTCAACTCCGTTACCTCCGTCACCGTCACCTCGCACGCCGACTGACTGCCTGTTTCAAATTCACCAACCCCGCCAACCCCATCGCAATTGCGCCAACTCGATTTGAAAATTTCGGCCGAACCGGAGCATCCCCTGCTACCCCGCCCTTGCCAAAGCAGAACCACCGACTGAGCGAACCCCGTCTTTATTTCCCGTCTGCTGTCATCGACTGAGTCAGCTGTGAGTGTGTCTGGATGAAGTTTTCTTCTTCGGGGCTGCAATTTCTTGTGGAATCAAAAATGGCAACTTCAGAAATCAATTTTGTCTGAAAACTGCAAGCATGATCGACTTCTTGCATGGTCAGTATCTTGCATGGCCAAGAATGTTTGCGAGTTTGAAGGAACCACGTAAGATCACCCTCATAGATATATTACAATTGAAAAAAACAAATTTAAAAATAAACAGTGTATTCTAGTAACATTTATTGGCCTAACCCCAAAGAAAAAGGAGCAAATCCTCCTTGTACTTCCTCCGTAGTTGTTAATATAGTTTGTCTGTTACTCTGTTTCAATATGTTAGATGGCTCAATTTATTTTAAAATAAAACTGGAAAGTAACTAATGCATCGACTACTTCCAAACTTATGTACCGTGATGGCAATGAAAGAAAAAGAAACAGGGTCGTGATCGAAATGAAAGAAAAAGATGTGAGAGTGAAATGTTATTTCATGGTATTTTATTGGAAGCAAAGTCAAGCCAATATTGACTCCCGTTTCCATCTTAAGCGAACAATGACATTATTGGATTATAATGTGAATATTTAGTTTCTTTTTTAAGAGAATTACTTGTTCTTATTTTTTTAAACAGAGTAGGCATGCATATCTTGCAATGCAGAATGTAACTTTAATACTCAAAGTTTGCAACATAGCAGGTTACATGCAAGCCCCGGGTACAAAGGGATTTTATTAGCTCAACTTAAATTCAATGCACATTCATAAATTATGTTGCGTCACCATGAGCTTTGAATTGTGAGGTCGGATGATGGCCTTATCGAATTGTGCAAATATAAAAGAATGAAGCCCAACTGTGGCTAAGAATACGAGTTTCATTTTGATAGAACTTACAAGCGAACTGTGCAGACATTGAAACAACATGGAAAAGAAATGGAAGACTATTATGGGCCTTGAGGTGCAAGACCCTAAAGAGAAAATCATATTTTCTGGTAAAGATTTAGTTTGGTTTGAAGTATACAAGACGAACATGAATATTGACCGCGTTGCAAAAATTCCTAAACTAAGAATTAATGATTTTATTCAAGGAGAGGAATCGAATCCAGATGCTCCATGTTCCTTCCAGCGTCGAAAAAGCAAAACTCCAAGCTCAAGGCCTAGTGCTGCCTTACTATGGGAACTGTAAGTATTTTAGAAAACCCTTCTTTACATGTTGATATTAACAATGCTTTATCATTTGTCATATGTGTTGACATTTCAAAATTTATTTTGTAGTTATACTTGCTCATATGGCCCAGAGGATAAGAGAGAAGAATGGAAAACCAAACCAAGGCGTTCAATTGTCAAAAAGAGGGGTTGCCAATGCCATTTTATTATAAAGATCATGGTTCAAGATCCTGATGTTGCAATAATAACATACAACATGTATGATCATGAAGATGGGCAAGGATGGCCTTGTCATGGCAAACACGACACTTTTGGTGATGATGGTCCTCAGAGGAAGCCAAGACTTTCAAGAGACATGATTTCTTATTTAGAAAGTTGTTTTTTCCTTCAAGTGCCAATTGACTCTGTTTGTAAAATGCATATGAAGAAATATGTTGACATACATCCCACAGCTCAGGTTAGGGATTTTTTCTTACGCAGAAAAGATGTTGTAAACATCTATAATCGTCTGACAAAAGAAACTTACCAACTGCATAGCAAAGACGAAATGAGTGTGAATCTCTGGTATGAAAAACACCATAATGATTTCTTCTTCTATCAGAAACCCAATGGTGGAGAGATCCCTTTTATCGCTGGAATACAAACAAAATGGATGTTGGAAACTATGGTCAAGTTATCCCATAATAGCTTGATAGCTATGGACTCAACATTCAGTACAAATAAATATGGAGTGAGTATATTTGCAATGATAGCCTTAATGAATCATCTTGGTTATAATGATTCAATATGATTATTGACTTAAAATTAACTTCATTTTTTTTAATATGATAGTATCAGTTGTACACGCTTGCGGTGTTTGATGAGCAACAAAGTGGGGTTCCAGTCGCATGGGTGGTGATGTCACGTAATACATCACAAGATATAGTGGTATGGCTGGAGCAGCTCATGCATAGGTGTTTTCAGCTTCGTCCTGACTGGAAGGTCAATGCCTTTATGGTTGATGATGCATTGGCTGAAATCATTGCTTTGAGGTAACATCAATATTCTTATTTGACATTGCAAGTTGCATTCGTTCTAAATATTTCTCACTTAAAATGAATTAAGTTTGGCAGGAGAATCACCAGATGTGAAGTGATCTTGTGTATTTGGCATGTAAGGAGGGCATGGCTAAAGAATGTTAATCGGTTGGCCAGCAGTTTAGAAAAAGCAAAAGAGATGTTCAATGAACTTGGTTATATCATGAAAAATGTTTCTAATGATGAAGTGGATAATGCAATCAATGGTTTTTTCACCAAATTTGCAACCGAGGAGAAGTTTTTGGACTATTTCCACAGGAATTGGGTTGCTGGTGAAAAGATGCGTAAGTTCGCATACTATTTTTTTTAGTTCATACATTTTTTATTTTATAATGACAAGACATATTTACTAGTTCAAATTTTACATGTAGGGATGTGGGTTAAAGGCTGCCGAGATTTTCCTCATGCAAATCAGGAGACAAATAATGTTGTGGAGTCATACCACAGTTATCTCAAGACAACCTTTCTATGTGATAGACGAAAGAAATGTTCTCGTAGGATGGATTGGCTATTCTATACTCTAATAAAAAATGTTGAGCCATGTTATCGATTCAAGGAAATTCTGAAAAAAGAAGGATATTTGAACAACCACAAGAAAGAGAAGCAGCTTGAATCATCAATGGAAAAGGCTAGAAGAATTCCAGACAGTGATTGTAGGCCTCATGAGAGCATATCTCACGCTTATTGGGTGAGGAGTCAAAGTAAACCTAATAAGCAATATCTTATCATATGGCATCGCACAAATTTTATCACTTGTGATTGCCCATGGTCTATTCGTGGAAACATTTGCAAGCATGCCATAAAGGTAGATTGGTTACATTCCTCCTTAATGGATTCAAACCCTTTATTGGATCTTGATACCACACCTAATACATTGAATTCCCCTCCTGAGATAAGTATTGAGGCACCAAACCTTGATGCAGATACTAGCACAACTATTTTGGATGATGAAAATGTTGAAGACCTTAATTTGTTGAGAAAGGAGTTGTTTGGCTATCTAGACCTGTTTCGGAATAGTCCTCCTTCTACTGTGAGTAAGACAAAACAATTAATTGATTTGGCTAAAAAATTTGTGGATGATGTTAATGATCTTCATATTATGGATTATGACTTCACCCTTGGGTTGGGTGCTTATGAGTCATCTTTAAAGAGGAAGAAGAGTTTCCTTAGTCCTAAAAAGAAAAATAAAAGAAGCAAAAAAAATGCCAGCTTGGATATTGATTTGAATGTCCCTGCATCTGAAGATGAACCATTTCAATTTCAACACCTTAACAAGCGTGGTCGTCCTCGCTCTAACAATGCATCCTCTACTGTCCCAAGTAAGTTCTATAGAGAGATTTATGATATGTGTTTTCTCTTAACTATGTGCATTGGTTGTTGTTGATGTAGTTAATGTAGTGTTTGAATGTTTGCAGGGGTGCACTATCCAAATATTGTGCCTTCACTTGAAGCACGTAGACAGAAGAACCATCACTCTATTTATCACATGAGTCAAGGTGAATTTGATGGGACACCTAATGATGTAGTCTATATTCTGATGCCTCTATAAATTAGCATCATATTATTTGCTCTGATGGAAATTACATTGTTATCTTACAGATACAACATCTTCTTCAATGGATCGCCCTCCATCCAAACATGATTGGCTCATTGACAACACCCAAATTGGTCATTTTCCAGGTTTGTTGCTATGTCATTTCTCTTATCTGTGTGCACTGGTTGTTGTTGATGTTGTTAATGCAGTGTTTGAATGTTTGTAGGGTGCACCATCCCAATAATATACCTTCACTTGAAGCACATAGACAGAAGCATCATCCCTCTATTTATCACATCAGTCAAGGTGCATTTGACAAGACACCTAATTGATGTAGTTTGTATTCTGATGCCTCTATAAATTAACATCATATTATTTGCTCTGATGGAAATTACATTGTTATGTTACATATACAATAGCTTCTTCAATGGATCTCCCTCCATCCGAACATGATTGGCTCATTGACAACACCCAAATTGGTCATTTTCCAGGTTTGTTGTTATGCCTTTTCTCTTATCTGTGTGCACTGGTTGTTGTTGATGTTGTTAATGTAGTGTTTGAATATTTGCAGGGGTGCACCATCCCCATATTGTGCCTTCACTTGAAGCATGTAGACAGAAGAACCATCGCTCTATTGATCACATGAGTCAAGGTGCATTTAATGGGATCCCTAATTGATATAGTTTGTATTTTGATCCCTGTATTAATTCACATGATATTATTTGGTCTGATGGAAATTGCATTGTTATCTTACAGATACAAAAACTTCTTCAATGGATCAACCTCCATCCGAACAAGATTGGCTCATTGACAACACCCAAATTGGTGATTTTCCAGGTTTGTTTCCATGTTTATGCTCTTAGTTTGCTCTTAAATTGTGTAGTGGTTGTTGTTGTCGTTGTTAATATGGTGTCTAAATGTTTGCATATTGACCCAGGAGATAGAATAAACGAGCAGAGCTGAGGAAAAGACATAAAGGTTAACCAACTTGTAGGCTTCTCCAACAAGTTGTCAGAGAAAATCCAGCTTCTTCTTCTTTAATCTCCCATATACCAGCATTCGTGTCATGAATGTCATTGCAGTTGATGATGCTAGGTTGTTGAGGATTCTTGGTGTAGTGACCAGCTTTTGTTAGGTGTGATTCTTATATATGAGGAGTTGGTTGTTAGGGTTTTCTTGGTTTCACTGGCTAGGGTTTGAAATTGTTCCAACTTGTGATAAGTTCCAAGTATGTACATGTACTTCATCTTTTCTATATAAATAAAGTGTTCAATGGTCCAATAATCAAGTACTTGCATATTTGATTATGAGCTTGTTTTCTCTTTCTTCATTGGGTAATTTCCAACACTTTTTTTTATAATGACAATTTCACATGACAGAATGCAATAAATCATTATATACAACAAATACTGCAATGCCTCTTGCACCTGAAGCACTTCTTATATAAAAGGGAAGTAGCTGATATGTATGGTATATGTAGACTTGAAGATGTGTCTCTTTGACAACACTTGTTTTTATTTTTGGTTTAAAAATAAATCAACTTTACCAATACATTTGTTAATGGTTATTGCTGTGCATACTCATATTTCTTCAAAATGGAGCTCTTCTATGGTATTTTCTAAAATAAAATTCACGTGTCTATACTAAAACGAGTTGCTGGACCTGTACATAATTTCTGGGCAGATTCAAACATTTGAAGGTGACATATGCATACTCCTATGTATGCATTGTCCATGTGGAAGGTGCTGATACTATTGATATTTTATCTTAATTAAAGCAACACTTATATGTAGTCATATATCTCTTATTTGCTCGCTGATATTTCTCAATCTATCCCACAATTGTTGGCTGCCCCATGGGTTATCAATGGTATGTGTATTTTCATCTTTAATAAAAGTGATCTTGGCATGTTCAAAATATTGCTACCATATGGATTTTATGTTATTTGTGTTATATTGAAGTCTCTTTAGCATATATGTTCATTGTACCTTCCTATTTGCAGATAAAAGCTCAAACAGTCACCTACAACAGTATGCAAACCAACACTTCGACAAAATATCAAAATGGCTAGAATCGTATAAACATATAATATCAGTGGTCATATTTCTTTAGGATGTAGTTTTTTTTTTGGCATTTTCTAAAATAAAATTCATGTGTCTATACTAAAACAAGTTGTTGGAAAGTGTTCTGCAAAGCAGAACCTGTGTTAAATAATTGAGCTCAAAGCAATTGGTTTAGCACAAGAAACATTCTAGGTGTTATTTGATAAAAGGGAAAGCATGTGCGTTCAATTGTTTAAAATAGTTTCCAAAAGTAGACAATGACATCGATGAACATGAACACAAAGAAAATGTAAGACAGCAAGACTTAGGAAATCAAAATTAAGCATTCAAATAGGTACGTCTAAAATTGTTGATATTTGATTTGGTGATCCTCTCACAATGACTTGTTCAAGGTATGGTACAAAGGTTCCTAGATATAGACTACACAATATGGAAAATGATTAATCCAAGCTACACAGTACACTATGTCGTAGAGACATGGACAAACCCTCCACAAACTCCCAATTTCATTTAAATCATTGCTTGAAATACCAATCGACCATGCCTAAGAGGAGCATAAGTACTCAGTAGAATCATGGACTGGTTCTTTGATGTGCATTACCACTTTGACCAAATATTAAGGTCCTAACAGAAGGAATTGATATCATGGCAAACAGAGGGGTCAAGTTTGTGCATGTCTTGAAAATTTTCAGCCCCTTTTCAACTTGTACACTTGAAATTCTCTTGCCAATGTAATCTTTTGTTCTGCTTTATTATATTCATAGACTTCTGAAGTTTGCATGCAAGAGGAGCATGATCACAAGCAGTCTGGGTTGGGATTTCAATCCAAAGAAAAAATCATCATTAGTATTATTGTACTACACCATACAGTTATTATATCCAGAATTTACGTATCAAGTTCCCTGGATGCTTCATTTTGTGCAACTTGCAGAGAGCCCAATGAAGTGTCTGCTTCCCAAACGACTGCATGAATATCCTTTAGCTTGCTTAGAACTAGTTGAGTGAAAGAGCAGTGATCAGGTTCAATCTGTTCTTTCATTTTCTCATCACAGATATTTCTTCCTTCCAATTCAGCTAGTCTACTAATTAGATCTTGAAGAACCTCCCTGTTACTCTTCAATTCTTCCTCTTTGCTTTTAACTTCAAACTCAGAAGATTGAAGCTCCAATATCAAAGCATCCATTTCTCGACTTGCTTCTTCATGGGAGTCAATTAGAATTTGCTTTTCATTGAGAATCCGCTGTAAGGAAAGCTCTGCTTCCTTTAAAGCATCAGAGCCTGCCTGTATCTGAGACTCCAACTGCTGAATTGAAGATTCTGTTAGCTTCAAATGTGCTTCCAGCTTCTTAATCTTTGCTCTGTGATCCTTTACTTGATCTGAGGATTTTTTTAAGGCAGTAAAAAGTTTATTTCTTTTTTCTTCACCTTTCAACAAGGTTGCAGCCTTGCCAAAATGTGTAGAAACTTGTTCTGAAGATGATCTTAAATCTGGTGATGAAACAACCTGCTTTTCTAACTGAACTACCACTGTCTTCTCAGCATCAATTCTCTGCTGCTCAGCAAGCTGAACCTTCTCTGTCAAATCACATACCTCAGCTTGTGTAATTGCCTCAATCTCCATAGTTTGCTTTAACGCAGTTTCAATGGCCTTCTTATCAACTTGCAGAAGAGACATTTCCTCCATCTTTTCCCTCACAAGATATCCAAATGTTTCTACTTTTGCATTTGCCCTTGATTCTCGAGATTTCCAATACTCTTCAGATGCAGAAAAATCAGACAACAGTGTCTCAAGAGCACTGAATTTGTTATAGACCCGGACTTTCTTTGCCTGCATTTGATTGGCACACTTTTGCATTGTGTCAATCTCCTGTTTTTTATGAGCAATTTCTTGTTTCAGTGACTCTGATTCCTTTCTAAAAAACTCCTATCCATATTCCCCTTGTTTGGGCTTGGGTGTTTCTTGGCTTCAAAAAAAGTGAAAACTAGTTGAAGGAACTTTTGAGTGATGGATCAAATTCTTTGTTATATGCTCTCAAGCATTAACAGGATTGTTTTAAATATTTTAACGTCTTTTCAATGACCTCTCATTGCTTAATATATAAATCATATTAATGGTTTCCATGCACTAATAGTTGGTTCTAGTTCATCTCACACATGGTAAATACTTGTGACGAGATTCCTTAGCATGCTCTGTGTTAGAAAATTCAATATTAACAAACTAGAGCTTTCAGTGATTAACCTCCTTAGTCAATAGAAAGGAACATTAGAGGGCACAGTATCTGATAAAGGGTTTAAAATAATCAGAGGACTGGTAGGTCTTTACCAAAGCATGAATACCATAACTTGATCTTATTTTGAACTTTCATTATAGTTGTCATGGGTTATAGTGTATTAGAATTGCAGTCTTAAAAAACTCTATTATGCAGATGTTGAATATTTGATCAAACTATACACAATTTTTATTTGGAAGAGTTTATAACTGCATTTTTGTTTTGCTGCAATTTATTATGGGTTTAGAATACAAGTTTTATCTTGTTTAGATTCAGCCGTTGGTTCCAGATAGCAATTTTTGTGCTGGATGGTGGTACTTACAGTGTCTAATAGATAATTTCTTGACTAATGGTCGTCTGATTATGTGCTCCTAATTTTCAAGAACACGGTTATGGTTTTTCCACTTCTATTATGGTTCCAAGAAGTTTGCTTAGCATTATGAATTTTTATATTCTAAGAGGTTTGCCTGGTCATTTTAGAAGTAGTTAGTTTCTTTCTTTTCATAGTCTCCCTGATCCTCTATTCACTGCATATTCCTTAAAATTCAGTCACTCCTGCAAGAATCTCGCTGTGTGTGTGTGTATATATATATATATATGGTCTTCTGTTGACATAGACTTTATATTGGCCACTTGATGAGTTAGTTTATGAGTGACTGGGCTGCAGGGCCTAAAGAAAATAATAACATGAACAAGTTAATGGATTCCATGGTTAAAGATATGGAGGAGGACACATTGAATTCAGTCTCTGCTATTAAATTACAACCCCCTTCACAAGCGAGAACCTGCAATTCACAAGAGGCTTTTGTGTTTCAAACTTATAAAACTTGGCTTTTGTGTTTCAAACTTATAAAACTTGGCAAATGAACCACATAGAAAAAAGTATCTTGTAATAGTGGGCCTCATGATAATCCTGGGAATAGCTATTGGGACTGCTTTTGTGGAAAGCCTCTATGAATATAGAGTGAAGTTTTTGAATTATGGTGATGTGTATTCCAGGATGTGGGAGGGTCCTCTTTTGATCATCATGTATACTTTTGTGGTGCTTATTGATGCCATGATGAGCTGCATCTTCTATTTCACTTGCAAATGTTCAAGTTTGGAAAGCTTTGACAGCCATTCTCTGTTGGAACACACCACCAGTTTTTCTGGATCGATGGAGCAAGCTAATGTGAATGATATCTCCCGATCAAAGCTATTGGTGGGAAGCTAGTGGATCGACTACACTGCAGAGAGGATGAAAGCTGTTGTGCATTATTTATTACCCTTAAGAACTTCAGGGAAGGGACATCTCTGTCAGGCAGATAATAGGTATTCTTTGGTTGCAGCTATCATATTAGATGCTGGCATGACTTTCGTTTAACATGCTGTAGCCATATTCTGTGACCCTGTTACTGAATTGATGAACAGTCAATTTTACATTATCTAGTCCACATCATATATTATGTGTTTGCCAGCCAAAACCGCCATATTATTCCTTCCAATTTTGTAATTACATTTGCTGCCAACATTATTTATGCAGATACATCTGTTCTTTTAATAAATCATTCAATGACATCATTCATATCCTAGCTCAGTGAGCTGGTGCCATTGTTAGTACAAATAGAGGGAGAAAGAAAACATGTTCATTTCCTCGCTTACTCCTCTAGTTTGTGTGTTGCCATTGTATTCTGAAATGGAAAGCGTTCTCAGTAATATTTTGAGAATGTTAATACTGCCTGTGCAAGTTTATGTAGCTCTATTGTTGAATGAATTCATTGTCGGACTCTCTGAATATCCAGGGCATCGGTTTGAATTGCTACCATCTTTCCTCTCTGAAGAAGCTGTGCAAATTTTTTAAGAGTCCTTGAGAAGCATGGGAGTACCGAGTGCTATGCCTGAAACAAAGGGCCTTTCACATGAAGAAATTGAAGGGAATTTTAGCATTAATTTTTGAAAGAAGGATAACATAAAAGTTTCTTCAAATAAAAGAACCCTAAAAACAATGGTGTTGCAAGCTAGCTCTTAGACAGGAAAATGTAGCTGTCTACATGTGAAGTAATTTGATGTAGGCTACAGTATCCTAAGAATCATTTTGGCAAATTTGCAGAGGGAGCCTTTTATGTAACATGTATTGAATCAAGCAAAAAACTAGTAAATCCTTTTATTGATCCAAAAATAAGAAAATACTGCACTTGTAATGACAAAAAATAGAAAATGTTAATGTTAATAATGCATTCCTTTTTGTCTGTTTGAATGTCACGGCTCAATTCAAACCTGGACGATTCCGAATTATAAGTTGGCCCAATGCTATGTAATTCACAAGCGAAAATTCAATAACCTAGTAGTTGAGAGTCGAAACGGAACGTCATTCAACCCAGATTCAAACTTACCAGACCCTGAAATTATTTTCCCTTCTTTAATTAAGGTTATGACATAGAATTCATAATGAAATTGTGATTTCTTAAGAGAAAATTCACTGTTAAACTAAATAGAATAGAATTCATAATCAGCATAAATTTTTAAAAAGCAGTGCATTCTTTTGAAAAGATGTTTAGGAAAAAAACACACACTGTAATTTAGTTATTTCCTAACTAAATTACCTCATAATGGTTTCTCCGGTGGTTTTTTTAAAGACAAAAACTACGATTTAGGTCATCAACTATGGCATACATGCCTTTCATTGAATAATTCTAGCCTTTCTATTTCTTCTGTAAAACCAGCATAAAGAAGTATAAAACAGGACACACAGCAATAAATTCGTTCTAAAAAACAGCCAGAGAATAAGTGCAATAAACTGGGTCTAAATTCCAAATGAATCCAACACATTTCATTAACCAATATTATCCAACTCGTGAACACTGAAAGCTATAAACAGATCCACCATTGTGACCATTAATGTCGATATTACAAACGATGGACGCCTGAACACGGTGAGCAAGAGCATTCAGAATCTTTATACGACCTTGGACATGTATTTTGCAGCCTATTGGTACAACAAGAATACTGGAGTCAGGTTCAAGAGGGTTAATATCACTAGGATTTGAATTACGGGGAAGGAGAGAAAATGGGCCAACCACAATAGTTGCAGACAAGTGCTGCGTTTCCCCACTCATAATTTGCCCCTGCGGTATGTACATGGATGCAATCTGGTTGCCATAGTAAAACAACTCGATATTGCTTCTGTGAGTGTAATTGAGGGTTGCAATGTTTGGGTTCTTGACTGCAACAAACACTGAGATGGTGATATTGATTCTGCTGTGCTCCAAATCTGAATAGTTTGAGATGTAGAGGCTTTGTACCTGCACTCCAGTTAAAGTAGTTGCTGGGGAGGTGGCCTTCAACACGGTCAAGAAGAGAATCAACACCCCTATAACAATGAATATCATCGCTAGCAGACAACAAATGAAGTTTCCCCTGAATTGTGATGAGCCCTTTTTAGGTGCCATGCCATGCAGCCCCTCATCAGAGCCCTCACCCACTTCATGCCATTCCATGGAGCCCGTCACCAGAGCCCTCACCCACTTCTGTTAACTAATTGTCATATCATATGGCCAAGATTCAAGATCGATCAATCAAGTATTAAACACAAGGCCAATAACAGAATCATGGCAGCTTTTTGGTCTCAGTAGGTTTTCTATGAGGGTGATCTTACGTGGTTCCTTCAAACTCGCAAACATTCTTGGCCATGCAAGATACTGACCATGCAAGAAGTCGATCATGCTTGCAGTTTTCAGACAAAATTGATTTCTGAAGTTGCCATTTTTGATTCCACAAGAAATTGCAGCCCCGAAGAAGAAAACTTCATCCAGACGCACTCACAGCTGACTCAGTCGATGACAGCAGACGGGAAATAAAGACGGGGTTCGCTCAGTCGGTGGTTCTGCTCTGGCAAGGGCGGGGTAGCAGGGGATGCTCCGGTTCGGCCGAAATTTTCAAATCGAGTTGGCGCAATTGCGATGGGGTTGGCGGGGTTGGTGAATTTGAAACAGGCAGTCAGTCGGCGTGGGAGGTGACGGTGACAGAGGTAACGGAGTTGACTTTCCAGCGAAGTGACGGAGATGGAGAGGAAAAAGGCCGGTTGGGTGGTTGGCCGGAATAATGTACTTTTTGGATGATCGGAATCTCCAAAAAGTCGCATTATAGACTACGCCTATTATAAGGCCCAGAAAGAGAGAGAATTTAAAACATTGTCATAAAAGTTGTGGTTTATTTTTCAAGTCTTACCCACCCCATCTAATTTCCTATTTCTTTTTAGTCTTACTTATTTTAAGGGTGGAACTTTCTATATCATTTTTAAAGGTGGATTATGTATTTATTATTATTATTGATAATAATTATTTAAAAATGTATTATATAT
The DNA here is from genome assembly GCA_031772625.1 of Pinus tabuliformis. Taxonomy (NCBI): domain Eukaryota; kingdom Viridiplantae; phylum Streptophyta; class Pinopsida; order Pinales; family Pinaceae; genus Pinus; species Pinus tabuliformis. The sequence continues at coordinate 1,257,163,589 of CM062804.1, forward strand.
TATAAAGATTATAGTTTATTTTCGTTGTTAAAGCATTTTTGTAATTTTATAGGGTTGGGGGATAACAATTTTCTTGTCTTTTTAGTAAATTATTTAGTACAAATTTTACTTTTTCTACTTAAAACATGTACTCATTTATTGATTGATTAAGTTGTTCTTTAAATAATTATTTTATCTATATCATTTTGGGACAACTTGAATTGGTGAATATGCTATATGCAATTATCATCATGGGCACGAGAAACAACACATAATTATATATTATATATTTAATTTAAAAATTATATATATAAATTTATGTTAATCAAATAATTATATAAAAAGTGAATTAATGAATAAATGCATATCAGAATAAAACTTAAAAGGCATTTTTGCTAATGATCTATCACGCCTACCTCTACCAGTGGTAAACCTTAAACCTTAAATAACTAGAGGAACAAACTTATTTTAAATTGATTAAAATTGAATTAAAATAATTATGACAATAAATATAGAAATATTCAATATTATTTTATGTTTCAATTTTCATTTTTAATATGTAAAATGCATTATTATTATTAATTATTTATAATTGTATTCTATATTATAATATTAGACAGATTATATTTTATTTTTATTGTTAAAGGATTTTTGTTATCTATTTAATTTTTAATAATGTAGGGTGCCTTGTGTTATTTGTCTATTTATATAATTATTTTATGAAAATAAAATAAATATGTATATTATTAATAATAATAATTCTTCATATAGATGATTATAATTCATTTATTGAAATAAATTAATTTAAATAAAAAATTATTTAAATTATTAATTAAATTTTGCCACTAGGGTGGGATATCATTTTAATTTCTTAATTTTTAATAACTACACTCTCTCTGGTTGTTAACCCAATATTTATATATTAGTTAATAAATATGAAATTAAAACAAATATATATATTATCATTACTCATACTAATTACTCTAATACGCCCACAACTTATTGGATCCAATAACTAATAATTTTGATGAAATAAATTAATAAGTACTTTCTTTTCCAAAGAAAAAATCGAACTTTTTATAACCAAAATAAAAAGTTACATAGTATATGCCTAAGCATTCATTTTGCTGTATGATTTGAAAATCATAGAGCTCCACAGGATGTGACTATCAGTCCTGTCCAAAAAACATGAAGGAAAAAGATAACCACTGATCTGAAGCATGGGCCTCCTCATATCGAGGAAAACAACCCCTGTCCCTAGCTCAAAAAACAGTGTATACCAGTTACTACAGTGTCTGAAAGTCTCCATGAAAGGGAAAATACAATGCTTTCACTTCTTCGGTCTCCTCATAGAGGAAAACAACCCAAATAGGAAGGAAAACAAAAAAAACAAAAACATCAGAAGTCTAAAATTTTAAAAAGAGATGATCATAAAATAGTGACATGTGAGATAATAATCATAAGGTCAACGGAAACCAAAAAATTCAGGTTGTGTTATAGGCCTTAAGAGTCCATGGTAAAAAATTGGCTATGTATATGGTGGCTGATCTGACACACAGAGCTCTCCTTGGTCCTCGTCCTCTATTATCTCACTGCCCATATCTTGTTGTAGACCCTCTTTAGAAAGCCTGTCTGCTACATCATTGTGAACCCTGTAGATGTGGCAAAGAGAAAAAACATTAAAAGAGTACTTTATATTTTGGCTCTTCTAATAAAGGAAGTAAAATATAGTTTTGACATTTGCTTTGTCCATTGAACCATTTTATAACATTCATTGAGTCCCTGAAGATCTGAACCATGAAGATGTTCCTGTGAATAAGCCAACATAGAAGCAATTTAAGGGCAGACAACTCCGCAAAATTATTTGTACTAGTTCCTAGGCCCACTGAGGCTTTAAGGCACCTATTTTGGTTTATGGCATGTGTTTTGGTTTATGTGTATTACTAGCTCGGCTCCTACTCTGTTATTTTGGGAGGCCCCATCAAAATATGCCCACAATATCCCTTCTTTGATTTGTTCCTCTCTAGCTTGTCTGGGCACGTTCTCTGTAACAGGCTCAGGGATATTGGTGTATATTGAAGTACATTGTATTGCAATAGCCTCATGAGGGGTGTGCATATCCAAAAAAATGCACGTGTTCCTAGCTATCTAGATGCCCCATGCTATGATGGGAAAATTAATAAATACTTTTTATTGACTATTTATATAATTATTTAATAAACAATAAAATTAAAATAAATTTATTATTACCATTATTAATTACAAATAAATTATTTAATAAAAAAACTAATATTATTCACCCACCACGTGGCACTGAAGTATTTGATGTAAGTATGAATATGGATCAAAATAAACTAGCGCTACCTATACTTCTATTGACTACCACCCCGGCTTCCTCTCTTGCTGCTTGCCCTCTCAAGATGGGCACTTGCGGGATACCGGCTCTATGACCAGCAAAAATGCCTTTTAAGTTTTATTCTGATATGCATTTATTCATTAATTTACTTTTTATATAATTATTTAATTATTATTATATATATATATATATATAATTTTTAAATTAAATATATAATTATTAATAATAAATTGATATTGAAACAAATATATATAAGTATTATTGTTATTATTAATTATATTTTAAGTTATATATAATTTTATCATAAAATAAAATTAAAATAACTTAATAAATCTGTTAATTAAGTTTATTTTGGATAATTAAAAAAAATAAATGAAATTTTTTAACAAATAACACAATCAAATCTTCTTTAATGTAATAATTTTGAAACTTTCAACTTTGTTGTTAAAAATAATAGTTTCTCAAATGTCAAAATATATATATATTGATATAAAATATAAAAATATTCTAGTTCCAAGAGTTAGTTTAGTTAGTTAAAAACCATGCCTCCTCATCTAGAGGTCACAGGGTCAGTAAACCCAGAAGCGATTAGCCCAGATTTTTTCGTGGACTTAGCCACCCAAAAAAATTATACGTGGAAAAAAAATTATATTTTAATATTCTTAGAAATAAGCTAAATAACCTTAAAGTAAATAATGTGTTTGTAAAATATGCCGCCGGTTCTGAGCGACAACGAGGTACGATCTGCCGGTCTTCGTAAGAATGCAGATCTGTGCATTCGGATTGCGGACCAAGGAGAAAAATACAGGGGACTAATGGTTACCTTTTACGCAATAGTCAACTGGAAATGTCGAGTACCTGCTGCAGACCTTCTCAGCTTTTCTCATTGATGAAGACCTCGCAATTCCTTCTCAACAAACATGCGGACCCAGAAAAAGTTTTAAAATAATTTAAATATGCGTCGATTTGGTGACCGTTGGAAATTGAGCATATTTAAAGCCCTTCCAAACAAACACTGCAGTGGTTTCATCTAAGCTTCTTTAGCATACGGTGTTGGCTTGCCTTGGATTGTAATTTGTTGTTCTTCATTTAGCAGCATGGCCATGCTCATTCCTTTTTCTTTACGGGTTTTTGATTGCATGGGGTGTTTCGGTTGATTTCACTTTCTTTTATTTTGTATTTACTATGTGAATTGTTTTGCAAACCGATTTTATTTTGTTGTCGAATGCAAAGAAGATAAATAAAGCAGAGATGAAATCTAAGACGGTGGCAGAGCAGCTATTTTGACCTTAGCTGTTTCTCTTTTCTAAAGACAAGCAGAATGGTACATTCAATGTGCTTTTATTTGCTATTTTCGAAGTTGAGGCGGCGGCCGGGTTGCAGGTACATAGTTTGCAATTACTGCTGTGGGTGATGTGGTTAATTTAAGCGGTGTTTCTTTTTCTATCCATCTTTGAAAAACGTTTTTTTAAATCTTCGTCCATTTTTCCATTTGTCAATTATTTGAGATGGACTAGTACATTCTTACGGGACATCTCATTCATTATATGTACCTAATGTGGAGTCGTACATTAATTTTTGGGTGTATATGATATTTACATTGCATCGCTGGTAAGGACAATATTTTCTAATTTAGGGATTTCTTACTTTTTCCTGTGATTTAAACGGAGAGACTCTTTGTTGGCCTCGGAATCTCCAATCACTGGCCGTTTCTCAAGTATCGTCGGATCCGTGCATCTTGGGTCGGTAGTTTTCTTTTTCTTGTTTTTATCTTTTTAATTTATGAGTCTGTTAATTTATTTTTAAACGAACACAAAATTTTAGTAATTTCAGGATGAAAAATAAATATGCAATCAGAATTTCACAGTAATATTGAGATGGATTTTTATGGTAATATTGAGAGGGTTTTTAGAGTTGATTCGTAATGCAGAGAGGGGTTGTTGAGTCAACACAGGAAGCCGCCTTCAAACATTCTGTGATTGTTAATTTATGCTCCAATTCTTCCTTTCCGTAAGATTCGCTTCTCATTTTCATCTTCAATTGACTGCGTGTCAGAAACTTTTTTTTGGGGGGATATTCTGGTATATTAAAAACTCATTGTGATATATACTGCCTGTGATTTTTACAGTAAAATATCGAAGAGGCAACCGATTTTACCAGATCCCTTCTTCATACCGTTTATTATATTTACGTGTTTAATATCTTTGATGTTCTCATCGCAATCGTGGTCAGGTAGGTATATAACCTCTGCTCGTATCCAAAAGTGCTCGTAATGGGAATTCTAATACGTTTTCATTTAATTGCTGGTAACCAAAATCTCAAGACAATCGAATCGTTGGAAAACAAAACTGGTGAGTTCTCTATCTCCAAAATTTACATTACAGGTAACTGTAACTCTGAATCTGGTTGCTTTAGATATAAGTCGAGGATACCCTGAATTAGTATGTTGAAGTTTTATATAATTTTTTTAATGTTATTTTTTATTTAATGTTAAAATAAATTAGGATTAATTTAGATGAAAATTTATATTATGTTAAATTTAAGGTAAAATTGTAATATGATTAAGGTGAAATTAGAGTTGATTAATTTAGATTAAAAATTATATAATTTCTGGTTAAAATTAAAAAAAGTAATTCGATTTTTAATTTATTAAATAAATTGAAATATATTTCATTTTATTATTTTTAAAATTTTAAATATATCTATGATATACTTGGTACAATGTTTTTATTATATTTTAGTTATATTTTTTAATAATATATATACTTTTAAATTTAATTTATTTTTGGATATATTAAAATTTTAATTATTTTTTAAATTTAAATTTAAAATAATTTAAATTCTTAAAAATGTGTACCATTGTTGTGTAATCATGTATAATGGAGTAGAGTGGAACAATGGTTTAGCAAAGAAAGAGGGAACTAGAATAATGATTCTATGAGATTGTTGATTCCTTGCGAAACCAATGGCTCGAGAATCCAATCATAGGCTAGCTGAACATGTGATTGAAAGGTTGTAGAAAGAACACAATCTCAAGTTATTTCTTATTTGCTAAGTGGTCTCTAACTAAGACTCAACAACTTATAACTATAGTTAAACACTATAGTATTTATAAGCTCGACTCCAACTATAGTATTTATAAGCTCGACTCCAACTTCTAACTTCTCATTTCAATAGGAAGAAAGGACTTAGCTACTACTTTCACTCCTTATAAGGAGAATTTACAACATTGTCTTAAAAATGGATGTCAACATTCGGAATCCTAACCAACCCATTTAACTTCCTATTTCTTTTCAGTCCTACTTGCAGTGGGTAGAACCTTCTATATCATTTTGGGACGACTTGAGTCGGTGGATATGCAATATGCAATTATCATCATGGACATGAGGGACAACCCATAATTCATTGATATATCAGGCTTACCTCTACTATCGCTAAACCATAAATAACTACCAGAACAAACTTATTTTGAATTGATTAAATTTGAATTAGAATATTTATGAAAATCCATATAGAAACATTCAATATTATTTTATGTTTCAATTTCCATTTTTAACGTGTAAAATGTGTTTTATTATTATTAATAATACTAATTATATATTATAATATTATAAAGATTAATTACTTATTATAATATTATAAAGATTATAGTTTAATTGGGTTATTAAAGTATTTTTTGTTATAAGTTAATTTTATGAGGTTTGAGTGTGTAGTGGTGTTTTTGTTTTGTAGATCTATTTAATATAAATATTACTTTCTCTAAAGTTTCAATAATCATTTATGATATGTACTTCTTATTTATTGGTTAACTTATTTTTCAGATAATTATTTTACCCACCAAATTTTAATGATCCCTTGCCTTGTGATATTTGTTTATTTATATATTATTTTATGAAAATAAAATAAAGATATATCTATCAGCATTAATAAAATAATAATTCTTTATATAGATAATCATAATTCATTTAGTGAAATAAGTTAATGTAAATAAAAAATATTTAAGTTATTAATTAGATTTTACCTAATAGTATGTGCAGTGGCATATCACTTTATTTTCTTATTTTTCATTAAGTACTTACTATATATGTGCTTTTTATCTATTTGTTAACTAGTATTTATATATATTTTTAATAAATATGAAACTAAAATAAATGTATATCACTATCATTACTAATAATAATTACTCTCAATATGTCCATAACTTGTTTGATGAAATAAATTAATAAGTACTTTAGTATCACATAGTACTCTTTTTATTAACTAGTTAGGTGGAGAAATTACAGGGACTGTCAAAAGTGGCCAGAATCTGATAAAAAAAAATCAAAAAATCTTACGAGTAGCAATGTTTAAATCATATTTTCAATAGTAGAAATATATTATCACCAATCAAAACTTCTAAGGCACACAAAATATTAAAATTTGATAATGTAAATTGAATTTAGAAAAATTCTTAAATATTTTTATCAAAATATAACTAAAATTTCCATAATTTATAACCAAAAAACAATCTAATTAAACTACAACAAAATTTAATATTACTCACCCACCACTGGGACTGAAAAATTTGATACAGTGCATGCAATGAAGGATTTAATGCAGAGTATGGATATGGATCAAAGTAAACTAGCGCTACCTCTACTTCTATTGACTCCGACCTTTACCACCCCGGCTTCCTCTCTTGCTCTCACGATGGGCACTTGCGGGATACCGGCTCAATAACTAGCAAAAATACCCCTGTTTTATTCGATATGCATTTATTCCTTAATTTTATATATATATATAATTTATTTTATTTTTTACATAATATTTTCATTAATATATATATTTAATTTTTATATAATAATTTAATTAACATACAATTAATTATTAATAATAATAAAATATAATTATTAATAATAAATATGGTTTTGAAATAAATATATATAATTATTATTATTATTATTATTAACTATATTTTAAATTATATATATTTTTATTATAAAATAAAAATAAAAATAAATAAATTTATTTTTTAATTTGATTTATTTTTTATAATTAAAAGAAATAGTAATTTTGAATGTTCGGAAATTTGGGGAGCTGCAACTTGAGCAAGGATTGAAGTTGGCGCTAGGGTTTTGCATTAGGGTCCCATGGCGAGATGCACAGGGGGAGCATCGCTCCCTCCTACAATCAGACAGTCACAAAGGGAGGCAAGGAAACAGGAGGGAAGCATTTCAAAAAACCGTTGGAAAAGATTTAAGAAGCGAGAGGCAAGGACACAGTTGGAAGAAATCAATTCTAGGATCAAGAAGGGAATCAATAGGAAACAAGTAAAGAAAAGGAGAAGGGAGGCAGTAGTAGAAAAACGACTTCCACAAGAACTATAGTAGTTTGTAAACCCAAGTCGAGCATTATTCTCCGGGTCATATTAAGTGATCTAGCGATTCAAGCGCATAGGGATCATATGAAAGAACATGCGATCATATGCAAGTTCATGGGGTTATGGCCAATGGAGAGGGCATTACATATATGGATTAGGAGCCACAGGAAGCCAAAGGGCGAAATACATTTACATTTGGGTTCTAAGGGCTTCTTCACGGTGGTGTTCACGAGCCTATAGGACAAAGACATAGTGTTCGAAGGGGGGCCTTATTTCTATGCTGCAGCAGGACTCTACATGCGACCATGGATGATGAACTTTGTCCTGGAACGTGAAACATTTACATCCGTACCGATTTGGATTAGACTATACTCACTACCGCTGGGTTACTAGCAACCAGAATCTTTGAAAACCATAGGCAACAAACTGGGGCATTTTCTAAAGACATTAGAGGCAACCTTGAAAGGTAAATATACCTCCTTTGCCCTGGAAATGGATCTATCTGGAGCCCTTCCAGAAGTAACAATTTTAGAGATATATGATGAAGAATGGGTGCAAACAATGGACTATGAGCACATACCATTCAGGTCGCGAAAATGTCATGAACACGACCATATATAGAGACTGCCTAACAAACAATATGGAAGGCATTGGGAAAACCTCTTTGGATAGAGATCACATGGGTTTCACCAAGGTTGGGGGCAAAGGGAAAGGGGGTAAATGGCCACACAAGAAGATCAATGAAGACAGACAGACAAGACATAATAGTTTCAAAATCCTAGAGGAAGTAGAGGAGAACGTGAAAACAGTCCAGGACAGGGAGAACATAATTAAGGAGCAGGATACAGAAGCTGAAATGGAAAATATCACAGTAAAAAACCAGCAAAAGGAGGATCTACCAAGCTGCATGGAGATCAGTAAGGACCATGAGATGACTCCAAGTGAGGCAGGAACGGAGGACCATGAATTACAGGAGATTCTAGACAAGAAAAACCTATATCTAGAAATATTTCTGGAACAAGGAAAGAACAAAGGAGTGGACTACCCGCCAAAAAAAGATTATGATAGAGTTCAACAGCTCTTTCTATGGAGGGAACAATTGAAGGGAACTGATGTCAAAAGAAACCACGAAAGCCAGGAGCCAAGTGGAGTCAAAATGATGGAGAACTCACAGGCACAATCTCCAAAGAACTCAGGGAGCAAAATAGGAATGAAAAGACAGAATGAATTGCTAAACGAATGTGGAAAGCTACTAATTAACTCAGGTAAGATGAAAGATCTTACTAGCTATTCCTTTACTAACCTTTCTTAATGAAGCTCACAATCGCGAATATTAGAGGTATAGGTAGTAGAAGGAAACAAAGGAATCTAAGTAACAGAATAAAAGAAGAAAAACTAGACATGGTTTTTTCAGGAGACTAAATGTTCAATGAACAAAATAAGAGAAATTCATAATAATTGGTTAGTCGAGTATGAGTATCTAGAGGTTAAGCAAATAACTCGGCAAGCCGGATTCTTACGATGTGGGATCCACAGAAATTTGGAATCTTGGATGCTGAAGCATCCAGGAACTATCTATCTTTGGTGTGTAATCTTGTAGGTGATAAGGAGATACACATGATAACAAATGTTTATGGACCTCAAAAGCATGCAAATAAAATCAAGATTCTTACCTCCTTGGAGGGACTAAGAGCAAGACATCCCAATATGCCTTGGATAGTTGTAGGGGATTTTAATATGATAAAATCTCTTTCAGAAAAAAAGGAGGCACTAGACAGCTAGGTAGAGACTCTGTAGCCTTCCAAGATTTCATTATGAACATGGGACTAGTGGATACTAAGATAATAAATGGAACCTTCACTTGGAACAATAAACGGGGAGGGGCTTCTCAAGTGGCTTCTGAACTTGATAGATTTATTGTTTCTGAGGATCTCTTCCTCACAGGACTAGCCATAACAGCATCCATTATGCCCTTTGGAGGTTCAGATCATTGGCCAGTTCAGCTAGAAGCTACCTTTATGGGCACTCCGAGAAACAGGCCCTTCAGATTCGAAAATGCCTGGCTCTCACACCCCAAATTCACCAGTAACATTGATAAATGGTGGAAAGAGGAGTTGAATATTCAGGGCACTAAAATGTTTATGCTCCAACAGAGACTGAAACATATTAAATCCAAACTTAAAGCTTGGAACAAAAAGAAATTTGGCGATATCCTCAAGGCCAGAATAGAAACTGAGCAGAAACTCCAGGAAATCAATCAGATCAACGTCACAGAGGGCTTTAATGAAGAGAGGAAAAAACTAACTAACTCTTTGCAGGAAGAATGGGAGGATCGATGCTTACAAGAGGAAATTTTCTGGAGATAGAGATCTAGGATTCAATGGATCAAAGAGGGAGAAAGAAATACAAAGTTCTTCCACAAATCTACCATGGCCCACAGGGCACACAATAGAATCACAAAGATTAAAGATTCTCAAGGTATTGAACTTGTCTCTCACAAGGACATGGAATCGATCCTAGTACAACACTTCTTCAATATTGCAAAGGAGCCAATGGAGGATAGATCCAGGTTCATTGATCAGTTCACCCAGTATATTCCTAAGTTGGTTACCAGAGAGGACAACCATAATCTTAACAGGCTAGTCTCCGAAGAGGAGGTCAGTGAGGTGATTAAGGAAATGCAAAGTGGAAAAGCACCAAGCCCGGATGGATTCATTGTAGACTTCTTCAAATCCTGCTGGGAAACAGTCAAACAGGATATACTCGAGGTTGTGGAAGACTCGAGAAAATCCAAAAAGGTTCTGAACACACTCAATTCTTCCTTCATAGCTTTAATCCCCAAAAAGGAAAATGCTATGACTCCGGATGGCTTTCGACCCATAGCCTTATGCAATTTGGTGTATAAAATCATCTCCAAAGCAATAGCCAATAGACTCAAGCCCTACTACCTTCCCTCATCTCGGAAGAGAAAACAGGCTATGTGTAAGGAAGACAAATTCTCAACAATATCATCCAAGCACATGAGGTGGTACACTCTCTCGAATGCAACAATCAAGCATGTACGATCATTCAGTTGGAACTTGTGAAAGCCTATGACAAACTCAGCTGGTCTTATATAAAGGCTATTCTAAAAGCCTATGGCTTTGACAAAAACTGGATAAGATGGGTTATGGCACTTGTTACCACGACCAGTTTTTCCATTCTGCTTAATGGAGCTCCTTCAAGTACCTTCACACCTTCTAGAGGGCTTAGACAAGGAGATCCGCTCTCACCTTTCCTCTTCATCCTCATGATGGAAGGGCTAGGTAGGGCAATCAAAATGGCTACTGTTGAAGGTCGAATTCAGGGTATCAAGCTCACCCCAGATGGAGAGGCTAACACTCATCAACAATTTGTGGATGATACTATGTTGTAGGGCATACCCACAGTTAGGGAAGCAAGAGCAATCAAACATATCCTAAACGACTTTGCCATGGTAGCAGGTACGGAGGTAAGCCTCAACAAGTCAAACGTTTTTTTCTTTAATACTAATATTACTATACAGAGAAACATTACCAGGATTCTTGGTTTTCAAAGGGAACAGTTACCTTCCAAATATCTTAGCATTCCTCTTACTGACAAACCTCTAAGCAAGAAAGTGTGGGAACCAATTTTAAACAAACTTTAGGACAAGATTAGAAAATGGACATGCATATCTTTAAATTTAGCAAGGCAACTTGTGTTCATGCAAGTGGTCTTGCAGGCCATTTCCATTTTCATGTTTGCAGCTCTCCCTGCTCCGCAAGGTACTAAGCAACAGATAAGGAGCATACAAAGGGACTTTCTGTGGGGCAGAGGGGAAGAGAAAAAGAAGTGGGCTTTAGTTGCCTAAGACAATCTCTGCAAGCCCAAAATCCATGGTGGCTTAGGGCTGCATGATCGAGAGACTCTCAGCAAAGTTTTGGGAGTTAAGCTTTGGTGGAGATGGATCAAGGAGCCGAATGCCCCCTGGGCCAAGCTTTGGAAACAAAAGTATGCCAAGCATTAGAAGAAGAAGGATCATATTAGAATGTCAGGACAAATCAAGGGCTCACACATTTGGAACCTTGCTTGGGAGAATAAAAGCATTGTTCAGCAACACTGTTCCTGGGAAATCTGAGCAGGGGACCTTGCTCGATTTTGGGAGGACAGATGGCAACAGGAATCCATCCTGTACAGGAGTGACCTAGAAGCCCTCAAGAGAGACACAAATAGCAAAGATTTGTTATTGGTAAAAGATTTCTAGGACGAGGGAATGAATAATGAAAAATGGAGGAAATGGAAGGATCTAAGTTACAGTGATGAGAGTCCTTTGAAGGCCAAGGCATATTCTCTTACCCAAGACTTAGAGCATAGAAGGATTCTGGTTTCCTCCTCACCTGACCAATTAAGATGGGGGAAGAATAATGAAGGTAACTTGAAACTCAAAGAGGCAAAACAGGCAGTAACAGGGTTTAACTTTGTGAATACTGATCAAGTCTGGAAGGAGCTTTAGCAAACTCCTCACTGAATGAAAATAAAGTTATTCATATGGCTAGTGCATCAAAGAAAGATCCTAACTTGGGAAAACCTCCTAAAGAAAGGCTTCATTGGCCCTTCCAAATGTCACCTCTGTGGCTCACACGAGGAAACGATTGAACACCTTCTCAACCTCTGCCCTTTTACTGCTAAGGTGTGGAACTGGGTGGCCTCAATCTTCAGACAAACCGACAAGGATAGTCTCAGCATATCCAACACTTTGAAAAATTGGAGGAAGAACTTCTGAGGGAATGAGATCATTAACAAATCTTGGATTCTAGTACCAAGCTTTGTCATTTGGAATGTTTGGAAAGAGTGCAACAGGCAAATCTTCAAAGATAACGCTGGCAAGCCCCAGAACATAATCGATCAAATTCTAAAGCAGCTTAAAGATATAGTAAAAAGCCTATTAAGGTCACTTCTTAAGGATCCTCCTTTGCCTCAAGAGGAGAATATTATACTTAATTTGGGACTCTAGTCCATCAGTCCTCAAGGAATAATAAAGGGAGTGAGCACAATAAATATAGGGGCTAGCAATTGGAAGCCCCCTCCACAGGGTTTCTTCAAGGTTAACATTGGTGGAGCTTCTAAGGGCAACCTAGGGTTAGTTGTCTTTGGGGGTGCCATAAGAGATCATCAGGGGCAAATGAAAAACATCTTCCATGCCCACTTGGGGAAGAGTACCAATAACATGGTTGAACTCCTGGCATTAGAGCAATGCTTGGAGATTCTGGTGGAGGCAAATTTACAGAATGTTATCATTAAAGCAGATTCAGAACTGATCATTAGAGAAGCCAAGAAAATACACAATGGAACTTCACCAGATAAAGTGTCGAAGCATTGGAAGATTCTGCAGGTTTTTTACCGTATCCACTCTCACCTGCAAACCCTTAAAATGATCAGATTTGTCCATGTGAAAAGGAAAGAAAATATGTTAGCGGATCGGTTGGCCAACGAAGGAGTGACAAATAGGGACAAGGATTCTCAGTATGCTTGGGAGTCGTTACCTACCGGAAAACTGCAAGAGGATTGCTTCTCTCTGGCAACCAAAGATATGGAACCATGGATGAACAAAACTGATCAAAAGGATTCAGGAGACAGGTAGGAGGATGGCGTCACCTAAAAAGTCTGCATTTTTTGTTTTTGCTACTCTCCAAAACTTTGATCACTTTCGGTTGAATGATGAAGGTAATGAATCAGGTAGCACCACAGATCTAGTTGCCTATTTGCATTTGGCACAGCAGATGTTTGGCAGAGAATCTAGGCGGAAGGCTCAGAAATGTCCGTGGGAATGGTTTGACAGGCATCGCTTGGAAATAAAGCATTCTGGTTTTTCCACGAAACTTCAGAGGCAAAACCACAAATGGTATTTCGGGTGGGATAAGAATGGTATCTGGTTTTTTGTAGTGTGCCTCTGATTCTACTCATCATGTGACACGTTGCGGCAAAAGGTGAGAGAAAACCGCCATCATCGGACGGTTAACCCCCGCGCTTCTCGTCCACTCGATATCCACGATGGCCGTTGGATCGGTTTTGAGTAATCAACGACGGGGATTGGTTTGTGCTTCTTGCTCAAGAGGTTTAGCCCCGAAATTGTTTAGAGGACCCAACCTATAGCTGTAGTCGGGTCCTTTTGTTGGTTGTAGAGTGGTCCGTTGTGGGTCCTATTGTGGACCCTTGGTGGGACACTTGTAGGCTTTTTATGGGCCTCGGTCCATGGATTCTAGGGTTTCTTTTGGCTACTATTGGGTTTCTGTCGGCCCTGCTGACTAGGACACTCTCTCAGAGAGGGTGCGGTTTCTTGTAAATTAGGTATTTTTGACTAGCTTAATAAAAGGTTCTTCTCTTGCTTATAAAAAAAAAAGATAATTGAAAGAAATGATTTTTTTTTAAATAACATAATCAACATGTAATAATTTGGAAACTTCAAACCTTTGTTAAAAAAAATAGTTTCTCAAATATCAAAATATACCTATTTTTTTTTATCTAAAATATAAAAATATTCTGTATGTGCAAAAAAAAATCATTTGATAAACTTAAATTAATATTCTTATGAAATAAGATAAATAATGTGTTTATAAAATATGCCACCTATCCAGTTCTGAGTGATAACGGCAAGATCTGTTGGGCTTCACTCTCTTTTATTTTGGGGAGGCATTCAAAATTGTCCTCTGCGGCCACATTCCATTATCGCACCCAGGCAAGCACAACCATTTACTTTCAAGAAATGTACATGGTCTAGTTTGGCTCATCCTTTCTCTTTCGATTGAGCTGTGTTCGCTGGACCAAAGACTCAAACTCGGCTATCTACTCCAACTGTGTCTTAGCATTTCGTTTATCCTTGTACGGAAAAAGGGCGGTTGAGCATAGAAACTGCTAAATTGGGAGGTGATCCGAACAATTGATTAGGATTTTGATCATCCAAACAGATGTTCATGGGTCCATAAACCCACATTCATAATTCCTTGAACTTGAGGCCACCAATGCATTGTGGACCCGGAAGCGCTAATCCAACCACTTGCATGCCCACAGATACCCATAAATACCATCAAATGGTTGTATTTCGTAGCAGAATATTATCTCTGTGGCGCTTATATATTATATATCCAGTTGATCGGTGCGAACCAACAGCAGGTCTAGTTTTGTAGATTGCGAGGGAATTAGTTGAGATACACCACGAATGCAAACTCACTTTTGTGGATTGCCCAGCCAGCGTCAGCATCCCATTTTCTCTTTTTAATTGACTCACAGTTTTCCTAAGATATATATCTATTCCCTAACAGATCTCCACACAAAATTTGCTTCTCCTCACATATCTCCACACAAAACTGGTTTCTCCCATGGTGTTTAGTTTATTTGCAACATCAGTCGTTGATTGTATCATTACTTTTACTTTGTCTGTCAAAGTCAACCCTTATGACCCACATAGAGCTTTCTTTGGGCGAGGTCAATTGCAATTTCTCTTACTTGCAATGTAGTACAGTATGAAACCCTGATATACAGATTACAGCTGGAAATTAAGAAAGACTCCAAATAATTATCAACTACGGTAGTCTCTAAGCTTGTAATGGGTGAGTTAATCTTGTTATGGCACTAACTTGGAATGTCGATAAATCATTAAATTCATGAAGAAAGCGAGTGTGGGCATCGATTTTACTAAAGAGGTATCGCCTTTCGGCAACCTTACCTTGCGAATTCCTTCTTGCATTCCTTAGCTTGGACTCCAGAGTAGTAGATATTCTACTATGGTGTATGTATTATTATTTTTCTATGACTTTTCTCTGCTTCCGAAGAATTGCACCCAAGCGATCATAAACTCTTCAACTTGGAAGAAAGGAAATCGCCTGGCCAGTTGGCTCAATTTGCCACCAGCCAGATGCAGTGTCGTAATACTTCTTAGAACTCGTTACTCACATAAGCATGCCTGTGCATTCTGATTGCAGACCAAGGGGAAAAGCACAGGGGACTAATGATTACCTTTTACCCAATAATCGACTGGAAATGTCGAGTACCTGCTCCAGGCCTTCTCAGCCGTCTCATTGATGACCTCGCAATTTCTTTCCCAACCTTCTCAACAAAAATGCAGACCTAGGAAATGTTTTAAATTAATTTAAACATGCGTGGAGTTGGTGACTATGGAAATTTAGCATATTTAAAGCCCTTCCCAGTTTCAAACAAACACTACAGCGATTTCATCTAAGCTTCTTTATCATGCGGTGTTGGCTTCGCTTGGCTGGTTTGTTGTTCTTCATTTAGCAGCATGGCCATGCTGATTCCTTTTTCTTTATGGGTTTTTGATTGCATTGGGTGTTTTGGTTGATTTCACTGTCTTTTATTTTGTGTTTACTCTGTGTGAATTGTTTTGCACAAAGAATTTATTTTGTTGTCGAATGCAAAGAAATAAATAAAGTAGAGAAGAAATCTAAGCCGGTGGCAGAGCAGCTATTTTGATCTTGGCCGTTTCTTCTAAAGACAAGCGGAATGGTACATTCAAAGTGCTTTTTATTTTCTATTTTCTCTTGAGTACGTAGTTTTCCATAACTGTCGTGGGTGATGTGGTGAATTATTGAAGATGGACTAATACATTCTTACGGGACATCTCATTCATTATATGTACCCAATGTGGAGTCGTACAATTAATTTTTGGGTATATATGATATTTACATGATATTTATATTGCATCGTTGGTAACGACAATATTTTTTAATTTAGGAATTTCTTACTTTTTCTGGGATTTAATCCGGTAGTTGAATCTTTTACTAAATTCTGCAGGTATGTGATTAATCTCGGGTGGTTTTGTTCTGTGGGAGAATGTAGATCAAAGTATATTTTCTTATAGCATCGTAGAAATTCTTTTGTGCAATATTTTAACTTGAGCATAAGAAACGGAGACACACTTTGTTTTGCCCCTGAATCTCCAATCATTGGCATTTTCTCAAGTATTGTCGGATCTGTGCGTTAGCATTGCAAGTCCTAACCACACCAAATAATCTTATATTTCTTTTCGCTCCTACGTCTGAAATGATCATAAACTAAATACTGATGTAGAAATGATTAACCATTGATGATTTGAATGTTAGTTGAAGCACGCAAATCGAGGGAAAACAACTTGAATAGAACACTTTACGACAACGGATTAAACATAAAATCGATGCATAACAGAGGTAAAAACAATAAAAACATAGCGATACTAGACAACAAATTGATGACGGAGTTTGTCCTTGATGGACTACGTCTCCGGGTCCGCGTTCAAGATGGGCAACTGTTTTTATTAGGAATGAGAAGAAAGGAGTTGATTACACAGTGATTTAGTCAGAATGAACTTGCACAGGCAATTCTAACCTCTATCATTAAATAACCCTCTGAACCATCTTTTCAACGCTTCTTACGGTTTCCAAAACCGACACCGGATGCTCCTGAAACTCTGAAAACAAAATCGCATATGTCCTCTAGAACCTGCATACAAAAGTTGAAATCCAATCTAATGTCTTTCAAAGGATAAATCTCCCTCTTAAAGACCTCCATGTTCATCAAAACCACTTGTGACTGAATATATGGTGAATTTGTTGCTTCAGAATGTGTGTTGGAACATCGGTCTAGTTGAAACTTGACACCTAAGACTAGCACCATGGTGGTCGAATTAGTTTTTAGCAAAACTGTTTTGAAAAAACCCAAAATAGACTATAGGTTAGCCTGAAACCGCTAGATGGCAGCTAACCAGGTGGAGGTGCTAATGGCCCATGTGAACACCTGTAATGGAACTATTTGAATGGCGGTTACCTCGGCGGCTTGCTCTCCATTGGTTCCGGTCTGCGGAGACGTGTCACATGCCAACTGTTATATGATTTCTCCATGTAGTTTCCAAGCCTGATAGTCAACAACCTGATGGCTCTATTCACATGACATGCCAGTTCCAATGCAGTCTATGCTGCGATTACGGCTAACCTCAATGGCTACTGCTTAACCATACCTGGTCACAAGCCTTGCAGTCTCGTTGAGGTGCAAGCACGCGGTTAGGACTATTATTTGGTTTTTATATTTGTTTTACAGTGTATAAAGGCCGAGAGTTGATAAGACTTAGGTTTATGACATAACACATGGTTTTTGCAATGTAGATTAGGGGTTTAGGTTTGAAGACTTAGGTTTTAGCATTAGGAATTAGGATTACTACATGGTTTTTGTATTGCATTATGGTTGGTAGAACTTAGGCATAGGTCTACGATTTAATACATAGATTAGGGTTTACATGTAGTTTTAGAAACCCATATGCAAAATATTGTCACAATGTGATGTTCGCGACATTCGTCACATGGTGACAATAAACCCGTGCCTATCGTCGACAAACAACGATATCGATCCTCTGCCACAACGAAACCCATGTCGACACTAACTTTGTGAGTCAAACAACAAGACATATATGTCATTGACGAATCCTGACGGAACTGTCGATGAACATAAGTCGACAACTAGGTACAACACCACATCAACTGAACGCCATGAAAACTATTACCTAAATAACCTGATCCCTAACCAACACTGTCGATCTGTCGAAGTTGAACTGAAGCGATGATGACACTGAACACCTGTACAATTGAATCAATGGAATCCTCTTGGATCATTCCTCTCCACTTGAAAGCTTTTGGACCACAAAAGTTTGACTAATTAAATATTCGATGAGGGTAGAACTCCCTCTCTTTCCACCTTGACCTGATGATGTACCAATACATTTGATCAATCACCTACAAGTGATGACCCTGATGATGTTGACCATGATACCTTTCGATTCGGTGACTTGTTTCTTCCATCTACAGCATGAACAACTTGCGACGATAGGCAAACAACATGTTATCAACATGGAAATTGAATTCTTTCCACAAAGAATCATGAGTTAGTGATTCAAAAACATCTTTGAAAATAGTATTTGTAGAACTTTATTCAATACATCTGATGGGTATTAACAATATACTTTCCAGAATAACTAAAATATTCAAAGACTCCTTTGATTTTGACTTCATATCAATTACTTGACTTGATTTACTTTCTTGTTGATTGGTTACTAAGTGAACTTGTTTTACAGAACTCATCCAATGGTGATGTAAAGATAGCTGCAACTTAGTTTGACTTTGAAAGTATCTAGGTAACTGTTGATTTACTTGAATCACTATTTCTTCGTCTATTAAATGATATCTCCATTGACTAACACTTTCACTTAATGCATTAGTTTTGAAATCATGATAAGGAAACTTTAGATCTGCTTTTGAAAATGCTTTGTCATGAAAACTTATAGATTTCCTCTCCACTTGAAAAGAGGCTTCATTACTTTTAAAGCATGAAATGATGATGCAATACCAAAGATATGTAACACTGACTTTCCCCAATATTGACCTGCACCCCTGAAATTGAAAATAAACATATCATTTGAAACAAGTCTCTAATTAGACTCACATGTACCTTTCCCTGCAATACATTATTGATGATGATAGTTTCTAGAATTCAGTTGAATGAATGAGTTGAGATTCATTCTGTCTTTAAGAAGATGTTCATAGCACATTAAATGTATCTCATGTTGCTTATCCTGTGTATGAATAATATTTCTTGGAAAAGAATTAACCACCTTGAACAATTGATCTATAAACTGAATCTCGCATTCTGAACATCAAATCTTTATGTTGTTCCTTAATAAACATGAGTACATATTTACTTGAACTTATTAACTGCTTAACTTGATTTGTAACAATTAAATCCAAGTTTGATTTGACTTTATGTTCCCTAACAATAAATTCAACCCTTTCCTTTTTTAGGTGATATTTATGTTCTCTTCTGTAAAACACTGCATCTCTATCATAAAGATAAGGACTTCCCAAGACAACTCCACATATGTCTATTGGGACCACATCTAACTCCACTTCATCAATGTACTTAGATTAATTGCAATTTTTTACCGACACTTCTTTGTGACATGTATCTGAGTTGATCTATTAATCCAGCCTAATGGGCATGGTCTTGGATGATTTTGTGTCTCCAATCCCAATTGATTAACTATATGTTTAGATATTAAATTTTCTTGCAATCCACTGCCAAACACTGTGTCAACCTTTGTATGCTTAGAAGTTATCCTTATGTGGAAAAGTTCAACTCTTTTATCCTCATGTGCAGGATTTATGTTTGAAGAAGATGGAATAGTTTTCGAACTTGAACTAGTATCAGAAGTTTTACCTATTGTAACTGTTATCACCCCAAGAAACTCACCTAGGTTTCATATCGGTGATGCTCGGGAACATTACAAATTCAACCAAATATAGTTGGATAAATGGTGGATGAATGGAACAAATGCTGCATATTGAAGCCAGATAACCACTTCTACTATGATTGTCCCCAGACACGGGTGAACACCCCCAGAATATAAGGCTTTTAACCACCTATTACTCACAGTTTGAGGATAAGGTGATAATGGAGAAGACTGACCACACCAGCAGATGCACAGGACCTTGTGATGGCCGGCTGCAACCAGTTAAGAAGTCTGTAAATCTAGTTTCTAATGCACAGACATGATGACAACTCTCTATGCATTAAACAACAGAAAACTGCACACATGTTCTATGATACATGCTAAATCCTAACACAGAGGTGGGATGACAGCCCCTCTGATGCTAAACATTCACAGCAATAGAACAAATGCAAACAGGCACAGCTTGGAACAAGAAAAAGAAGTGAAAAGTGAGCAATAAACAGCAAAAGAAGCTTGTATTAGCTGGAAATGAAGACCAGACACTGCATGTTACAAAGTAGTTACAGTCTCCAGAAGTTGAACCTTACAACAGGGTTCTCTTCATCTAACACTCATCAATCTATTACATCTCTGTTCTGGGTATATATACAATTTTTTTACAAAATTGCTCTGCTAAGCTATGCGTGGAAGAGTCAATAAATGATCACCAACCACATTTACAATTAGATATGGGCCACTGATACAAATCTGGCCGTGTTGTAAATGTATTTGACCCCTCTATTGCTCTGTAGTCCTCCTTTGAGCGTGTGGCGTGAAATAGAAAAGGAACCATAACCATTGAATGCTCTGATCTGTTCGACGGTGTCCTGCTCCCTCCTCGGCCATACTGTTAATTAATTGCAGTCGTTGAACCTTAACATGGCTGAACATGACTGTTTTGGTTATAACAGTGAAAGCGCTGCCAAACTGCTCATTCCCGCCCATTAATGCTTCACTTGAACTTCAAAAGGTTCATTCATGGCTTAATCATTTATCGGGTCCGTCATTTGGGTTGCAATGCATACCTTAAGTTGGCCGATCCTTTGTTTCCTTATACTTGAGAATACACGAAAAAATGCTACAGAATCATAAAACAATGGCTATGGCGGACCTGAAATATTATACCATTTTGCTTTGGAAACCCATCGGGTCTGGGCTTCATCGCAATAGGCACCCACCAAGGCTTCCTTTTTATTTTCTTTATACAAAGAAAATACACAAAAAAAAATAAAAACGCGAAGGGCGCGGATTTGAAATATAATGCAATGGAGTGCTATATCGCTATCGGGTCCGGCCCATCGGATCGGAACATAACTCATGGTAAAGCCCGCCCCTTTGTAATCGCCGATAGCGAAAAACCGATGCAGCGTGAGCCGTTGATCCGTGCACGCGATCAACGGTCCTCGCTTAATCACTGATCTCCATTGCCACTGCCGATACCGCCGATGCATCGATATTGCCCCGGACCCGATAATCTATCAAAAGGAGTTAATAACGCCGTCAAGTTCGGCCCATCGGCGATCACAAAACATAAAAGCCCCGATTTCTTTGATATTACCGATATTGCTGCGGACCCGATAATCCATCAAAAAGAGTTAACACTACCGTCGGGTCGGAGCATATCATATTTGAAGGCCCTGTCTTCTTTGAAAGCGCCGATGCGATATGCCGACTTGATCTTGACCGATGATTGGCCAGATCCAACGACTGAGATGAAAGCGGATCCTTAAGCCTGTGATTTTGATTTTTGATGGTTTTGGAGTGTTTTTAAGCCTCCGATAGTGTATTTCTGCCTTCTCAAGGGCTTTTCTTTTGTAACCATTTTGATCGGTGGAAGGCTTTAACCAAAATTCGAAGATTTCAACAACAACCATGGATCCTTTGGCATGAATATATGTGGGTTTGTAGACTTTGAGAGCATTTTGAATCCATTTTTGATCCTTTTGCATAGCAAAGCTAACAGTGGCTCCTTCTGGGGATGAGATCCTCCCTGTGAGGTCTCAAGAACCTGCAGATCAATGCCTTCATACAAAACAAGCTTAAAAAACATTTGCCTAGTGTCCATTGGGCATGGAGTCAACTAAGCATACAACATAAAGCTGTAAAAGAACTTAATTACAAACATTAAAGCCTAAAAATGTGAACTTCAAAATTTGTCCATTTGATGGGCCACCAAAATTGTTTCTACTGCTCTCAGCCCGGTTCATCATAGATCAGCAGGACAGAATTTATTTGATCCCCCACCTCGAACAGTTTAGGACATTTGATCTTTATAGGTAGATAGGGATCAAATTTCATTCCCTTTCTGAGTATTTTCCTCCTTGGATGTTCTTGACAGGAGCCTATGTACACCTACTGAATAACAATGAATGTTGTGTACTTATTTTTATCTTCTGTGGCCTGCAAAATAAATATGAAAGATACATCATTGTTTTCTTGTGCAGGAGACACATAGATAACATTTGCTCCTGAATCTTTGTTTGAACAACCCTCATCCAAGGAGGATTTCCAAAACTGTACATCCTCTCCCTCTATCATCTGGTAAGCTGTCCTTTCAGGCTGTGTGGGGGCCAACTGAGTAGGTTTCTGAATATCAAGACTGAGGTGATCATTCTCATCCTGGAGCATTGAATTATGTTCAGCTTCAGTGTTCAAGGGGCAGCAATGAGGGCTTTCCTCTTGAGCAAGCAAGGAAACAAAAGATGATGATGGAGAGCTTTCCTCTTCCTTTTCAATCACTGGACTGAGGACAAAAGCAGGCTGGCAAATTGGCAGATCTGCATAGTCATGAGAAGTTGGGCTGTCTTCGGGCACAAATTCTTGGAGGAAGAAAGGATCAGTTGCTGACTGCTGCTGCTCATAAGCTTGTTGTTTTGCAGGTACAACAAACTGATAAGCAGTGCTCTTGGATATTGCTTCTTCGTATGCAGCTCTGGTTAGGAAAGGAGCACCTTCCAAAACATGGACCTTCTCCTCCTCTTTATACAGCTTTTCTTTCATGACTGTACTTTGACAAAGGGTCTTCACCCTTTGATCTTCGTTTGCATCTCTATTTCTCTGCAAAATATGCAAATGCACATCTGCTTCCTCAGAGTGTTGCTCAGCCACTAATTTGGAAACTTTAGAGGACAAAAGCTCAATCATCCTAGCTAATTTATCAATCTCGGCTCATAGGATGATGAGGATTCACATCCCTGACTTCTCCTATCGGCATCACCTTCAAGTCTTTCTGTAGCCAGAATGTTCGATTCTACTTCAAAGGCTGCAGCTTGCATTTCAGCCAAAGAAGTGCATCGTCTTTCTCTTAACAGCAGGCAGAACTGAGAATCGAAGGCATTGGCATAAGTAAGCATAACAGAAGTAGGGGTGGGTTTTATTTCTGCTGGCATTCTGCTGTACAAATGATTGAATCTGATATTAAAATCGGACAGCAGCTCACCATCTTCCCTCTGCAATTTCCCAAATTCATCATGATAAAAGAGCAGATCTTTATTATTTCCCCAGTGCTTTAAAAATACATCATCTAAAGCATCAATATCTGCAATAGACCTAGGGGGTAAATTTCTAAACCATGTTCTAGCTTCCCCATCTAGGCTTTGGACAAAAAGCCTCATCCAGACATCCTCTTCATTGATATCCAGGTTATCAGCGTAGCTATAAAAAGCCTCTAAATGCTCTTCAGCTGATACTCCTCCTTTACCAGTAAACTTTGGCATAAATTCTTGATAATCTCCAGCAGGCATGGCACGTAATGGGACAGGCAAGACCAGGGGTCCATACCTAGCGGCAATGATTCTTTCCATGACTGAGGTATACGAAAAGGATACTGGTGGACTGAGTGGAGTGAATCAATGAAAAGAATGACAGAAACAGAGGAATACGATGGACAGCGTGGGACGCTTTTGTATGGACTGATATCCGAAAGGGAAATGAATGAACGGGAGCGGGATGAATCTCTGAAGGAAATACTTCACTAACAGAGATACATGGGACTTTTTCGGCTTACCTGATCCTGATGCTCCCTTCCGCAAAGTTTCTTCTGCTTATCGCTCTTCTCAGGATCAGGCACTGGCCAGCTAATGATTTCTGAAGATTTCTCCGAGCATGCTTCACGAACTAGACCAGAAGTTCAATGTGGAGTCGTCAAAGGATGGTATTCCACCAATGGAGTCGCCAGACAAAAGATTACAACCAATACTGTGTTCAAACCTTGTCTGTCATCAAAGCTTGAAGCTGTGTCGTCTCCCAGTGAAGCTAAGCTTCGATTCTCCTCTCCCCAGCAACGGCGCCATTTAATGTTATCACCCCAAGAAACTCACCTAGGTTGCATATCGGTGATGCTCGGGAACATTACAAATTCAACCAAATATAGTTGGATAAATGGTGGATGAATGGAACAAATGTTGCATATTCAAGCCAGATAACCACTTCTACTATGATTGACCCCAGACATGGGTGAACACCCCCAGACTACAAGGCTTTTAACCACCTATTACTCACAGTTTGAGGATAAGGTGATAATGGAGAAGACTGACCACACCAGCAGATGCACAGGACCCTGTGATGGCCAGCTGCAACCAGTTAAGAGGTCTGTAAATCTAGTTTCTAATGCACAGACAAGATGACAACTCTCTATGCATTAAACAACAGAAACCTGCACACATGTTCTATGATACATGCTAAATCCTAACACAGAGGTGGGATGACAGCCCCTCTGATGCTAAACATTCACAGCAATAGAACAAATGCAAACAGGCACAGCCTGGAACAAGAAAGAGAAGTGGAAAGTGAGCAATAAACAACAAAAGAAGCTTGTATTAGCTGGAAATGAAGACCAGATGCTGCAGGTTACAAAGTAGTTACAGTCTCCAGAAGTTGAACCTTACAATAGGGTTCTCTTCATCTAACACTCATCAATCTATTACATCTCTGTTCTGGGTATATATACAATTTGCTTACAAAATTGCTATGCTAAGCTATGCGTGGAGGAGTCAATAAATGATCACCAACCACATTTACAATTAGATATGAGCCACTGATACAAATCTGGCCGTGTTGTAAATGGATTTGACCCCTCTGTTGCTCTGCAGTCCTCCTTTGAGCAGGTGGCGTGAAATAGAAAAGGAACCATAACCATTGAATGCTCTGATCTATTCGGCGGTGTCCTACTCCCTCCTCGGCCATACTGTTAATTAATTGCAGTCGTTGAACATTAACACGGCTGAACATGACTGTTTTGGTTATAACAGTGAAAGCGCTGCCAAACTGCTCATTCTCGCCCATTAATGCTTCACTTGAACTTCAAAAGGTTCATTCATGGCTTAATCATTTATCGGGTCCGTCATTTGGGCTGCAATGCATACCTTAAGCTGGTCGATCCTTTGTTTCTTTATACTTGAGAATACACGAAAAAATGCTACAAAATCATAAAACAATGGCTCTGGTGGACCTGAAATATTATACCATTTTGCTTTGGAAACCCATCGGGTCCGGGCTTCATCGCAATAGGCACCCGCCAAGGCTTCCTTTGTATTTTCTTTATACAAAGAAAATACACAAAAAACATTAAAAACGCGAAGGGCGCGGATTTGAAATATAATGCAATGGAGTGTTGTATGGCTGTCGGGTCCGGCCCATCGGATCGGAACATAACTCATGGTAAAGCCCGCCCCTTTGTAATTGCCGATAGCGAAAAGCCGACGCAGCGTGAGCCGTTGATCCGTGCACGCGATCAACGGTCCTCGCTTAATCGCTGATCTCCATTGCCACTGCCGATACCGCCGATGCGCCGATATTGCCCCGGACCCGATAATCTATCAAAAGGAGTTAATAACGCCGTCGGGTCCGGCCCATCGGCAATCACAAAACATAAAAGCCCCGATTTCTTTGATATTGCCGATATTGCTGCGGACCCGATAATCCATCAAAAAGAGTTAACACTGCCGTCGGGTCCGGCTCATTGGGTCGGAGCATATCATATGTGAAGGCCCTGTCCTCTTTGAAAGCGCCGATGCGATATGCCGACTTGATCTTGACCGTTGATCGGCCAGATCCAACGGCTGAGATGAAAGCGGATCCTTAAGCTTGCAATTTTGATTTTTGATGGTTTTGGAGTGTTTTTAGGCCTCCGATAGCGTATTTCTGCCTTCTCAAGGGCTTTTCTTTTGCAAACATTTTGATCGGTGGAAGGCTTTAACCAAAATTCGAAGATTTCAACAGCAACCATGGATCCTTTGGCATGAATATATGTGGGTTTGCAGACTTTGAGAGCATTTTGAATCCATTTTTGATCCTTTTGCATAGCAAAGCTAACAGTAACCATGGCGGTTATCCTCCTTTCATCACCTGAATCTAAACCTAGATTCTGCTGGTCTGTTGCGATGGCCTTCTTTTCATCCTTCTCCTTAAGGAACTTTTTGGGCTTAAGTTCTGGATGAAGTTTCCAGCACTTCGATTCATCATGACCGATTCTATGGCAATGAGAACAAGTAGGTTTTTCCTTCTGAATGATCGTTGATTTCTTTCTCTTCGAATTGTTCTTCCCCTGACTGTCACTGGAATCTTTGATTTCCAACTCTTTGGATGACTGCGATGAAAACTTGAATGGTCTACCACCTGATTCAATATGTATGGCATGAACACACACCTCATCAAAATCATCAGGATTAAACATCAATAAAGTATGCTGCGAATATGAATGTAAAAAACCGATGTATTTTAACAAAGTTTCACGTGTATCCAATGAAATACCAAGCACCAATGCTTTTTTTTTTTTCTGAACTCCTGAGTAAACTCCTGAACACTCTGCCCTTTACCTTGCCTTAGATGTTGCCAATCAATAACAACTTGCTACACGTATCCTAAAGGATAGAACTATTTCCTAAGAGCTTTCAAAAACTTAGACCATGAAGAGATGACTTTTCCTTTACGCTTTACGTCTATTTGAGTTTTAATTTCCAACCAGATTAAAGCTATTACCCCAATTCTAAGTGTAGCTAACTGAATTTTACTTTTATCGCTATAAATGTTCCGAATATGAAAATACACTTCTAACTACTTAATCCAGTTATCTAGATTTTCAGGATTCATTTTGCCATCATTAAAAGGTAACTCAAATTTCACCTCAAGTTTCAAAAGAGATGTTTTCTTAGGTTTCTTTTCCATTTCAGATTCTGCGCTGGAAGAAGAAGAAGAAGAAGAAGAAGAAGAAGAAGAAGAAGAGGATGATGGAGATGATGGAGGTGAAGGTGGTTTATCAGCCTTGCCTTTACCTTTGTCCTTCTTCGATGGTTTTTAAGAAGAATTTGCATCTCTCGCCTTCTTGTCTTCGTACAATTATCCCAACATCTACTGCATGGTTAAGAATGCCTGCTGAAACTGCTCTTCACTCATCTTAGTTTCAATGTTTTCACTTGCATCAGGTCCTAACATGGTCGATTTCTGAATGACTCGTTGCTTTTCAATCTCTGGATTGATCTGCTCAAGGATTCCTTCTCCTCGTTGCGACTTTGGCCTTGTTAACATTCAATGGCACATTCTACAAATGCAACCTACTCTGATACCAAATTATATGATCTGAAATTACCATAAACTAAATACTGATGTAGAATTGATTAACCATTGATGATTTGAATGTTAGCTGAAGCACAAAAACTGAGGTAAAACTACTTGAATAGAACACTTTACGACAACTGATTAAACATAAAATCGATGCATAACAGAAGTGAAAACAGTAAAAAAACAACGATAATAGACAACAAATTGATGACGAAGTTCGTCCCTGATGGACTACGTCTTCGGGTCCGCTTTCAAGATGGGCGACTATTTTTATTAGGAATGAGAAGAAAGGAGTCGATGGGCGATTGTTTTTATTAGGAATGAGAAGAAAGGAGTTGATTACACAGTGATTTAGTCAGATTGAACTTGCACATAGGAAATTATGACATCTGTCATCAAATGGCCCTTTGAACCAGCTTTCCAACGCTTCTTATGGTTTCCAAAACCAGCCCCAGATGCTCTTGAAACTTTGAAAACAAAATCGCCTATGTCCTCCAGAACCTGCATACAAAAGTTGAAATCCACTCTAATGTCTTTCAAAGGATAAATTTGCCTCTTAAAGACCTCCAGGTTCATCAAAACCACTTGTGACTGAAGACACGGTGAATTTTTTGCTTCAGAATTTGTGTTGGAACCTCAGTCTAGTTGTAACATGACACCTAGGAATAACACCATGGTGGTCGAATTAGTTTTTAACAAAACTGTTTTGAAAAAAGCCCAAAATAGATGATAACTTAGCCAGAAACTGCTAGCTGGCAGCTAACTAGGTGAAGGAGCTAACGACCCATGTGAACACCTGTAATAGTACCGTTTGAATGGTGGTTACCTTGATGGCTTGCTCTCCGGCGGTTCCGGTCTACAGAGACGTATCACATGCCAACGGTTATATGATTTCTCTGCGCAGTTTCCAAGCCCAACGGTCAACAACCTCGATGGCTCTGTTCACATGACATGCCGGTTCTGATGTGATCTATGCTGCGGTTACAGCTCACCCCGATGGCTGTGGCTTAACCATACCTGGTCACATGCCTTGCGGTCCCACTGCGGTCTAAGCACGTGGTTAGGACTGTTATTTGTTTTTTATATTTGTTTTACATTGTATAAAGGCCGAGAGTTGATAGGCCTTAGGTTTATGACATAATACATGGTTTTTGCAATGTAGATTAGGGGTTTACGTTTGATGACTTAAGTTTTAGCAGTAGGAATTAGGATTACTACATGGTTTTTGTATTGCATTATGGTTGGTAGAACTTAGGCATAGGTCCAGGATTTAAAACATAGATTAGGGTTTAAATGTAGTTTTAAAAACCCATATGCAAAATATTGTCACAATGTGACATAAGCAACATTCATCACATGATGATAATAAACCCATGCCTATCGTTGACAAACGACGATATCGATCCTCTGCCATGACGACACCCATGTCGAAACTAACTCTGCGAGGCGAACGACAAGACACATGTCGTTGATCAATCCTCACGGAACTGTCGATGAACATAAGTCAATAGCCATGTATAACACCACATCAACACCACATCAACTAAACGCCATGAAAACTATTACCTGAACAAACTGATCCCTAACCAACACTATCGATCTGTTGAAGTTGAACTGAAGCGAGGACGACACTGAACACCTGTATAATTGAATCAACAGAATTCTCCTAGATCACAATGGGTCGAACCTTCTATATCATTTTGGGACTACTCAGATTAGTGGATATGTAATTATCATCCTGGACATGAGGGATAACCCACAATTCATTGGTTTATCAGGTTACTACCTTTACAATGCTAAATCGAAAATAACTATAGAGATAAACCTATTTTAAATTAATTAAATTTAAATTTAGAATAATTATGAAAATAAATATAAAAAATATTTAATAATATATTACATTTCAATTTTAATGTAAAATACATCTGATTATAATTATCAATAATAATTATTTATAACTTTACTTTATATTATAATATTATAAATGATGACAACTCATTTAACATGCCAATTAAGAAGCATTAAGGGTTAATTTAATTAGTAGAATGCTGGTTGTAAAACATTTTTTCTATTCCAAAATCATGAGTTCAACTCTCTACCATCACTCATTCTCTACAATCATGAGTGGTTGAGCCACCACTAAAATTAAGATATGTTTAATAGTTGCAGAGGCATATATACGTAACATGTTAATTGAAATTTACCTAATTGTTGATGGAGTCATATATTATTTTATCTACTTAATTTTTAATAATCATTAGTTACTCTTTGTTTATTTATATAGGTACTTATTTAATTAATAATAATAACTTATGACTCGAGTACTTTGTCTTTTTATATAACTTAATAAATATGAAAACAAAATGAATGTGTATCTTCATTAATAATAATAATTCCTCATCTAGATGGTCCTAACTCATTTAGTGAAATGAGTTAACAAATAGATAAAAACTAAGTTATTATTTGGATTTTGCGAAATGGTAAGAGAAGTCATATATCACTTTACTTTGGTAAAAAGAGTCACATATCACCTTACTATCTTAGTTTTCAATAGCTACTTACCACATGTGTACTTTTTGTCTATTTATTAACTTATTATTTATATATTAATTAATAAATTAAAACAAATGCAATACATAATTATTACTAATAACAATTACTTCTCATTCTCATGTAACCAGAACTTATTTAATGAAATAAATAAATAGTAAAAAAAAATCAGATTTAGCCAATAATAAGTGTCGTATAATACTTTTTATTCACTTATTAGTTAATTTATTTATATAATTATTTAATAAATATAAAAATAAAATAAAATATCA
This sequence comes from Pinus tabuliformis, assembly GCA_031772625.1. Lineage (NCBI taxonomy): Eukaryota > Viridiplantae > Streptophyta > Pinopsida > Pinales > Pinaceae > Pinus > Pinus tabuliformis. The sequence goes on from CM062804.1 coordinate 1,257,193,966, forward strand.
TTATTATTAACAATAAATTATTGTATATTTTCGCAAAGAATTTAATATTCGCACCCTGCCAAAGAATTATGGTATATTTTCACCCAGAAAAAAATAATATTATTCACTATTTGAAAGATGACAATGCAGAATAGGGATATGGATCAAGGTAAACTAGCGCTATTTATGCCTTTTTTTTTTTCTATTGATTCCAGCGTTTACATCCCCGCTTCTAAATAACTTTCAATCTTATTATTAATTCCTAAAAAAAAAGTAATTACTCAAAAAAATAATATATATATATATATATATATAAACTTAAATTAATATCGATTAAATATTATTATGAAATAACATAAATAACCATAAATTAAATATTGTGTTTGAGCGACAATGAGGCAAAGTCTGCTCTTCGCGCTCTCCCTTTTTATGGTTGGCATTCAAAACTGCACTTTGTCGTCACTTTCCATTATCGTGCGCACCCAAGCAAGCACAACCATTTGCTTTCAAGAAACGTAGAGTGTAGTTTGGCTAATGTAGACCGAAAACTCGTTCATTCGATTCCAGAAACGTACATAGTGTAGTTTGGCTATAATGTAGACCGAAAACTCGTTCGTTCGATTCAAGCGTGTCTCATTTTTTTGGTTGGTATTCAAAACTGCCCTTTCTTGTCACTTTCCATTATCATGCCCAGCCAACCAAGCACAACCATTTACTTTCAAGAAACGTAACGTACATAGCGTAGTTTCGCTAATCTACACGAAAATTAAAATTTGTTTATTCTCTTAGGGTGCGGTTTAGCAGTTTGTTTAGGAGTTGTTTTTAAGCGATTTTTTAGTATTAAAATTTTATGGAAAAAATTGAGGTGAACTCTGGATTTATGTTATTTAAATTGGTTTTTTTATTTTATATATATGAATTCAGCGCACTGAAAAACCCTAAGATATTTCCATTAGGCAGAGATTATCAATCAAACTTGTAATTTCAATAAATTCTTGCCAAAATTTAAAAAAATTACATGCGAAAACCTACCTAAAACACTTTCCAAAAATCTTAATTAGATTAATTTATCTCTATAGGGGTTTAGTGTTATAGGGGTTTATTGTTAGTTTATCCTGAGATGAAAAAAAGGTTTGAGTCATATGTGTAGTGGTTCATAATACTTGTACTCATTTCCAATCTTCCCTTTCCCTTTATATGGTTATAGGTTAGATGGACGGCTGAGCATTCATTCGTCCTTTGTCTATGCACCCTATCTGGTTGCAGCGCACTACTCAGGATGCAGATTTAATTGCACTGCACTACCCGGGGTGCAATCTGATTTGAGAATGGCAATTGACAACTTGCTAGAAGGCGAGATGGTTGCAGAAATGGGAGTGCCGCCATTATTATTATTACTGACACAATAAGTCATTATAATTATTATTACTGACACCGTAAGTCATTATAGGCAACCAATAGATCCCATGCTATTGGGCCACTAATGATTACCCCATTGGAGGGCGATGTGACATTCCTATGGATGTTCATACATCCATAACATTGAAATTCCGGCAACGACGTAGTTTCTGATAATGCTTCGACGTCCGCACCTTGTCGCCATTTCTGGCCTACTTTCTATCCAATCTCGTCCCTCATCCCGTCCTGTGTACGTCTAACGCCGGCAGCTGTAAACAAACTCAACCAATGCACCTGTAAGCGGTAAATTTTAAAAAATTTCAACCTGCAGTTTACCGCTCAAAATTTCAAAATTTAAAATGTGCAGTGGGCGGTTTCAATTTTGATATTTCTCCGCGCCCATTTGAATTTTACTGCTATTGCCTCGACCAAAGCGAGTAGAGCTATCCATGGAACTGGAAGGGTCTTTCATCCTGGAATTCAAACGGATTACAATGACAACATGTTCCTTCATCAAGGGGTCTTTCACGCGCTATGTGAGAATGGCCAATGCTGCAGGTGCAATTGTTGTTTCTATCAATTACAGGTTGCTATCAAACATAACCTCCCGCTGCCTGCCAATGATTACCCACTGTTAAATTATTTTGAGAAAATATTCCCGTGGAATCACAAAGGCAATCTTAAGGTAGATACTAGAATGGAGGATCCAGATTATTGAAGGATAAGTTAATGGAATGGGTTCACGAAGTTGTAGCTTATGTTTTTTTGCACATATAACCTAAAGATAGCGAGAAATATATGAAGCGAACACCCAAACTTGGGAGCAAGAAACTTTGTTGAAGAAATAAAAAACTGCAATCCTGGCATATTTCAGAAGAGCGAAGAGGAAGGACACTGAAGAAACTAAAAGACAGTGAGTGAATTAGACAAGAATTTTGTCCAGTTGATACATATCCATTTTACACAAGGAACATGGGGTCTCCATGATCGACGGTGGAGGTGAGACAAAGGCAGTGGTTTGGTTTCTATTTGGTTTATGGATTTGTGCATAAGTTCAATAAAACTTCACTTCACGGTGAAGTTGAGATATTCGGGAATTTAATCAATAAAATCTGTGCAATAAACATGATGCATTTTGCCTGCATGTCTTGGAATATCATATGTTGCATGCCTGTACTCTATTTCATAGATTATGGATTTGTGATTTGTGCATTTGCCCAATGGTTTGTCGGTGAGCGTGAATGTAAGACTTGCGCCCTATTGTAATATGTTTCTGGATGATTTTGCCAATGTGTTGGAATATCATATTTGGCCCTGTGTGCGTGTCTTATTTGGTAAAACCATCCGTTAAAATTCAATAACAATTCAATTATTTTATTATTAAGAAGTAACTATTTCCTCATGTAATATACAATTGGAGATTATTCATATTTGACCATTGGAGATTATTCATATTTGACATTTTAGTGGCCAACGAAATGGAAGCTTTTATGGTTTTCCTTACGGAGGAGAGGGAATTTCACAATTTTCCTATGGAAAACTTAATGGGGTTAGTAAGAGGTTATATGGAAAGTTTAATGTTTAGTTAGTGTTATTAGGAGGTTATATATCTAATTTCAAGGAAATTTGAAACAATATTATATAAATATTTTTAATTTTAATAGTAAAAAGATAGAATTTTGTTTTTAAATTTAATTGTTATTTTAAGATTAAATTATTATTATAATAAAATAATAAGTTTTTGTATATTTAATTATTATGTAAAAAGTATGGAGTGAGCTTTTAGGTAAAAAAGTATTTGAGAAAGCTCTATCTGTAAGAATATGTGTTTCTCTATAGAAGATTAGTTGTTTAAATTCTCCTAGAAAATTAGAGAATCCATTTATGCATTAAAAAACACCCTAATAAGAACCCTAATCCATTTATGCATTAAAAAACATATTTTAAACAAAACAAAATTAGAATCTCACCTAAAATTGTATTGCCAATTCCTGTGAAACAGGTCATTTTGTATATTAATTAGATCATACCTATATTAATAAAGAATACTTGTTGTTGACTCCATAATTACTCTCCATTTTCTTTTCTTCCATATATGTATGCATGTATATTCTATATTTTATCTTGTGATTGAATTGTTGCATTATTGGTAACAACTTTTTACTATATAATCCCCTAAATTACCAGAATATATTTTACATGATTTAATTAATCTTCATGGAGATAACTAATCATTTTGAAATGCATTATCACTTAAATTAATGCAACTAATTAATATTGCTAAAATTAATGTAATTGGCCAATTTCATTTTCTTCAAATGTTCAATGAATGATGACACTAGGAAAGATTGTAAAAGGCTTAGGGCTTGTATTTAATACATGATTTTATTATTATTGAAATCAATATTTGTGAACCAATCATTTAAAGTTAAATTATTGTCAAATTGAATTAAATATAATATATTTGTCATATATATTACCATTAAAGTCAATCAAAATGATTATTTTCCGCAATATCATCAAGAAATCAATGCAACAAAAGAATATCCCATTTTCAAATGCTTATTTATTGACGAAATATACCAATATCAATTGATGCAATTTTAAAGTAATTTTGATAGTTCTCAAATTTTAAACATCATTTTAAGGATTTAATCATAAGATTTCTTTTAGATTCTACAATCACTTTAAGTTGTTTTCTTAAATACAACCATATCCTCAAAGATTAGTTGCCGATGAAGAACCTTAAATAAAATTTAATATGAATATTGGTGAATACATTTTTACCCAAAATTTTCTTACAAGACGTTATATTGTTTAATTTACATAGTACCATAGTCATGGTTGACAAAAGGTAGATATACAATGGTTTACTAACAAGTACAAATTTAATTATTTGTTATTACAAAAAAACTAAACCATATAGATGAGTTATTATGTTTAGGGAGGAGACTAAACCATATAGATGAGTTATTATGTTTAGGGAGGAGACTAATGGTAACATGATCAGTCCCTTACAACATGATTAGATTTTAGTTTTGTTTCTATTAGCTATTAATTGATTGATTTGATTCATTATCTTGTAATATATTTACTAGTTTAATGAGTAATTAATTGCCACCAATTTGTAGTGTATTTTCCAGTTTAATGAGTCATTAATTGCCTTCAATTTATAACATATTTACTAATTTAATGAGTCATTAATTTCCTTCAATTTATAGCATATTTACTAATTTAATAAATTTTAGTTTTGTTTCTATTAGCTATTAATTGGTTGATTTGATTCATTATCCTATAATATATTTAATAGTTTAATGAGTAATTAAATGCCACCAATTTGTAGTGTATTTTCCAGTTTAATGAGCCATTAATTGCCTTCAATTTATAGCATATTTACTAATTTAATGAGATGTTAATTATTATCAATATGTAGTATATTTGCTAGTTCATATTGGTTCCTTTTTAATGGTTTCAAATTCATTTCATTTTTATTATTATTTTTTTTCAATATGAATAATTTATTAAATGCCATGAATTTGTGCAATTTCATTGTATAATATTGAGCTTAATCCAATTTCAATGTAAGAACTTTATAAAATTATATGTTTAAATATTAAATAAAAACGCCATATATGTGAAATGGATAGTATTAAATTATATACATGTAAACATGCATTAAACAGTGGTATACACAAGTACAAACACATGATATATGTGTGGGGGTGGGGGTGTTAGCCAACTACAATATTTAGTTAACCTATTGAGAGTAGGATGGGATACATTGCCCCCAATTTGTCTGCTATTCCAGGGAGTGTGGTTGCAGTGAAATTGATGGGTATTGCAGGGGGTCTCTCTTCACTGCCTAAAATGGCAGCTTGTAATGTGCAGCTTCTAGGTGCAAAGAAAAAGAACTTGGCAGGATTTTCAACAGCGACTTCACAGTTTCATGTTGGATACCTTGAACAAACAGAAATTTTCCAGAGCACGCCACCTGCTTTGAGAATGCGTGCATGTCGATTGTTAGTTGCTGAATTTTTTTTCCATGAAACAGTTGAACCAGAGACTGTTGGAAATATTGAGAGGGGGGGTGAATTAGTATTTCTTTTCAATTGTTATTTTTACCAGTTAAATTATTTATATTTAGAACACAAAATGATCAATAGGAATAAATGATTTTATTAATATAATCTTTACAATAAATCAGGTACAATATATATAAGGCTCCAATCTGTTGCCAAGCACCAACTTGGTCATTTGTGAGGCTCCAACCCTATCTTCTCAAGGCACCAACCTTGTGTTTAGGATCACCTACTCCAAGGACATCAATCCTTCCAATTTTGAGGCACCAACCCCAAGGGCTCCGACACTATAGTTTTGCTTTGTCAAGAAATGTTTTGATTGTATTACACTGCTCTCAAAATCTTCTTCACTGTGTTTTGTCAATCTACAGCTTCACTACTACATCAATGACAACTTGTCTTCATATGAAGGAGTCTTCACAATTCTTCATATAGTCCACACAGAGTCTGCAAAGTTACCTTATGATGATTTCAAATAGCCATCATGATCGACTGTTTAATTGACTTGGGTCCTCCATCTCATCATATCATCACTATGAGCATTATGATCAATGGGCAATCATGTATCAAAGAATTTGCCATCACAAACATTGTTGTTCAATTGATGTTCAATTGACCTCCTGCGTCATTTGTTATTCAATTGTTATTCAATTGACTTGGGTCCTCCATCTCATCATATCATCACTATGAGCATTATGATCAATGGGAAATCATGTATCAAAGAATTTTCCATCACAAACATTGTTGTTCAATTGTTGTTAAATTGACCTCCTGCGTCATTTGTTGTTCAATTGATTTGGGTCCTCCATCTCATCATATCATCACTATGAGCATTATGATCAATGGGCAATCATGTATCAAAGAATTTGTCATCACAAACGTTGTTGTTCAATTGTTGTTCAATTGACCTCCTTCGTCATTTGTTGTTCAATTGTTGTTTAATTGACTTGGATCCTCCATCTCATCATATCATCACTATGAGCATTATGATCAATGGGAAGTCATGTATCAAATAATTTTCCATCACAAACACATATTGACATCAATGACAACCTAGATTAACAGAGACTTTGCATTTCCAGTTTCTTTAAACTTAACAGTTCAGGTATATAACTTGTGGGCTGCAATGAGAAGATATATGACACCCGAAATTGGATCTAAACTTTGTAGTCAGATACTCTCAATAGGAATCTCCTAGAAAATCACCTTAACAAGTGACAAACTCCTTTTGTTCGTTGAATTTAAAGCAAAGTGGCATGCAATCCTGGCTTATTGGAACAAAACATGTGAATGTTTAGGACCTTCCCTTCTCTTCTACTTACCTCCGCCTGCATTTCCAGGGAGAGGATATCAAAAGGGATTCTCTTTTTCAACCAATCACCATTGATTAGATGGTTACCTAAAAGAACTCACAAAGAAACCACCAATGACAGAGAAGCCTTGAAGCTTCAAAACAGAAAGAGATTGGTTGGCAACTATCAAATTCCAATGTGATTAACAATAGAAGATTTATAAAATTTTATGAAGGGTAATATGAAAAACTTGAACTTGTTGATTGACAAAATTTCATCTAAGTCATAATGGTCTACCAGTGGGCCTGTCTAACCCAAACAAATGTGGCCAAGGTTTTTCTGATAAAATGGTGTCACCTTGGTCACCACACATCTAGCTATGTCTATGCACTTCTTGCCTTCATTAAACCACGAACTCCAACTTCACCTCAAATTCTACATTTTCCATTAATGCAATTATCTCACATGTATTGCCATCACATGCTAATCTAAAGTTGTCTCATGCGTTATGGTCATGCAATCACTACCACACCAAATAATTTCATACTCAACTAACTTATATGAGTCTTGTGCCAACAAACTCCAACCATAATTCCCCCCAAACCCCTTGTCACACCAACAACCCAAATGCAACACCTAATCCAATGCATCTCACCTAGTTAAGCAATTAATTCATGACAATATAAGTAGAACCATCATAAGTCGTTATGCTCATGGTTATCCCTTTACTCATGGTTGAAGTTTCCTGAGTTAGAATCTCTTGCACATCATCCAATTGATTATGCTCGAGTTGTAAAGAAAATTGGAAATGAGATCGATTCTCTGGTTGATATTGTGGGTCTTTTACCTTCGGCAATCATTATGGTTATTTCTGTCACTGCATCTACCACTAGTGGTAAGCCTATATCAGAAGAAAACTTGCCAAATATTTTAGATGCATGTGATAGAGCGCTTGCAGTTGATGCAGCAAAAAAGAAGGTTTTGGATTTTGTTGAGAGTAGGATGGGACACATTGCCCCCAATTTATCTGCTATTGCAGGGAGTCCGGTTGCATTGAAATTGATGGGTACTGCAGGGGGTCTCTCTTCACTAGCTAAAATGTCAACTTGTAATGTGCAGCTTCTAGGTGCAAAGAAAAAGAATTTGGCAGGATTTTCAACAGCGACTTCACAGTTTCATGTTGGATACCTTGAACAAATAGAGATTTTCCAGAGCACGCCACCTGCTTTGAGAATGCATGCATGTCGATTGTTATTTTCTAATTTTTTTTCCATGAAACAGTTGAACCAGAGACTTTGCATTTCCAGTTTCTTTAAACTTAACAGTTCATGTATATAACTTGTGGGCTGCAATGAGAAGATATATGACACCCGAAATTGGATCTAAACTTTGTATCCATATACTCCCAATAGGCATCTCCTAGAAAATCACCTTAACAAGTGACAAACTCCTTTTGTTCGTTGAATTTAAAGCAAAGTGGCAGCTTCTTAGGATAAAACTCTTCTACTTGATTTGGAACAAAAGAAATGAAGCACTTTGTAGCAAAGCACAAACTGAACAATTATTTTATTGCTATGTCCGTAGCCTGATCTATGTAAATATTCACTTGCAAAACATTGTCCAAGTCCAAAAGGTTGAAATGAAAGTGGTAGAATTGTGCAACAAAGAGCCCCCTAATCACTATGTTTTCCCCTTAGCCCCCTAATCACTCTGTTTTCCCCTTAGCTTATTCTAGGCAATCCCAATGCTTAGAATCAAGGCACAAACATTGGGTTTGCTGGCCTGTTCAACAAAACATGGGAAGAATGTCATCATAGTTAGCCTCCCCTACTTCGACAACACACTGAAAATTTCCTTCAACTAGTTCTCACTTTTTTTGAAGCCAAGAAGCTATCCTTTAATTGAAATGATTTCTTTTTCAAATTTGGAATGTTGAAGCATAGAAAAAAAGAGATGCACAACAAAAAAGGAAAGCACAACATTAACTTACAATGGTAATATTATGATTGAAATCTTTAATTTGACCTAGAAACTAACTAAAAAATACACCACTAATTTTCTTGAATGCTGAGAGAATAATGACCCACAACTAAATTTCACTCATGGCTTGGATTATGCATTACCCTAGACTTATTAAACCTAAATCCTTTTAAAATTTTGATAACTTGAATTTATTTACCAATCAAAATTTAGTATACCCTATTGACACTAAGTCTTGATCTCTATCGGATCATAGTAGCACTTTACAAATTGACCAAAATAATATAAAATACTAAGCTTTACTTTGATTACTTTAAAATAGGACACTAACACATCGACCAAATTATATGCTTTGGAAGATGAAATTTGAAGCTTATCTTTTAACTCTTGATGTGAATATTTTCTCTCTCATTTGAATATGGTATGTAGGATGAATTTAATGAGGAAGACAGGAATATAATATTAAAAGGACTATCATATCATGATGTCGCTAAAGTGAGACATTGTGTGACTACAAAAGAAATCATGGACAGACAAGCTACATAGTTTTTATGGAAGAGAAAGGGTTCATGATTTATAAATTTTTGGAAAACCCCATTGCATTATTGAAGAGAAAGAGAATGATAAAAAGGACTCCACATTCATAGCAGTAGAGGATCCAATTTTAGCTCAAGAAGATAGTGAGAGTAGCCATAAGAGTAATGACATGAAAATCATTGATCTAAAGATACAACATGAGGAAGTCATCAAGGCAAATGATAATTTTTGAAATCAGCTGCAAGGTGGGGAAACCTATTGGGTTGATGAGAAGGGGCGTTTAAGTCAAAAGAGAAATCCCTAGGATCCGCCTTGTTACCAAGCACTATCTTATTGTTTTTGTTTAGATAGTCAAAGGCAATATGTAAATTCATCACCAATGAGAGGACTAAGTTAAGGCATAGAAAATCCTACTTTGCAAATCCTGTCACATCGATAGGCTTGGATGAAATCATTGAACATCCTACTACAAATTGTCGTATTTCTCATCTTCATCCTATTGAGATGGAGAAGTCAAGGTGATACTTAGTAGATGCCTAATTGTGTTTCCAATCCCATAGGTAAGGCTAAAATTTGGCAAATCCGTAAACACTTATTGAAGCTTTTGACACAACCTTGATACTGGCACAAGTCTTTGCACTTTGAATCTGCACACTTTATGGACACATGAGAAAATGACCTGCATGCGACAACAAGGAAATACAATGCAAAACTTGAAAGGATGCTCCTACAAGATAACATGCATTAAAACTAAAGCAAGCGTTCAATAAAACCAAGCAAACAACACTCACACAAAGTGAAATACAAAAAGTGATATAAAAGAAGCAAAGGACATGAAAAGCAGACTTTCCTGGAAAAGCTGCAACGAGTGTGCCGAAGGTTCCTAGATGCGTTGGGAATGTCATAGCTCCAAGATCGAAGTGAAGAATGAGCTCTGAAGCATCGAATAAATACTTTTGACAAGATCGAGGCTTATGACGTGTATGCCACAATTCTAGGAAAAAGTGACACTTGGCAAGAGGTTTCTAAAAAGGCTTTTGCATGTAACCCCCAGTTGCTAAAAATAGATCCCTAAAATCTAGGGATGTTTTTTTCTTTTTTCTTTTTTCCTTTTACTTTTTGAGGAAAAAGTCGCCCATGCATGCAAGGCAAGATTGCACAGTCCTAGAGGGAACCAGTCAACTTGTGAGCACATGCAACAGATAACAAGCCTTGGGATGAATTCTACGCAGTTTCTAGGCTGAGTGGCTCTAGCTTCCCCTTAAGCTCTACGCAATTTCTAGACTAAAGCCAAGGCTGCCAGCCAGAACTGCGCAAATTCTGAGAGCAAGCCCAATGATGGGCTGCTTTGTGCAATTTTCTTGGGGAAGGCGGTCGCATGCTCTGCGCAATTTTCATGGGGAAGGCAGTCATATGCTCTGCACAATTTTGGAGAGTAGCTAGCTGCCATGATGCACTGTGAAATTCTGGAGAGCAAGGTTGGTTTCCCTCCAGTTCTGCACAATTCTCCATGTTAGCACAAGAACCGGTCGAAGACCAAGTCACGAGAAGTTAGTTTGCGGGGGAAAGGCAAACAAGTTAGCGAACACAAGACGATAAGCCAAAGAAACTCAACTGAAAGCATAAGTACTTGGGTAGTGCAAGACATGTTGCTAAGGATGGTTGGTAGGGATGCTCCAAAACGAAGCCAAGGCAAAATTTTGGAGGATGGTTGTAGCCGCTACAACATAGAGGGAACATCACGGGATCAAGAAGAACTAGAGAAGGACCCTAGGAAAGAACCTTAACTATAACAACCTAGTTCAAGTGCCACGAACCATTCACGTTCCTTGTTCAAGATGGAAGTGAAGGGCATCAAGACATATCAAGGTGAGATTGATGCCTTTGAAATTAAATCACCACTTGCAGTAGTTAGAAGTTTATTTTGGTGTCCATCACATAGAGGAAGATGAAGTTAGAAGTTTCTTCCTCATTTAAGGTATGAGGGATATTTGTAATTGTTCAATGTTTAATATGGAGTTTGACATGTAACATTTATATTTATTTTCATATATATAGAGAGATGGTTTCTACTTCCGAATATGCGCGAGCATGTATTAACATTTTAATGTGAAAATTGTGAATCATAAATAAAATATTTGAATGCCAACATTCTATATATAAAATAAAATAAAAAGTCTTATAATTAAAACATTTTATCAACATAAATTCTCCATATCTACCAAGAGTTAAGAGGAATCAAATCTCGACATGTGAACTTTTTTTCATGTTTTGCACATAAAAAGAGGTTTGCATTTTGAGAGAATTGATCGATGCTTACTAGATCCAGAGTTAAAATGGATTTATGGTATTGAATCATGGTATTATAAAGATTCCTATTGATAAGTAAAAAATCTCCATATTAAAATGAGGGTGAATTGAAAAATATTCATATTAAAATAGGGGTGAATCTCAATGATAAAAAAATATTAATAATAAAAATAATTGAATGTATTCCAACCACTTCATCAAGTATCACATCAAATCATTGGTGGGTACTCTTGCACACGATGTATTGCTCACCATGCACACGAATAATGATGTGTTGTGGGTACCCTGTACCAAAAATTATACATTTAACTGATACCCTGAAAACAACGTCGTCTTTTTTCCAAGAAGGTCATCCTCTCATGTATCCATAAAGTGTGCAAATTTGAAGTGCAAATACTTGTGCGAAAATCAATGTTGTGTTGAAAGCTTCCAAAAGTGCTTGCGAATTTGTCCAAATTCTAGCCTTACCTATGGCATTGGAAACATGATTGGGCATCTACTAACTGTCGTCTTGACTTTTCCATCTAAAGATGGACAAAGATGATAAATATGACACTTTGTAGTAGGATGTTCAGTGATTTCATCCAAGCTTGTTGGTGTTACAAGATTTGCAAAGGAGGATTTTCTATGCCTTCCCAACTTATTCCTCTCATGATTGATGGATTTGCGTATTGTCTTTGACTGTCCTAGGGATGTCCCTTTGACTTACACTCCCATTCTCATCAACCCAATCTAACCTACTTTCTATTACCTTGGTCTCAAAGGAGTGAGTTGTTTTATTAATATTCTTTTAAATCTCATGTGTCAACTTCATGTTGATCATGGAAGAAATTGCACATCTATTTCATATTAAATTATAAAAAACACATAATCATAATAAAACAACGGAGTCGTCTAACGAGGCGAAGGAATTGCCCGGACGGCCAAATGTGGTCAAAATCCGAGCAAAAAAATTCAAAAAATCTTGTAGAGGTGGTGTTTGAATCATGTTTTTGATTGTGGAAATGGATTCAGCACCATCAAAAACGTCTAGGACACCTAAAATTTTGAAGTTTAACAACTATAACTTGGATTTACAAAAATCCTTGCCGGATTTTCTCTAAATATGACTGGAATTTCCTTAACTTCCCGGGCAACTCCTCCGCCTCGTTAGATTACGCCTAAAACAACTTTTTCACGCCAATATTTTATAATATCAACTCTTAAATGATAAACAATAATGTTTTTTTATTAAATAAATATATATTTTTAATACAAATACATTTTAACATTAATTTCATAAACCATAAGACAAATAAACATGTTTGCTAATGATTTCAAATTGAATTTGTTTTTTGGAGATATTTTTATATTTTTAATGAATCTAAGATTAAAGTAAATGTATATGAATAATTTTTTAATTAAATTATAAATAGTTATATATTTTTTTAAATTTATAGAAATAATTATATTTCTATGATTTTTTTTGTAAAAAAAAAATAAAAAAAAAATTCTTATGAGTTTTAAAGTGAAATAGAGTATTGCTCATTTCTCAAAATTATTTTGAAAGAGCTTGTTGCTTTTGTGACACTAAAAAGATTTAAAATGAAAAACAAATTCTCACCAAAAAAAGATTGAAGATAAATAAACAAATTCTCTTCAAATCTCCTAAGTATATAGAGGTTATATCTCATTTTCAAAAGATTGGTCACATGGCCAATCCTCCTAACCTTTTAAGTCAACAAAATTATGGGAATTTTGAAACACTACCCTTAATATTTTTGTAACATAAAAATAAAATTCTAAAAATTCTAATTGAACATTTAATCTAATAAACCAAATTGATTTCCAAAAGAAAATATAATAATTGAAATAATTTCCTTAGTGCACGAGTTTGACCTCAATGGATATTAATCATCATAATCAAATATTAAATTTTTCTACTACCAAATTCATGAGTGAGACTCCCTTGCTTATAGGAAAAGGGATACCCTCCACACAAGAATTTTATTGGTAAAGTTTATGGAGAATTTAAACAACATAAAAATAAAATTCTAAAAAATTCTAATTGAACATTTAATCTAATAAACCAAATTGATTTCCAAAAGAAAATCTAATAATTGAAATAATGTCCTTAGTACACGAGTTTGACCACAATGGATATTAATCATCATAATCAAATATTAATTTTTCTACTACCAAATTCATGAGTGATAGTCTCTTGCTTTTAGGAAAAAGGATCCCCTCCACACAAGAATTTTATTGGTAAAGTTCATGGAAAATTTAAACAACTAATCTTCTATAGAGAAACACATATTCTTACAGATAGAGTTTTCTCAAATACTTTTTTACCTAAAAGCTCACTCCATACTTTTTACATAATAATTAAATATAAAAAAACTTATTATTTTATTATAATAATAATTTAATCTTAAAATAACAATTAAATTTAAAAACAAAATTCTATCTTTTTACTATTAAAATTAAAAATATTTATATAACATTGTTTCAAATTTCCTTGAAATTAGATATATAACCTCCTAGTAACATTAACTAAACATTAAACTTTCCATATAACCTCTTACTAACCCCATTAAGTTTTCCATAAGTAAAATTGTGAAATTCCCTCTCCTCCGCAAGGAAAACCATAAAAGCTTCCATTTCGTTGGCCACTAAAATGTCAAATATGAATAATCTCCCATTGTATATTACTTCTTAATAATAAAATAAGAATAATTGAATTGTTATTGAATTTTACCTGATGGTTTTACAAAATAAGACACGCAGACAAGGCCAAATATGATATTCCAACACATTGGCAAAATCATCCAGAAACATATTACAATATGGCGCAAGTCTTACATTCACGCTCACCGACAAACCATTGGGCAAATGCACAAATCACAAATCCATAAATCTATGAAATAAAGTACAGGCATGCAACATATGATATTCCAAGACATGCACGCAAAAATGCATCATGTTTATTGCACAGATTTTATTGATTAAATGCCCGAATATCTCAACTTCACCGTCAAGTGAAGTTTTATTGAACTTATACACAAATCCATAAACCAAATAGAAACCAAACCACTGCCTTTGTCTCACCTCCACCGTTGATCATGGAGACCCCATGTTCCTTGTGTAAAATGGATATGTATCAACTGGACAAAATTCTTGTCTAATTCACTCACTGTCTTTTAGTTTCTTCAGCGTCCTTCCTCTTCGCTCTTCTGAAATATGCCAGGATTGCAGTTTTTTATTTCTTCAACAAAGTTTCTTGCTCCCAAGTTTGGGCGTTCGTTTCATATATTTCTGGCTATCTTTAGGTTATATCTGCAACAAACATAAGCTACAACTTGTTGAACCCATTCCATTAACTTATCCTTCAATAATATGGATCCTCCATTCTAGTATCTACCTTAAGATTGCCTTTGTGATTCCACGGGAATATTTTCTCAAAATAATTTAACAGTGGGTAATCATTGGCAGGCAGCCGGAGGTTATGTTTGATAGCAACCTGTAATTGATAGAAACGACAATTGCACCTGCAGCATTGGCCATTCTCACATAGCGCGTGAAAGACCCCTTGATGAAGGAACATGCTGTCATTGTAATCCGTTTGAATTCCAGGATGAAAGACCCTTCCAGTTCCATGGATAGCTCCACTTGCTTTGGTCGAGGCATCAGCAGCAAAATTCAAATGGGCGCGGAGAAATATCAAAATTGAGACCGCCCATTGCACATTTTAAATTTTGAAATTTTGAGCGGTAAACTGCAGGTTGAAATTTTTTAAAATTTACCGCTTACAGGTGCATTGGTTGAGTCTGTTTACAGCTGCCGGCGTTAGACGTACACAGGACGGGATGAGGGACGAGATTGGATAGAAAGTAGGCCGGAAATGGCGACAAGGTGCAGACGTCGAAGCATTATCAGAAACTACGTCGTTGCCGGAATTTCAATGTTATGAACATCCATAGGAATGTCACATCACCCTCCAATGGGGTAAGCATTAATGGCCCAATAGCATGGGATCTATTGGTTGCCGTCATTATAAGTCTCTAGATGATATTGCTTAGGCAGTCGTGCAAAATCGGGAGATAGACCTATTAGTTGAAGATTCAACACTAAAGTGCCAGTTACCCCTACAGCATCATTTAATGGCCCATTGCATTATTAGACTTAATGAATTTATTGGTAAGAAGCAGGTCCACGCAGAGGAGCCGGAGAAGAGTGAGCAGCTGCCTCTTGGTGGTGAAGGAACCCAATTGTCTTGTTTACAGCAGCAACAAGAAGACAGACAGAGGTCGAAAAGCTACCAGACACTTAGCTGAACCAGACAATGCAACCTATGGGTTAAAAGATGCACACGTGAAGAACCTTTAGAACAGCCCTTCCCGCATTGGTTTTATTTTTAAAGAGTTCTGGGTACTTCGTTTGCACCCATGGTCTGGTTTTGCAGATTGTGAGGGGATTAGTCGACATAAACCCACGAATGAAAAACGCACTTTTGTGGATTGCCCAGCGAGCGTGAGCGTACCATTTTCTCTTTTTAATTTCAATTCACAGTTTTCCTGAGATATATCTCTATTCCCTGACACATCTCCACACAAAATTGGCTTCTCCTCACATATGTCCACACAAAACAGGTTTCTCCCATTGTGTTTAGTTGATTTGCAGCTTAAAAAGGGTTTACACAATTTCTATGAAACAGGGAGAAATACCAATTAGTACAAAATGGAAGATGCCGCTGTGACTCATTTCTGGTACTAGACAGGTCACTCTTTTATGTGGAGCATATGGTTATTTTTTGAAATATGGAATTAAGAGATGTTATAGGTTCAAGTTCGATAGCTTGGATAGTGATTGCTTCAGATATACGTATAGCCTGAATTGGTATGTTATAACTGAATTAGTATGTTATGTGGAGGATAAAGTTATTTTTACATTCTCAGATGGCATTCTCATTATAGGTATGTAATGTGGAAGGGTTTGTTTGGTAGATTATATGAGTGCCACATCAGAGGTCATGAGTTCGATTAACCGAAAGCTGCTGCAACCAAGAGATCAAGAGCAATTCTTTATAACACCCTAGATTGATTTAGAAAAAAAAAAGGTATGTCAGGTGGAATCATACAATTAATTTTGAGTATCTCTGATATCTATATTGCATTGCTGCTGCGGATAATATTTTATTGAAACTTCTTCCAGAAGCATCTACGTATGTTATTAATCCGAGGTGGTTTTAGTCCGTAGGAGGACGTAGATCAGAGTCTATTCTTCTTATGGCATAGTGGATTGCAATATTATAACGGAGAGACACTTAGTTTAGCCTTCGAAATCAGTGAGGCTTTCTAAAAAATAAACAATTTTTTTTGTAATTTCAGAATGAAATGTTAAAATTGTAATTTTAAACAGCGCGGTGGTTCAGGAAAACCACCCGGTCTCCCCGCACCGCCATTCACCAAAGGCGGTATCCGTAGCTGAGGCTCCGAACACATTCACATGGCGCCACGCGTCTCTTGTACGATGACCAAAACTGCTTTCCATGGACGGTAAAGATCGTTTGGTTTGCTGGAGGTTGGCGTGCGAACCACGTAGGATCGGCTCAGCGATTTGATCGCGTGATCTCAGCCGTTGACTTCCCGAATGTGCATTCCGCCTATGTCAAATCACATCTTGCGTGGAGTGAAAGACTTTTGCATTGACCGCCGAGAAGGGAATTCAGTGTCTTTAATGTTTTACGTAGTTTTTAGGTGGAGGCTTTAATTTTGGTGATGGGCATACGTCCCATATATCTTTTTATATATGTTTTATGTAGATTTAGGTGAGGCCCTTTTAATATAGTTATGGGCATGTATGCGTTATATTTTTTTTATATGTTTTCATATATGTGTTATGTAAGATGAGTGTGCTACAGAAGTTTGTGGGTAGTTTTCAGGTGAGTGGTGGCTACGCACGAGAGTGCGATTTTCCTTTTTGTATATGCACAGCAGTGCTGTAATGTTGGTCTGGCAATGAAAAACACAGGAATGTTTTTGAAGCTGTTTATGTAATATCCACAGCAGTGGAAAATCTATGAGAGCAGCAGAGTTTTATTTTGTGAATCCCTCTTTGCACAGAGGATGAAATTTGTATCAGAATTTGTTTTAAATGAATAGAAATGTTGTATGGCTGTGTAATGCTGTGTTCTGAGTCATTTTGGTTTTAAGAGGTTGTCTGCAAAAGATCCTGGACAGAGTAAACAGAGCATTGTCTCTGTGGTGAATTTTATTTGGTTTTTGGTATTTTCTCCATTTAAAAATACCCAACAGTGGTATCAGAGCAGGCTCAGGCTCTTTAAAGAAGTTAAAGAAGCTGAAGGGAGAAGGTTTGTAGCTGCAGCAAAAGCTCTCAGGCAGACAGAAGACTCAGACAGCGAAGGATTCAGGTATTCTTCAAAGCTTTCTTGTTTGTTATTATTGAAACAATCAGTGTTTAAACACACAGTCAAGGATTTAAAGCCATAGTTCAAAATACAAGGAATGGCCAGCACAAGCACTGGTATGGGTATGTTTAATACCCAGCTCCCACAGTTTAATGGGAAGAACTATGACTACTGGTCAATAACTATGAAAGCCTTGTTTGCTTCTCAAGATTTATGGGAAATAGTTGAAGATGGTTTTGAAGAACCAGCAGATGAAACTGAGTTCAATGCATTAACTCAGGGAGAGAAGGATCTGCTGAAAAGCAATAGGAAGAAGGATTCAAAAGCCCGTGTGTTGTTGTATCTAGCAGTAGACCAGAGTATATTTCCAAGGTTAGCAGCAGCTAAGACAGCAAATGAATCATGGGAAACCCTTAGGACAGCCTATCAAGGCATGGAGAGAGTGAAGATAGCAAAACTACAATTGCTGAGAAAGGATTTTGAGAACTTGAACATGAAGGAGTCAGATAACATTGACTCATTCTTCACTCATGTGATTGGTGTAATCACACAAATGAGAACTCATGGAGAAACCATTGAAGATAGAAGAATAGTGGAGAAAATATTGAGGGTCTTACCCTCAAGGTTCGATGCCATAGTCACAACCATTGAAGAGACAAAGGATCTCTCAAACTATTCAGTTGATGAGCTACATGCATCACTGATAACACATGAGCAGAGGTTGAGTAGGAATGAAAACTCATCTCTTGAGCAAGCCTTCAAGACCCAAATGTCCTTTGGAAGAGGAAGAGGTCAAGGAAGAGGAAACAAAAGAGGAAGAGGCAGAAGCCAGAACAGAGGTGGAAGGAACAGCCCATCAAATGCACAAGGAAGAGGCAGCAATCCAAATCAGAACCAAGGTCAAGGTAGCAGCCAACAAAGAGATCAGTATCAGGCTCAAGGACAAAGGTATGATAAATCTAATGTTCAATGCTATTATTGCAAAAAGTATGGACATTATGCAAGTGATTGTAGAAAGAAACAACATGATATGAACAATAGACAGAATGCAAATGTTACAAGAGAAAACAACAGTCAAGAAAATGTCCTGTTAGCTTGTAACATGGCTGAAACACATAGTGAGGACATATGGTTTTTAGACTCAGGTTGCAGCAACCATATGACAGGGAATATAGCCCTCTTTTCAGCCTTAAATCAGAATTTGAAATCAGAGGTCACACTAGGAACTGATAGTAAAGTGTTTGTTATGGGAAAAGGGGAGGTAAAAATATTTACAAAGCAAGGAGAAAGGAAAACCATAGCAGATGTCTACTATGTCCCCGGAATGAGATGTAACCTATTGAGTGTTGGACAGCTTATCCAAAAGGGCTACAATGTTTACTTTGTAAATGATGTGTGCACCATCATGGACATACCACCCAGCAAAAGATGCATTGCTGAAGTGAAGATGACAAGGAACAGGATGTTCCCTCTCCGGATCCGGGCAGACATGAAGAACAAGAAGGAAATGGCAGCAGTCACCCAAGAGGCCTTCCAAAGCGTGCCAAAGGATGAGAACTGGTTATGGCACTTGAGATTCGGGCATCTAAATTTTGGAGGTCTAAACTTATTGAGCAGAAAAGGAATGGTAAGAGGATTACCATTGATAGAGAAGTCGGACAGCCTTTGTGAAGGTTGTATATTGGGCAAACAACATAGAGAAAGTTTTCCATCAGGGAAAAGTATAAGGGCAAAGGCACCCTTAGAGATTATCCACTCAGATTTGTGTGGACCAATGCAAGCTTCATCATTAGCTAGCAGACTATATTTCTTGACATTCATTGATGATTTTACAAGAAAGACTTGGGCATATTTCCTTAAAAAAAAAAGTGAAGTGTTTGAGAAATTCCAAAATTTCAAAGCACTTGTGGAGAACCAAAGCGGGCTGCACATAAAAGTATTGAGAACTGATAGAGGAGGTGAGTATATCTCCAATGAATTCCTAAAGTTTTGTAGAGAAAATGGAATACATAAACAGTTCACAACTCGGTACACCCCACAACAAAATGGAGTTGCTGAAAGGAAGAACAGAACCATCATGGAGATGGCAAGGAGCATGTTGAAGGCAAAGCATTTGCCAAATGAGTATTGGGCTGAAGCTGTACATTGTGCAGTTTATATTTTGAACAGGTGTCCTACAAAGGCAGTCATGAACAAAGTGCCAGAAGAGGCATGGAGTGGGAGAAAGCAAGTAGTCACCCACATGAGAGTTTTTGGGTGTGTGGCCTATGCACACATACCAGATCAGCTAAGGAGGAAGTTGGACAGCAAAGGGGAGAAATGCATCTTCATTGGATACAGTGAGGAATCCAAAGCCTACAGGCTGTACATTCCATCTACCAAGAAGTTCTTTGTCAGCAGGGATGTTCAATTCATTGAAGAGGAAGCTTGGGATGGAAGCATAGAGAAAACAGTGAATGTTAAAAACTGTTTCCCTCATGATGAAGATGAAGAGGAGGTGGCTGAAATGCATCCCCAAACAGCAGCGCCAACACAAGGACAGCAAGGGACACCTTTGAGGAGCAATGAGAGTGCTTCTCCAAGCACACCACAAGGAGGAAATTCAAGTGCAACTTCAAGCACTTGCACACCAAGTGAAAGAGGTAAGAAATTTAGAAATCTAAGTGACATTTATGATGAAGGAATGAATTCCTTATTTGCCTTGTATTGTCATGTTGATGATCCCATTCATTTCGAAGATGCAATTAAAGATAGAAAATGGATAGAAGCTATGGATGAGGAAATCAATGCCATAGAGAGAAACAAAACATGGGATTTGGTTGAGCTACCAAAAGGCAAAGAAGCCATTGGTGTGAAATGGGTCTACAAGACCAAAAGCAATGCTGAAGGCAAGATTGAAAGGCATAAAGCAAGGTTGGTTGTCAAAGGCTACAAGCAGCAATATGGGAGAGATTATGAGGAGACTTTCGCACCGGTTGCAAGAATGGAAATCGTGAGAGCAGTGCTGTCCATAGCAGCTCAAAACAAATGGAAAGTCTACCAAATGGATGTGAAATCAGCATTCCTAAATGGAGTGTTAATGGAAGAGGTCTATGTGGAACAGCCTCTCGGATATGAGAAGAAAGGTGGAGAGCACAAAGTGTGCAAATTGAAGAAAGCTCTTTATGGGCTGAAGCAAGCGCCAAGAGCATGGTACAGCCGGATAGATTCATATCTCTTGGATAATGAATTTGACAAATGTGAAGGAGAACCCACAGTCTACATCAAAGAAAAGGATGGTAAAATTTTGATTGTTGTCTTGTATGTTGATGATGTTATTTTTACAGGAAATGATATTTATCTTATTGAGAATTTTAAATCAGTCATGAAACATGAATTTGAAATGACTGACATGGGTTTGTTGAGATACTTCTTAGGCATAGAAGTAGAGCAAAATGAAAAAGGAATTTTTATCTCACAAGCAAGATATGTAAATCAAGTATTGAGCAGATTTAACATGCAAGAATGCAAGGCAGCAATCACTCCCACAGTGATGGGATTAAAGCTCAGCAGAGAGGACAGCAGCAAGGATTTTGATCCTAGCCTGTACAAGAGCATTGTGGGCAGCCTTATGTATTTAACAGCAACTAGGCCTGATTTAATGTATGCTGTTAGTTTGATTTCCAGATTTATGGAGAGGCCGAAGGAGGCACATTGGCAGGCAGCAAAGAGAATTTTGAGGTATGTCAAAGGTACCAAAATGTTTGGAATTCTATATCATGCCTCAGAACATTCAGATTTGGTTGGGTACACAGATAGCGATTGGGATGGAAGTGTAGATGATCGGAAGAGCACTTCCGGTTATGTTTTTAACATGGGTTCAGGAGCCATCTCGTGGGCTTCTAAGAAGCAATCCATTGTAGCATTATCTACAGCAGAGGCCGAATATGTGGCAGCCACAGCAGCAGCATGTCAGGCAGTTTGGATGAGAAGGATGTTGAGAAGCTTAGGCCAAGAGCAGGCAAAAGCAACAGTGGTCTTTTGTGACAATAGCTCAGCTATTGCTTTGTCAAAGAATTCAGTGTTTCATAAGAGAACGAAACACATCGATACAAGGTTTCACTACATCAGAGAATTAGTGAACAATGGAGAAATTGTCCTCGAACATTGCAGGACCCAGGAACAGGTTGCAGACATCTTGACAAAGCCACTGGTTCAGAAGAGTTTTGAATTTTTGAGAAAGTGTTTGGGAATGACCGAACGCGCGGCTGTTAAAATTAAAGGGGAGTGTTAAAATTGTAATTTTAAACAGCGCGGTGGTTCAGGAAAACCACCCGGTCTCCCCGCACCGCCATTCACCAAAGGCAGTATCCATAGCTGAGGCTCCGAACACATTCACATGGCGCCACGCGTCTCTTGTACGACGACCAAAACTGCTTTCCCCGGACGGTAAAGATCGTTTGGTTTGCTGGAGGTTGGCGTGCGAACCACGTAGGATTGGCTCAGCGATTTGATCGCGTGATCTCAGCCGTTGACTTCCCGAATGTGCATTCCGCCTACGTCAAATCACATCTTGCGTGGAGTGAAAGACTTTTGCATTGACCGCCGAGAAGGGAATTCAGTGTCTTTAATGTTTTACGTAGTTTTTAGGTGGAGGCTTTAATTTTGGTGATGGGCATACGTCCCATATATTTTTTTATATATGTTTTATGTAGATTTAGGTGAGGCCCTTTTAATATAGTTATGGGCATGCATACGTTATATTTTTTTTATATGTTTTCATATATGTGTTATGTAAGATGAGTGTGCTGCAGAAGTTTGTGGGTAGTTTTCAGGTGAGTGGTGGCTACGCACGAGAGTGCGATTTTCCTTTTTGTATATGCACAACAGTGCTGTAATGTTGGTCTGGCAATGAAAAACACATGAATGTTTTTGAAGTTGTTTATGTAATATCCACAGCAGTGGAAAATCTATGAGAGCAGCAGAGTTTTATTTTGTGAATCCCTCTTTGCACAGAGGATGAAATTTGTATCAGAATTTGTTTTAAATGAATAGAAATGTTGTATGGCTGTGTAATGCTGTGTTCTGAGTCATTTTGGTTTTAAGAGGTTGTCTGCAAAAGATCCTGGACAGAGTAAACAGAGCATTGTCTCTGTGGTGAATTTTATTTGGTTTTTGGTATTTTCTCCATTTAAAAATACCCAACATGAAAAATAAACATCCAATCATAATTTAGGCTAATAATGAGAGGTTTTATGGTTGATTCGTGATGCAGAGAGGTGAGGAGAACCCAGGAATCTTCATTTATATATTCGGTGGTTGTCAATTTATTCTCCAATTCTTCCTCAGTAAGATTAACTTCTCATTTTCATCTTCAATTGGTTGCTTACCAGAAAGCTCCTTTTTGAGGTCATTTTCATCTTCAATCGCCTGTTTATCAGAAAGTTTTAGTTTTGTTTTGTTTTGTTTTGTTTTTTTACGTTTTTCTCCTCTTCTCAAAACGAGTTTGAAATTAAAACCCGTTGTGATATATACTGTGTTTGATGTTTACAGGCAAAAAAAAATGGAAGAGGTAACCATTTTTACGACATCCCGTATATGTACGTGTTTATTTTCTTTGTAGTTGTCAGGTAGGTATACAACCTCTGCTCGTAATAGAGTTCCTAAAGGTTTTCATTTAATTGCTCGTAACCAAAATCTCAAGACCAGAGAATCATTGGAAACCAAAACTGGTGAGTTCTCTATCTCCAAAATTTGCAATACACGTAACTGTAACTCCGAATCTGGTTGCTTCAGATATAAGTCTACCGTAAGAGGATAGCCTGCATTAGTATGCTAAAGTTGTATATTGATTTTTAAATTGTATTTTTCACTTACTGTTAAATAAATAAATTAGGATGAATTTAGATGAAAAGTTATTTTATTTTAAATTTAGGATAAAATTGTAATATGGTTAAGTCAAATAGGATTTTGATTAATTTAATTAAAATTTATATAATTTTTAATTAAGAGTAAAATTTAAAATGTATTTAATTTTTAATTTATTAAATAAATATATTTTATTATTTTAAATATTTAAAATTAAATATATTCTAATATACTTGGTATTTCGTTTTATTATATTTTTTAAAATAAATTTTAGAATGAGCAATAGATTTTTTAATTTAAATGAATTTTCGATATATCAAAATTGTATATTTTTTAAATTTAAATTCTTAGACATATGTACCATTAGCAACTAATCGTCTAGTGGAGCAGATCTTCAACAACAGAAAGAGTGGACTAGCATAATGATTCCATGAGGTGGTTGATTCACACTATGATTAACTCCACAGGAATTGTTCTAAATGAATAAGAAGGAACATAACCTCAAGCTATTTTTTAGTTGTTAAGTAGGCTATAACTAAGACCCAATAACCTATAACTATAGTGCTGATAGCTTACCCACTAACATATTCTTTTTGCCTTTTGTAAGCTTTGTAAATATATTTTTATTAATGTAAAACAATATTATATAGGTAGTTTTTTTAATTACTAGTTGAAAATTTTTGTGAGAACCTATATTTCTAACAATGAAGATAAAATTCACCATTATTATCAGTAACAACATTGATTACCGGAATTAACTTCCGAAAGGCTTATGCCAAAATAAGTGACCAAGGATCAAACTAGGGGAACATGGCTTGTTTAAAGACAATGAAGATAGCCATGTCCGCTATCCATATATAAGTACATTATATGAGTATATTTAGAATTAAACCATAAAAAAAACTAATGTATGAAAAGAAAGTATGGTGGGAAAACATAGCGACCGAGCACATAAAAGGTATGAGTAACCTATTTGCAAAAAGAGATGTGAAAACCATGAGAAGTTTTTAATCTGATATGACAACTAGGGAGAGTGGATTGGGATTGCCTTGGGGCGAGATCCCAACTCGAGCATTGATGATTGATGGTGCTTGAAGCATGGATCCGATCTAGAGTCTGGGTCAGTCACCACAAAACACTCAACTTGTGTGAATATGGCCACAATGTCATCCATATTGTATCTGATGTCTCAGAGGATACACTTGATTTCCTCCTGGCCTGCAAATAACTAATAATTGTCAACTTGTTTATCGCAGATTACCATGTGAAGCAAGGTTTCTAGCTAACAATGCACAAACAATAAGTGAAGGAAATGGAGCCTCCTATTTTTGAAATTTCCTGGTCAGGTGTCCACGTAAGGGTGTTTTTGTTGATTTAAGAGTCAGAAAAATAAAGTTGGTCATCAAACTCCTCCGCCTCTAAGTGAAGGATTTCATTTCTTTCTTTGGTGGGAACCAAGTCGAAGTGGTAAGCCACTAAGTACCAACTAAAAAGACGTTGACGACATGAGGAAGATGAACTCAAAGCACCACCATAATGGTAGTGGAAGGGAGTAAGACTATGGATGAACAAGGGAGGGGCAGACAAGAGACAACGATGATCGTCAAGCAATTTCACAGAATTGACAAGATTAAGAGTGAGGGCGTCATTGACCATAGAAAAGAAGAGTGACGCGTAATTTCGTGGAGAGTATGTCCTAGAAAATTGAGTCTCAAATAGGCTTACGCATTCAACCTCCAAGGGGAGTAGACTTTGCAGAGGAAAAATGCAAATTGGGCCTAGGAAACTTAAGATAGCCTTGCCCAAAACCCAACTCGTGGCTAAATCAAAACCAAATTAAAAATGTACCAGAGTACTAGACGCCATAGACCAATACTAGGAAGTTGAAAGAAATACCTGCAGAGTCAACGATTTGGGGTGGTGAAGTCAGTAGCACAACGACCAACTCAAAGGAGGGACTCGTCATTGTGTTGTGAAGAAACAACACAAAGAACATTAACACCTGCAGAGACCATAGGGACTATAAAAGAGAGATGACACACATAAACCAGTAGATTGGAGACAAAAAACAAATTGTGATGCTAAGTAAGGCAGAGACAGACCTTCCTCGAAAGCTTTAATCTCCCGCCTTGGCATCTAGGAGTATTTCGACAGTTGGAAGCCTTCTTCTTCCAAACAAACAACACTAAAACCTCCCACCCTGGGACAAGGCCCATATATTTATAGAGAGATGAAATTGTGGGGGGATTGAACCAGTGGGAGAGAAATCCTGAATAAGAAAAAACCAGATAAGGACAAGTGTGCATCACGATACACATGCATTAGAATCCCAAATTAGGTACTTAAGGGTGTGATGACCATTGCATATGTCAACGACACTGCACTTAGTAAATCCTACATGGGATCGTGAAGCCATAACAAACTATGATGGGCGAGAGTTTCAAACCAAGGGAATGTCGTATTGAGACCCCTCTACCACCACAAGCCCACATTTAAAGTGATATGACGAGGGTAGATAAACTTGAGGCAGATGGCAATGAGGATGCCACACCTAGATGGGATCGGGATAGGTGGAGAGCTTGACTCTCATTCCCATGTCCGCCTTCCTCTTCACCATTTCGGTTGTGGGCATGCCAATCATATTACCTGCCATACCCATGAGCATTTATACCAACCCCATCGAGAACTCCACGCCAACACATAAATTCATTAGGAAGAAGGAAATTAGCTGCTACTTTCACTTCTAATGTGGATATTGGTTTCAAACAGATGTTTCTTTTTTAGTCTTCCCTTCATAGCTCCTTAGAAAGAAAGTGAATTTAAGGCATTGTGATAGAACTATCTTTGTGTTTTTACATGATATAGGTTGTCAAAGTTCCAAGTCATAGCTGCCCCATCCAACTTTCTATTTTGTTTTTTATCCTACTTACGATGGGTGGAATCTTCTATATTCAACCATCTCCTAACCTTGGTTTTGAGTTCTAAGTGATCCTAGGAATTTTATCACTACATTCCACCCGTCCACCACCTTCCCTAAGCCTTTCATCACCTCCAACAACCATCGTTTTGCTCTCTGTTGTATCTTGTAGAAATACAGGGAATCCTATAGGTTTCTAGTACATCCTATAGGTTTTCCTGTAGTGGCCTGTTTTGAGGGCGAATTGAGGGAAAACCTCTAGGAAGCCACACCAGGTCACCCAAGGGTCTCCCAAACATTCCAACCATCTCCTAAACCTCCCAACCATCCACCGGCATCACTAAGCCACCTGCCATATCACCAAAAAAAATTAGGGTTTACACTTGATTTTTTATAAAAAGAATAAAAAGAACAAAATAGATTTATTTCAGTCCTTTACATGCATAATAGTGATGTTTTATGTCTTGAATTTCCATGCTTTAGACAGTAGCATTTCATACATTTTAGCTTGGCATTCTTGTAAAGCATAGTCTCTCAGCAGTTATTTAGAGAATGGTGTGTTTTAGCATAGGATTTTAGTCATTTTCCTTATTTGTAGTAGACAAGCTTTCTCCTAGAGTAGATTTCTCTTTTTTCATCAGAAATCAAGATTCTTTTGAATCCATAGAAGTTTGGCTTGAAAACCCTAGTGGTCTCTCGCCAGTTGAACATTGACAAATGGAAAAACTACCACTTTTACTTGTGTATATAGCAGTGTCACCTCCAAGTTTGTACGAATCCCGGGTTGATAAAGTAAAGCTTGTAGTTCCAAGAGTTACAACATTCTTGCTGCAATACTGGTGCTCATCACTTTTTGGTGCCATTGTCAGGGAGGTGTTTGAGTAATATGTGACTAC
This sequence comes from Pinus tabuliformis, assembly GCA_031772625.1. Lineage (NCBI taxonomy): Eukaryota > Viridiplantae > Streptophyta > Pinopsida > Pinales > Pinaceae > Pinus > Pinus tabuliformis. The sequence goes on from CM062804.1 coordinate 1,257,221,607, forward strand.
TGTTTTTCTTCTATTTATTGTTTCTAATATTCTGCTCTTAGTTTCATTTCTACAAAAGTAATTTAGTTTTATTCCTTTTTCAGTCTGCATTCTTTACTTTCCTGTCCATTCTGCAAGTAATATTTCAATCAAGTAGTTAATTTTTCATTCAGTTGGTAGTTTTTGTTCAGTCTGCAATTTCAATTCTGCAATTACTTTCAAAGTTTGAAAAAAAAACAGAAAACCAAACAAAAAAATTTATTTTCATGCCTCATTGGAATAGGGATAACTTAGGGAAATTTTTGCCGAATACCCCCACTACTTCAAATAACCAACCTTCCCTCTTCTTCTATGGATGTGAATTGGCGGAACCCTTAGGTGAGAAACCAAACATATTTGAAGAACCTACAGGGAAGGAGAAGGAGGAGAACCCATTCCTACTGAACCTATGGCTGAAAACAGAAATGATAGAGGAAATAGAGAAAGAGTTGAGGGTGCCTTCCCCATTAGGGAAACCAATGGGGATACTAAGATGAAAAATATAAGCCCTTATGCCCTTCCTCATTTCCATGGCCTGACCACAGAAGACCCAGACACTTTCTTATTTGAGTTTGATGTCATATGCCGAACCTATGACTATACAAATGATGAGCAAAAGTTGAAACTATTTCCATCCACTCTCAAGGATGCAGCTTTGTGCTGGTTCATGGGTTTACCTGGAGGTAGCATGACAACTTGGGCTCAGATGCAACAAGCCTTCAACAACAAGTATCAGGACTACTGTAGGTCTAAAGACACTAAAGAGTAAATTTTTAGGATGACCTTTGGTAATGATGAATCCATAGAGGTTTATGAAGAAAGATTCCAGCTTAGCTACAAGAGGGCCAGGTGCACACTAGACCCTGAGTCACTGAAGCTGGTCCTGCTTAGAGGAGTAAGGGAAGACCATTTGGATACCCTACACTTGTTAGCAGGAGGGGATATCTACCAATTACCCTATGAGGATATCAAGATTGTCTTTAGAAACCATTCTAGGGCAGCCAGGAAAAAGGGTAGGGGTAGTAAACCTATGGTCAGTCCATCCTCTTCCAATTCATCCATCAAGGATGAAATTGGAAATATGCTGGAGGATTTCAAAAGTGAGATGCTACAAACCTTTTCCATACAGATGGACACTATGCACATTAAGAGAAAGCAGGAGGAAGTAGAGAGAGAGTTGGCCATTTTTTTTCCTAGATGCACCAAGAGGCACCCTAGGAACGAATGTCCATTGAATTCTATTGAAATTTGCTCAGTCTATGAAGAAAACCACTCCACATACAAGTGCCCCTCTTTACTTGGACTCAAAGTTGTATATCAAGGAGCTGAAGGGGTCACTGAGCAACTCTGCTACATAAACCAAAGGAGACCTCATGGGCCTAGGCCATACCAGCAGGGCATGCAAGGGTCATCCCATGCATATTACAACCCCAACTAGACCACATCCATACCTTCTTGGGCCCCCCTGCTCATCCTTCTTGGTCTACACCTCCTCCTTGGTCCTTTGCACCTCAGTATCATTCCCAGCCAGCCAGCCAGTCATTTCAACCATATGCTCCACCACAACCTTAGTGGAATGCACCGCCCCAGGGGTGGAGGCCCCCATACAACAATGTTCCAGCTTTATTGCCTTCACCACCTGCTCAACCACAACTTTTAGACTCTGCTCCACCTAAACAACCTAAGATGCCTGCCCAACCAAATCCAAACCCAAACAATAGACATGCACAACAAGTATAGAGTGGAGAGACATCATATCCTGATTATGCTATGGAGATTCAGGAAATCAACCTGAGATCTGGGAGAGCACTCTCAGAAAACCAACCTCTACCTCCACCTAGGGAGGTTGAGGAAGAAAGAGAGGAAAGCGTGCTTAAAGTAAATCCACCACCCTTTCTTGAGAGACTAAATCAACCACTCCATCCTACCCAAGAAGAGACTGAACTTCTGGGAGAATTGAAAAACCTATGTGTCAAAATTCTACTTCTCCAAGCTATTAAGGATGTACATATTTACAACAAGTTGATTAAGGAGAAGTGATTCAAGCATCCAGGGAGGCAAAGAAGAGATGCTCCTACTATTAATGTCACTGGACAACTGTCCGACTTAATGCTGGGGCAGGTAATCTGTCCAAAGTATTTGGACCCTGGAAGCCTTGTAGTAGATGTGCACATCAATGGCACCATTGTCCCACACACTTTGATCGATCTTGGGGCTGCCATTAATGTTATGACCAAGGACACCATGCTCAATCTCAACCTCCAAGGTTCATTAAGGAAGACCACAACGGTTCTGCAACTTGCAGACCACTCCACAGTGACCTCTGAGGGGATTGTGGAGGATGTGATGGTCTCCATTGATTCTTGGGAATACCCTACAGATTTTCTAGTTCTCCAATCTAAGGCTAATCTTACTGGTTACCCTCTCATCCTTGGGAGGCCTTGGTTAGCCACTGTTGATGCTTACATTAGCTACAGAGATGGAAATATGACCATCAAGAATGGGCATATGTCCAAGCAATTAGTCATATACCCTCGTACTCAGCTATCTCTAGAACATGAATTACCTTTGTGGCTAGAAGAGGAGGAGGAAGATGAAGTTTATTAAGCCCAAATTTATAGTTTAGAAACAACCATGGGAGGGGGACAACAGTATGAATATGATTTGATCGAACACATACTCCAAAGTCCAACTCCCAGTACATTGTCCTTAGATGAAATAGTAAAGGAAACTCAAAACAACCATCAAATTGATATATGCTTAGCCGATTCCAACCCTATCTGTGTCAAAACCATAAAATTCAGCCTCGAGAGAACTTTGAAAATCAATCCATCTCTTTCTATTCTCCAAGAAGAAAAGTTGTGCAACATGCTAAAGGAACATCCGGATGCCTTTGCTTGGAGTTACCAAGAAATGAATGGAGTGCACCATTCAGTGTGTACTAACCATATTTATATCAAGGAAGGTTCCAAGCTAGTCTGTCAACCCCAAATGAGGATGAATCCATCTCTTAAATATATAGTCAGAGATGAACTGCAAAACTGCTAGATGCATGAATCATTTACCCTATCTTAGATAGTAAGTGGGTCTCTCCTTTGGTGTTGGTTCGAAAGAAAAACGGTAAGTGGAGGATTTGTGTTGATTATAGGGAGTTAAACAAAGCCACAAAGAAGGACCATTTCCCTCTACCTTTCATCGACCAAGTGCTAGATTGTCTAGCAAGGAAAAAGTTTTTCTCTTTCCTAGATGGATTTAGCGGGTACAATCAAATCTAGATCAGCCCAGAAGACCAGGATAAAACCACCTTCACTTGTCCTTGGGGTAATTTTGCCTATAGGGTCCTTCCTTTTGGCCTATACAATCCTCCTACCACTTTTCAGAGAGTAGTCCTAAGTATGTTTGCCGAGTTAGTCCATGATGCGGTAGAAATCTATATGGATGATTTCACACCTTATGGAGGTGACTTCGAGGAGGCTTTGTCCAACTTAGGTAAGGTTCTACATAAATGCATTGAAATGAACCTGTCTCTCAGTCCCGAGAAATTTGAATTTTTTATGACTGTAGGGACTGTGCTAGGTCATTCAATATCTCAGCAAGGACTGTAGGTGGACCTAAACAAAATAGCTATCATCCAAAGGGTCCCACCTCCACAAAAGCAGAGAGATGTCAGAAGTTTCCTAGGGTTAGCTGGATACTACCGAAGGTTTATAAAAGACTTTAGCAAGTTGGATTCTCCTTTATTTGGGTTATTGGCCAAAGACTCTGAGTTTGTATGGTCAAAAAGTTGTCAAGAGTCCCTGAACACCATGGAGGACAAGTTAACCACTGCACAGATTCTCCGAGGACCAAATTCGGCCCTTCCTTTTCATATTCATGCTGATGCCTCGCGAAAAGCCATTGGAGCAGCCCTAGGCTAGATAAATGAGAAATTTCCTTATGCCATTTACTTTATCAGTAAGAATCTATCAAAGGAAAAACTGAACTACACAGTGACCGAAAAGGAGCTCTTGGCTATTGTGCATTCATTGAAAAATTTAGGCATTATATTACAGGCTATCAAAAATTTGTAAATACTTACCATGCTGCAATCAAATATTTAACGAATAAACCTGATGTGAATGCCTAGATTATTAGATGGTTACTTTTATTACAACAGTTTGATCTAACTATTGTTGATTAGCCTGGCAAGGAAAATGTTGTTGCAGACTTTTTGTCCATATTAGCTTTTCCTGTAGGTGAAGAGGGAATGGTTGATGATCAGTTATCGGATGAGCACTTATTTTCCATTTCAGTTCTCTCTCCATGGTTTGCTGACATAGCAAACTATTTGGTGTCTGCACAGTTCCCACCAAATCTGTCCTCCAAAGAGAAAAGCAAGATTGTGAGGAAGAGCGCCCCCTTCACCTGGATTGGGGGCAACCTCTTCAAACTTGGCCCAAATCAAATTCTAAGAATATGTGCCAGGGAGGAGGAAGTCTTTGACATCTTTTTGACTTGTCATGATGGGGCTTGTGGAGGTCACTTTGCAGCAAAGAGGACAACATTTGAAGTGCTACAACCTGGGTATTATTGGCACACTCTTCATCACGATGTGAAAAGATATACTAGTCAGTGTGATCGGTGCCAAAGGATGGGAAAGCCTACTCCAAGAGATGAAATTCCTCTGCAACCTCAAGTGAATTTTGAGCCATTTGACAAGTGGGGCATGGACTTCATTGGACCTATTGACCCTCCTTCCAAGAAAAAGAAGTATATCATTGTGTGCACTGACTATCTGACTAAGTGGGCTGAAACCAAGGCAATTAAGGCAACAACAGAGGAGAAGGTGGCTGAGTTCTTAAGGGAGAATGTATTTTACAAATTTGGGTACCCTAGAGAACTGGTCACTGATCAAGGCATCTAGTTTACCTCCAACATGATTGAAGACTTGCTCAGCCAGCACAAGATCAAGCATAGGAACTCCACTCCCTATCACCCTGATCCGAATTGGATCCATGAAGATTATCAAAGAACCATGACTGTATTGAGACAAGACAGACTTCGAATTTATGAACACAGAGCGATCAGGAAGACCTCTGGACAGTGGCAGATTGTAGCCAGCAAGGAACAACGAGGACCTCGGTCAAAGCGCGCTGACCGAGGCCCATGGAGTCTACGCAGGAGGCAAAACTGGCACTTGGGAAGCTCGGATTGGGAAATAGAGGCCATTTCTGATGCGTGATTAGCTAATCACGCATCGCTAGGCAAAACCCCTCGAGAAAGAAAAAGCCTCAAAGCACTCAGTTGCATGGAAGTCGAGAAACCGTGGGAAAGCGCTAAGGCAAAAGGCGGGTCCCGCGCTCCAAAAACGAGCAATTCCATTCAGCACTCGATGCGTGGCAGGTGGATGAGAGAGAAAACCACCACTCATCGCATGCTAACGGTCGAGCAAGTCAACCGTGCGAAACGAGCGAATGTCGTAGGATCTGGGGGCTCCAGATCTGACGGCAGAGATTGTGCCTGATGGAGGAACCGAATTTGACAGGGGATTAAGCCACGACATAAAGGAGTTTGAAGTCCAATTTGATGCTAAGATGGCGGGTGAGTCATACCACAACGTAACTAGAAAACTGAACCGATGAGGAAGAGCTGGTGCAGTTCGTGAGAGGACAAGTGGGCACTCCCTGTGAGTTGTTGACAATGACGCAGAGACAAGGAACTCCAAGCGAGCAGCAGTAGGCGATTCGATGGGAGTAAAATAGGAAGTGAATAGTCAAAGAGAAATTGGCTTTAAAGCCATGAACAGACTGAGAACAGAGGACACCAAGAGGAGAAGAGAACGAAGACAGAGAAAAGAAGAGACAGTAAAGCAAGAAGAAGAAAGACAGAAGGCCGAGCTGACCTGCAGCATAAGGCAACATTGAGCAGATAGAAAGCTTGAGAGGTTCAAGCAATCGCTGAGAGGATCTATCGGGAATTGAGTACCACATTGGGCTCCTCCCATTAAAGACCAGAGAGGTCAAGATCTGGTAAGGAAAAGAGTCTGTGCACTCTAAGTGGCTTGGGGGATCCAAGAACCACCCTACCAAACATTATCTATTTTAGGAGACTCAAATTGAGCTCCTCACTATAAAAACTCTGCTTTAAAGACACAATAAAAGAAGGCCACCACTGAAAGCTGGACTAGAGATGTAGCCCTGGAGGATAGGGTGAACTCCTTATTAAATCTGTTGTGTTCTTGCATTTGCTTACTGTGTTCCTCTTACTGTTTTCCATTCTTCCAATGTCTGTGTATTTTGCAATCTGATCGATCCATTGCCTAAAATAACATAGACACACACCAACACATGAGTCTATAATACCTTCATTCAATAATTCTTTAACTGAGATCACTCAAGAGTGATTTTCAGATCAAGTGGTATCAGAGCTTTAGGCTATTAAGGTTAGACAAGCTTGTGTTGGTTTAGCTGTTGAATGCTAACTAGATCAAAGCTCAAATTAGGAGAAGGAGAGTTGGTCGAAACTAATCCTGAAATTGGGAGAGTCTATCCTCAGAAGACAATGTCAGAGGAAGGTTCTGTGGGACCAGACCCTCAATTCCTAGATAGTTTCCTAGCCATAAAGTCCATGGTAGAAGAGATGTATAGGGACTTTAGAAAACATAAGGATGAAGATTCATCAGGCTCTAAGCAAGACAAAGGAGAAGATGAGTCACATTCCCATGACCACTCAAAAGGCAAAGGGAAAGAGGAAAGCTTTCTCACACCTCCTGATAGCCCTAAAAAGAAATCATCCTTGATCAAACTATATGTTAAATTTGATTTACCTATATATGATGGAGAGTTGAATGCAAAAAAGCTGGACAATTGGATTAGACAAATTGGTGTGTATTGCAAAGTGCAGAATATCAACTTAGACAAGAGCAAGATTCAGCTGGCAAGCCTACGCCTTGGAGGCGCTGCCTTGGTTTGGTGGGAAGGCAGAACCCAAGCTGACATGAAAAGACATGGTAAGACTATCTCCGTCTAGAGTGAATTTGTTTCTGCAATCAAAAAACAGTTCTATCCATTGGCCTACATGCAACAAGACATGATGAGTTGGCAAACTCTTTGACAGTTGAAAGGGCAAAGTGTGCAAGGGTACACTCAAGAATTTAGAAAGAGAGCATTGATTCTAGGAATCTCATTAGACTCACCAGAGACTCTATTGAAGTACATTGGTGGTCTACACAGCTACATGAGGCATAGTATTCTCATGTTTAATCCCACTAGTATAGATGAAGTATCTGTACAAGCTACTCATCTAGAAGCTAGAGGAAAGAATGGAAGTCCAGAAGTTGGGGGATCATCCCAATCCACTGCAAGCAAGTATAAGGAGAAAAGAAAGAAGAAGTGGAAAGCAAGGAAGGCTAACACTACACAGAAAAGCAAGGCTTCATGCACTCACTATAAAAAGGATGGGCATGATGATGAGCATTGTTGGATTCTGCATCCAGAGCTGAGACCTAAGAAGTTCGAGGGCAAGAAGAAGAAAACTGTTGTAGCTATTCAGAAAGATTTGGGGTCAGACTCGGGAGATGAAACAACCATTGCAGCCATAGGAATAAGAGGATGCTAAAATCAAGAAGTAGGTGCAGGAGTTGCTCAAGAAAGGGTTTATCAGACCTAGCACATCACCATGTGGGTCACCAATCGTTTTGGTGAGAAAGAAAGATGGCTCGTGGAGAATGTGCATTGATTACCAAGCACTGAATAACATAACAATAAATTTTTTTTATCCCATTCCTCGTATAGATGATCTTTTATATCAATTGAAAGAAGCTATTTATTTCTCCAAGCTAGACTTGCACAGTGGATACCATCAGGTCAGAGTTGTAGAACAAGATGCATGGAAGACTGCTTTCAAAAAAAAGCAGGGATTGTATCACTGGCTGGTTATGCTTTTTGGCTTAACTAATGCTCCTGCTACTTTCATGATATTAATGAATGATGTACTCAGACCTTTTCTTGATGATTTTGTTATTGTGTATCTAGATGACATTCTGATTTTTAGCAAAACATGGGAAGAACACTTAAAGCATGTTAAGAAAACACCAGATGTTTTGAAAAGAGAAAAATTTCATGTGAAATTGGCAAAACATCTCTGAATTATTTGGGTCATATAGTAAGGGGTGGTGAATTGAAGATAGATCCCTCTAAGGTGGCAGTCATTGTAAATTAGCCTAAACACAAATCTGCTACAGAAGTTAGAAGCTTCTTAGGAGCAGCACAATATTATAGGAAGTTCATTTCTAACTTTTCCTTAATTACAACTCCCTTACATGCTTTAACAGGATTGAACAAGGTGTTTCAGTGGGGAGGCAAACAGAAGAAAGCCTTCGACACCTTGAAAGAAAAGATTAGTACAACACATGTACTAGCACTGCCTAATCTCTAAAGACCATTTGAGATCCAAACATATGCCAGTGACTATGCCGTGGGAGTAGTGTTGACACAGCATGGTAAACCCATATGTTATCATTCTGAGACTTTTAATCCTGCAGTAGTTAACTATCCTACATATGATAAAGGATTGTATGCATTAGTTCAGTGTGAAAAAGTGGAAACATTACTTGATGGGCAAAGTGACAGTAATACATACTGATCATCAACCACTTCAATATCTACACTCCCAAACTAAGTTGCAGCAATCAAGGCACTATAGATGGATGGGTTTTCTACAACAGTTTCATTTAGTCATCAGATATAAAAAGGGCATACATAATAAAGTTGCAGACATGCTATCTAGACATATTATAAATGCATCTGCTATACTTAAGCATAATTCTATGCTACATCAAAGCTACATTGAACAATATGCTCAAGATATAGACTTTAAAGATGTATATGCAACTTTAAGTCAAGGCAAACGAGTAGAAGAATTGGATTATCATGTAAAGGACTGACTCTTATACCATTGTGGGAAGTTATGCATTCCACAAACTGAGAGAGTAAAGATAATTAGAGAAGCACACACTTCTTTGATATCAGGTCACTTTAGGGTAAGTAAAACAGTTGCACAGCTGCAAAGATTTTGCTATTGGCAAAAAATGAATGAGATAGTTTCTAGATATGTAAGAGGGTGTACTATGTGTGCTAAAAGCAAGCCCAACAATAGGAAACTAGGCTTGTACAATCCATTACCAGTTCCTTCTCACCCTTGGGAAAGTGCTTCCATGGATTTTGTTGGAGGACTGCCTAAATCTAGGAAAGGTCATGATTATCTATATGTTGTTGTGGATAGGTTTAGCAAAATGTGTATTTTGAGACCTTGTAATAAACAGATTATAGCTGAACAAATTGCAAAACTGTTTTTTGAACATGTATGGGTTCATTTTGGATTACCTACTTCTATGGTATTTGATCGAGACACCTAATTTGTGGGGAAGTTTTGGTCAAGTCAATGGGAACTGATGGAAACCAAACTAAAGAAAAGCACAAATTTTCATCCACAAACTGATGGCTAGATAGAAGTAGTCAACGGGACAGTGATCCAGTTGCTCAGAGGATATTGCAGCAAACATACTAAGCTTTGGGATGAACATTTGTGTTGTGTGCAACATGCTTGCAACAGAGCAAAACATTCTTCTACACAGAGATATCCTTTTGAGACCTGTTTTGGTTTCACCCCAAGGTCTCCTTTGTATTTTGTCTTTGGTAAAGATACCACAGTTGAGGGACACAGTGATGTGGACAGGGCAACTAGGTTCATTGAATAGATCCAAGAGATCCACCAGGCAGTACACGAACAATTGGAAAGGAGCCAAGCCAAATACAAGGCAAGGCATGACAAGCATCAGATGGAGCATAGTTTTCAAGTTGGTGACCAAGTCTGGCTGTATATCAACAAGGACAGGATGAAAGGTGAAGGTAAAGAGCCAAAGCCTATCAGGTATGGACCTTTCAAGATGTTATCTCAAAATCAGGCCCTGGAAGGTTGCAGACCAAGAAGACTTCAAGTAACTGTTTCAGACCAATCTTTCAGCTAAGGCTTAGCCTCCTTAGCCTGAGAGGGCTCTCTCAAAGGATTCAAGGTTTGTGATTATAATTGAGATGGCTAACTCTTTATAAAACAAATAGGAATGAGGCTGGTAAAATCTGAATTAACAAGCATCCATTGGGCTCATGGAGTCATATGTCATTTAGCATCAACAGTGAATTGGCTTTGCAATAAAATCAAGGCATTCGGACTTCAATATAGATAAAGTACAACAGACACAAAAGGGACAGTATTTGAGCATATGAAGGAAATTAGAACACTACAAGTGATTTCTAAGTAATCAAGTACTCATAATACTGTATATAACATGAAAGACAACAAGAGGAATTCATACATTGAAGTCACTATGATTCTTGAGCAGCAGAAGCCATTTACTGTATTACCAAAGAAACCGAGTCTTTACATAAGCTTGACAACAGAGCTTTTTTACATAAACTTCCAACCCCGATTACATTTCCCTTTCTCCTATTTATAAAGTTCTTCTACCTGACTGAGATTCCTCCTCAAAATTGAGGGGAACTCGAAATCTATTTCTAATGACACCTGTTCAACTTTTAACTGCCTATTAAATATAACAAACTGTAACTAGACTTTCTAGAGATTTAAATCAAGTAGGAGTCTAACTCCTTATTATGCTAATAATAGCCTTGATTACAAACATTCTCATTCTTTGACATCTGGTCCCTTTTTAGTTTGGTTGTGATGAATGTTCAAAACTCCATGCTGGTCTTCAATGTCACATGTTCTCCATTTCCCTGAAACATAGGAAACTACCCTTGCTCATCGGTCTTTAGTTTGCCTCAAAATTTTCAAATCCATAGAAGCATGTCCTTTATCCTTGATTATCCAAAATGTAACAGATGGCCACGTCCTTGATGTGTTGTCCACCTCTTTTATGTGTAAAGGAAAAAACTCTTTCAAGCTGTTTTGACCTATCTTGAACTGTGGTAAATGTGTTCACTTTATGACAAAAATTAAAGTTGGATTCGAATCCATATTTTCTCCACCTATCTTGACCTGGTTGAATGTTTATAGCTTCAGATGATGCCTTGTATATATTCCCCTTTCAAAATTCCCGCTTATGTTTCAAAACCAGTTGATTCATATTGGATTGTTTAGCTTCAGCAGTTTTGTAGCGCGCTACGAAACTGCTGAGCTCTAGTCATCACCTTCAGCAGTTTCGTAGTGCGCTACGAAACTGCTGAATTGTTTCAAAAATCACAGTTTCAACCCAAAACTTTGCTATTTGAGCACTTTTCTGTTTAAACATTCTTCAACTGTTCCAAGACCTAGATCTAAGGGAACCTAGTCCTCAACCTAACCTTGAATCCTACTACAGATTTATCGAGAGGGGCAGGGTCATCCCACAAAAATTTTCCATTCCATTATTCTTTGAGCTTGAGAAAGAAAGAGCCAAAACTCATAGATGGATGCAGATTTCCAAGTCCAAGGGAGTGGAGGACATTGGTCACATGGAGGAGAAGCTCAAAGAGATGGGAAGGGATCTAAGTATCTTGAGGGATAGAGAGGCCATCATGAAGAATCAGTTGGAGGCAGAAAATGCATGGTTGAAAGGATAGCTGCAAGAAAGAGAGAATCAATTGGCATCCATGACCAGTCTATCTTTGGAAGCAATCCAGTGTAGGATTCCAGCTAAGTCCTATGCACTATACCTTAAGGAACAGTGGTTGCAGTTCCAAATCAAGACCCTAGCACAGAGAGGCACCATGCCATTCCAGGATTATAGACAGTTCATTGATCTCTGTGATCAAAGTACATTAGAGGATAGGGCTAAGATGTCTGATTTCTACTTGCATAACATGGCTTTGAAAAATATGAATGTATGGGACCCTAATGCAAAGCTAGGGGATTTACAATTGATGGATTTGGCATCATGGATGAACCATGAGGAATAAAGGGTTGCAAAAATGAAGAGGATATTGGCAAGGGAACAAACAAAGCCTCTTGTGATCAAAGCCAAGCTGTCTAATCCAATGGCTATCATTAGCGCACATAGTTTGATTGCAAATGATCCTCAACTTGCACCCAGGTATCTTGCTGCCCAAGAGAAAGCCATTACACATTTTGAGGACATGTTCACATTGTTAGGGGATGACAACATGAAATCTTGCCTAAGGAGATGGAATACTTTTCCATACAGTTTGAATATCAGAGAGTAGCACTCTCCTCAAAGGATGAGAGAAGCATTGAACATGACACCTATGTACAAGAAATCCATCCAAAGTCTCAAAGTCAATTGGATTGGCTTGAGACACATTCCACCACTGCTCTTGGGGATGTTAGATGGAAGGAAGGAAGGAAGAAGAAAGAAAGCAGTGGGAGGAGGTAGAAAAGAAGGCAGGATTCTATGCACAAGAAGAGGAAACCACAACAGAAACATGGGATGTCAGGGAGGCCACTAGAGCTATGAAAGACATGGATATTGATTAAGTTTCTTAGAGGATGAGAATCACTTTCAATAGGGCGGTGATGATAAGCCTCATCGTTGGGTAATTATATGGGCCTTAATTCACCTCATAGCTAGTCAAACCAACTATTCTCACAATTTATTACATGTTTTGATTATATTTTGTTTAATGACATGAGTTAAAGTGAGATATTATGTGTGGTGGATTAATATGCATTGAATGCAAGTTTGGAAGAGAAAATCAAGGAATTTTGGAAAGACTAAGGTTTGAAACTCGAATGGGACAAGGGAGAGATATTGTAGGAGGTAAATCCTCCTCATTTACTCCACCCCCATTCGAACATTCCTCCATTAATCACACCAACTTGGAGTGCAATGAGCCAAGTCATTAAGATCAAAAGGCAGTCGAGCAAGTGATAGACAAGGAGTTAGTTCGTCTCAAGTTTGGGATCCGAGTCTCCCTAGATTTAAGGAAGTCTGGGGAATTTAGTTGTATAAGTAGAGAGGCCTAGAGCCTCATTAGGATTCGAATTTTTGTTGTAAAAACACTAGTTATTTTCGAGCTCCAGACTTATGGAAGACATTGATGTAATTTTTTGTTTTGATAATAAAAATGAGCTTTTTCTTGATCAAGCACTGAGTTAACTCAGAGGGCTGAAGCTCTTGGGTTAGGGCCCAACCCTAGAAGCAAAGGATCCTCTTCTTGTATTTGTATGATTGGCTTAGTTTTATAGATTCATGGTTAAATTGTCCCTAGAAGTATTTCATTGCAAGTATTGTGGATTTGATTAGTTATTTATTAGTTTGCTTCCATTTGTTCTCTACTTCAGTAATAGGTTAGAAGGGATAAAAGGAGCACCACAAAGCTGTTAGTAGGTGTCTTGGCCTCACCTCTTCCCTCAGGGATCATGATTTGAGGAAAAGACCCTTATGGAGCCCCAAAAAGATAGATTTCCATTTTCTCATAAGATTTACAGTTTACTATAATTGAACCAACATTTGATCATTTTTGCAAGTGTAGGATTTAAGTACCATCTCTTCCATCTTCAGCCTTACAATAGATCTCATTCATGATTCCATTTTATTCAACAATTTTCCTCATGCATGAAGTAGACAGCTAGTTCATTAAATTCTGCTTTCTAGCTTGTTAGAATTCTTCTTGTTTACATGACTTTTTGGTAATTATAAATGTCTGATGCAGAGCAGATGCTTCAAAAATCTAAATCGATCTCATAGCAGGCAACCACCTTCCAACTTCATCCATCCATAATCATTCCTTTCTTTCTCCAAGATCTTCACCATCTCATAATTTTACATAGAAATTCCTTCAAGCATGTTGAGCGAATCCAACCATCTCCTAACCTTGTTTTTGAGTTCTGAGTGATCCTAGGCATTTTATCACTCCATTCCATCCATCCACCACCTTCCCTAAGCCTTCCATCACCTCCAACAACCATCGTTTTTCTCTCGGCGGTATCCTGTAGAAATACAGGGAATCTTGTAGGTTTCTAGTACATCCTATAGGTTTTCATGTAGTGGCCTATTTTGAGGCTGAATTGAAGGAAAACCTCTAGGAAGCCACACCATGTCACCCAAGGTTCTCCCAAACCTTCCAACCATGTTCTAAACCTCCCAACCATCCACCAACATCACTAAGCCACCTGGCACATCACCAAAAAAATATTACGGTTTACACTTTATTTTCTATAAAAAGGAATAAAAAGAACAAAACATATTTATTTAAGTCCTTTACATGCACACTCGTGATGTCTGATGTCTTGAATTTCCATGCTTTATATAGTAGCATTTCATAAATGTTATCTTTGAATTCTTGTAAAGCATATTTTCTCAGCAGTTAGTTAGGGAATGGTGTGTTTTAGCATAGGATTTCAGTAATTTTCCTTATTTGCAGTAGACGAGCTTTCTCCTAGAGTAGATTTCTCTTTCGTTCATCAGCAATCAAGATTCTTCTGAATCCATAGAGGTCTGGATTGAAAATCCTAGTGGTCTCTCGCCATTTGAACAGTGACAAAATGCATAACCATCACTTTTAGTTGTGTATACACCACTGTCACCTCCAAGTTTGTACGAACCGCGGGTTGATAAAGTAAAGCTGGTAGCTCAAGGATTTGCAACATTCTTGCTGCAATACTAGTGCTCATCACTTAGGTCCCATTATAGCCTCAAAAGGGTGCCACCCTATTGTCACTGAGTCACTCTGGCTCTAATAGACTTCCCATTGCGTCTACACTGTATCCTCCTCCCTTGGAACCTGATGGTGAAATACTGATAGAGGTGAAATACAACCTGCCCAAGAATGTCCATGATGCCAAGTCCTACCCATCTAAATCTAACTCCAAACCTGTGCAACAATATAGAAAGCCTCCCTCGCCATACGATGAAGGCCTCTATGAACCCCCATGTGGCAACCCAAGAGTGAACTAGATCACTCTCTGCCATGACTCCACTCATCAAGAGACATAGTGATCTATCAACCAACTAAATCTCTGCATCCCATAGTCGGACCTATTGTGGCATAGCTCTGACAACTGCTGGAATCGATCCGTGCCTCATCTCTAGTCCCTCCATGCAATCAATATATAGGCTCCATATATCATGAACTAATCTGATGCATGCTAAACTGCCCTGTGTCTACCACTATATATTACCGATGACCGCTCGAAGCCACATGTGCCAAATAGCTACCCCCTGAATCCAACCAATAGATGTGTATCTGATACTCACAATTGACTCGGTGTTTGCGAGTCCCTCATGCTCCTGCCAATCATCATCACTATGTCTACCATTTTCCCTCTTGATAATGTGCCAATACAATGTCTGGAGCCCAGACACATACTAGAAAACCGCCTCAGTCGTGCACAGTATCCTATGCCCATGCATGGTCCTGACGTGCCTTGTAGAAAGAGTGACAAATTTCTCCCTCGAATCCAACTCCCTAGGCGTAGGTTCAGTGATGAATGATATACCACCCCTGCAAATGATCACCTCATCCCCCAATCTGTGGCTGTCAATTCATGCACCCACCCAATGCCACTGTTGAGAAGTCTCTCCCCTAGTGCGTTGTGTGTCATCCAAATATCTTGGGTGAGCTCCCCGTCCCCCACTGTTCATGCCCAGAGTGTCAAAGGAAAACAACCAAATTGGTGGTTCCCGTAAGTTATCTAGAAGAGGGTCAGGCATGTGAGTCCCCATTGATACCCTCAAGTATCGCTCCTCTATATCTCTGTCGATCTAGGGTGAACTACACCCAAAGGTATGCCTGATGTCTCTGTCTAAGATTCTCCCTAAAGGAAACACTCCAAGGCTCTGTTGCGTAGCATCGTACACCCCTACATACCATTGAGCATCCCTATACTCCTCGACATGCCACTTTACATCGCTGGATACCCCCTGCTACTGCAGTCCCATCCTGTATCACCATCCTACCTATGTCACCATACTTAACACTCCCCGCGGGTACTTAATGCTATCCGAGCTACTCACCCTACTCCACAGTGTAAACCGACATGCTAAGGCACACCACCGTGCATCTGCATGCTCCTCTGTAGGCCACTTGTCCTTGCTGCATCGCCTTGCACACCATTTGATGTTATGGCCTGAAATTAGGTTTGTATGCATAAGTCCACATCCCTCTACATAACACTGGATCCTATGAGATAACTCTATACAGTCATGTGTACCACTTCTCACTATAGTAACATCTTTTAACAAGTGGTATCCTACATGTGCCAAAGAAATGTTGCAAACATCACGATCGGGATTAAATCGACGAGGGGGGAAAATTGGTAAAAATTGGGAAAAAATCGGAAAATACAAAAATATTCATTTTATTTAATTTTTTTTTAATATCTAAATAATCTACAACATAAAATAAATACATTGACACATAAATATGATAAAATAACTAATATATAAGATGCGTAATATCATTTCTAGTGTTGCATCACACATAACAGTGAAGCATGTCCTGACTCCTGAGTCCCAATTGAGCCTCAAAATATCAACAAAAGATATAATAATGTATCTCATATCATGAGTCATAATGTCATATACAATGAAATGAACCAAATAACTAATATTATCGATTTCCTCTGCCCCTCTTGCGAGAAAATGCAATAGCTTTCCCTCTAGATGTAGATGATGGTGGAGTTGGCAGTGGACTTTGTTGTGCTCTAGAAGCTGAAGAACTAGGAGCTACAAGAGGTAGACCACGTCCTTTACTGGTGACAGGGGTAGCCTAGGTAGGTGGTGTCACCTTCTCCTCCTGTTGCTCCTCCTCCTCCTGCTCCTCTGCCCCCTCTACCTATTCCACTACCTCCTACTCTGACTAATCATCGATAGACTCCATGAGAGGCCTCTTGGCCACAACCGTCCATGCAGCAATGGTGTTAATCTCATCCAATGAGATGGCATCCATATCAGTTGTCACCTTAAGTTACCTCACCCATAATCGAAGATTGTAGTAGACATAGACCATGGCATTAAGTCATTGTAACTCCAACCTATACAAAGGTCATAAAATAATAATTATAAAAAAATATTATTTAATGAATTCAAAAAAATAATTGGAAATTTGGAATATTTTAAGTTTTAAGTTTAACTGTTTGCTCTTCTTGGTGTGTATTTTTTCAAATACACTCCAGTTGTGCTCTCATCCTGAGGAGATACATGTTTGGCTGATGATTCTAATGGAAAGCTTTCGCAGATGGGGTACTCTGGCACCATAACTTCTCCACCATGCATCTACAACAAAATTACAAATAAGATAAACATAAGAAAAAAATGAAATTTGAAATTTGAAGTGAAGTATGAAGTTATGAACTTTGAAGAGACAATGAAATTTGAAACAAACAAAAAAATACCTTGCATTTTAGTCTTCCTATCAACCACAACCATTTCAAAGCTAAATGTGCCACTTGCCATCCTATATATCTTCATTTCTTTGGAGATTTCTGCATGTTCTGCTAGAGATGGCACCATCATCTGAACACAGGTGAAGAATCCATCCATGACCTCTGCACCAAATAAGAACCCACAGGGGCAAGCAAATGCGGGGTTCAGGTAGATCCCTACGGCATGAATGGGGCGACGGAGTGTGTTGTTCCATCGTTCATCAATCACTTCCCATAGGAAGAGTTGTTTATGAAACCCGTCATCTCCCTTATCATCATAGTAGGTCTGAATGGATTGTTTGGTCCTGCCCATGGCCTCAATCAAGTAGCCCATTGCAAGCTTGTGACCATCAACTAATTGAAGAACCTTTATCAAAGGTTCAGTAATGTTGCATACCTCCTGCACTCCTGCCTAGAAGATTTCTTGGTATGAAAATAATCTGCATATGGCCTGTCCCTCTGGTTTGTGGTTAAATGCCAAAGCACACCACTCATCTAAAAGAAACATTCTCTTCACACCCCACATAGAATTCAAGAGGGATTGAAGAGATATGAAACTGGTGGAAAACTCTGTAATGGCGGGGCACACCAACTCCTTATTGTTGGTGAATTTTCTCATCAAATGAAGCACATAGGCATGATTATATATAAATTTTGTAATGCTTTTTGATGATTCAATAATATCTTTGACAAAAGGAATTTTTCCTATGTTCTCCAACATCAAATCAATGCAATGTGCAGCACAAGGTGTCCAAAATAAAGTAGGATGCCTCTCCATAAGCATATTTCCAACAACAACATAATTTGTAGCATTGTCCGTTATGACTTGGACAACATGTTTGGGACCCACCTCCAAAATAAACACATCCAGCAAATCACATAATAATTTTGCATTTTTGATATGTGCAAATGCATCAACAGATTTCATAAAAATTGTCCCCTTGGGACAATTAACCAAGAAGTTTATAAGGCTTCTCCCCTTTTGATCGGTCCAACCATCTCACATCATAGTGCATCTTATGTGTGCCCATGATTCCCTAAACTTGAATATTTTGGTGTAGTCAACATTTTCATCTTGAAGCATGCGACCTCTAGAGTCATCATAAGAAGGGACTTTGTACCATGGGCAAACAATTGCAATAAAATCAACAGCGGGCTGGAAAAATGGATTATTCCTTGCAACGCTAAAAGGAATATCACTCCAAAGAAGAAACTTACCCAACAAACTTGTCAGCTTCTTCTTTCTCATTTTTATTTAAGCATTGAAGAGATAGATGGTTGTGAACTAACCATTGTTTTAGGAATAAAATATGATGAGGTAGCTACAGGGTTGGTTGTTGATATTGATGTTGAAGTAGAACTAGTGCCCCTCTCATATTCACCTCCTAACACTCTATTCCCTACTAGTTGATTCCTCGTATCTAACTTGGACTGCTGGTTTGCTCTATTTCTTCCAATGATATGAGGGCTCTTCGGATGATTTCCGGATTTGCATTGGTGCAAGGCCGTACCTCATGTCTAGGGATTTGTGCAAGGAGATACTTCAATCTAAACACCCCCCCATCATATGATACCCACACAACTTGCAAGACAAGTTTGCTCTGTCAAACCCTCCATCAGGTTCACCAAATTCTCACAGAGGGACCAATTTCCTTTGCATGTTTGTAACTTGGTTGAACACTTTAGTTTTAATGTAAGATGAATTTTGAAGTTGAACCTAAAGCACAAGAAGAATTGCAAGTTAATTTTTTTTTTTACTTAAAACACATCGAATTTTTGACCAAAAAAAAAAAACCCTCAACTCAATGCAACAATAATAGAACAAAATGCACACTCAAACCCACAAAAATGATGCAAAAAAATAGAGCACAAGAATAAATTAAACTAATAAATCTAACAATCAAGTTTTTGCATTTTTGACCAAAATGAACCCTCTCCACTCTATGCAACAAAAATGAAAAAAAAAAGAATCAAATTCACTCAAAAATCATTGATAATCAATGGGTTATAGAAACCCAAGCAAAAATAAGAAAAAAACAAAAAAAAAAAATCATAATCAAATCCACTCAAAAATCATTGGTAATCAATGGGTTATAGAAACCCAAGCAAAAATAAGAAAAAAAACCAAAAAATATGGCCAAATTCGGTGCCCATACCTAGAAACCATGCTTTGCTAAAGAAATTTGGTCCAAACTTACTCTCCTCCTCATCTCTCAAACAAGCCCGTTGTCTACAAAAAATGGCAAATAAAAACCCAAAATTCGCTTTAAAACGCTATGTTTCAGACCCCCACGATTTTTTCGCATCAACTCACGATTTTTTGAAAATAAAAAAATCATAAAAAACATCAGCGATTAAATCGTTTGGGCGAAAATATCGTGATTTTTTGAAAAAAATCATGATAAATCGTGATGTTCGCAACACTGTGCCAAAGTATCCACCACCCTTCTAGTAATCCCTCCATGATGTGGGCTACATTTCCCTATCTTTCCTTAAAGACTTGAGTGGCCTGACTCCTCACATGCCAACAGGAATGACACTGTTGTGCCTACCCTCAGTAGATCTAGTGTCCAATATACCAATGAGAGGGCACCGTCTCCATGTAATTCCCTGTCTAGTGGCCTGCTGATTCCACCTCCTCCTACCAACTCCTCCCAGTGTAAGCTAATCACCCCGTGACTCCCCACATAGTCAATATGCCAAGACAACTCATGAAATTTGTCTACTCCCATGTCAAACCATCCTATCACTAGCGCTGACCGGGGCTCTGATGGAGATCTGAAAAGGTGTTTGTGCCCAAACATCAGATCCATCTAAAACAATTTCTTTGTCTTTATTATAGCCAATTTTTTTAACATTATAGAAGATTTTAAGTTTGAAATTTGAATTGTTGACTACATAGTACAATATTTTAGTTATGAATATAATTATCTATTTCATTTTGTGGTTGGTATTATCTATTATAATGTGTTGATGACAAATGTTATATTTTGAGATTGAGGCTTATGTTATTCTTGATAATTTGATAGAAACGTTATAAGTTATAATACTTATAATATGATTGACGTCATTCATGTAGTAAATGGTTGATGCTTTAATGATCATCATTACTATGGTAATTAAACCTATATTTTGAATTTTTGCAATTAATATGATATTTTGCATGTTTTTTTTAATATAAATGCATCAATCTATGTTTTGAAAATTTGTGTTTTGTTCCCTGCTCCCTCCTTTTCTCTACTCCCAACAATATAGCTTATAGGTCATATGTTTTTAGAGACTCTTTATGTTCTATTAAAACCCTAACTAATCTTAACTATTAGAATTTGTTTGTAATGTTTGTCTAAATGAAATTTTTTTCGCACACATCACTTTATTATCAACCAAACTTGATTTATCTTAACTCCGGATCTATCAAGCGCCAAGTAGGATCAAATCTCTCGAAGTGAAAACCTCTTTTTTGAGTGCAAATTTTGAGAAAAGGTTTGCACCTAGAGAGATTTGTTCCCTCTTAACACTTGATAGATCCAAAGTTAAGATCGATCTAGGATGGTTTTAATATATATTAAATAATATGTAAAATACATAAAAATATATTATTTAGTAAAATATGTTATATTAAGATTATAATTTTTTTAATTAAAATTTCATTTTAAAAATTAAATGTAATGCATGTCTTACAAGTACAAAACAATTACCAAATTCCATTAATATTGTTATAATAATAATAATAAAATGTGAAACAAATAAAAATAACACTAAAACAACAAACAAATACTCATTAAAGTTATAAAATTTATTCATATATCTTAATTAAAACGGTTGGAAATACTGAGAGGAAAGTGAATTGATATTTCGCTTAATTTTAATTACTTTTAGATAATTAAATATCAATACCACAAATCGAATAGATAATCAACAACACATCACATCACATGGCTAATACATAAGAATTTTTTTAGGTGGAAATCCTTCCAGGAGAAAAACCACCGAATGTTTTCTAATATAAATGAGTACAATAATTTATCAACCCCAACTAAAGGGGGGCTCTAACATCCAATACTCAATTACAAAACAACTCATTTTATTAAGAAGCCCCAACTCCCTGAAAGGATGCCCCAACACCCTTCAAGCATCAATTTGCTACCCTATCACCACCCTACCACCTTGAAGTGTTCTTGGGCTCTCTTACTAGGTACAATGGCCCACTCTTCGGCTTGCACCACCCTACCACCCTAAAGTTGTAAGATAGAAAAATAATTGTGGGTTCTCTTACTAGGTACAACGGCCCACTTACATTACAAATAAGACTTCACTGTTATTTTTGTTTATATGTGCTCAAATCAGAAAATATATGCAATGGTGATCTAATAAAAAAACTAGTTAGATCTTGAAAAGACAAACTTTAGGAATCCCTTTTTAATTGTTGTTATAGATCATACATTGACTTGCATAGACAAAAATATATGTATATAGCTCAAAACATAAGAATCTAACTCATGTCTCAAAATTTTTGTAAGAGATCATACCTTGGAGACAGATCAACTTGTTGCCACTGATTTACCTTCTGCTACCACTTTTGCTTCAGAGTTGTATAAATTTCTACCCAAGAAAGTGCCCTTAACTTATAAGATTTAAACCAATATTACACTTTTGATTTGCCTTTCAAACTATGTTTGATTCTACCTTGTCTGTGGACTAATTAGCACTTAATATGCCTCTTTAAACTGTGATTTAATGTTTCCCTTGACTTTACCTAAAAAGATCTAAATTTTTGCCTAAAAAAACCCTTAAATAGCCTTTACAATGCTTGAAAAATCATGGCCTAAATCTATCCACCTCTGCAGACCAAGGAAACTCCTTTATTTTCCTCAAAAGAGACCTAGACTAGGCCCTTGATCTACAAACTTAAACCTTCTCTTACGATGACTTGGTGTAGCTGCCTTCTGCAGCCCAAATAGGCCTTAACTCTACCTTTCTTTTGCCTTTGATTAACCTCCTTTCTGTGGACTTTATAGGCTTTAACTTAATCCTTGAAATAGCCTTAAATTAGGCCAAACTACTTCTTCTTCGTGGGCCTAAATATACCCTAAATTTATTCTAAAGGTTAGCTTTAGAAAACTCCTAATTTGAACCTTAGATAGCTCAAAATAATCCACATAAATTCCTTATGAAGTGTGTTGGGTGTGGGATCCCCCAAGGGAAGTTTTGGGGCTTAAATCCTAGATTTTGGTAAAAAGATGTAAATCCGATGTAAAGACTCCACACTTTGTGGGCGCGGAGCGCGAAGTTTGTACATGAGTCATAGGATTGTCCACCCTTAATTTTGTAATGTAATGTCAGCTTTAGAGATCTACCCATGGTCTACGGACCATGGGATTGTATAAATAGAGTGAGGCTCTAAGTGGAGAGAAAAGAGAGAATGAAGGATGAAGAATTGAGTCTTGTCTTAAGTGTAAAGTTGAGTCTTTGGGTCATAGAGTAGGATAAGGCTTTGCAGCTGAGTGCATAGAGGCCTAGTAGTCCGCAACTGAGTGCGCGGACCCCTGCAGCTGAGTGCGCAAGGTGAGTTGAGTCTGTAACCATTGAACCATTAATAAAGAGAACTTTCACATCAATTCTGTGTATCTATTTCCTATTTTTATGCTTTGAGTATATTGTGTATGAATTGCATTTTCACTATTTATATGGTGCGTGAACTTACATGATTGTGTAGATTAAGTAAATATGAGATAAGTATCTGTTTACGCAAAGATAACTAACAATTGAAAGAAGATAAGAAAGATCTGTGGTGTAACTTGGGGAAATAGCTTAGATTGCTGCCATAAGTAGCGTGAAAGCACCTCAGCCCCTGGTGAGGGCTGCGCAAAGGCGGTTATACCAGATCGTGAAGGTATCGCGGGTCAAGATAGTGCGCGAACTGACATGCGTGAAGGTATTCACAGTTGGACTAAATCGACCCCTTAGACATCTTGAGGGTGCGGAAACTTGGTTCCAGCATCCCCCCATACTGCTTCAGGTGAGACTCCAGTTCACGCACCATGGGCTGTTGCCAAAAGGGCCAGTAGTGTAGGGATTTGTTTGGCTATTTAACTCCAAACCTGGGTTAGGCCCCAACAAGCCAACAAATGGTTCCATTGGTGGGACCAGAATTTGCATATAGATGTCTGATGTCGTATCATTGGAATCCAACTAATAAGGAAATTGAAGGTTGGTTGGACAGGAGAATTCACGAGTTCGCAGTGCAGGAGAACAAGAATCTGTGACTGACAAAAAAAGAGTGTTTAGACTACTACCTATACACATAAATCCACGAAATCTTCTTCGAATATTTCCCTACTAAGCTGTACGAGTGGATCACGAAGCTAGTAGATAGCCAAGGAAGGTGGAAACTCGACGGTCCTATTGTGTGGACCCCAGAGTTGGTGCATAGATTGGAAGCATCAGAGGATAAGATTGTGCGCGTTGTTGATCACTAGGTTGATCAGACGATTCATTATTGAGTTCCTGGTAAACACTTCAATAAGCTATAGTAAGGTAGAGCGATGCTTCCTCAAAGGACCGCGAGGTAAGTACATAAAGTCTTTGAATACTTGGATTAAAATGCTATTGTGTGAAAATAGGGTTATCCAATTACCTTAATGTTCGGAGCTACGTGGAGCGGAAAAACCTATAGAAGCGAAGGAAGTAAGGGACCAGAGAATAGCCCTTTGATTTCACCTCCGTGAGGGGATGAGGAAGAGCTTGCGAAGGTCTCTCCATGAAGTGCGATCCATTTGATAAGGCAGAGGATTCCACGCATACCACCCCCACCCACACCGCCACCAGCTTCACTAGCTTCACCTCCATCTTCACCCGTACCACCTCCGCCACCGCCGTGATTCAATATGGCAAGCACAATTAAGTTGCCTGTGTTCAAGGGATTGGGAAATGAAAATCTGAACCGATTTTGGTTCGTGGTAAGAGCCGTATGGGAAGCGCAGGGAGTTACAGATGATAATATAAAGAAGGTGACACTGGTCAATGCTTTTCAGGATCGTGCGCTGACCTGGTATATTAAGCATTCTAATGACAATCCGAATGGAGGAATCACGGATATCCAAATTGCGCTAAATAAGGAATTTAGCAGGCCGAAGTCAGAGGCGTAGTCGGTCATTGGATTCAAAGAGATCACAATGCTACTAGGTGAGACTCCCTAGGATATGGATCAGAGGCTGAAGTGCACGATTCGCGAAGCTAATATGAATCTGACGGATGGACAACACCGTGAATGTTTTGTAGCATCGCTAATGCCGCATCTGAGGAGCGCCTTATCGCAGCAGAAGTTAACGACTCAGGCAGAGGCCCTAGAGATCGCGATGAGGCTTCATGAGACCCCAATGCGAGATCTTAACTTGGGAGTTCAATAGATCCATGCGCAGTTGAAAAACTTATGCTTTGAGATGCAGAGTCTGAAATAGGACCGGACAGCTCGACCAGAAGTGCGCAAAGAGGTATGCTGTGTAAAATGCAAGGGTCAGGGTCACGATAAGGACCACTTCTCGGTATTCACAAATTACCTCGCGGGAGGAGGACCGATGCTGTTAAGACCTCAAGCACAAGCAAGACCTAGTGCAATACCTACTTTGTGGGGCACAATTTTTCAAATAGGTGGAAAGCATGCTACAGACAACTACCATTTGTTACAGAAGTACACACAGACCTCGCAACAATTGTTCTATAATTTGTGTAGGTCGGTAGGACACGGTGAGCGCACTTATAGAATTTATGAGCTGATGATGGATAGAACCCCCACCTACATAGTTCAGGCCGAAATGCGGCCCCTAGACCAGAGCGCAGGAGTAGTGCAAGCAGGATTTAAGGGGCGTAGATGGGGTCGAGGTGGAGGAGGGCCTAGAAGAGGTCGCAGACAGATGATATGCTAAAATTGCGGAGGGTCGGGACATTATGCCCATGATTGTACGAACCCAACGCGTCCACCGTGTCTGTACTGTACCTTGTTTGATCATGAGATGGAAAATTGTCTTACGCTGATAGCTAGGATAGGCGACAAGGGAGTGCTACCACCTCCCCCGACTCAGAACCTGCATATGATGAGTTCTGAGCCACGCGAGGAAGATCCAAATGTCAACATTGAGCTCCGAAGTTGCATTATGACGGGAGATGACAAAGGCAAACAACCCAAAGATAGTGCTTAGGTTTGCAGAGCTCCGGCGAAAGAAGTGGAGTTTGATTTGTAACGCGCTCAAGAAACCTTTATGGAAGCTAATAAGAGCTTCGTTGATGCCTCCACTTCAGGAGGAAAAGATAGACCGGAGCCAGAGATGGACCCATCTATGCTTACGACGTTCCTGGAAACATGGATGAAGCTATTGCGCAACAGTAAGGCTGTAAAAGGATTGCAAAAACTCATTAACAGATGTGCTGGGACCGTGCCAGCAGAACCGTGTGTGGTCCAAAATATTGGGAAGCATAAGACAAGGACAGCGAGAGAAATGAGGTTAACTGCACAAATTGGAGAATATGAGATGGACCAAGTAATTCTGGATCTAGGATTAGATGTGAACGTTCTGTCGAAGCAGACATGGGAGCGCATGGGGAAACCTATGCTATAATGGTCTCCTATTCAGCTGCGAATGGCGAACCAGCAGAAGATAATACCTATGGGGAGATTGCAGGGAATTACTTGGATATTGAGGGAGCGATCTTGCTAGAGGACTTTGAAGTAATAGAGATTGTTGATGACAACAATCCCTACCCCGTGCTCTTAGGAATTGATTGGGCCACTGACATGAACAGGGTGATTGATATGAAGAAGCGCAAGATGATTTTTGAGAAGGAGTCTTTGTGAGTAGTTATACCCTTGGACCCCGTTGAAGGATTGCACTATACAGAGCTAGTGCGCGACTATGAAAGTGACGATGATTTGGACTACATCTAAAAAATAACCGCACAAGAGCAAGATTGGGTAAATCCCACTGTGGACGGACTGATCTAATGGGAGCATGAAATCTCCTGTACATCAGAGTCTGATGAGAAGATAGAGTGATGGCAGAACCGGTTACACGAGGTAACCACACTAAACTGTAATATGATGACAAGATCATTGTGCTACGTATCGATGGAAGTGAAGGATCTGAATACTTATGATGGGTTAAGTGAGGTAGATACTTTGATAGATAAGTTTGAAAGGGAGATGCCGGAAAAACAACGTTTCTAGGCCTTGAATTGGGTACTATGCGCTACGCTTGCGAGGTTGTGGGGTACACACAAGGGGAGCTTTGACGACTTTCGTGAGTGTAGAAGGATGATGCACACTTGGTTTGCGAAGCCTAGAGTACGATTGATAGCAAAATACAATGGGTAGGATGATCGTTGCATGCATCTGGCTAGGTGAATGCAAGCATATGGAAAACAACCTACGCAGATGCGCATGAACTCTGCGTTAAGAGTTATGGTCAATAAGTGTGTATTGGGGGGATAGATGTGCATTTGGCTCTTAACATTGGACAAATAGTATGTGGGAAGAATAATCGCACAGAAGGTTATCCACGTAGAAGCAATTAACAAGGAGTGCAACGCGCTGAACACAGTATGCAACGCGCAGTGAAGTGACTGGAACCTGGACGTACTCGGACAAACACCTTTTCGGCTGATTTATGGAGTGGAAGCCGTAATGCCAATGGAGTGTATCATGCCTAGCCTGCGCATAGCAGCACTCATAGGTATGATGGACTGCAGAGCCTTGGAGGAGAGGCTTGCGCAGTTGGAGGAGCTTGAAGAAGAATGGTTTTTGGTTGGATTCCATCAGCAGTTACAAAAGCAACACGTAAAGGCTTGGCATGATCGACATATCAAGTTGTGCACTTTTAAGGTAAATGATTTGGTATCTCTATACGATAACAAGTTTGATAAATTCACGGGGAAGCTCCAAATGCATTGGATGGGACCGTATGTTATTAAGGAAGTCACAGATGGTGGCGCGGTCCAGTTGGTGAAGTTAAATGTCGAACTCTTTCTAGGAAAAGTAAGCGGTAGTCGGTTGAAGCTGTATACAGGTGGTTCGACCACCTGAGTAGCTGCGGGAAGAACAGTCTTACCACCCCAGGCAGTTGAAAGGAGGTGTGGACTATAAACTACTATGCCCAAGAGCTGCGCGATGTCAGGACTGTGCGCAGTAGTGAGGTGTCATAGGGTCCGCGACAACACAATGGTAGCTGCGCTGCTACGCAGGTTGGCTGGAAAGTGACCGTTTTAGTCACTATTCATGATGTGATGCTTGGTTTGAGACCAAATGGAGCGGGTAGCAGGTATTTAAGGCAAACTTTATGGGCTAGATTTGAGAAAATCTACCACCAAGGGATCATTAATGGACTGGATTTGGGGGGAATGGTCGAATTCGAATTCAAAAGGTGTTATAAATTGCAAAGGGCTGCCCACCAAACAACACTTAGCCATTTGAGAATTGAGTTGTTGCGCGCCCTAAGATTTAGGAACCCTGATCTGTTCGATCCTTTGAATTCGAAGGCATTCTTTGAGCACCTACCTGAACCGTTGAGAGATTTGTGGAACAACAGTATGACTGCGCCAGAGGAAGCAATGGATATCGGAGAGATGATCCATGAAGAGGGCACGCAGGCCATGACGATAGGAGATGCCACAGAAATCGTCGGAATAGTTACAAAAATTCCTAAATTTCTGTGCACGCTGAGGCCCAAGAAAGACAAGTAGCCTATGGTACCGGTGCGCATGTCCCCTAGAAACCCGCTGAGAAATAAATTGACCATGGAAGAAAAGTGGAAATGATCAATTTGGAAGCTGATGAGGAGGAGGAAGACCTTGAGGAAATCCTGGCAGAAGAGCAGGAGGACGAAGAAATGGAGGAGGAAACCTAGGGTGCAGACCTTCTAACCAGGCTGCCCGTGTATGTTCCTTCGTAGAAGGGGAAAGCAAGGGCGCCCAAGGACCTAGATGAGAGCAAGAGCTCTCTGCAGACTCCGCTGCTACCCGATGCTATCATTTTTGAAGGAGCGCACTTAAGACGAGTGCCGGTTCTAAAGTTTGAAGATTGGGATCTTGCGGACCACGAGAAATTCCCACAATTGGAAAATGTGCAGCTAATGCGATCGAAGAAAAACATAGCGGTGAGAGTCATAGAGTTGGAGCCACACAAGTGGTTGCATGGAGTAGAGAAAGTAGGGTTGTTAAACCTACTCTGGGTGCCGCATTACCATCGTGCCCCAGTAACTATTTTTTTCATCAAGTAGCTACTCTACCTAGTGCATGATGGGTGTTTGTGGCTGGAGGAGACCATCCCCATCATGGACCACCTAATCCACAGAATTACTCGACTCCCTTGCAAGGGGGAGGACCTAGTGGATATTTCGCAGGGTAAGAGTAACGATCTGGCCATCAAGAAAAAAATTCAAGCTGGAGAAGAAGAAGAGGAGGTATGCGCTCTCCAGTATCAACAATAATGTGGTCAGAGTTGCGATGCAGATACTGGCTAGAAAGGTTATGAGGAAGTGCTGCGAAGATGAGGTGCCCGAGCCAGTGGTTGCACTTGCCGCGCAGTGTGCAGAGGGGGACTAGTTTAACTGGTCGGAGTACTTGTGCAAGGAGTTCTTGGAGAATTGTCGCGAGGCACAGGAACAGGGGAAGACTTTCCACTATTCGTAGCTTCTGCTATCCATAGTGCTGGTGGCTTGGGAATTGCTTGAGGATAGCCAGTTCCCCACGATTGCAAAGGACCTTCTGGAGGCAGCGAAATACGCTTTGCTGTGGGAAACTAAAGATGCATAGAGAATCAGAGACAACAAGATATTCTGGGTGTTCATGGAGATGAACATCAAAATGGGGATTAACTGCAAGCCGCAGTTATTGCCCACTATCTACAATAGTCTATAGAGCTTCGCAGAGTTCAAGGCGGACTTCCATCACGTATATATCCGGGCGCGCAAGGACCCCGTGAAGAAATGGAATGAGCTACCCTACTTGGCCACGAACGATGTCATATTCACCATGCTTGAGTCATGGCCACTAGAGTGGTGCGCTCCAGCCAGCTCCGCGGGGGAATCAGAGAAGTCCAATGTACAGAGGAAAAAGGAGGAGGCAAAACTGTGGATGGCGTAGTTGGAAAAGAAAAGAAGGAACGAAGCAGCAACGGCCAAGGCACAAGAGGCACGGGATGCTGCGAAGGCAGTAGCAGAACAACAGAAGGCAACAGAAAAGGAGTGCGAGGCCCAAAAGTCGCCTTCGCTGAAACCAAAGACAAAAACAGAGGCAGGTGGCGTAGACCCATAGACCGCATCCACATAGCTGAAGTGGCAATGCTCAAGAGAGCAGGTGGCACCATGGAAGAATTCAAAAGCCTCCAAGACTTCTTTCGACCTGATCACCCTCACTAAGGGGGATCTAGATGATATAGGGGAGATGGTGTGCAACGTCACTATGGAGGCCCTTTAGTAGTTCGTGGAGGAAAATCAGATGGTGTTGGGGACCCTCTAAGCACAAATACAGGAGTTACAGGTGTGCACTCCTCAGGTTGGTACTCTGTCGACTAGCCTCACAGTAGGCATGGCTATAGCTAAGGAAATGCTGCACACCCACATAACCAACACTATAGTGCTGCTAGAAGGGGCACTGGTTACAGAAAATGAGGCTGACATGCCTATGGTTAGTGTGCGGAAGGGAGTTGGGATAAACATGGCTGCACTCCCATGAGAGACACTCTATGTTCTGCAAGATGGAGTGACTGCAGAACTTTGGGCCAGGGAGAATCACACGCTCCAGGTGATGAGCGAGCAATAGATTAATATGGAACAACTGAGCCTACAGCATGACGAGGTTGTCACACAGAATAGGAAGCTAGTGCAGGTGGTCGAGGAAGCTTGCTAGATGGTCCCTGAGTTGGCCATCCCAGTAGAGGTACCAGCAGAGGCACACATCCGGAGATTAGCAGCAGGGGTGAGTGATGCGGAAGAAGAGATGGCTAAGGTTCAGCTGGAGCTGAACCTTTAGATAGTTGAGCTTCAATTGAAGGCGCAGCTTTCAACTCCGCCAGAGGTGAAGGAGCAGCACGCCAGCGCCATTACAGCAGGAATAGCGAAGATCAATAGTGTAGTGAAGGACTGCACCAAACTTTTTGAAGAATCGTTCGAGGTCCTCACCACTCTACAGGAGGACCTGAACATAGAGTGCCTAGAAACAGAGGCGCGTGAGCTGCAGAAACAATATGATGACATAAAAGGGACTGTGCAAATGATGGCCCTTACATAGAGGCTTGCATGGATACAGCAGGCAAAAGCGCTCAAGGAGCAGGTAGATGCTACACAACATAAGGAAGTTGTCCTGAAGGCACGCATACAACCATGGATCGATGAGGCATTCATCATTACAACCTCGATTGAAGCCAAGCTCGCGTAGATGCAGGGAACACAAGAACAGGTGTAGGGGAGCAGTTCAGCTACAACAGTCTCTGAATAGCATATCCAAGAAGTACAATAGGAAACTGCTCAGTGTGTTGCTGACCTTGCAGCGGTTCAGGTAGAGTGGGGTGGTCTTCGCACGAAGATCTTTGCATTGATAGAGTGACTCGAGGGCGAGTCACGATGTTTGTGTTGGGGGCCTGTTGGGTGCAGGATCCCCCAAGGGATTTTTTGGAGCTTAAAGCCTAGATTTTGGTCAAAAGATGTAAATTCGATGTAAAGACTCTGCATTTTGTGGGCGCGGAGCGCGAAGTTTGTACATGAGTCATAGGGTTGTCTGCCCTTAATTTTGTAATGTAATGTTAGCTTTAGAGATCTACCCATGGTCTACGGACCATGGGATTGTATAAATAGAGCGAGGCTCTAAGTGGAGAGAAAAGAGAGAATGAAGGATGAAGAATTGAGTCTTATCTTAAGTGTAGATTTGAGTCTTTAGGTTGTAGAGTAGGAGAAGGCTCTGCAGTTGAGTGCGCAGAGGCCTACTAGTTCGCAGCTGAGTGCGCGGACCCCTGCAACTCAGTGCACAGGGTGAGTCGAGTCTGTAATCATTGAACCATTAATAAAGAGAAGTTTTGCATCTATTCTATGTATCTATTTCCTGTTTTTATGCTTTGAGTATATTGGGTATGAATTGCATTTTCACTTTTTATATGGTGTGCGAACTTATATGATTGTGCTGATTAAGTAAATATGAGATAAATATTTGTTTACGCAAATATAAATAACAATTGTAAGAAGATAAGAAAGATCTGCAGTGTAACTTCAGGAAATAGCTTAGATTGCTGCCATAAACAGCGCGAAAGCACCTCAGCCCTTGGTGAGGGCTGCGCGAAGGCGGTTATACCAGATCACAAAGGTATTGCAGGTCAGGATAGTGCGCGAAGTGACTTGTGCGAAGGTATTCACAGTTGGACTAAATTGACCCCTCAGGCATCTCGAGGGTGCAGAAAATTGGTTCCAACATCCCGCCATACTTCTTCAGGTGAGACTTCAGTCTGCGCACTGCGGGCTATTGTCGAAAGGACCAACAGTGTAGGGATTTGTTTGGATAATTAACTCTGAACCTGGGTCAGGCCCCAACAAGCCAACAATGTGCCTCAAGAGGGACAATATATACCACATAAATTCAGTCTATCCTACCTCAAAGATGGTTGAAATTTTTTCCTCTAATTAGGCCTTAGGAGGGTCAAAACTAGGCCTCATGAACTTGGTTTGTACTACCTAGGATATGATTGAAGTTTTACTCATAACAACCCAAAACCTTGCCACAAATATCCCTAAATTTTTCCTTAGAACTTCATATTCAACCCAAAGAGTAACTATAAGAAGGATAAATCATTTAAGCCTAGAAACCCTTAGAAATCTCGACCTATTTCCTCATATTTGTGTGACTGCCATGGCCTTAGAAATTTCATAGATAATAAGCAGAAATGATAAGCTTGGAGTGATATCATTTGAGGGGAACTGAGGCCCTTATTTATAATTGAAGGAGGGGGGTCTAGACGGGGGTTGACTTGCATTTCAACAAACCTTAATAATGGAGCCAACTTGACCTATAAACAAAAATAAATTAAATTTTTATTCACCAACCTTAATCTTCTTTTCTTAAAATTACTATCAAAGATATAAGGTTGACTTGGCAATGAAAAGTAACAACCATGACTCAACAAAATACATCAAATTTCACCTAATAAAATATATTTTCATTAATTTTTTGTGCCAAGCCATCAATCATATTTGGGCACCATGACCACACATTTGAGACTTCATCTTTGAGAAGTCATATCTCCTTAATTGTGAGGAGTTACATGGCCTGCTACTTACCATTAGAAATGCACAATGATAACAATGAACCTGTGATGGTCTTACATGCAAACTCATGATCATATGCCATAACAAGAGTGGGAAAAGTGTGGCTTCTTCCTGCTGTTGCTTAGGTTAACATCAATTAAAACCAATTTCCAACAATATCCACCTTTGGCATTGATGGAAACACTCACACTCCCCTCGTGATCACTGCTCCCACTACCTCCATGCCTATGATATTTCTCTCTTGATTTCTCTTCCCCTTTGACACCAATAGAAAAGGGCAACTCCCCTTGACGAATTATATTCCTCTATCTTCTTGCAATATGAATTTCTCCCCCTTTCTTCTCCTAGGGCTTCTTGTCCATTGGTACTTCTAATTAATGCAATTCACTGACATATATTAAAAGCGTTCATGTCAAGAATTTCTTTCTTTTCTTCACTGTTTCCAAAGAGGATGTGTTCTCATGACTGATTCTGACATCAATGACAACAACATTCAACCATATCCCCTTGATAAATTATCTCCCTATCATGATTTCCTAACTGGTTCCACTTGAACAAATCAACGTATCTAGCATGAGACATTTCACAACACTGTCATCAAGCCATTGTGAATTTTCATTCCCAAATCAAACTGCTTGAATGATAGATCTTCAAATTTGTAATTTATGCTACTTAGAATCGCACTCTTCAATATTCATAGTATTGTAAGTCTCCAAGATATATTTTTTATAATGATATATGAACCTGTACTACTGCATATCATTCTAAACTTGTCCACATTTCTTGTACTTGTAGATTCATCATGGTCTTGTAACTTTACAAATCTTGTGAGAATGACCTCTGGGATTTCTTCTTTCACCAATTCTTCTTGCATTTTTTTTCTTTTCCAAGCATTCTTATACCTGATATTGATGTTTTTCCTTATGGAAGACTTCATCATGCATCTGAAATCATGAGTTATATGTCCATAGGTATGGCATTTGAATCATTCTATATGATACTTGAATGATGGAGCAACTGGTGTATATGTTTGGTTGATGATGCCATTTGAATATCTATCTTGTGTTCTTGCAAAATTGCCTCTAGGGTTTTTATATTGTTCTTGATAATCATTCATGTCATAAGTTCTATAATCCCTAGCCTTATGCCCAAAATTTGTACATATAGCCAAGGAATATATACTAGGGTACCTAGATGAGGGAAATCTTCTAAATTGTGCAGCTCTCTAGAAATATTAAGTCCTCTCCACTACTGATTGTTGATTTGCTTGAATATTCTATTTTGAGGGATTTCCTTCCTCATTTATAGAACCCTTGATGATACCTGCATAACTCTTTTGTTCCACTTTTTTACCTGTCATCATAGATCTTGATCCCTTCTCAACATAGGTTGGCTTGTATCCTAATCCAAATTTGTCATCGCATGGCCTTTGATAGTTGATAATTTCATCCAAGATTTTAGTGTTGTTTACAAAATTTTGTTGAACATTTTTCTTTTGTGATTCCTTTCTTAGTGAGACTATTTATGCTTCCAAACTTTCCTTTATTTTAGCATTTTCTTCCAACTGGTTTTTGAGAGTTTCTTTAATTATTCTAGCTTCCTCTAATTGGACCTTCAAACTGATGATGATCTTCTATGATTCTTTACAATTTTTATTGAGAGTTTTAGAATGTTCTTTTAGTTCAATTAACTCCTTTCCCAATTCCTTGGTGTTATTCCTTTCTACTTTTAATATTTTAGGGCATTGACTAGTTGTCTCTCAAGATCTACTTCTCCTTCAACTTCATCATCTTCATGGGTTTCCTTTTTAATTTCCATCTCCATGAATAACAATTTTTCTCAGTCACAGTCCTTCTCACTTTCCTTATCAGATGAAGAATCGTCTTCTTTTGAATATATACTTTTCTTGTAGATTTTTATTTTATCTTGTTTCTTGTCTCTTTTTTTATTTTTGTTTTCCTTCTTAATGTTGAAAAGTGTAACTAGGTTCGGTCTTCATAATGACATGTCTAGTTATGATTTTATGTATTTGATGAAAAGAATAAAATAAAATTATTTTTGTTATGCTTGTCTCATGGGTTTCATGAGCAAGGAATTTTATTTTTAGTTAAGGCTCCCATTGTGAGCTCTTAAGATTGGTCATAAAGTGTGAGCTCTTAAGATTGGTCATAAAGTCAATTGAGTCAATGTCATGTATGAAATATCCTTCTTGGGCATGTTACATATGTATGTTAGTCATTGAAAGAGTCAAAATACCCTTCAAGACCAATCTCAAGAACCTCCAACAAGTCGGCCTTAAATAGAGCAATGAAGCTACACAAAATGTCATGTCAGCCTAGAACTCTCTCATGTCGGCTTATATTGATGAATGAAATGCTATAAAAATGGAAACTCGGCCTCCATTTGAGGACAAGATTTTTGGTCAAGCAATAATAATAGAACAAAAGTGTGAGGATCTCAAGTAAGTGTCTCATCACCAAGCGAAGTAAGGAAGATCATCACCGAAGTGCTTTCTCCAATCTATTTTCGGGTTAGTACTCTCCACATGTGTGAATATCTAAGGTTTTCTACTGCAGGAAGGACCGAGATATCACAGTCATAGTGAGAGGGTATTTTTTGGAGAAAAACAAAGTGATTCTAAAAAAAAATATAAGGATTGAAGGTCTCCATCTAGAGCAAAGGCAATCAAGGTGTTTCTCTCTCTCATATACCTCAACTAGGGTTTTTGAATTAGGGCCGAAAGTTGAAAATATGTTCCAAGGGATCGAAATTCTAACAGATAGTCAAGAAGGAGGAAGAAGCAAGGATTTTTACTATCATTGACTCAAGGAAGAAGAAACTCATTAACGAAACCTTGTGACTTGGTCTTGGAGAGGTGAAATACATCAAGGATCTTGGTCTTGGTATTCGTCAATTGAAGTCTCTATAAGAAGAAGAATTCTTTTGGGTTTTCATCTTAAGTTGGAGAGGTTTTGGCCTAGGTTGATTGCCTACATTTTTTTTCTCTTGTCTCTTTATTGTTTATGCATTGGCATTTGTTTTATGAATAAGAACACAATAATAGTCTAAGTAAAGAGAAGATCTTAATATAAAGAAGTGAAAAACATTCACAAGAAGTTATCATTATAGAGAAATCACCCAATCTTGATGCCTTAGATTTATCAACATGGTATTAGAGCTAAGGAAAAAAATTCAAGGAAGGGCATCTTATTAAGAGACACTCAAGGATCAATTCTCGAAAAGGATGTCAAAGAAAATCTAAGATCATCTTGGAGTCAAGATATACAAATAAGTATCAAAACCCTAGATCGATGAAGAAGTCTACACCAACAAAAGTCTTGGGATCCTCAAGTCATCATAAAAAGGCATCTAAGGCCCTACTCAAGTTGAAGAGATCTACAAATCAAAGTCACTTGAAGATTATTCATCCAAGAAAAGAAAGATCAAGGACGTTGTCATCATCATCAAAAGAAAAATCTCCCTCTCATTGAAGTAAGGATTTCATCCTTGAAGAAGATCATCCAAGAAGCATAAAGACATTATCAAGAAGTCATCATTCATCATCATCAACAAGGACAACACCATCAAAGGATATAAAGTGATCTCCGTCTTTGTAGGTCAAGGATCATTCTTGAACATAACTATCTTCATCAAGGAGAAGCTCTCTATTAACTATATCATCATTAAAATTCAAGGAGGCAACAAGTGGAAGAAGCAACTTCACAAGTAAGTATATTTATGTCTGAATTTGTCAGAATGTCTTTTTGCAAGGAAATTAGCAAATTGGTTGGGGCTTCAAGCTATTTTGCATGGAAGAAGAGGACAAATCTTAATCTCCATTTAAAATGAGGTTATGGATCATGTCAAAGGATATATCACCAAAACAGAAAACAAATATGCTCAAGCACTTGCAAAGTTTATGAAAGGGGAAGTGAGAGCTCAAAGGATTTTCATATAATCCATCAAGGATCCCCTCATTCCATATGTATCTAAACTTGACACATCAAAATAAATATGTGACAAATTGGTAGAGTTTTTTTTCTATAGGTAGTGCAGGAGAAGTTATCTCTCTAAGGAAAGAACTCTACAAGCTAAGGATATCAAAAGAAGAAGGAATAACCTCATACTTTATGAGGATATCTGAAATAAGGGATTAACTTCAAGATCTAGGTGAAATAATTTCTGACAAGGAGATGACCACTGTAGTACTAAATGCACTACCAGAGGAGTGGGGTAACTTTACTTCAAGTATTTATGGGAAGAAAGAAGCTATTCCATTCCAGGATCTATGGTCACAATGAAAGATTGAGGAAACTAGGTTGAAGGCTAAAACTGATGCGAGATCAAGTGATAAAAATCAAGCATATGCTGCTATGGTAAAGAGAAGAGGAAATTCTAGGAAATTTGGTCCTTAGAAAAATAAGAAGAACCTAGCTAAGGTTCAATGCTATGGATGTAAAGAATATAGGCATTACAAAAGAGATTCTCCTAAGCTCAAGAAGGACAATAACAAAAGAGGAAGAGAAGAAGCTCATAACACCGAAGAAGTGGAGGAAGATGAAAATAAGAAGTCCAAGAAAGAGGAAGCAAGATATCTCTACTATGATTGAGATAATCTTCCTCACCTAGTTCTTTTCAAGTTTTTGTTTCAAAATTTTTCTATTGTAAAGATATGGCTATCATGATTCACTAAGGAAAATGATAAGATGCATCATGGCATCATAAAAGAATTAAAATCAAGAGCCTGTGATCATAAAGAAAAATAATTGAAATAAAAGTCTATCACAGTCACCCATGGAAGGATATAGCTCTTGGTAACCTCATTAGAAACATAAGTGGTACTTATGGGAAAAAGAAGAAGATTCATCTAGTACAAATCTCATCATACACCAGTCAAAAGGAAACATCTTTTGGATGAGGAAACTCAATATCCTCTATTGGAATCTTCATCGGAAGGTTCACCAATCAAAAGGAAGCAAGTGTTTCATCAAGAATTCCAACTTGTGGGAATTCATGGGATGATGGTATGATGAAAAAATAGGTGAAGCAGATCAAGGGATTGAAGTTCTTTCAATCAAGGAAGATGTTGAGAGAAGTCTAGTTGATCTAAAGAAAAAATAGGTATGTATTCTTGTATTTGATATTGTAGAGTGATGTTATATGGTTGTAGGTAACATGGATAAATGATTTATCTCAAGAGCATGATCAAAAGAAATGATCTCCTCCTTTGAAAGGATGCAGAAAGGCACGGGTCACACATTGTTTAGATGAAATCAACGTAATATGTCCTCATATGATATATGAGGTGGTTGAAAAAAAATGAAGGAACTATGATTGGAAGTTCCTAGAAGGAAATATGTGAAGAAAGAAAGGAAGAGATCATGAAATATGCAACTATGGAAAAGTAAATTAACATCCGAGGATTGAGAGATTTGACTAGTATATCTCCATGAAAGATATGAATACTTTGATGTAGTCTGAAAAAAAGAAAGAGACCCTTGACAATATATATCTTTTGGATATGTGTCAATGTGTATGCAGGATGCTGATGCGAACTAGAAGATGCCATGATGAAATACCATCACAAAGGTAATTTTGCTTTAATTTTCATTCCTTATTTTTGAATGATATCTAGATGGCCTTATACAGAGATTCCAAGGCAAGAGTTATGGACATCTTCCACCATTGATGTCCATGTAGTAGCATGAAATATCCTTAAGGAAACATGGCATGAAGAAGAAAATATTTCATGAAGGAAGGCCATATATGAACTAATGGATCATTTTCTGATGAAAGGAATAATGATATGAATGACTCATGGATGAAAGTGATGGATCGTCTATTCCCTATGAAGAAGTCCCAAAACATCAAGAATCTTGAATAAAGAAAAGAAGTTCAAGACATCGTGAGGACGAGTTCTTCAAGTAGTTGGTTGTCCCATCATCTCCACCTAAGAACATTATCATCAAGATTCTAAGGTGATATCTCTCTAATTGAATCAAGTTACTTACCATTGAAGACATCATCAAGAAGTCATCATTGATCTTCATCAACAAATACTTCACGTGCACCATCAAAGGATCCAAAGAGATCTCCCTCTCTGTGGGATCAAGGATCATTATTGAAGAAAAATATCTTCATCAAGGAGTAGATTTATATTCTCTTTATCATCATCAACATCAAGGAGGTAGCAAGGAAAAGGAGCATCCTATCAAGTAAGTATATTTATGTCCACATATGAATCTATCAAAATTTATTTTTGTAGGAAAGAAACAAATTGGTTGGGGCTTCAAACTATCTTGCATGAAAGAAAAGGACATATCTAAATCTCATTGAAAATGAGTTTGTGGAACATGTCAAAGGATCTATCACTAAACCAACAAAGGAAGAGGCTCAATCACTTGGAAAGTATATGAAAGGGGAAGTTAGGTCTCAAAGTATTCCCATAGAATCCATCAAGGATCCCCTCATTCCATATGTATCAAAACTTGAAACTTTAAAAGAAATCTATGCCAAACTGGTAGAGTTGTATTCCATAACTATTGGAGAAATCATCTCATTAAGGCAAGAAATCTACAAGATAAATATGTCAAGGGAAGATGGAATAGTATCATAATCTATGAGGATATCTGAAATCATGGATGAACTTCAGGATCTGGGAGAAGTCATATTTAATATAGAAATGACTATGGTTGTACTAAATGCACTACCATAGGAGTGGGGTAACTTTACTTCAAGCATTTATGGGAAGAAATAAGATACTCCCTTCCAGGATCTATGGTCACTATGCAAGAATGAAGAATCTAGACTAAAGGTGAAATCTGATGTAGGATTGGTCGAGAAAAATCAAGCTTATGGTACAATGAAAAGAAGAAAGGGAAAATTTGGAAAGTCTAGTTCTCATAAAACGAAAAGCGACATGGCTAAGATTCAATGCTATGGATGTCAAGAATATGGGAATTACAAATGAGGTTGTCCTAAGATAAAGAAGGAAAATAACAAAAAAGGAATATAAGAAGCTCATATCATCGAGGAAGTGGAGGAAGCTTAAAATAAGAAGTCCAAGAAAGAGGAAGTAAGAGCTCTCTACTATGACTGAGATAGTCTTCCTCACATAAGTTCTTTTTGAATTCCTATTTTACTTTATTCTATTGTAAGATATGGCCATCATGATTCGCTAAGAAAAACGATGGGATGCATCATGGCATCATAAAAGCATTGAAGCAAGATCTCGTGACATCATCATAAGGAAGCATGGAAAATGGTTGAAATTGAAGTCTATGGAAGTCACCCATGGAAGGATAGAACTCTTGGAAACCTCATTAGTAACATAGTTGGTACTTAGGCAAAAGAAAGAAAAGGTCATCTAGTACAAGGCTCATCATACATATGTCCAAAGGAAACATCTACTAGATGAGGATACTCAAGATCCTCTATTGGAATCTTCGTCGGAAGGTGCACCAATCAAAAGGAAGCAAGGGTTTCATCAAGAACTCCAACTTGTGGAATTCATGGGATGATGGTATGTTGACAAAAGAGGTGAAGCAGATGAAGGGATTGAATTTCTTTCAATGAAGGAAGTGGTTGAAGGAATTCTGGATGACATAAAGAAAAATGAGCTATGTATGCTTATATTCGA
The DNA here is from genome assembly GCA_031772625.1 of Pinus tabuliformis. NCBI lineage: Eukaryota > Viridiplantae > Streptophyta > Pinopsida > Pinales > Pinaceae > Pinus > Pinus tabuliformis. Next base: position 1,257,261,921 of record CM062804.1, read on the forward strand.
TATTTTAGAGGCATGTCATATGTTGTAGGTAACATGGATAAATTATCTATCTTGAGAGCATGATCAAAAGAAACGATCTCCTCCTTCAAAAGGAAGAAAGAAGGCATGGGTCAGACATTCACTAGATGAAATCAATACAATATATCCACATATGTAATATGAGGTGGTTGGAAATAATTGGAAGAACTCTTATTGGAAGTTCCTGGGAATGAAATGTTTGAAGAAAGGAAGGAAGAAATCGTGGAATATGAAACCATGGAAAAAGGCAATCAACATCCAAGGACTAGAAGATTTGACTAGGATATATCCATGAAAGATATGAAGACTTTAATTCATTCTTAAAAGGAATGAGACCCTTGACAATGTATATCTTTTGGAGATGTGTCAATGTGTATGAAGGATGTTGATGCAAACTAGAAGATGTCATGATGGAAGATCATCACAAAGGTGATTTTAATTGTAAGTGTTCAAATATCTAAATGGGCTTATTCAGGGCTGCCAAGGGAAGATCTATGGATCCTTCCACCACTGTTGACCATGTAGTAGGAAGGAAGTTTCTTAAGGAAATATGGCATGAAAAGAAGGCAACATGGCATGAAGGAAGGCGAGATATGGACTGATGGATGACTTTTTGATGATGACATGCCTAACTCATGGATGAAAGTGATGAATGGTTTGTGACCTATGAAGAAGTTCCAAAACATGAAGACTCTTGAATAAAGAAAATAAGTTCATGAAATAGTGAGGAGGAGTTCTTCAAGCAGTTGGTTGTTCCGTGATCTCCACCTGAGGAGTTGTTATAGGTCCCTAATTAGGAGGGAACCTAGAAACAAGTTTCTTACTTGGTAGAAACTTGGAAGAAAAACTCCTAATCCAAGAGGGGACTTTCCTTCTGTAGGAATAAGTACATTCCTTTATTGGAATAGCTATGTCCTCCCTAATTAATAGGGAGAGATAGACACATCATTATTGTATTCACTTTGGAAGACAAAATGGAGGATTGTGTAAACATCTGACATCTGATTCTCTTTGAGGATGAGTTAGGGTGTCCAAGATAAGAGTAGTCGAAGAGGACCGATATTCTTTATGGACTAGGAATCCAAGATAAGAATAGTCTTGGTGGAACACACCCTGAGAACCCGAGTGGGGTATGTTATGAGAGAGACAATGATGAGTGTGTCTATGAAAAATTGGTGTCACCAGCATTGAGCTCAAATCTTTTGGAGAGATAGAGTTGTTAGCCAAGGCCTTGCTATGTGACAATGCTGGTTGATATGATGCTAAATAGATGGGTTACAAATCCAACTCTTCTTATTAGAATTCTTCAGATTGAGAATGACCAGGCACCATTATGACTACCTCCATAGTTAAGAGGGAGTGTTGAAAAGTGTAACTCGGTTCGGTATTCATAATGACATGTGTAATTCTAATTTTATGTAATTGATGTAAAGAAGAAAAATAAAATTATTATTGTAATGCTTGTCTCATGGGTTTCATGAGCAAGGACTTTTTTTTTTACAGTTATGGCTCCTTTAGGTTTTTTTCATCAAGTCATAAAGTCTATTGAGTCAATGTAAAAGTGTGAAGACCCATTTGGGCATGTTATACATTGCAAAAGGAAATTTATTTGTGTCACAAACCCCCCAAGACCTTGTCACAAATTCACCTTGAAAACGTCCTTAAGATGTTTCTAGAAAGACATGTTGGCATGGGCACTTGTTCAAGTCAGCTTATTTTGGATGCATTAACTATTATATATAGGCAACTCGGCCTTTAGTTGGAGACACATTTTTTGGTCAATTTGAAGCAAGAAGAAGTGCGAGTAAGGTGAAGGAAGATAACCATATAACCAGCCGCTTGAAGGAAGGAAAGATTGAAGTATTTTCCATTGTTCTTGGGCTCATGGTCTAGGTCATGGTCTTCATGTTTGTCAATTGAAGTTTCTATAAGAAGAACAGTTCACTTGGGTTTTCCTCTCAAGTGGGAGAGGTTTTGGACCTGGTTGATAGCCTACATTGTGTGTCTTTTGTCTCTTTATGGTTTATGCATTGATAACTATTTGATGAAGAATAACACTATAATTACATAAGTTAAAGAAGATCCTAATCTAAGAAGTAAAAATAATTCACAAGTAGTTATCATTAGAAGAGATATATCCTAATCTCAATGCCCTAGATTTATCAACACAAGGAAACTCATTTTTTCTTTCTTTAGAAGATACCTAGACTAGGCCCCTGACCTATGGCCTTAAACCTTCTCTTACAACAGCTTTGAGTGGCTACCTTTTTCTTCCCAAACATGCCCTAACTCAACCTTTCTTCTGCAGTTTTATTAGCCTCCTTTATGCAACGTTTATAGGCCTAAAATTGGTCCTTGAAAAAACCCTATATCAAGCCAAACGAACTCTTCTTCATGGGCCTAACCAGACCCTAAATTCATGCTAAAACTTAGTTTTAGAAGAGATCTAATTTGGACCTCAAATAGATCAAAATAGTCCACATAAATGTCGGATAATGTGCCTCGGGAGGGCCAAGATATACCACATAAATTTGATCTATCCTGCCTTAGAGATGGTTGAAATTGCACCTCTGATCATGACTTAGGGGGGTCGAAACTAGGCCTCTCGTGTCCCAGAGAAGGTTGAAATTATGCTTCGAACAGGTTGAAACCTTGCCACATATTTCCTTGTATTTTGCTTTAGAAACTCAAATTCAACCGAACAAGTAACAATAAGAATGATAAATCATTTAATCCAAAAAACTCTTAGAAAATTTGGCATACTTCCTTATATCTATTTGATTTCCCTGGTATTAAGAAATTTCATAGAGTATAAGCACAGATTATAAGGTTGAGATGATACATTTGAGGGGACATGGGCCCTTATTTATACTTAAAGGAGTTTGGTTTATAGGGGGGCTGAGTTTCCCTTAAACAATCCTTAATAATGTAATTCACTTGACTCATAAACAAAAATAATTTCAATTTTCTATAGGTCGACCTTAATACTCATTTCTTAAACTTATTTTCAAAGATAAATACCTCCTTTTTTTAAAGGTTGATGTCATCAATTAATAGTAACAACCATGACCCAACAAAATATATCTAATTTCACCCAATAAAATATATCTTCATTTAGATTTAGTGCCAAGCTCTGGATCAAGCCATCAATCGGATTTGAGCACCATGACCACACATTTGATGCTTCATCTTTGAGAAGGCATATCTCTTTAGTTGTGAGGAGATATGTTGTGTGCCACCCAAGGTTAGAAATGGCATGACAAGAGAAATTAGCATGTGATGGCCTTCCATGCAAACTTTTGATCATATGCCATAACAAGAGCGAGGAAATCATGAATTCTTTTGCCTGTTTCTTGGGTTGGCATCAATGACAAATAGTTTCGAACAAAAGCAAGGGCATGTTTCTATTTCCAAAATTCTATTTTTGTGACCCCACCAGTGCAAATATTGATTTCCAACCAAAACCAATTCATTCAACAATTGTTTTATATCTATCTTGTTCAAGATTTGAGTATAGTCAAGAATGACTTGAAGCCCTAGAGTCAAGGTTATGCACTTGCTCTTGAGAATGTATTCACACATCTGTTTTTTAAGCTCGGTTTAGGGGATGACATTGTGAATGTGGAAGGGTTGGTTGGTGTATGGAGTAATGGAAATTTTTAGTGTCCCAAATTGTCTCCAATGTTATCTAGTTGTAAAGAACCTAAGAATTGTCCTTCGAAACCCTGAGTCAAATATGATCATATGCAAATTCTTGTACAAAAACATCAACATACTCTTCAGGAAGAACGTCACCATCTAAATTTATTTTCTTCTTCATAGGTGTAGCTTTTCTTTATGAAACAAGGCACTAGGAAGTTTTATGAGAACTTAGAGGAGTAACCCGAAAGTTATTCACAATATTTGTTTTGCAGAGCAAGAGAAAGCAGTCACCCACACAAGTGTTCAACCCTCAGGAGTTTCAATTCTCTAAAATTTTCTCTTGCAATATATTGATAAATTACACATGCAGGTTTCTGATAATTTTGGCATTCACACGTGTAGATTTAAATAAATTTAAAACATATAGGAAATACCTTAACATAATAATAGAGGATATACTTAAGACAAATTCGTTGTTGTTGATAATTTTCTTGATATCATTGGATGCTTGGAAGCTCATCTAGATTGTCCACAAAGAGAAAAGTTGATTTTTGTTACAAATTTTTCATCTTGAGAAGTGTGAAGTAAATTGAAAGATTAATATGCAATATTTGTGGTTGCGATTCCTTGAAGAGGCGTGAGCCAAAATTTAAGATTTCAAATTATAATTTTTAATTATTATACTTCTTAATTCGATAATTTCAAATTTCTTAATTAATAGTTATAGTTATTATTTTAATTATAATTTTTTAGCCAACATAACATAACATTACGTGAATTTACAACATCTCCCCCATACTAGGTTGTAGAGTGATTCTCTTCTCAATAAAAAAACAAATAAAGAATCATTTAATCAAAAAGACAAAATATAGAGCATAATATGGTCTTTCAATGGCCTGTGACATTTCCCAATATCTTTTGATGGTAGAACTTATTGATATTTTTATCCATAGGTAAGCTTGTGATAATAAAGGCGATGGTTTGTAGTATACCAACAGAAGTCTTATGCATAAATTTACTTCTTCACAAGATTATGCAAACCATGCAACCCAACACCATCAAAATTTTGGATTAATTTGTTTTATGTGTCATTATTGTTTATGCCCATGATTTCATGATTGAGTATTTGGTTGTTCTCAAGATAATTTGTGAATCTTGGAAATCTATGCTAAATGGTTTATGTAGGCCTTTTTTAGAGGAAAAAATGAGTGACTTTCTTTCTTCCCACTCGATATTGAGAAATAATATTCAAGGGTGATATATGGCAAAATTTCTAGATTCAAGCAAGAAGAGTCAAGAAAAAGGTAATCATTCTATGATAAAATCTTTGAGATATCGATCAAGGTGCTAGATATATTGGAAGACTCTTGCTTAATCTAAGTGTCATTGTCATTTGATAAATTGATGTTAAGTTATGGTATGTTCTATGCTTGTAACAATTTACTTCTTTTTCTTATTATATTCCACAGATTAGCAATCACATGTACATAAAGTAAAGTGCAGATAGAACATTAAACGATCTACAGAAAACAAGCCAAGACAAGAGACACAAGATGTGGCGGCTAGCCAGGGACAAACCCTTTGATCAAATCTTCTTTTATCTTCAATAATTCAGAAGAGAGAAATAGTACAATAAATCTGATTTATATCAGTAGTAGTGATCCCTAGTTCAGTAGCATCAACATTAGCAGCTTCATCATCAAACTAGGGTAGATGATATCTCACAAACCGACCGTCGAATCGGCTTGATTCCACCACCAAAAGTTGCGGCTTCTAGAGGAGGTTCAGATGAACCTACAGTGCAGTTTAGATGAAGAGATATTCTAGTCCACATAGGTCAAACTTCACTTCTGCAGTTGCAGCTTCAGTGTCAGCAGCTTCCTTCAAACTAGGGTAGTCGATATCTTGCAAACCGTCCGTCGGATTGACTTGATTCCACCACCAAAAGTTGCGGCTTTCAGAGGAGGTTCATATGAACCTACAACATAGTTTAGATGAAGAGATATTTTGGTCCACGCAGGTCAGAATTTACTTCTGCAGTTGCAGCTTCAGTTTCAACAGCTTCCGGCTTCACATGTGTGAGGGAGAGACCCTTTTCTACGCAGTAGAGAAGAGACTCTTTTTTGCGCAGTAGAGAGAGAGAGATGTGATGAGTTGAGTGAGTCCAAATGAGGAAAAGTACTCCTATATTTATACACAACGTTGGTGTCTAAATAGATGCGACTGTTGGGCTTCTGAGCCTACATGAGTTGTAGGTCGGCTTGATAATAATTCCATAATCAAAATAAAATTCATATCTCCATGAATACTTATCGGAATCGGATGATCTTTATATCAATCCTACACCTCTTGACGAGAGGAATCTAATAAAAATATCACCAGCCATGAATAATATGACCCACATGAAGTTTGGCCCTAGTTTCCAATTTAACACTCCCTCTCAACTAGGGAGAACTTCATTTGCAATCTGTTTATCGGTCGTTACTATTCATCCATCAAATGCGCTGCCTTGTATAGCCCGACCCTTGCCCTACTTTGCTCTATTCTGCCTATTCTGCTTTGTCTTGTTCTTCCCTGTACTGATCTGTATTGTTCTGCTCTGTTCTGCTCTACTCTTGCATTGTTCTGTTCTGCCATGCTTTTGTCCAAATTATGAAGAAGAAGAATTGATCGAGGATGTATCATACTGACTCAAAGTCAGTCACAGAGTATGTAACACTAGTCCTAGACCAGTCTCAACCAACCCGAAGTTAGCGTCATAGTGAGTACAACTCCACTGGTCCCAGACCAGTATCATCCTCCACTGACTCAAAGTCAGTCTCAGAGTGCGTACCACTGGTCCCAAACCAGTCTCAACCGACCCGAAGTCATCTTCATAGTAAGTACCACTCCTACCACTGGTCCCAGACCAATATCGCAGTCTCAGAGAGTGTACCACTGGTCCCATACCAGTATCATCCTCCACTGACTCAAAGTCAGTCTCAGAGTGCGTACCATTGGTCCCAAACCAGTCTCAACCGACCCGGAGTCAGCTTCATAGTAAGTACCACTCCTACCACTGGTCCCAGACCAGTCTCAATCGACCCGAAGTCAGCGTCATAGTATGTACCACTCTCACTGTTCCTAGACCAGTGCTGCACTGACACGAAGTCAGTCTCAGAATATGTACCATTGGTCCCAGACCAGTCTCAACTGACTCGAAGTCAATGTCATAGTAAGGTACAACTCCTACCACTGGTCCCAGACCAGTTTCATTGATCCCAGATCAATGGAGGTCATCCTAGCATAGGGAGTGTGGTAAATACAACGATGCGTCCATCGGTACTACTATGGTCCCTAACTTCATTTCCCTACTCATTGATCAAATGAGAGGTACTTACCATGAGTCCCAGACTGCATGGGTAGGATGCCTCGACAGGAGAACTAATCAATCCTGTCCTCATAGGAGAACACATCAATCCTGCTACAATCGCCATGGAGAACACATCAATCCAGGCCGCCATGGAGAACACATCAATCCAGGCCTCACAAGAGAACACATCAATCCTGCTACAGTCGCCATGGAGAACACATCAATCCAAGCCTCACAGGAGAACACATCAATCTTGCTACAATCGCCATGGAGAACACATCAATCCAGGCCTCACAAGAGAACACATCAATCTTGCCACAGTTGCCATGGAGAACACATCAATCCAGGCCTCACAGGAGAACACATCAATCCTGCTACAGTCGCCCTGGAGAACACATCAATCCAGGCCTCACAGGAGAACACATCAATCTTGCTACACAGGAGAGCGAATCATCTTGTTCCACAAGAGAGCGAATCATCTTGTCCCACAAGAGAGCGAATCATCTCGTTCCAGTGTGCACCACCAGGGGAGGGTGAGTCACCCTTTGGTCGTATGTTGCTCCAGTAAGAACCACAAGCCCTCAGAGCTCCCAGAGCTCAAGGTATGCAACATGCAGGACCCTTGTACAAGGGTTTCTTGACGACTTCAAGTCGTTTGGGAAAATCACATATTAGATCTTTCCTCGGGGCTTTGACAAGGTGTATTGACCTATACATCATCTTAATGCGATGGAGCCTCCTTGCTCATCGTCTTACCATATCCTAGATGATGTCTATCTGCTAGAGCAATCGACAAATACGGGATTCCTCAATAATCGAATCCCACCTCTGGTTGTTACAAAGAATCACAGTGGTATGTGTTCAAACAACTTACTGAAGAGCTTCCCCAACCAGGCAGCTTCATACAAGATCATACTCGTAGTTATGTATCCGGTCTCGGCGGTGCTTATGGAAACCGACTTCTGCTTCCTACTCATCCATTATATCGAAGCAGGATCCAAATAGAAACAACACTAAAAAGTGCTCTAATGATCCTCCACACTACCTGCGTAATCAGCATTCAAATAATCATGTAGTTTCATATTTCCGGCAGTTTATCTCAATCCATGAGAGATTGTTTCTTGAAGACATCTCATAAGGTTCTTGACACCAATTTAGTGAGGCTCAACTAAATATGAGCTCACAATGCTAACTGCAAAACATATGCTCGGATGGAGGTTCACTAAGAACATCAATGCGAATGAGTTTTTGAAACTCAAAGGCATTTCCCAAATCTGGTCCAACATCACTACCATATAACTTCTGAAAGTTAAGATCCTCGAGGTAGTCACAGGCTTGCAGTCCACCATATCAAATCTTTTCAGAATCTTCACTACATATTTTCCTTGAGATAGGAAAATTTCCCTTGGCTTCTGCCACACTTCAAGTCCTTGGTTCTTCATTTCAAATTCAGAAGCCAACTCCCTCTTACATTTCAGAATGAGAGGGTCTGCACCTGTTAGAAAGAGGTCATCCACACACAACACCAGTATGAGAGGTTTATCATCTTCAACCTTAAAGTAAAGGTTAGGATCGGCTTCACTCCTAGAGAATCCTAGCTTCATCAAGTAGCTATCGATCCTCTCATACCATGCTCGGGGTGCTTGTTTCAGCCCATAGAGAGCCTTCTTCAACCTCCATACATGAGATTTTCAATCATAAATCTCAAATCCTTCGGGTTTCTCCACATAGACCTCTTCTTTGATCGAACCATGCAAGAACGCGGTCTTGACATCCATCTGATGTAGGTTTCATCCTTGTGAAGCCACAAGGGCTATGATCAAGCGGATGGTCGTATATCTGGCAACAGGTGCAAATATCACATCATAGTCTATACCTTCCTTCTAGGAGAAACCACGAGCAACAAAATGAGCGTTATACTTTTTTGTACTTCCATTTGCTGCATGCTTTATCTTGTAAAGCCATTTTGACATGACAACTGTCTTGTCTTGGGGTCTGGGAACTACTTCCCAGACATCATTCTTCATAATAGACTCATATTCTTTGGTCATAGCATCCTTCGATACTTGATTCTTGATGTCATCTGTGAATGATGAAGGCTCATTTTCTATAATCGTGCTCATGATGGTCAGGTATCCCTGATACCTGTTAGGTTTCTTACTTTTACGGAAGGTTCCTCGGGGCGAAGCATGTCCTTTATCATCATCAAGTATCCCCCTAAGCCATGAAGGCCTCTTCCTAGAAGAGGAAGGCTCATGTGGAGGAGGATCAATCGGATCCATGGGTTCTTCTACATCAGGCATTGATACATCATTTACCCATAGAGACAGCTTCCACAATCATATGGTTCTTCCTTTCTGCCACACCATTCTTCTCAGGATTATGTGGAGTAGTAGTCTCCCTCTTAATGCTAGCCTCAGGTATGCCTGAGTGAACCAACTATAATATATCAGAGGTCTTGCTTAGGCTTGAGGGGAATGGTCCCCTTTTTAGCTTTCCTTCGGCACATCCTGGACATAGACCTTCTTTCTCTACTCGGAATTCGAGCATCCCTGTCACCATTTGTCTTACACCATGTAGAGCTTTATAATGAAGGTGGGCAAACCTTTGATGCCAAAGTTTAGACTAAAGAGATGTGTCATAAGACATGACACCTAGCGGACTTCCATCGACCTGATATAATGAACCAACACGAAACTCAAGAGTAAAGGCATCTTTAACATTATTTTTCGATACACGTACCTTGCCATTGCTGAAGGTTACCTTGTAGCCTTTGTCTTCCATTGCCGAGATGGACACCAGGTTCATTTTGAGGTCAGGTGCATTTAACACATCTTGGAATTTCTAGCCTTCTTGAATGCTTGTCCTCTTCCTTGATTCCCAGCTCTCCTCTTACCTTTGCTATTGAATTTGTCATTCCTTTGATTGCCATCAGAGGGATTTTGATCATTGTCCCTGTGTGATTCCTTTTTATCAGGGCACTCCCTTGCATAGTGACCTGCTTTATCGCAGATGTAACATCATCCTTTTCTTCCACCCTTAGGTCTAGAATTTCCTTTTGATTTAGTTCCAGAATTATTTCTTTTCTTAGCATGAGAAGAAAAGGTTGTAGGAGGACCTTTCGACAAATGCATTTCTTCCTCTTCTACCCTTGTTTCTTCTTGAATGCATCTAGCCATTAATTTCTCGAAACCAGGAATTACATTATTGTTCAGAAGAGTAGTCCTGAACATGTACCATTCGGATGGTAATCCTCCAAGAGTTGTGAGTGCCATTTCCCTATCAGTAATAGTCTCCCCAATAGATAGGAGATCATTCTTGATCTTGGTGATTCTTAAGAAGTATGCTTGCATACTCTCATCTTTACCCTTCTTGATTTCCCTCAGCTTATTTCTAAGAAACAAAACTCGATTTGCATCATTGACTTTAAATAAACTCACTAGTCTATCGTAGATTTCCTTGGAGGTGTTCAGGTCAGAGATGTAGACCACCAAGTGCTTGTCGATAGAGTCTTGGATGATCTTCTCTTTTGACTTCTCTAGTTTTCCATTTTTTCCATTCAGCAACGGATGCATTTGATGGAGGCTCAACAATATTGCCTCTTACATGATCCAGCACTCCTTGATCTTTTAGGGTTAGATCGATAGACATCTTCCATCCGTGATAGTCAGCTTTCTCATGGAGCTTGTCTTCGGCAGGTAAGAGTGTTGAGGACCCCATAGTTCTTTTAGGATAGCCTTGCCAATCTTCTCTTCGGTGATTGCTCTTGCTCTTGCTCAGGCTTTGTCTTCACCTCAGCTCTGGTACCATGTTAAGTTATGGTATGTTTTATGCTTATAATAGTTTACTTCTTTTTCTTATTATATTCCATAGATTAGCAATCACATGTACATAAAATAAAGTGCAGATAGAACATTAAACGATTGACAGAGAACAAGCCAAGACAAGAGACACAAGATGTGGCGGCTAGCCAGGGACAAACCCCACTATGTGTGGGGAAACCCTTTGATTAAATCTTCTTTTATCTTCAATAATTCAGCAGAGAGAAATAGTACAATAAATCGGATTTATATCAGCAGTAACAAACCCTACATCAGCAGCATCAGCATTAGCGGCTTCATCATCAAACTAGGGCAGACAATATCTCACAAACCGACCGTCGGATCGGCTTGATTCCACCACCAAAAGTTGCGGCTTCCAGAGGAGGTTCAGATGAACCTACAATGCAGTTCAGATGAGGAGATATTCTAGTCCACGCAGGTCAAACTTCACTTCTACAGTTGCAGCTTTAGTTTCAGCAGCTTCCTTCAAACTAAGGCAGTCGATATCTTGCAAACCGTCAGTCGGATTGACTTGATTCCACCACCAAAAGTTGCGGCTTTGAGAGGAGGTTCATATGAACCTACAATGCAGTTTAGATGAGGAGATATTTTGGTACACACAGGTCATACTTTACTTCTGCAGTTGCAACTTCAGTTTCAGCAGCTTCTGTCTTCACATGTGTGAGGGAGAGACCCTTTTATGCGTAGTAGAGAAGATACTCTTTTCTGCGCAGTAGAGAGAGAGAGAGAGATGTGATTAGATGAGTGTGTCCAAATGAGGAAAAATCCTCCTATATTTATACACAACGTTGGTGTCTGAATAGATGCGACTGTTGGGCTTCTGAGCCTACATGAGTTGTAGGTCGGCTTGATAATAATTCCATAATCAAAATAAATTCATATCTCCATGAATACTTATCGGAATCGGATGATCTTTATATCAATCCTACACCTCTCGACGAGAGGAATCTAATAAAAATATTATCAGCCATGAACAAGAAGACCCACATGAAGTTTGGCCCTAGTTTACAATTTAACAATTGAGCTGCAAAATGATCATGATTTTCTTAAAATCAATAATTTTGTGCAAAGAACTTTTGGAGAAACCGGTCATGTACACTTAAGTGAACGTTTTATTTTGATGCCAAAAAAATATACGCACACAATGCATAAAATGACCTTAGTAGCCCTTGTATTTGAATGTAAAATGGTATTCCTTAGATGTTGAATTCTAATGGACCATTTGTATGAGTTATGTCCTTCCCCCTATTTGATCTCCTACAAACTAAGAGTTTTTTCATGCTTACTATCAAAGGATATCTACAAAATCCAAGGATAACATCAACGAGCTTATTGATGACAGGTGACTTCATTGTGAATTTTTTTACACATCCTTTGGTTTTGCTAATTTATTCATTAAAATTGGAAAATTATTTAGCATAAATTTCCATCTTTAATTCAAGGAAACATCTATTGATTGGAAACACTACTTAGACACTATAATTCCTTCATTTCCAACCTTTATGTTGGACTTTATCATTTTATTATTATTTCAACTTCTTATTTTCTCTGCAAATTGCATTATAAATATATCTTGGAAGAATTTATGAGAGTTGTATATTCTTTTCAAAATTTGTGTTATGGATAGAGGCGAGAAACAATGTTAGCTATATATGATTAAACACAGATAGAAACTCATACAAATTCCCATTGAGCTACGACTCACAAACTTGAAGGATTCAATGGTTTTATGAAGGTGATTTTAAATTGACAAAAGTTTTTATTGTGAGATCTTCAAGAAAGATCTAGAGAAGGCAATTATAGAGGCTATTTTTCTAATAATAGGCACTAAGATAATATTAGCTCTTCTAGAGATTTTTATTTGCATATTGAGACTTTTACAAAAATAACTAAAGGGAGACTATATACATGCAAAGAAAGAGTAATAATATCGAACACTCCAACTTAATTATGAACTCTAATAGTCTAAAACTAACCATTCAACAATCCATTTATGGGCTTATAAGCATAACATGATCATCTTCTAGTATAATTATTTGATAGGTTTACAAGTCCTAAATTATTTTATGTAACTTAAAGACATTTCTTGGCAATGGGTTTGTGAATGTGTCAACCAGTTGATCTTTTAATTTATAAGGTTCCAAGAAAATTTCTCCAATGTTTACAATATTTCTAATGAAAAGATATGTGGTATCAAGATGCTTGCTTTTTTGATGAAAGGCTTTACTTTTTGACAGAGCTATTACTTAGTTATTATCACAATAAATTGGCATTAGGCCTTTTCCTCATTGAAGGTCACCCAATACTCTACATAACCAAATTACTTGACAAGTTGTTATTAAAACTGCCACCTATTTAGCTTCGGCTAATGAGATTATCACAATGGTTTTTTTCTTGGATGCCCTTGAAATCACACTTTAACTAAGACGGGAAATATACCTTGAAGTGCTCTTCTCATCCATGCAACCTACAAAATCACTATCAGTATATCGAACCAAAAATCATTATTAGTGTTGGACTATAATATATCGTATCTTCTTACCCTAGCATGATATCTCAAAATTATTTTTCCAACTTGCCAATGAGAGTATTTTGTAACAACATAAACCTAGAAATCAAATTAATAACATACATAATGTCTGGTCTAGTGGTTGTGAGATACATAAGATTTCCAACCAATCTCTTGAATAGACTTGGATCTATGTTGGATTACAAATCCTCTTTGTTGAGATTTATTGTTGTTGTAGTTGGAGTTGTTATTGGTTTATAGTTCATCCTCCTAAACCTCTTTAACACATCCATGGCATACATTGCTTGAAACAAAAGAAATACTTAAATCTGATCGGGTAACCTCAATACCAAGGAAATGTCTCACCAAACCTAAATTAGTGATTTTAAATTCCCGCTTCATGAGTAATTTAAATTTTCCCTTGATGGATTTCCTGTGAAGATCATATCATCAACATGTAAACAAAAAATTAGAATTTGACCTTGCTCATTCACTAGTGTATACAATGTAGGCTCATTACTACTTCTAATTACGTGACTCGTTGATTTTGACTAGACAATTGAGATTACTTGATTTTTTTGTGTATTTAATTATTTTTTTAGCTCAAAGTCTTGTTTTATCATGTAAAGGGGGATATCCAAGACCCTGACATTAATGGGGTATGTAAAGCTTTAAAACGAATAAATATTTTGGTTGGGGAGGCATTATGACTTGGTAGGCAAGCCATTAATCATGGAAGATATTTTGGATATTGGTGAGGGATAAATAAAGTGGCGTAGAGAATGATAGGGGCTCCCTTTTTCATCTTGGGATTTTGTTTTAGAGTTTGGGAGAGGAGTAAAAATTTTGGAACTAGGAAGAGTTTTGGCACTGAGAAGTTGTTACAACCTTTATAGGTTGAGGGAGGTGTTGGGCATTTGTTGGTTTAGATAGACATTATAGGTTGCATTTTTTAGCTTGGGCCTAGAAGTCTAGGGAACCTGTGGAGGTTCCCTAGGGCTAGGAAATCGAATATGTAGTTCCTAGTTGGTTGGGTGGAAAATTTAGTTGGATAGGTTTTTGGGATCACGTGAAGGAAAGTAACATCAACCTAACTAAGGACTCTACCAATTCCAAGGTACTCTTCTTGTTATTATCTAAGTTTATTTTACATCAATTCATAAATGCACGTGTGTGTTATTTAAATGAATATGTTGTATATATGAAAATGGTAGAATTGAGTCCATTCAAATCAAATTTTTACACATTCAAAATTTTGAGACTATGTAAGCGGGCTTCACAGATTGATGTAATAATTTAAAATAATTTGTATCTTAAATTATTGCATCAATCTACATATTATGAGCTCTCTCTCTCTCTCTCTCTCTCTAGAGAGAGAGAGATATATATATATATATATATATATATATATATATATATATATATATATATATATATATATATATATATATATAGATAGAGAGAGAGAGAGAGAGAGAGAGAGAGAGAGAGAGAGATTTCTAATGCTTTAAATCTACAAATTCATCCATAAAATATTGTATGTTATAATGTTGTGTTGCATTCAATGGAGAAAATGTCTCGGCGTGTATAGAGTGATTATCACACTTGGCATATTTTAGATCAATCCATGCCATGTGTAATGATTAATTTGTGGTGCCTTATTGCATTAGATCAAGAGATATCACACTTTGATAAGAGCTACAAACATTTTGATTAAATGCTACCTTTCTGTGTCACATAACTACTAATCTAGTCAGAGTCTAATCTATATCTTGCTAAATTGGTTGTCTTTGTTGTCCAAAACTAATGAATTAGTCATTATCGCTCATATCATTTTTGTTTCACAATTCAAACATAAACATTGTCACCAAGCCCATAAGTGTTTGGGTTGTACTCATTTATATGTATTTAAAACAATGACACTAAAGAGAAATGGTAATCTAGGAATGAACTCAAGTTTCATGGATTGATGCCCTAATGTAAGCCTATGGCTTTAATTTATATTGTTCATAAATGGAGAATTTTAGTCTAGAATAATCAATTGTGGACTAAATCTTTTATTTTAATGGGTCTTAATTTTTGCATTGATCATGGCTCTTTGGACTATATAATTCAAATTTTAGTGTTATTTTATGGAATTGGTGTCCAATTAGTTATGACAAATGTGTCTTTTAGGAGATGAATCACCCATATTTTCTTTGCTTAAGACTTCCTCTCCTTGTGAATACTTCCTTTCCTTTGTCCACTGGTTTGTTGCGATGTGGATAAAACTTCAAAATTAAGAGATTATAAAAAGTTAATATAACATGTAGTGTTAAGCATAATCAAAGTTCAATTCTTAACCATTAATCAAACATCTCATACATACACTATAAACCACAAGATTATTATTTAAAGGATATATGTAAAATAAGAATGTTTTGAGACTCACTATTGTAAGTTATAGGCTTGGAATTTTTTTTTCTCTTCTTATAAATAAAGGATCAACATTGATAGGTACGTTGCCCAAGACCATTGAATTAAATAGATTATTCCACAACATCTAATCTATTCTTATATGTTACATTAGTCATATCTATTCATATTCTAACTTTGAGAAGTTAAATAGATGACACACGACTCATTGAATCTCTCTAATAATATCATTGAAAAAAAATTATTTGCAACATTAAAGGTTGAATATGCAAATGTGATTATATCAATGATTAATCCACACCCTTTGAGATTTCCCCTTCTTCTTTTTTTCTTGATGTGGTTTTGTAAAATTATTACATTAAACATTATATTTTAAAAGTCTAGATAATACTAAAAATATCCCCAAAATTTATGAATGATTTTTAATCAATTCTTTTGAAGTGTGTGGAGGCTCTTCAATAATCTAAACTACATGGAATATATGTTTGGTACATGAATAATCTACAAATACAAGTTTATTAAAATAGAATGAGATTGAACCATGAGAATACATCAAGCGTAATCTAAATTGTATATTTTTTAAATGACACTATTTTTTTATAACTTGATTTGACATATATGGATGTAGGTAAAGCAAGTTTAAAGTTTTCCCCATTTGATCAAGATTCCACATACTAGAAGACGCTTGTTTTAAAATAGAGTAGGTTTTGTGCTTTGTGGCATTAGGATTAGTCAAAGTTTGTTGGATTCTACCTTTCACATAAGAGTTAAGGGTATTAAATTATATTTACTTAGAGGAGAATCATCTCGCAATTGTATGGATATTAGATGAACTTGATTTCTAGAAAAATTTAATACCAATTCAATCTTGAAATATAAAAGCATTTTATTAAATATTTTGCAAATAACATGAATATGTCAAAGCTCAATATAAAAACATTTTATTAAATATTTTGCAAGTAACATGAACATGTAAAAGCTCAATATAAAAACATTTTATTATATATTTTGCAAGTAACATGAATATGTCAAGAGCTTTGAGAAGAGGTTACTTTCTCATTCAAGACGGGCAACTCAAATGATAATCTATTTTATCATCTTCTTTGATTTTTGTGCACTCGAACCATTAATCTCATGTCCCCTACACTAATTAGAGTTGTACCAATTACTCATTAAATTGTCCCAATACATATCACTACAAGTGGTGTTGTTAAATAGGTTATTTATTAATTATTCATTTATCATATAAAAGAAACATCTCCTATCTATCTTAAGGCATCAAGCATCCGTGTCACTAAAGTTTGAAGAATATCGTGATCATTAATTTTTTAAGAATATGACTTGTTTGACTTACTCAATTTATGTGGGGTTCAAATCTTATGAGGATTGAGAGTGGACGCCATAGAAGATAAAAACTGTCCAATATCTTAATAATAATATTCTCTAGCATAATTTAAATTACCTAATTTAAATTAAAAAAGAAAAGAAAAGAAAAAAATAATAATAAAAAATATGATTGGTACGAATAACTATAGCCATACAAGTTGGGCTGGATGGTAAACCCTATCCACACGTATCTTTCTGGTTTATATACCACCCGTGTGGGGAACTTAATCTACGACGTGCGTTTTTCTCTTTTCTCTGGACGGTTACTGATTGAGCTTGTTTGCATATACTGGTATCTCTCTTTTCTCTGCCCAGTTTCCGATTGACCTTGTTTGCATATACTCGGTCTCCATGGATATTGGATGGGTTTCATGGTATTCTGCGCTGGGGATCACCTCCGCCATTGTTTTCTTGGTGTTAGATGTGTGGAGGAGGAGGACTTATCGCAGGCTTCCTCCCGGGCCTCCGGGATGGCCGATTGTGGGAAACCTGTTGCAGTTGGGTAACAATCCCAACGAATCTCTCTTCCACCTCGCTCCCAAATATGGGCCTCTTATGTGTGTCTCTCTCGGAATGAAAACTACAGTGGTGGTCTCCTCTCCTGCAATGGCGAAGGAAGTTCTCAAGACCCATGACGATGTCCTTGCAGGCCGACCTGTGATACAATCAATCAAGTATGTTTCCCACGACAAATCCTCATTAGTCTTTGGTCAATGTGGATCTCGCTGGCGTATGCTCAGAAGAGTATCCAATACGGAGCTATTCAGTGTCAAGAGGTTAGAGACCCTGCAACATTTAAGGAGAGAACTAGTATTGCGGACGATCCAGCAAATTATGCAGGAAGTTATAAAAGGGCAAAGTATAAATATCGAAGATACTATGGCCCACTCTGCCGTTAATCTGCTAGGCAACATGGCGTTTGGTAAAGACATGCTGGCTTCCCAAGCTCCAGCCTTCCGAGAGTTCAAAGAAAGTATTTCGAAAATGATGGAGAATGCAACAGCTCCCAATTTGACGGATTATTTCCCCTTTCTTCAGTGGTTGGATCCTCAGGGTGTTGGACGCAACACGAAAATCTACGTGGAAAGAGTACGGAGTATTCTAGATAAATTCATAGAGGACCGCCTGGTCAAAAGAGGCAAAACGATGGATGAGAATGATGGTCCCAAGGATCTGTTGGACGTTCTGTTGGACATGAGAAGCGATGAATTCAGTCTCATCGATATCAGAGGCTACTTAATTGTAACTCCTTTTATTATCGCTTGTCAGTTTAGTGATAGATGGTATCGTATTTTAACACTACTTGTACTTTACTACAGCCATTAATACTGCCAAGTCAATTCCTCTGTTGCTTATTTGGTTGTTGCAGGACATATTTGGGGCAGGAAGTGACACCACCGCTAAGACAATGGAGTGGGCGATGGCAGAACTCATATGCAATCCTGATAAAATGAAACGAGCCCAGGCAGAGTTGGATGCGGTAGTTGGCCGTAACCAAAGGGTGGAAGAAAGTGACACCGACCGTCTTCCTTACCTTTGCGCAGTGGTAAAGGAAGTGTTCCGACTGCACCCGGTAGCTCCTCTGCTCGTCCCACATAGAGCCGCTAGCAGTTGTGAAATTGGGGGATACCTGATACCCAAAGACACCCAAATATTCGTGAACGTATGGGCCATCGGAAGGGACCCTTCCATATGGAATGAGCCTTCGAAGTTTGTGCCAGAGAGATTTCTGGATAGTAGTGTGGATTTCAAGGGACAACACTTCGAGCTGCTACCATTCGGAGCAGGTAGGAGAATGTGCGTGGGGCTTCCGTTGGCGAGTCGGATAATTCATCTGGTATTGGCTTCTCTCCTCCATTCATTCGACTGGGCACCTCCCAAGGGCATGACTGCAGAGCACGTGGACATGAGCGAGAAGTTTGGGTTGATCCTGCAAAAGGCAGTGCCCTTGGAAGCAATTGCTACGCCACGCCTGCCACCGGATGTCTACTAACTTCTTATTTCCAAGTACTGTTTAATGCAGTGATGAATGTTCTGTCGGGGTCCTGGTACAGGTATCTGTCTTTATGTCAGGTGATAACTAGAGTCTGATTTCATAGGGTTTTCAGGTTACTAAGTCCATTTGGTAGAAGGAAATGTAGATATTCCTTTCAGATTCACATCTCGTCGTTGAAATTTGGTTTATTATGTGCCCGTCCACTTCATTTTTTAATTAAAATATCCTTTCCAGATTCATATTGATCCCATCGTTGAAAATTAGTTAGGATGGGTGTCCAGATTATATGCATGTACAAATTTATATCCATTTTTTTTGTGGACGGTAATCCATTTTTTTTAAATATCCTATTTAGATTCTTATTGATTCCCTGGTTTAGATTTATACAGAATGGATGTCTTTAATCATAGCTCCAGACAAATTCTGGAGTCACTCTTTTTTATTTTTCTTTTATACCAGCTTAAGCCCGAGTATATTGTAATTAGTTGAAGTAAAAATATTTTGAATTTTAATTAATTTGTAAATTTCCTATCTTTATTAAAATTTTGATAAAATTAAATATTTATTTGTTTTTTAGAAATTGAAAATTAGTTTTTGAATATTTTAAATTTGAATTTTTATTTTTTTATTGGCAAGTGAGTAATTTTATATCGTTTAAAATCAAATTTTCAGAATTAAAATTGCTTAAAAAATTAAAAACAAAAAAGCTTTCTAATTGTTTTCATAAATTAATTATCCACTTTTTTTTCCAAATTTATGGATTTTTCCCATAATTAATATTTTCTTTAAAAAGAATTAGCATATTATGCCCATTTAAAAAGCAAAAGCAACATATTACACTATTTTTTTACCTAGTTGATATTCCTTCATATTTTTCCTTTGCTAATGTTTATTATTGAATGGACTTGGTTCAATCATTTTCCTCTATAAACCTTACCTATATGATATATTTTCACAATTTAATTTTAAATTATGATACAATATAAAAAATAAAATTTAAGTCAATAGTACAAAAAATAAGATTTTCTCTTTTGTCTTCACAATTTTAATCATAACTTTAAAAAAAAATTAGGAATCTTTTGCACTAACACTTAAACTAAGTCTTTGTGCCAGTAAATTTTTTATTTTAATAAATAGATGTTGCAATTTTTTATATTAGATATTTTATTACATATGGATTTTTTGCCATGGGATTAAGATGATAGGAGATACTTCATATTAATTTGATTTTTTGAACAAAAATTCTACCATAGATCATTTATTTGCCATTGAATTAGGATGAGTTTAAATTCAAAGTTAAATAAATAGTTTGTTACAATAATTAGATTAAAAAAAATTATTTATTTTATTTATATAGTATATATACATTATTTAATATAAAAATACTAGATATCATAATTTTTCCTCCTTATCTGGTCTCATAAGTTAAAGATGAAATAAAATGTGCACAACCAGATTTCAATAAATTCTTAACTTTTGTACCAAACGATGATGTTGGGGCTAATGTTTCGTCCAAAATTATCTATGCACATATCTCTATTTTGCTCCAAGGTCATCTAGTCCATTAATTACTTTTGTTACTTCCCTGCATATTACACTTGTTTAGTTTTATTTTAATATTTTCAAAATATATAAATATGGTTTATTTTGTAATAGAACTTCTATAATTTGTATTTAATTATCTATATCTTCAAAGTAGTTACACATTTTTTTCTTTTCAATTAGATTGATTAATTGAAAAACAGTAATATGTCCTATGAAATGAGTTATGCTTTTTTGGACATGTGGTATTGATAACCCATGTATTGAATATTTACATGTTAACAATCTCCATGATAAATTGGGGGTGAATCTCCACGCTTAAGAATATTGTTAAGAAAATTTGTATGTATGTATAACTTATATATTAATTCTTTTTATAATGAGGTGTTGCATGGTATGTTAGTCCCTACCATACAAATTTGCAAAAAAATATTACTTAATTATTAGCCTGAATCAAGTGATTACAAAAATATTTAATTCAATTTATGTATGAAGTTACATGAATTGAATTTTTATAACCTTATCTTAATGATTTTTGTGTAATTGATTTACACGTAACTCAAAAATATATTATTTTAGCTAACCCAAATGATCACAAAATCATTTAATTCAATTTATATAGAAAAATGTATTAATTGAATCTTTATAATTTTATTTTAATGATTTTGTGTAATTGATTTAAACACCAGCATAAATCTAAACTTAAACCTGAATTTATAATTAATTATCTTTATAAAAACATTCAAATACAAATATGTGCTATTAATTATATCCAAAACAACATAACAAAAGAAATGATAACTTTATGTTTTTTTAATATATTTATGTTTTATTAATAATTTATGTGAACAGTTAAAAAAATTGTAATATTTAAAATTAAAAATATATTTATAATATTAATAAATCAAAAAGTTTATAATACAACTAAATAAAAAGTTGAATCATAAGCCCAAACAAATACAGAATTAAAAATATAGTTTTGAACAACTCAATAACAAATAGGACAAACTCTGATATAGCTTAAAAAAATATAATTTTGAACCCTCATCATTGATATTTTCTGATAAGTGTGAACAATTAAATTCCAAAGCAATTGTAAACCACTGTTGTTTTTCTTATACCATATCGAATACGATGAATCGTTACTCCAAACAAAAATTAACGTAGAATTACAAACAAAACACAAATGCCAATACTATACCAGGCATTTGGTACAGAGCATGGAAGTTCTATTTCACAAGGCATTCATGCTTCTAAATTTGTAAATTCAACACAGTAAATACAATAATCTATCTGCGAAATTATAAAAAGCTGTACCTTCCACAGAACAGATAAAGTTAGAAATCAATCGTCATATATTTACTAATGTCTGCACAACATTTTACCATCACTAAAATGATGCAAAACACTTTACTTTCTTCCATTAAATCTTTCTACCATTCAATATTTTGGGCAGAAGACGTTCTCGTTTCCAGCATTCCTTTCCCACTCATTATTTGGATCAAAAGCAAGTTGGAACCTGTAAGCTTATTCAAACCAACATTCAGTAAACTATTCATTTTTCCATGACAGCCGGTTTGTTGTTGCGTCAATTTTAAGTCTGCGGTTCATTTTTTCCATGTGAAAGATTTTTGATATGTAATGGAAATTAGCATAACTATAACATTAGATCAACATCATTTTTCCTATGTATTTTTATTATTTGATAATTTTTTATAAAAGTGAAAAGATAAACATAAATACAATGTACTTAATATTTTGAAATTAAAATATTTATAAATGTAATGCACTTAATATTTGAAATTTTATTGGTTAGGGAAAAATTTAAATAAATAATGTTAAGGGTATAGAATTTTTTAATAATAAATTTATATTAACATACTCAACAAAAAATAAATAAATATTTCAATCATTTTATTTATTTATACAAATGAATAAAAAATATTAAATATATAAAACTTTTAAATAATAAATTTATGATTAATTTTTCAAAATAATAATAAATAAACATTGATAAATTGCTAGGATTTTGATTGCTTTCCGATAAAAAAAAGCAAGCATACAAATTACATAATTATATTTAATTTACAAATTAAACAAACTTGATGTTCAAATTAAACTGCTTAAATTCACATATCCTCGGAGTGCATTAAATCCAATAAGGCATCCATGCTTTACCATATTAGGTACTGTTAATTTAACACGTTGCAATATTGTTAATTTAACAAGTTGCAAGTAACTCATTTCATTTTAGAGTAGTCTATTGATGTTATAATTTTGTTTTGAAAACAAAGGTTACATAGTAGTTAGTATTTGCAACTTAGTTTGAAGATAGATTAATTAAACTAAAAATAATAAAAATAAAAATAAAATAACTAATAAATATTATATTGTTGAATGTTATAAAAAATTAAGAAATATGATTAACTAATATTGTTTTTATTAGCATAGATACACTTAAACATATGTGTTTATTATATATGTTGTGTTATATATATATATAAAATTAAATTTATTAAAATATGGAGAATTATATGTCATGAAAATGGAAATAATAGAAAAATAAATTAAATTAAAAAAAAAATGTAACAGATCTATCTAATAAACATTATAACATAATTTTATTTTTTTATTTATTATATTGACCCAAACATTACATGGTTATGGCAAAAAGAACATTACGATTATTAACCTATTGCATATGATTTGTAAGCACAAAGACAAGAACTATTACCGTAATCATATGAAACATAATAATTTGGGCTTTAAGTACTTGATACATTACACAAAGATTTCAGGGATACGATAATGAATCTCAGACATTAATATTTATTTGTCGAGAGTTTAATTGCATTGGGTACGTGGTTGGCCCAGGCGCTAAAGGGTACAGGCCTTAGCCTCGATTCCTGCCATGGAGCGCATGCGTATTTACTCTCTGGTGTCCAGGGCTTGGTGGCTGCCTGAAGGCTTCCCATCTGTCCATATCCAAACGTTACTCCTCGGGATCCGGCTCCTCCATCAATGGTTCTCTATGGTTGGCTGGATCGAACGGTCCACAAGTTGTCTGGCATTCTTTTCTCGGTAGAGTGGTTTCATTTGGTCATTGTTTCACTTCGAGGGTTTATGGCTCTGCTATGCTCTTGGGTATTGGCTTTTGCCTACAGAGCAGGTTCTCCGGGCTATTCATTCCTCATTTCGGCATCATGATAATACGCAGAGGGTTCTAAAACTACTTCAACATTCTGGAATGCAGACGACAGAGGCAGGGCATGCTTGCATACTTTCCAAATGTAAAAATATTTAAGGTTTTATCCATAATTTTGGTTGGTTTTAACAAAGTTAATGTCATATTTTGGCAAGCTTCAATTCCTCCACAGATTCTAACACAATCTCTTTGTCATGGTGCAAGGCAAAGATTTCCGGGACAGGAGTTTGATTTGGGACTACGGAAAATTCTTCAACCAGCTTCAATGTTCATATCCATTCCAGGTATTCTGACTTACTTCAGATCTATTGTAAGTCCGGGTTGTTTAAGATGAGGCTATCAAGTTTACAAGATTGTATTAGTTATTTAAATGGAAATTTCAAAGCTGCAGGGGTCGAAATTCCATGGTTAGATTTTGTTTGCACAAAATTTTTGTTTAAGGCTTAGATGAACCTTATGGCTTTAGCCGAATGTGAGGGATTTTGGCACTTGTGCAAGCCGGCCACCTTTAGTAGTATTCTACATGTATTTGGACTATTAAATTTCTATGAATGAAACTCTTTTATGGTATTACTTTAGAGACGAGGGTTTTCTCATTCTAAATGTAGGGTTTCAAATCGTTTCTTTCTATGTATTTCAATAATGAGATTTGGGAATGTTGAAAGTTATCCTTCCTCTATTACACAAAATATTTACTTTACTTCAGCGCTTTATACAGAGCTTTATTATGACTAACAGTTTAATCCTCATTCCATTCTACACTGTTTAGTTATGAATCTCGTAAATTATTTCTGTTTGTTTTAAAAAAATGCAAAGACTTCTTGACATATCCTTTAGAATGCTAGGGTTTTTTCTATCTGGTTAGGACTGTAACTCCTTATTTATTTGTGAGTTAAAGTTTTTCTGTTTTCTTTTTCTTTTTGGTTGTAGCCGTTGGGCTTTTCTTAAGTAGATAGCATGTTTGTTATGCATCGATTTATAATACATGTCAATGTTTTTGGTACCATATCTGGGAACCAATTTAAATATGTGAATCTGTGGCGTATTTGATCTCTTCTTGGTCTGAGAGAAATTCCTTCAGTTGAGTGACTAATCTAACTGTTTCTGTTGATTTAAATAAAGGACAAACATAGGTTTTACTCTATCAAATATTCTGTTAGCAATGTTTATGGAAATCTTGTCTTTCCCAAATTTATGTTACAGGAATGTTGTCATTTCTCAGTTTTACTTCTTGTTACAGGAATTTTGTCATTTTCCAGTTTTACTTCATTTTACAGGAATTTTTATCATTTTCCAGTTTTACTTCATGTTACAGGAATTTTTATCATTTTCCAGTTTACTTCTACATTCAAGTAATAATATTATTGATATCCTTTGATAGTTCTTTTCTATAACTATAGAGAGGGTTTTCCTCCAGTTTTTCTATCATTGCTCTACTTTTACTCTTCAATGAAATATTTCTAAATAAAGAAAATAATAAGACAATTACGTCATACTTTAAGAAATAAGAGACCCTGTCTATAATCTTTTCAACAGTTACTTACAGATATTATCTCTTAACACAGCCTATCAGACAAGCTAAAATTCGAAGAATAACTTATACCAGAAATTCTTTACTTATCTGTTTACGTTGTTCAAGACTAAATCTAAAACAAGATCTGCACTTTAATTTCCTCCCTGTCGTGAGATTACTTGATTCGGTCAATCTCCCCCATGCTACTCCTGACTTCAGGAGTTCTCTCTCTCCTCAGAGATTTTAATGTTTACTGGCTATCTGGTCTTTACCAGACATAGCCTTCACAGACTGTCTGACCCTTCAGCACAGTCTCCTTTTCTTCTCCTGATCTCAGATACCCCTATCCTCTTGATCCTTTCAGTAAAATACTCTAAGATTTA
This sequence comes from Pinus tabuliformis, assembly GCA_031772625.1. Taxonomy (NCBI): domain Eukaryota; kingdom Viridiplantae; phylum Streptophyta; class Pinopsida; order Pinales; family Pinaceae; genus Pinus; species Pinus tabuliformis. The sequence continues at coordinate 1,257,287,724 of CM062804.1, forward strand.
GTTTTGGAACAGATAATGTCTCCATAACTAATTACTTGGTAAAACAATATTTACTCATAACTGCAAAATTTATCCTTCCATAACTAAATTCCAAAAATAGTTTATAATTTAAAAATAGTAATAGTATATTTGGTTGTAGTAAAAATAAATAAATATTTACATCAATGGGGGATATTACATCTCCCCCCCCCTAAAATGGAACATCATCCCGATGTTCTTTCGCTTCAAATAGACCTAGAATGTTTTCTCTCATGACCTGTTCATCTTCCCAGGTGGCCTCTTTCGGCCCATAGTGCTACCACTGCACTTTAACCTGGGTGATAAATCGTTTCCGTAGCGTTACCTCTCTACGATCTAGTATAACCAACGGTTCAACCAAGAACTCGCCTTCCAGTTTGACTTGAACATAACAACAAGAGGTGTTAAGTTATTAACTAGTTATCTAGCACATTTGTAATAAAATGTCTATATGTATAACTTACCTGTATGTCCTGCCATTCGATTATGTGGTTAGCATCATACACATATTTCTTAAGTAGAGAAACATGAAATACATTGTGTACATGAATGTGACTGGGTAGGGCAAGTTGGTAAGCCACCAGTCCGATTTGAGCTAGGATTTGAAATGGCCCGCAATATCGGGGTGCTAGTTTAGCACCCGGCCCATTGTAAGGTACTTTTCTTGGCTTGCACTCGAATGTAGACATGATATCCTACTTGGAATTCTTGAAAACTCCTCTTTCGATGGGCAAAGTTCTTCTGCTGGTCCTGAGACCCCTTTAAATTAATCCATACCTTTTTCACCATTCCCTCCATCTCTTCCAACATATCTAGCCCTAGTAACAGCTTATCCTCTGGTCTGCTCCAACTTAAAGGTGTCCTACACTTGCGTCCATATAAAACCTTAAAGGGACTCATCTGAAGGGATGCATGGTACCCGTTGTTATATGCAAACTCCACCAGGTGTAAATAATCTTCCCATTTAGTGGGTTGTTGCATTACATACGTTCGCAACATGTCTTCAACCACCTGATTCACTCTCTCAGTCTGTCCATTCGTTTGCAGATGGTAAGTTGTACTGAAGTGCAATTGAACATGTATGAAATGAGAAGAGTTTCTCAATTTGTCCACCACCACCATGATGGAGTCATTTTGCTTCCTTGATTTAGGCAACCCGGTAATGAAGTCAATAGATATTGTTTCCCATTTCCATTCTGGGATAGGTAGAGGGTGAAGTAACCCTGCTGGATGTTGGTGCTCAGCCTTCACTTGTTGGCATTCCAAGCATTTGGCTAAATATTCTGCCACTTCCTTCTTCATACCAGGCCAGAAAAATTCCTTCCATAGGGCAGAAATCATTTTCTGATACCCGGGATGGCCTGCATAAGGGATCTTATGGTATTCATCAAAAATGAGATTTTTAAGATGTTGTTGGTTAGGCACATATATCCTTTTCCTATAAATCAGTAAATTTTCTGCATTTATTTCATATCCCAATTGTTGTTCATGGCTATTAGGAATTTTTGCTTGCTGCCATAAATGTTTATATGTTGCATCCTGCATGGCCGATTCTTGAATCTGCTCAAAAAAGGTAGTTCGTGATTCACTAAAAGAAATTTCATATAAACAATTTACCTTCCGGCTTAAAGCATCTGCCACCCGATTTTCCTTTCCTTTTAAATGTTTAATTTTGAAATCGAATTCACTCAGAAAATCTGCCCAACGAGCTTGCCTGGCATTTAAAGTTGGTTGTTTGAAGTAATTAGTCAAACTGTGGTGGTCAGTCATTAACAAAAATTTCTTACCTAATAGGTAATGCCGCCACATTTTTAAGGCATGAATGACTGCAGTTAGTTCCAAGTCATATGCTGAGTACTTTTGTTCATATTCTTTAAGCTTCCTAGATTCGTAGGCAACCACTCGGCCCTCTTGCATTAATACGCCACCCACACCTTCCTTACTAGCATCTGTACACACCACATATTCCTTGTTGGGATTAGCAATGCTCAGAATAGGTGTTGTGGTAAGAAGATGCTTGAGCTGATCAAAGCTCCTTTGACAGTCGAGGGTCCATTTGAAAGCCTTGCCTTTCTTTTGTAGAGAGGTGATAGGATATGCTATGCGGGAGAAACCCTCCACAAATCTCCGATAGTAACCTACTAAGCCCATAAATGATCTTATGTCAGCCACATCCTTTGGTATTGGCCATTCTGTAATGGTCCTTATCTTTTCTAGATCTACGACAATTCCGTCCTTGGTGATGACATGTCCCAAGTATTGGATTTTCTCCTTAAAGAAGTCACATTTATTGTATTTGGCGTACAGTTGGTGTTCTCGTAGGACTTGCAGAACCACACAGAGATGTTCCTTATGTTCTTCCACATTCTGAGAATAGATTAGTATGTCATCAATAAAGATTAATACAAATTTATCTAAGAACTGATGAAATATGTTGTTCATGAGACACATGAAAGTTGTTGGGGTGTTAGTTAGTCCAAATGGTAATACCACGAACTCATAATGCCCATAACGCATCCTGAAAGCAGTTTTTGCAATATCTCCCTCCTTAATCCTGATCTGATGATACCTAGAGCGAAGATCAATCTTTGAAAATACGGTTGCACCTTTCACTTGGTCAAAGAGCTCATCTATCCAGGGAAGGGGGTATTTGTTTTTAATGGTTAGTTTGTTCAGCTGATGGTAATCCATGCACATCCGCAAGGTTCTGTCTTTCTTTTTAACAAATAATACCAGAGCTCCCCAAGGAGATACACTAGGACGGATATACTTCTTATCAAGCAACTCTTGGAGTTGCATTTTCAATTCAGTTAGCTCGAGTATGCTCATTCGGTAAGGTGCCCAGGAAATTGGAGCAACTCCTGGAATCAGCTCAATAGTAAAATCTATGTCTCTTTTTGGGGGTAGGCCCGATATTTCTTCAGGAAATACATCTGGAAAATTTTGTATTATAGGTATGTCTTCTAGTGATGCAGATTTATCTTTAGAGTCAGCATACCCTACTTGTATAACATATATTTGACAACCTTTTCTGATGCATTTGGCTAATTGGGAGGTTGTTATTGGCCTTAATTGCAAAGGTTTCTGAACACCTTGAATTTCCTGTCTCTCACCTACTTCATCTCGGTAACTAATAGCTTTTGTCTTATAATTTACCAAGGACCAATGCTTTTCTAACCAGTCCATACCTATCAAAATGTTGTATGACCCTAGGGGTAACACATTTAAATCAGCTATGATAGGTTTACCATTTAATTTCAAGGGGCAATTATTTACTTTAGACAAAACTCTTCTTTTTGTTCCTGTGGCTAGCTGTACTAGCCACGGGATTTTAAATTTAACAACTTGTAATTTACATCGTTCCACTACCCTGGGGCTAACGTAACTTAATGTAGCTCCAAGATCTATTAAAATAGAACAGGTCTGGTAAAAAATAGTACCTTCAAATTCAACCATAGTTGGCTGAAACTTTGTCTGATGATCTTCAAGAGCTGCGTTGATCTTAGGGATGCTCCTAGCCACTTCTCGCACAGTGGATGCCTCCTGAATTTGTGAAATCTGGTCTGCTCCCTTGCATTGAGGGCAGTTTTTGACATAATGCGGGCCTCCACATCCCCAACACTGTACAGGTGGTCTGTTAATTAATTCTGCTTCATTTCTGCCAGTTTGTTCATTGGTCCTAGCTTCTCCTGGTACCTTAAATTTGGGCTTATTCACATTTCGATTACCTTGACCTTTATATAATCCCTTGTTGCTGTTGTTCTTATTTCCCTTATGGCTGGAAATGAATTTATTTCCCTTCTTATCTTCCCACCTTTTACTCATATCTCCCTTTGGTTTATTTTGTTGATAACATATTCGTGCTTTCCGAATGACTTCATCCATGGTTTTTGGGTTGTCAAACTCCAACTGTTCTTTCATGAATAGCGGAAGACTGCTGACAAACCACTGTACTTTGGCTTTTTCTTCGCGAATATAAGGAACATATCACAATAATGATGTAAATTTTGTTATAAATTCATCCATGGTCATTTGGCCCAAGCAGAGATCATGGAACTCTTTTGCTTTCTCATCATAAAATCTCTCGGTCAAATATTTTTCCTTGAAGAATTTTTGGAATTTATCCTAGGTTATATTTTGCTCATTGACCCCATGGACTGTTTTTACTTCCTCCCACCATAATGTAGCTTTCCCTTGAAGCTGGAAAATGGCTAGACAGGCCTTCAAATTGTAATCATATTCATACAGCTAGAAATATTTGTTCATATTAATTAACCATGCTTCCACAACCTCTTCTTGTTCCCCGTCAAAGAGAGGAGGCTTGATTTTACGAAACTCTCCTTGGAGTTCAATTTTATGTTTCTTCTTTGTCTTGTGATCAGACACGTTTCCTGATTCTTCCTCCTGGTTTTCTTCTCCTCCTTCTATTTCCATATTTTCAATTTGGAATTCTTGTTCCCCAATCGTGTGGCCATGCTCCAGACTAGGGGCTAGTGGAAGGTGATTCTGTCTATTCGACAGGCTCTTTAGAATCTTTTCTTGTTCCTGCATTAGTCTTTCGTTGTCTGCCCGGAGTCAGGCCATCTCACCTTTCAGTTCTTGGACAATTGTTCGAAGGTCTCCGTTGGGATTTTTCATATCATCGCCCAGCTACACCCAAACCTCAGGATTTCCTTCCTGAAATGATGTTGGTCCTATCCCCAATATGGAACCATGTGGTAGATTTCCAGCTTGCCTCATGCACCCTGCCTGATATCTCCAACGTGCACAACACTGATTTTGTTATTTCTTATTCCATAGGCCTCAGTTTTGGAACCTGAACACTCTAATACCATATGTAACATATCTATCTAATAAACATTATAATAGAAATATATATATATATATATATATATATATATATATATATATATATATATGATGATGATGATGATGATGATGGTGGTTAACGTCCACTGAGACCAAATTGGTCTATCGGACCTACAATTTTCTTAATTTTTACTTGTCTGGCTCCTCGTCTTTCTTGGCGAGATTGGTGTTGTAGCTTTCTTTCTTTTCTCTACGGTCTTCCAACTTCCTTTGTCTTGCATCTCCTTCATCCCTTCTGGTTCTTGGGACATTGGTGTCTTAGCTTCGTGATCTATAGTCTGAGAAGAAGTTTGGTTTAGGAGATCTGCTTTGCTGTTAAATGAAGATTTATTTTCTGCGGTATTCAAATCCTCATAACTGTTGATTTGTTGGGGCGGGCTTTCTCCTTGCTTGCTTTGAGAGTGGTTTCCTTCTTCCTTGATTTCTTGTGACTCAGAGTTTTCGCTAGAATATTCTTCTTTGATGACAGTGTAATGTTCTTTTTGTGCTCTTTCCCACCATGTAGATTTGTGGTGGTTTTTTCTAGCAAAATTTTTCTCAGAGGCTTTTGGGCAATTTTTGGCTAGATGCCCCGTCTCAAAGCACGATCGACATCTGAAGAGGACACTTTCATAATCAAGCTTCTGGTTCCAAACATAGTCTTTACTTGTTAGGTTTATTTCAGCTGGGAATCCGACGCTGAAATCCATTTCCACACAGATGCGTGCATAGGTGGTTCTGGCATATTCCTCTGTTTCTGGGCACCTGCAGTAAAATTTTCCAATTGCATTTCCGATGGCTTTTAGCGAGGAGAGATTCCAGAGATGCAAGGGTAGGCTTGGCAATCTCACCCAAACTGGTGCTGAGGTTATTACTGCTGTAGAGGGATCGAATGATGGGTTCCATGGCTTCATGAATAGGCCTGATTTTTCCCAAAACCAAGGGCCGGAATCTAGAATACATTGTCTGCTTTCAGGATTTTCAAAATCTACTATAAAGAAACCTCTAGCACATGGGTAGATATTAATTTCATCAGAAATGATAGGCTTCCATACCTCCGAGATCCAATTGTGGAGTGCTATCAGCCGCGGCCAAAAACCATTGAACCGGCAAATTAGGGCACTTTCGGAGAACTTCAAAGCTTCATCGAGTGAGTCCTGGACCACTTGGATAGTCGGAGCTGGGGCTTCACTCACGATATGGGCAGGAGATTGTCCTTCAGAGGCAGATGAGCCACCAGTTATTTTTGCGAAGCTCGGAGCCATATTTTACGCAGATCTGCACCAGATCGAAAGCAAGGAAGGCTCTGCCACGCTACAGATCTGAAGAGGAACCGCAGCTCAAACCGCTAGATCCCTTCACGTTGCATCCATTAATATGTCGCTGTCGATCAAGGAAGGATTGCTGGGGTTCTGCCGAACAAGGATCGCGATATCTCTGTTGCATATATTGATCTCTATGCGGGCAATCTCTGATAACGGCGACGAGTCAATGAGACAGGAGATGCTGTTGGCCCTTCTCGAATAATTTGTTCGAAAACTCGCACTGCCCGCGAAATGTCTTTCGAAATCCCTTAAGTCAATTTAACTACACATGGCAACTGATTATAACCTTTTTACTTCTTTTTCAACTGTGGAGAATCCGCAGATTAGAGAGAATTTCGAAGTCTCTTTGAGTGAGCCCTGGACCACTCAGTTATTTTCGCAAAACCGAGGAAGGGGGCCGAAATTTGGGCTCTGAGACAGCCTGAATCAATGGCACAAACGCTCTAGTTAACCACAGATTTGGAGCCACAGAATTTGGAGGCGATCTGGAGCGATCGCACAAGAGGCGAACTGGAGCCGCAGGAGATAGCGATCTGGAGCCGCAGAAGATCGGAAACCGCAGGAGATAGCGATAATGACTGTGTTTATTTATTTATTTATTTATTTATTATATTGACCCTAAACATTACATGGTTATGGCAAAAAGGACATTACGATTATTAACCTATTGCATATGATTTGTAAGCACAAAGATAAGAACAATTACCGTAATCATATGAAACATAATAATTTGGGCTTTAAGTACTTGATACATTACACGAATATTTTAGGGATACGATAATGAATCTCGGACATTAATATTTATTTACCGAGAGTTTAATTGCATTGGGTACGTGGCTGGGCCAGGCGCTAAAGGGTACAGGCCTTAGCCTCGATTCCTGGCATGGAGCACATGCGTATTTACTCTCTGGTGTCCGGGGCTTGCTAGCTTCCTGAAGGCTTCCCATCTGTCCATATCCAAACGTTACTCCTCGGGATCTGAATCCTCCATCAACGGTTCTCTATGGCTGGCTGGATGGAATGGTCCACACGTTCCCTGACATTCTTTTCTCGAAAGAGTGGTTTCATTTGGTGGTTGTTTCACTTCGAGGGTTTATGGTTCTGCTCTGCTCTTGGGTATTGGCTTCTGCCTGCAGAGTAGGTTCTCCAAGCTACTCATTCCTCATTCTGGCATCATGATAATACGCAGAGGGTTCTGAAACTACTTCAACATTCTGGAACGCAGACGACAGAGGCAGGGCATGCTTGCATACTTTCCACAAGTAAAATATTTAAGGTTTTATCCATAAATTCTCTTGGTTTTAACAGAGTTAATGTCATGTTTGCAAGCTTCGATTGCTCCACGGATTCTAACACAATCTCTTTGTCATGGTGCAAGGCAAAGATTTCCGAGACACGAGTTTGATTTGGGACTACGAAAAATTCTTCTAGCAGCTTCAATGTTTGCGTCCATTCCGAGTATTCTGACTTACTTCAGATCTATTATAAGTCCGGGTTGTTTAAGACGAGGCTCTCAAGTTTACAATACTGTATTAGTTATTTAAATGGAAATTTCGAAGACGCAGGGGTCGAAATTCCATGGTTAGATTTTGTTTGCACGAAATTTTTGTTTAAGGCTTAGATGAACCTTACGGCTCCGACTGAATGTGAGGGATTTTGGCACTTGTGCAAGCCAACCGCCTTTAGTAGTATTCTACATGTATTTGGACTATTAAATTTGTATGAATGAAACTCTTTTATGGTATTACTTCGGAGACGAGGGTTTTCTCGTTCTAAATGCAAGGTTTCAAATCATTTTGTTGAAAGTTACCTTTCATATATTACACAGAATATTTACTTTACTTTAGCGCTCTATACAGAGCTTTATTATGACTTAGAGTTTAACGCTCATTCTGTTCTACACTGCTTCAATTATGAATTTCGTAAATTATTTTTGTTTGTTTTTAAAAAAGGCAAAGATTTCTTGAGAGATCCTTTAGAAATGATAGGGTTTTTGCTATCTGGTTAGGACTGTAACTCCTTATTTATTTGTGAGTTAAAGTTTCTCTTGACGAGCCTCATAAATGGGTAATTATATGGGCTCATTTTACCTCCAAACCTAGTCAAATCAACCATTCTCTTAGCTTATTGTATGATTTTCTAATTATATTTATGCTTATAGAGTGAGTTGAGTTAGTTATGATGCCATGTGATCTAATATATGTTCAATGCAGATTATTGATGAATTTTGTGGTCAAAATCAAGGATCTAGTGGACAAACGGCAGCGATAACTCAAAGTGGACAAAGGAGAGGACTTATAGGAGGGAGAGCACAAGCAGCCAAATCATGTATTAGCAGGGAGCCGAGCAAGTGGAGGATGACTGATGACTATCTCGAGTTTTGGGAGCCAAGCCTCCCTGATTTTAAGGAAGCTGTTGGTAGCTTCATTTGTATAAGTAGAGAGGCCTAGGGCCTCACTAGGGTCGGATTTTTGTTGAAGTTTTGTTGTACTTTTGCTTATGTAAACTCTGCTCAACTTCGAGCTTATTATTTTGACAGTTTCATGTAATCTTGTTATTATTTTGGAAATAAAGATGGAATCCTTTTTGAGTTAGCACTGAGTTACCTCAGAGGGCTGAAGCTCTTGGGTTAAGGACCAATCCAAGCAGCCAAGCTCCTGTTTACTTGTATTTGTATCTTTTATTTCAGTTGTAGATTAGATTCCTGTGAGATGTATTTCTTTCATGGTTAAGCATAGGTTTATTTTGATGATTCAGTAGGTTGCTTCCATTTGTGCTTTCTATAGCAGGTTAAGTAGTGGTAGAGAAAAGATTTAAAAGGCTAGCAATAGTACCTTGGCCTCTCTTCCTCCCTTTGGGACCATGATTTGAGGCAAAGACCCTCTTGCTGCCCCAAAAACACAGATTTTCCTCATTCATAGGACTTCTAGTGTTTACAACTTTCTAGTTGGTTAATAGTTTAGTTTGCTTTGCTTCAGAACTTCTCCATCATATTCACTTCTTTATTTACCATAGTCTTCTTCCATGCTTTCCTTTCTTGCAGCAGTTATCAACATTTCCTTTCATAGATCATAGTTTAGATTAGTTTGATGCAAAACTCTGTTTTTCTAGATGCACTTATTTCATCGCTTGCTTCATCTCATTGGTTGACTGTCAGTTGTCTATGCAGCAGATATCTTCCCACAACAGATCAGCTTATCAGCCATCCCATCCTCCATCTGATCCATGCCCTACAGGTCGCCTAAGTCTCCCCTCAATTTTGCCTTAGTTTCTTGCATTTTCTATAAAATTCTTCGTCTCTCCTTGAGAAAATCCAATCATCTTACTCTCTCCTAACGATTCTTGGTAGAACCTAGGTGCCCTAACACTTCATTCCAACCTTCATCCACCTTTTTCACCCACTCTCACACCCTCAAACATCCAAAACTGCTCTCGGCCTCCTCCTGTAGGCCTCCTGTAGAATGTTGTTTTTCCTCCTGTAGATTTCTTGTGTCCTCCTGTAGATTTTCCTGTAGGCTTTCTTTTGAAGGCCGAGTGTGGGAAAAGCCTCCAGAAGGCCACCTGAGACCTCCTAGGACCCAACCACACCATCCTACATCCTCTCAAGCCCCAAAACCGCCTTTCAACACCACCTATTCACTGCCACATTCACAAACAATAAATCACATACATGTCAAATTCACATAAAAATACATAAAAATCCAAAAAGATGTTTTTTTTCTCATTTACTTCCAGAAATAGCTTAGTTAGATGTTGTTTACTTCTTTGAATAGATAGATGGCATTCTTTTCATGGTTTTCATAGTGCTTTTTGCAAAAGTAGGATTAGTTGGTTAAGTAGGATTTACTTGGTTTGCTTTACATTTCAGTCTTTCTCCTTTCTGCAATTAGAATAGCATCTATCTTTCTTTCCTTTCATCACATTTAGAGCTTCTTCTGGAATCCATAGAAGTTGGCTTGAGCTCCTAGTGATCTTGCGCCGGCAGACCAAGTGACAACCTGCAGTAAGAACTAGTACTTGTGCATACAGCACCGTCGCTTCCAAGTTTGTTACGAACTGTCGGGTTGATAAGAGTAAAGAAGGCAGCCCAGGAGTTGCAACATTATTGCTGCAATACTGGTGCTCACCATTCCTTTTGGTGCCGCTGCCGGGGAAGCATCAAAGTATTATGTGATTACTGCTTTCTTCTATTTTCTTCTTGCAACATTCTGCTAATAGTTTATTTAGTCCTTTCCTTTCCTTCAATCTACATTTCCTTGCTTTCCTTTTCAGTTCTGCAAATTTCATTTCAGCAAGAGTAGAATAGTCATTTCCTTTCCTTTTAAGTTCTGCATTTCCTTGCTTTCCTTTTCAATTTTGCAAATTTCATTTCAGCAAGTTCATTTCAGTTAGTTGCAACTTGTTTTGTTCAATCAATTTCAGTTTTGCAGGTACTATCAGTGTGGGGAAAAAACAATAACCAACCAAAAAGATTTCCTTTCATGCCTCATGGGAATAGAGGTAATTCACGAAAATTCTTGCTCAACACCCCCACTACTTCACACAGCCAACCTTCTCTCTTCTTCGATGGCTGTGATCAAGAAGAACCCTTAGGAGAACAACCTGACATATTTGAAGAACCTATAGGGGAAGAAGAAGAAAAAGACATTCCTTTGGAGCCAATGGTTGAACACAGAAATGCTAGGGGGAATGGAGAAAGAATAGAGGGTACCTTTCCCATTCGGGAGACCAATGAGGACACCAAAATGAAGAATATAAGCCCTTCCGCCCTACCTCATTTCCACGGTCTGACTACAGAAGATCCTGACACCTTTTTGTTTGAGTTTGTTGTTATTTTTTGAACCTATGACTATGCAGAAGATGAGAAAAAGTTGAAATTGTTCCCTTCTACTCTCAAGGATGCAGCCTTGCACTGGTTCATGGGATTACCTAGCAATAGCATCACAACTTGGGCTCAGATGCAGCAAGCCTTTAACAACAAGTATCGAGACTATTTTAGGTCAAAATATACTAAAGAAGAAATCTTTCGAATGAACATAGGAAGTGATGTGTCCTTGGAGGACTATGAAGAGAGGTTCCAACTCAGTTACAAAAGGACCGGGTGTACACTCGACCCTGAGTCTCTGAAGCTGGTCCTGCTCAGGGGAATTTGGGAAAACCTTTTAGACACCCTCCATCTACTGGCCAGGGAAGACATCTACCAGCTATCCTATGAGGACATAAAGACTGTTTTTAGAAACCATTCTAGAGCAGCCAGAAAGAAAGGTAGGGGGAGTCAACCCATAGCTAGTACCTCTTCCTCTAGCTCATCCATTAAAGGAGAAATTGGAAACATGCTAGAAGACTTCAAGAGTGAGATGCTGCAGACTCTTGTCATGTAAATGGATACCTTATATATCAAAAGGAAACAAGGGGAAGCAGAGAGGGCTTTGGCCATTTTTTTCCCTAGATGCAATAGGAGGCATCCTTGGAATGAATGCCCATTGAACTCTATAGAAGTTTGTTCAGTCTGTGAAGAAAATAATTCTACGGACAAGTGTCCTTCCTTACCCAGACTTAAAGTTGTATATCAGGGGGCTGAGGGAGTCACTGAACAACTCTATTACATAAACCAAAGGAGGCTGCATGGACCTAGACCATATCAGCAAGGAATGCAAGGGACATCTCAGGCATACTACAACCCTAACCAAGTCACTTCCATACCTTCTTGGGGGCCCCCTGCTCATCCTTCCTGGTCCACACCTCCTCCTTGGTCCTTCACATCTCCATATCATGCCCAACTAGCCACCCATTCATTTCAATCCTATACTTCGCTGTAGCCTCAGTGGAATGCATCTCATCAGGGGTAGGTCCCAATACAACTCTCCTCCCGCTCTTTTGCCTCCACCACCTGTCCAACCACAACCGTTACCTCCTGATCCACTAAAGCAACCCCAAATGCCTGCCCAGCCAAATCCGAACCTGAACAACAAACATGCTCAACAAGTATATAGTGGGGAACCATCATGCCCGACTTATGCTGTGGAGGTTCAAAAGGTGATGGATTGATGCATATATATTTGATATGATGTTGTTCATAGATCTAGTCTGAAAATTTATGAAACGTGGTCCTTGGGAGAAAAAAGGAGAAGGTCGTAGCCTTCTGTAGGTCGGTGCCTACATACTAGTAAACACATCAGCTAGTACAAGAGCTAGGGGGTTGTAGCTCCCTTCCAGTAGAAGTTGGAGAACAAGAAAATGTTGTAGACTTCTGCAGGTAGAAGCCTGCATACTGGTATAAGACTGCACCAATACAAAAACTGTAAACAGAATTTTCTTATTAAAAGAAGACAGAGACGATTACAACATGTGGTTTTCACCCACATTGGGTTTCCACCTTATATCTTGGTGTTCATGTGTGTTGCTTATGTGTGATTCTTTAATCTGTTTTTACTGCACTATCTAATGAATTCCTAATATACTGATTAAAGTTCAATACATGATAATTTGGGTAAATCAAAAGATCTCTGCATATACGTTGGTTGAATTAAGTACAATCGCGTATGCACGCTAGTTCACTGAGCTGAAGTAGCGTATACAAATCAGTTTTGAAAAATAAATTATTGATCTGATAATAACGATTCACCCCCCTCTCAGTATTATTTCCAACATGTGGAGGTTCCCTAGGGCTAGGAAATCGAATATGTAGTTCCTAGTTGGTTAGGTGGAAAATTTAGTTGGATAGGTTTTTGGGATCACATCAAGGAAAGCAACATCAACCTAACTTAGGACTCTACAAATTCCAAGGTACTCTTCTTGTTATTATCTAAGTTTATTTTACATCAATTCATAAATGTGCGTGTGTTATGTGTTATTTAAATGAATATTTTGTATATATGAAAATGGTAGAATTGAGTCCATTCAAATCAATTTTTTACATATTCAAAATTTTGAGACTATGTAAGTGGGCTTCACAGATTGATGTAATAATTTAAGATAATTTTTATCTTAAATTATTGCATCAATCTACATATTATGAGCTTTGACTCTCTCTCTCTCTCTCTCTCTCTCTCTCATAGAGAGAGAGAGAGAGAGAGAGAGAGAGAGAGAGAGATTTCTAATGCTTGAAATCTATAAATTGATCCATAAAATATTGTACGTTATAATGTTGTGTTGCATTCAATAGATAAAATGTCTTGGAATTTATAGAGTTCTTATGACATTTGGCATATTTTAGATCAATCCATGGCATGTGTAATGATTAATTTGTGGTGCCTTATTGCATTAGGTCAAGTGATATCACACTTTGATAAGAGCTACAAACATGTTGATTAAATGCTACCTTTCTGTGTCACATAACTACTAATCTAGCCAGAGTCTAATCTATATCTATTGCTAAATTGGTTGTCTTTGTTGTCCAAAACTAATGAATTAGTCATTATCACTCATATCATTTTTTTTTCACAATTCAGACATAAACATTGTCACCAAGCCCATAAGTGTTTGGGTTGTACTCATTTATATATATTTAAAACAATGACACTAAAGAGAAATGGTAATTCAGGAATGAACTCAAGTTTCATGCATTGACGCCCTAATGTAAGCCTATGGCTTTAATTTATATTGTTCATGAATGGATAATTTTAGTCTAGAATAATCAATTGTGGACCAAATCTTTTATTTCAAGGGGTCTTAATTTTTGCATTGATCATGGCTCTTTGGACTATATACTTCAAATTTTAGTGTCATTTTATGGATTTGGTGTTGATATAGTAATGACAAATGTGTCTTTTAGGAGATGAATCACCCATATTTTCTTTTCTCAAGACTTCCTCTCCTTGTGAATACTTCCTTTCCTTCGTCCACTGGTTTGTTGCGGCGTGGATAAAACTTCAAAATTAAGAGATTATAAAAAGTTAATGTAATATGTAGTGTTAAGCATAATCAAGGTTCAATTCTTAACCATTAATCAAACATCTCATACATACACTATAAACCACAAGATTATTATTTAAAGGATATATCTAAAATAAGAACGTTTTGAGACTCACTATTGTAAGTTATAGGCTTGGAATTTTTTTTCTCTTCTTATAAATCAAGGATCAACATTGATAGGTATGTTGTCCAAGACCATTTAATTACATAGATTATTCTACAACATCTAATCTATTCTTATATTGTTACATTAGTCATATCTATTCATATTCTAACTTTGAGAAATTAAATAGATGACACACGACTAATTGAATCTCTCTACTAATATCATTGAAAAAAAATTATTTGCAACATTAAAGGTTGAATATACAAATGTGATTATATCAATGATTAATCCACACCCTTTGAGATTCGACCCCCCTCCCCCCCCCGCCCCGCCCCGCCCCGTTTTTTTATTCTTGATGTGGTTTTGTAAGATTATTACATTAAACATTATATTCTAAAAGCCTAGGTGATACTAATGTGGAGGGTCTTCAATAATCTAAACTACATGGAATATATGTTTTGTACATGAATAATCTACAAATGTAACTTTATTAAAATAGAATGAGATTGAACCATGAGAATACCTAAAGTCTAATCTAAATTGTATATTTTTTAAATGACAATATTTTTTGATAACTTGATTCGACATATATGGATGTAGGTAAAGGAGGTTTAAAATTTTCCCTACAAATCATGTGATCAAGATTCCACATACTAGAAGATGTTTGTTTTAAAATAAAGTAGGTTTTGTGCTTTGTGGCATTAGGATTAGTCAAAGTTGGTTGGATTCTACCTTTCACATAAGAGTTAAAGGGTATTAAATTATTATTACTTGAGGAGAATCATCTAGCAATTGCATGGATATTAGATGAACTTGATTTGGAGGGGAATTTGGATTCTACCTTTCAGATAAGAATTAAGGGAATTAAATTATATTTAATTGGAGGAGAATCATCTAGCAAATGCATGGATATTAGATGAACTTGATTTGGAGAGGAATTTAATGCCAATTCAATCTTGAAGTATAAAAGCATTTTATTAAATATTTTGCAAGTAACATGAATATGTCAAGAGCTTTGGGAGAGGTTACTTTCTCATTCAAGATGGGAACTCAAACGCTAATCAATTTTATCATCTTCTTTGATTTTTCTGCACTCTAACCCTTAATCTCATGTCCCCTACACTTACACTTATTAGAATTGTACCAATTATTCATTAAATTGTCCCAATACATATCACTACTAATGGTGTTGTTAAATAGGTTATTTATTAATTATTCATTTATCATATAAAAAAAAAATCTCCTATCTTAAGGCATCAAGCATCCTTGTCACTAAAGTTTGAAGAATATGCTACTATTTGGCATCAAGAACCATGTTCATTTTTTTAAAAATATGATAGAATATGATTTGTTTGAATTAGTTTATGTGAAGTTCAAATTTCATGAGAGATTGAAAGTGAAAGCCGAGATTGAGAGTGAAAGCCACTTATAGAAAATAAAAACTATCCAATATCCTAATAATAATATTCTCTAAAGAGATAATAAAAAATGACAAAGACCTAAAATAGAACTCAACCTAATTTAAATTAAATATAGATATGATTGGTACGAATTACTATAGCCATACAACCTGGGCTGGATGGTAAACCCCCTCCACAAGTATCTTTCTGGTTTATATACCACCCGTGTGGGGAACCTCATCTACGACGTGCGTTTTTCTCTTTTATATATAAAAATGATAAAGACATAAAATAGAAATCAACCTAATTTAAATTAAATAAATAAATAAATTAAATTAATAAATAAATAAAATAAAGATATGATTGGTACGAATTACTCTAGCCATACAACTTGGGCTGGATGGTAAACCCCATCCACGCGTATCTTTCTGGTTTATATACCACCCGTGTGGGGAACCCAATCTACGACGTGCGTTGTGCGTTTTTCACTTTTATATATATATATATATGTAACTTCTTGTGTTATATATTGTTAGACGCAAGTATATAGACTAGTATTTCTCTTTTCTCTGCACGGTTACCGATTGAGTTCGTTTGCATATACTGGTATCTCTCTTTTCTCTTCACAGTTTCCGATTGACCTTGTCTGCATATAGTCGGTCTCAATGGATATTGGATGGGTTTCATGGTATTCTGTGCTGGGCATCACCTCCGCCATTGTATTCTTGGTGTTAGATGTGTGGAGGAGGAGGACTTATGGCAGGCTTCCTCCCGGGCCTCCGGGATGGCCTCCTGTGGAAAACCTGTTGCAGTTGGGTAACAAGCCCAACGAATCTCTCTTCCACCTCGCTACCAGATATGGGCCTCTTATGTGTGTCTCTCTCGGAATGAAAACTACAGTGGTGGTCTCCTCTCCTGCAATGGCGAAGGATGTTCTCAAGACCCATGACGATGTCCTTGCAAGCCGAACTGTGATACAATCAATCAAGTATGTTTCCCACGACAAATCCTCATTAGTCTGGGCTCAATGTGGATCTCACTGGCGTGTGCTCAGAAGAGTATCCAATACGGAGCTATTCAGTGTCAAGAGGATAGAGACCCTGCAACATTTAAGGAGAGAACAAGTGTTGCGGACGATCCAGCAAATTATGCAGGAAGTTATAAAAGGGAAAAGTATAAATATCGAAGATACTATGGCCCACTCTGCCGTTAATCTGCTAGGCAACATGGCGTTTGGTAAAGACACGCTGGCTTCCCGAGCTCCAGCCTTCCGAGAGTTCAAAGAAAGTATTTCGAAAATGATCGACAATGCAACAGCTCCCAATTTGACATATTATTTCCCCTTTCTTCAGTGTTGGATCCTCAGGGTGTTGGACGCAACACGAAAATCTACTTGGAAAGAGTATGGAGTATTCTAGAGAAATTCATAGAGGACCGCCTCGCCAAAAGAGGCAAAACGATGGACGAGAATGATGGTCCCAAGGATCTGTTGGACGTTCTGTTGGACATGAGAAGCGATGAATTCAGTCTCATCGATATCAGAGGCTACTTAATTGTAACTCCTTTTATTATCGCTGGTCGGTTTAGATGGTATCATGTTTTAACACTACTTGGACGTTACTACAGCCATTAATACTGCCAAAGTCAATTCCTCTGTTGCTTATTTGGTTGTTGCAGGACATATTTGGGGCTGGAAGTGACACCACCGCTAAGACAATGGAGTGGGCGATGGCAGAACTCATATGCAATCCCGATAAAATGAAACGAGCCCAGGCGGAGTTGGATGCAGTAGTTGGCCGTAACCGAAGGGTAGACGGAAGTGACACCGACCGTCTTCCTTACCTTTGCGCAGTGGTAAAGGAAGTGTCCGACTGCACCCGGTAGCTCCTCTGCTCGTCCCACATAGAGCCGCTAGCAGTTGTGAAATTGGGGGATACCTGATACCCAAAGACACCCAAATATTCGTCAACGTATGAGCCATCGGAAGGGACCCTTCCATATGGAATGAGCCTTCGAAGTTTGTGCCGGAGAGATTTCTGGATAGTAGTTTGGTTGAAAAGTGCGGTTGGCGGTCTGGGTGAGGGCGTGCCCGCCCAACTCGGGCAAGGAACTCTGTTGGCTACACAAAGGTGTTGCCGGTTGTCAAATTGGCTAAGTATGAAACTTGGTGTTTCCCAAGTATAATTGTAAATATTGTAAAGTTGTATAATATATTGAAATTGGTCAGAGTTATTGTTCAGGGAGTTGCCCCTCCCTTTATACTTTGCAATTGTGTTCTTCTTGTATAATTGCTATGGATAATGAATGTTTGGGCGTTCATTAGTATAAAGGAACAATAATAATACTTGGTTGAGAAAAACAAACTAATTAGACAAATGGTTAGGTGTAGTCCATGAACGTAAGTATTGGTGAAAAGAAAGTGTTTGGTGGTGCCGCACCTCGCCATAAGTGGTTGAAAGACTACCGCAGGTGTGGGGGCATGACAGTTGGTGTGAGAGCTAGTGCTGGTGAACAGGTGCTGGTGTTGAAGATTGAAGCTGATTCAGGGGTGAAGAAGCTTGACAGTTGGTGACAGTGAAAACAGATACTTGCAGGTGAAGGATGCTGGTTTCACATTCAAGTGGAACAAGCGCTGGTTCATGTTTTGCAGGGAACTTGGAGAAGACTGAAAGGCAAAGATGGTGGATGAATCTACGACCGGTGAATCTAGCCATAATGCAGGTGAAATCTTCCGGTACAAAGTGTTGGAATAGATGGATCGATGGAGTTCTAACTGGGTTTCGATGAATGCTGAGAACATGAAGATTCGAGAAGGTTGTTCGAAACTAAGGAAAGAACTTGAAAAACTCAAAAGCCAATGCGGAAGTATGATAGATGGTGAACTCAAGGAACTTGATGAGGAGATCCGACAAAGTGGTCTTGGTCTTCAAGAGCTCTTGGATGAAAGAGCCTGATTAAGGAAGAAAAGTGCCATGGTGGAAGCCGAAGTCAAGCAAATTGAGGAGGAGATAAAGAAAAAGCTTCTTGGTAAGAAGGTTGTTGTAATTGAGTAGGAAGAGCTCGACTACATTGACAGGCTGGGAACTCACTACTGAGACAATGTAACGGATGTTCGGAAGCTTAGTTCTATGAACGTAGTCAATGGACACTTGGTTGGTGCACTTGAGAAAAATGTGATGGAGGACAAGCTTGATGGAAAACAAGCTGGACCAAGATCGAATTGTTTAGAAGAGCCAAGCAAGGAAGTAAAGTACCTTAGGAGGAATGTCAAGTTGGAGCACAAGCCAATTGACACTTCTAAGGCCGAATTCTTGAAGAAGGTTGTTGATGTGAGACACAAGATAAAGCCGACAGAAGGAGGTGATGCCTTGAAGTTGAGTTTTGTGCAGGTGACCGTGAAGGGCAGGAGATTTGCAGCTTTGGTGGATACGAGGGCTACTCATAGCTTCTTAAGCAAGAAAGTAGCAAATTCTTTTGGGAAGAAAGCAAAGATGGAGAGGGAATGGAGTGCTTTCAAAGAAGTCAACTCTACCATGAAAGCTGTTACTGGTGTGATGGAAAACACTCAGGTGAGAGTGGGATCGTGGTTTGGAAAGTTGGACTTGAGGATCGTGGACATGGATGATCATTCTATGGTGCTGGGGCAAGATTTCATGAGGCTTGCACAAGCCATACCAATGGTGGACCGGGACATTCTCTTGATCACAGCTGAAGGAAGAACTATGTTGGTTTCGATGAATAGAAGGAGTTGCTTGGGGTATAGACCGAGGATGAATTCTATGACTTTGTATCCCAAAGATCTGAATGTGAAGCATGAGGATGTGGAGCAAAGAGGACTTGGGAGTATGACTCAAACAACGAAGGAAGGGAAGTTGATTGACTTCGTTGCAAGAGCGAGGAAGAATGAAGTAAGTGGGAGATCAATCTCATGAACCTTGAAGCACTTGACAGAGACATCTTCTACTGATGATCTTCACAATGGAGTTGCGGAAGAAGGGAGTCCGAGTACTACTTCAGAAGCAGTGGTTGGAGAGGATTATGAAGGTAGAGATCCGGCTGGTATAGTGGATTTTTGCAGGTATGCTATGGGCATATATGACTTTCAGTTGACGAAAGCCAAGCTTGGAGAGCTTGGGTGTACATGTGAGGAGATTGAGGCTGTGCACAGATACTTGAGGACACAACATCAATCTGATACATGGGTGGATGAGAGTCAGGGAGGAAACTTCCTGGCCCTCCTTTCTCTATAGACAACCTTGGAGATGGGTTGGTGTAGGGACCTTGATTGGAAGGGGCTGCACCACCTTAGCAAGGGGCCTTGGGAGGAGGCTTCTTTATGACAAATTGCAGACTTGGATGCAGATGACCAGATGTTGGGATGGAGTCTACATGGGTTGGACATCATGGACAACTAGAGTCATGGACATCAGGTTGGAAATATGGAGCATGACAGTTATGCAGGGACATTATGCAAGAGCATGTGTAGAGGTGTCATTCATGGACATTCTATGGGGAGTGCCAAAGCAAAGGATGTTGTGCAGATGTTGTTATGACATGGAGATGTATGAGCCAGTGGAGAGGTTGTACACTCTTGTGCAACAAGGCCATGGGTTGAACATGTTGTAGATGGGATGGAGATTCCATGGACCTGAGCATGGGAATTGGACAAATTCTTGATGAGTGCGAGATGTAGCAGAAGTCAGGGAAAGACTGATGGTGGCATAAGGATGTGCATTATTGTGGTTTGGGCGTATGGTTGGATTAGCTACCCAACTAGTTCGAGTCATGAGGGGTACCAATGTGCGGAGATGTGCCAGTATTGGATTTATAATGACAACAATGTGCAAAATTAGTTCTACACTAGGCGAGACTACGAGATGAGGACGAGACATGATGGAGATGGTGGTTCTGCATATGTTGTAGGGATGTTTGCAGTATGTGGAGGAGTTTATATCATGGATAAGACTGTTCGAATATAAAAATCTTGATAACAGGATGGTTACCAGGATGGCATATTGTCGAGGACGACAATGAATTCATGTGGAGGAGGATGTAAGGACCTGTGGTCCGGTTGACTCCCTCCATGCGAAGTGCGAGTAGCTAAGTCCAAAATCTGCGAAGTTACAAGTGAAAAATGTGCATAGGTGGATGAGCGATGGTTGATATATAGCGTGGGGATGAGTTACATAGCCCACAGGCCGACCTCGTATGCAAAGGAAGATTGGGCGATGGATTGTTGGCCGACCAACAATGAAGACAAGTTTGCAAAGATATGAGGGTGTCGGTTCACGTGGTGGACGAGTCGGTTGGGCAGCTCGACTCGCCCAACTGCCCGTATAAGTATAGTGATGTGTTGGAGCGAAAGGCATCGAACATTCGAATGTGGATCATTCGATCATCGCAAGGAAAGGTGCAAAGGAGGTGTAGGAAGCCGCAGCACTTATGCGCCCGCTCTTGGGCAGCGCTACATGGTGAAATGCACAAGTCTTGGTTATTGGGTGAAGGCGTGGGCGTGGGTCGCACGAAGGCGCCTGCCCACCGTTTGGAGGATACATGGGTGGAGCCTTGGGTGAAGGCACCCGTCGTGCAGGGTGAACGCGGTGAAGTCTCGGGTGAGGTCGCTGCTGGTCTTGGTTGGCATTTTGGTTGAAGGCTCGGGTAGGCACGGTGCGTGAGAGCGCCCGCCCGCCGGTTGGAGAGTTGGGTGGAGAGTGCGGTGAGGCGCTCGCCCAACGATCGTAGAAGCGGGTGGAGGGTGCATGAAGGCGCCTGCCCGCCGAGTGAACGAAGTGTTGCCGGGTGAACGAAGACACGACACGAAGTTCGGTTGAGGAGTGCGGTTGGCGGTCCGTGTGAGGGCGCGCCCGCCCAACTCGGGCAAGGAACTCGGTTGGCTACACGAAGGTGTTGCCTGTTGTAAAATTGGCTAAGTATGAAACTTGGTGTTTCCCAAGTATACTTGTAAATATTGTAAAGTTGTATAATATATTGAAATTGGGTAGACTCATTGTTCAGGGAGTTGCCCCTCCCTTTATACTGTGCAATTGTGTTCTTCATGTATAATTGCTGTGGATAATGAATGTGTATGGGTGTTCATTAGTATAAAGGAACAATAATAATACTTGGTTGAGAAAAACAAACTAAGTAGACAAATGGTTAGGCGTAGTCCATGAACATAAGTATTGGTGAAAAGAAAGTGTTCGGTGGTGCCGCACCTCGCCATAAGCGGTTGAAATACTACCGGAGGTGTGGGGGCATGACAGGGCACCTCCCAAGGGCATGAATGCAGAGCACGAGGACATGAGTAAGAAGTTTGTGTTGATCCTGCAAAAGGCAGTGCCCTTGGAATCAATTGCTACGCCACACCTGCCACCGGATGTCTACTAACTTCTTATTTCCAAGTACTGTTTAATGCAGGGATGATAACTAGACTCTGTTTTCATAAGGTTTTCAAGTTACTAAGTCCATTTGGTAGAAAGAAATGTAGATATTCCTTTCAAATTCACATCTCAGGGTTGAAATTTGGTTTATTATGTGCCCGTCCACTTCATTTTTTTAATTAAAATATCCTTTACAGATTCATATTGATACCATAGTTGAAAATTAGTTAGGATGGGTGTCCAGATTATATGTCTGTACAAATTTATATCCATTTTTTTTTGTGGACGGTAATCCATTTTTTTTAAATATCCTATTTAGACTCTTATTCTTATTGATTCCCCGGTTTAAATTTATACAGAATGGATGCCTTTAATCATAGCTCCATACAAATTTTGTAGTCACTCTTTTTTCTTTTTCTTTTATACAAGCTTACGCCAAAGTATATTGTAATTAGTTTAAATAAAAATATTTTGACTTTTAATTAATTTGTAAATTTCATGTATATTGTAATTAGTTTAAATAAAAATATTTTGACTTTTAATTAATTTGTAAATTTCATGTTTTTATTAAAATTTTGATAAAATTAAATATTTATTTATTTTTGTAGAAATTGAAAATTATTTTTTGAATATTTTAAATTTGAATTTTTAATTTTTTATATTAGTGGGTGAGTAATTTTATATCTTTTAAAATCAAATTTTCAGAATTAAAATTGCTTAAAAAATCAAAAACAAAAAAGCTTTCTAATTGTCTTCATAAATTAATTATCCACGTTTTTTTCCCAAATTTATGGATTTTTCCCATAATTAATATTTTCTTAAAAAAAAGGTTAGCATATTATGCCCATTTAAAAAGCAAAAGCAACATATTACACTGTTTTTTTACCTTGTTGATATTCCTTCATATTTTTCTTTTGCTAATGTTTATTATTGAATGGACTTGATTCAATCATTTTCCTCAATAAACCTTACCTATATGATATATTTTCACAATTTAATTTTAAATCGTGATACAATATAAAAAATAAAATTTAAGTCAATAGTACAATAAATAAGGTTTTCTCTTTTGTCTTCAAAATTTTAATCATAACTTAAAAAAAAAAATTAGGAATCTTTTGCACTAACACTTAAACTAAGTCTTTGTGTCAGTAAATTTTTTATTTTAATAAACAGACATTGCAATTTTTATATTAGATATTTTATTACATATGGATTTTTTGCCATGGGATTATGATGATAGGAGATGCTTCATATTAATTTGATTTTTTGGACAAAAATTCTACCATAGATTATTTATTTGCCATTGAATTATGATGAGTTTAATTTCAATGTTAAATAAATAGTTCATTACAATAATTATTTTTAAAAAAAATTATTTATTTTATTTATATAGTATATATACATTACTTAATATAAAGATACTAGATATCATAATTTTTCCTCCTTATTTGGTCTCATAAGTTAAAGATGGAATAAAATGTGCACAACCACATTTCAATAAATTCTTAACTTTTTGTACCAAAAGATGATGTTGGGACTAATGTTTCATCCAAAATTATCTATGCACCTATCTCTATTTTGCTCCAAGGTCATCTAGTCCATTAATTACTTTTGTTACTTCCTTGCAAATTACACTTGTTTAGTTTTATTTTAATATTTTTCAAATTATATAAATATGGTTCATTTTGTAATAGAACTTCTATAATTGGTATTTAATTATCTATATCTTCAAAGTAGTTACACATTTTTTCCTTTTCAATAATTAGATTGATTAATTGAAAAAATGTAATATGTCCTATGAAATGAGTTATGTTTTTTTAGACATGTGGTATTGATAACCCATGTATTGAATATTTACATGTTAACACTCTCCATGATAAATTGGGGGTGAATCTCCACGATTAAAAATATTGTTAAGAAAATGTGTATGTATGTATAAATTATATATTAATTCTTTTTATAATCAGGTGTTGCATGGTAAGGTAGTCCCTACCATACAAATTTACAAAAAAAAAATATTAATTTTCAGAAAAATATTACTTAATTATTAACTTGAATCAAGTGATTACAAAAATATTTAATTCAATTTATGCATGAAGTTACATGAATTGAATATTTATGACCTTATCTTAGTGATTTTTGTGTAATTGATTTACACATAACTCAAAAATATATTATTTTAGCTTAACCCAAATATTTACAAAATCATTTAATTCAATTTATATATCAAGTTGTATTAATTGAATCTTTATGATCTTATTTTAATGATTTTGTATAATTGATTTAAACATCACCATCAACATAAACTTAAACCTGAATTTACAATTAATTATCTTTATAAAAACATTCAAATACGAATATATGCTATTAATTATATCCAAAACAACATAACAAAAGAAATGATACCTTTATGATTTTTTAATATATTTTATGATTTATTAATAATTTATGTAAACAGTTAAAAAAATGTAATAGTTAAAATTTAAAAATATATTTATAATATTAATAAATCAAAAAGTGTATAAATAAAAAAGTTGAATTATAAGCCAAAACAAATACAGAATTAAAAATATAGTATTGAACAACTCAATAACAAATAGGATAAACTCTGATACAGCTCAAAAAAATATAATTTTGAGCGACTCATCATTGATATTTTTCTGATAAGTGTGAACAATTAAATTCCAAAGCAATTGTAAGCCACTGTTGTTTTTCATATACCATAACAAATACGATGAATCGTTACTCCAAACAAAAATAAATATTGAATTACAAACAAAACACAAATGCCAATACTATACCAGGCATTTGGTACAGAGCATGGAAGTTCTGTTTCACAAGACATTCATGCTTGTAAATTTGTAAATTCACCACAGTAAATACAATAATCTATCTGCGAAATTATAAAAAGTTGTACCCTCCACAGAACAGATAAAGTTAGAAATCAATCGTCATATATTTACTAATGTCTGCACAACATTTTACCATCACTAAAATGACGCAAAACACTCTACTTTCTTCCATTAAATCTTTCTACCATTAAATATTTTGAGCAGAAGAGATTCTCGTTTCCAGCATTCCTTTCCCACTCATTATTTGGATCAAAAGCAAGTTGGAACCTGTAAGCTTATTCAAACCAACATTAACTAAACTATTCATTTTTCCATGAGAGCCGGTTTGTTGTTGCGTCAATTTTAAGTATGCGGTTCATTTTTTCTATGTGAAAGATTTTTTACAATCTAATGGAAATTAGGATAACCATATCAGAAAATGTTGTTAGCTCAACATCATTGTTGCTATGTACTTTTATTATTTGATTATTTTTTATAAAAATGAAAAGATAAACATAAATGCAACATACTTACTATTTGAAATTAAAAGATTTATAGATGTAATGTACTTAATATTTGAAATTTTATTGGTTGTAGTAAAGAATATTAAACAAATATATTAACCTATCGAACATTAAAATAAATAAATATTTTTTATATTTTATTTATTTATATAAATAAATAAATAATATTAAGTGTATAGACCTTTTGAATAATAAATTGATGATGATGATAATGATGATGATGGTGGTTAACGTCCGCTGAGACCAAACATTGGTCTATCGGACCTAAAGAAACAAATTATTTATTTTGATTTAAGATTTTATTTCTATGCTCAAAAAGCTTGGAGAGAAGCCTCCTGAGCTTACTATAATTTTGACATTGTAAAAGGTTAGGAAGGTTAGTATTGTAACAAAGATTGTGAAACTGAGATCTAATGTGGTTGTACGCGGGGCACTCTAAGAGGAAGTGGTTTTCATCCTCGATGTTCCTATTCTCACATATATATATGGCAGATCCTTTCCATCCATGGCGTTTTAGGAACTGCCCAACGCCCTGTTTCACTATGGAGCTCATGAGAATTCGTTCTAATCTTTGCTATATTAATTTTCTTCTTTGAGCTAGTTAAAATAGAGAGATACTTTTGATCTTCTAGGGTGGGGTTGATGACCTTCTTATAATAACTTAATTTTCTTTTAGCCGCTAAATCTTTCTCACGCCACATTTTTTCTTTGAACTTAGAAGTAACAATATCTTTAATGTTATTTATGTTTTGCAATGCATCATTCTCGTTGGTCTCCCAATAGTTTAACCAGGCCCATGTGTCTTTATGCCACCCCCGATTGAGCCTTAGGTGGTTTTGGCTAGAATTTAAAGCTAACTTAGGAAGTCTATGATCGTCTATGTTATGGAGTTTGTGCTTGTACAACAAAAACCTAATCATAGCTAGGCTCTCAATAGGGGAAAGCCCTGCTTCTATAAGGAGAATAGGATAGGGTGTATTACTTTTAATTTTCAGGCTATAAGCTATAAAATGTTTCTGGATTTGCTCAATCTTTCTCCATGACTCTCTGGAGATGCTGCAACCCCAAACCTTACAGCTATATAAGATAACAGGAGTGACTAAAGTTTCAAAGAGGAACTTCTTTTTATCCCACATTACAAGGTTTGCTGTTTTACAATTATTTTCAAGACCAAAATAAGCTTCCCACCCCCCATTAATCCTTTTCTCAATGCTATGGTTCCAGTTGAGCTTGTGATGAATATCAATTCCTAGATACTTGTAAGAATACACTTCCTCCAAGTTATTATTGTCATACATAAAATTAGCGTAAGTTTCCTTCTTGGATTTGATAATCATAACTTTTGTTTTGTCAATGTTAACAGTGATACCCATGGTAGAGCAGAAATCCTTAAGAAGCTTGAGAAAAGGATTAATATATTAAACATATAAATAAATAAATATTTCAATCATTTTATTTATTTATATAAATAAATAAAAAATGTTAAGGTATGTAGAATTTTTAAATAATAAATTTATGATTAATTTTTCAAAATAGTAATAAAAAACCATTAATAAATTGGTCGGATTTTGATTGCTTTCCAATAAAAAAGCAAGCATACAAATCACATAATTATATTTAATTTTACAAATTAAACAAATTTGATGTTCAAATTAAACCACTTAAATTCACATATCTTTGTAGTGCATTAAATCCAATAAGACATCCATGCTTTAACATATTAGGTAATGTTAATTTAACAAGCTGCAATATTGTTAATTTAACCAGTTGCAAGTAACTCATTTCACGTTATAATTTTGTTTTGAAAAAAAAGACTACATAGTAGCTACTACTTGGAGCTTAGTTTAAATATAGATTAATTAAACTAAAAATAATAAACATAAAAATAAAACAACTAATAAAATATTGTATTGTTGAATGCCATAAAAAAAAGTTAAGAAATATGATAAACCAATATTGTTTATATTAACATAGCTACACTTTAATATATATATTTATTATATATGTTGTGTGTGTTTTATATGATGATGATGATGATCATGGTGATTAACGTCCACTGATACCAAATTGGTCTATCAGACCTATAATTTTCTTAGTTCTTAATTGTCTGACTTGATGTCTTTCTTGGCCACATTGGTGCTGTAGCTTTCTTTTTTTTCTCTACGGTCTTCCAACTTCCTTTATCTTGCATCTCCTTCATCTCTTCTGGTTCTTGGGGCATTGGTGTCTTAGCTTCGTGATCTGTTGTGTTCGTCCTTTTGAAGATAGTCAAGAAGAATTTTGGTCTTGGAGATCTTCTTCGCTGTTAAATGAAGATTTATTTTGTGCGGTATTCGAATCTTCATAACTGTTGATGCTTCAGGGGTTGTCGAGTTCACTTCTTTGCTGTTGGGTAGGGCTTTCCCCCTGCTTGTCTTGAGAGTTGTTTCTTTCTTGCCCGATTTCTTGCGATTCAGAGTTTTCTAGAGAGTATTCTTCCTTGATGACATTGTAATGTTCTTTTTGTGCTCCTTCCCACCATGTAGATCTGTGGTGATTCTTTCTAGCAGAATTTTCCTAGGAGGTTTTTGGGCAATTTTTGGCTAGATAGTCTGTCTCAAAGCAGGATTGACATCTAAAGAGGACACTTTCATAATCGAGTTTCTGGTTCCACACATAGTCATTACTTGTTAGGTTTATTTCAGTTGGGAATCTGGCGCTGAAGTCCATTTCCACACAGATGCATGCATAGGTGGTTCTGGCATATTCCTCTGTTTTTGGGCACCTGTAATAAAATTTCCCAATTGCATTTCCAATGGCTTTTAGCGAGGAGAAATTCCAAAGATGCAAGGGTAGGTTTGGCAATCTCACCCAAACTGGTGTTGAGGTTATGATTGTTGTTGAGGGATCGAATGATGGGTTCCATGGCTTCATGAATAGGTCTGAATTTTCCCAAAACCAAGGGCCAGAATCTAGAATGCATTGTTTACTTTCAGGGTTTTCAAAATCTACTATAAAGAAACCCCTAGCACAGGGGTAGATATTAATTTCCTTAGAAATGACAGGCTTCCATACCTTCGAGATCCAACTGTGGAGAGCTGTCAGCCACAGCCAAAAAACATTGAATTAACAGATTAGGGCAGTTTCAGAAAACTTTAAAGCCTCATCGAGTGAGGCCTGGACCACCTGGACAGTGGGATCTGGGGCTTCACTAACAATATGGGCAGGAGCTTGCCCCCCAGAGGCGGATGGAACTAAGCCAGCAGCTATCTTCATGAATCTGGGAACTATCTGGATCAAGGCCGATCGATGATTCCAAAGCTTATGTATGCCCCTACGGAAGAATGAAAAAGCCCTGCAGAAGAATGCGATTTAAAGAAAAAGAGATTTGATTTGCAAAAATTTCTCGCACCCAAGCGCCGGAAGTTCGATTTCTTTCACGGCAAGCAAACGACAGAGCAGGATCTGCCTCCTGCAAATAGCGGGTCGCTGCGACGACAGTTTCAGAAAATAAAATAGAAACCCTATAGATCTGAAAACCTGTACACGGTCAACCCAAAGCGCGAGGGTTCAAGTTGCACGCCCTGCTCTCGCATCGATCTTTAGATAAAACACGTATTCAGAACCCTAGCAGGCACCCGATCTGGAAGACATGAGGGCTCCAGGTTCGATCTTAAATAGATCCTGCAGAAAAGGGTAAAATCTCGCACTCTTTGCACTCAGGAAAAGGAAATAAAGATAAAAGCAGGAGAAACCCTCAACAACAGCAGGAGAAACCCTCTCACTATGGCAACAGGAGAAACCCTCTTTGGGCTCTTCGTTTGTGATTGGGGTTCGATCTGAGACCTCGCACCTAAGCGCCGGAAGTTCGATTTCTTTCACGGCAGAAGGAGAAACCCTGAGCAGCAGCAGGAGAAACCCTCTCACTGTGGCAGCAGGAGAAAATATGTTTTTAATATAATAAAAAGTTAATTTAAATTAAAAATATAGAGAATTATATGTCATGAAGAAAAAAAAAAGTTAAATAAAAATGAAATAAAATAAAAATAAAAAATTAGCAACTAATAGAAATGGAAGTTACTATAAAACCTATAATAAGACTTCAACCAATTACCTTATAAATAAATAAAATTAAATAATAATAAAAAATGAATTTCAAATGTTAAATTGTGGATAATTAACATAAATTTTTGGTGAAAAGCAAACTAATATGCAATAAAAAATGAATGACTAATACCATACAACAGATATAATAATGAAAATAATGAAATATTTGGAAATGTAAGTTACCATTATTAAGTTCAAGATTTTGGATGTATCACAAATTTTTGATGTATTAAATCTATTTCAATGATTAAAAAATGATTCATCTAAAAATAAATAAAAAAATTGAAAATTTTCTCACCTAATGAAATTGTGGCCTAAATAAATAAAGCCATTTCATTAATTTCTTTGTTTTATTACGGTTTGAATAAATCTTACCTGAAAAGCAGGTGAATTCTCTGCATTTTTCAATGCTGAGCAGATGCAGTCTCCTTTGCCTTATGCACCATGACATTGACATTGCAAGTCCGTTACAATTCCAAGTTGCACTCGTCAGACACTAGATGTCACGCCCCTACACTGGCGGTAATCTTCCAACCGCACTATAGGAGGTGCGGCACCACCGACCACTTTCTTTTCAGCAATACTTGCGATCGTGGACTATGCCTACTTTCAATGCTTAGTTTGTTTTCTTCTTTACCAAGTATATGTTTTCCTTTATACATAGTGAAAAACATTAACATTCACCATAAATAACATTAACACATAAATGCACAACAATATAAAGGCAGGGGCAACTCCCTATAATGAGTCTGCCCAAAATATCAATATATATAAGTTACAATCTTGGAGGAAACCCCAAATTTACACTTAGCCAAATTTTACATTCATTGGCAAACTCTGTTGCCTAGCTCATCGACGTGTCCGAATGATCGCCGCATGACTCACCCAACTCGTTGTTTACCCCTGAACACGTTTGTTCAGCTCATTGAATGAACTGTGTCATTTTCCCAACTCGGGCGCCGCTATGCGTGTCACCGTGCACACCTACCCAGGCACCTCCACACGCCGGTCGCACCTTGTTCACAAACCAACAACCGTCATTCACCTCGCACTTCACCACGCCAGGCACTCCCACCCACGGGTCATCCTACACGAGTCCATTCACCCAACCAACTAATCGTTCAACGCTTTGCTCAGCGGGTGCACACGCCGTGTCGCCCTGCCCGAGACCACCACTGTTCATGCCTTCAGTTTCGCCCATCATGCAGGCTCATCGCACGACCTGCTCCTACCGAAGAACCACTGAGCTTGCACTTCGAATTCGCACTTGCTGCTCGTCGAATGATGCCTCCAACCAACTCTCCGTTTGGTTATATATATGGTCTGCCTGTTGTGTGGGGCATTCGGTCGACCCACCAACGTAACACTTAACTCATCGGCCCGTCCATTGTTTAACATGTCGGCCCACTCGTGTGGCCGCCCAACCGCCATGACTCTTCACCTTTGGCTCAAGTCGGCTCATGGGCTTGAGCTGCCCGCTCGCCCACTATAAGTCTGCGGCCTTGGCTCGTTGCTACACCCGCTCGTTCGCTCGCCAACTGCAGCTCGCCTCGCGCCCGTGTCTCGCCCTTCGCCAGCTCGCTTGTTTCCACCGTTCAGCTCGCTCGGTGGGCGGGCCTGTGCCGCCCGACCGTCGCAACAACCACAGGGCGTTACATCCTCCCCCACCTAAATTCATTGCCGTCCTCGGCAATCCGACCATCCACCGTAGCTTCCCGATGTCCACACCAATGCCACATAATCCATTAGTATGTGTTCTATGAACAATCATCTTCTTGATCCATGACTTCATACATCTATATTTGCAAACATCCTTGCAACATATATAATACGACAGTCTCCATCATGTGTCTTTCCATCATGTGAACTCCTCTGCATAATACTCCAGCCAACACGACATCTTAGTCGAGACCAAGACATCTATCTGACACAAACCCAGTGCACTGCATGCCCCCATGTCATCGAACTGATTGGGTAGCTAATCCAACTGTAACACTCAATCCATGAGAATGTACCTTCTCCATGCCACCGTTGGTTGTTTCTTCAGCATCCTGTCACAATCTCAAACTCAACCAAGAATCTTCTCCAAACCCATGCTCAGGTCCATGGAATCTCCATCCCATCTGCAACATGTCATGATGCTAATGCCAATGTGCTGCCTTGTAGTCGCATTCATTCCTGCATCATCTACCTGTCATCATAATGCCTGCTCAACTGTTTAAGGACTCACTGCCATGAGCAGCTAACAATGAGCCCCATCTTCTAAGTCATCTAAGAAGATGTGGAGGGAGCAGAGCCTGAAGGCTCTCCCTCACTAATTAGTTCAATCCATCTGTCTAGATCTTCCACTTCCATCCTTTGTAGATATGCAACCCGATCCTCCACTTGGACATTCGGCCTCATATATTCTTCATCATCATCATTGTCATCCTCTACTGCCTCCAGCCTCCTAGACAAATCCAAGATGCTATCTGACAATGTCTTGATAACCTGTGACTGTTCCATAAGCTTTGCCTCTGCAACAGACATCCGCTTACAGACCTCATCCATACGCTTCTCATCCTCCATCTGCATCATTGCCAACTTACACTCGGGTCTTGTTACTCCAATGGTTGGAACACCAATGGGTACATCTTCCCTTCCGTCGTAAATGTACAGCTTCTTCAAATGTGGAACAATCATCGCATCATAATGTTTCAAAAACTCCATTCCCAGTACAGCTTCATAGTCATCAATCCACACTATAGTGAAGTCGACTTTCCTAGTCCACTCACCAAGTGTTGTGTCCACCTTTTCAGCCACACCAATCATGGAATCAGGAGGAGAATTCACTGTCTTTATTTGTGCCTGCACTGGTACAAATTTCAGCCCAATCCTTCTCGCAATATCTTCACTCATGAAGTTGTGAGTAGCACCACTATCCACCATAGTCAGTACTTCAGCACTCCCAACCTTCATCCGAATATATTCCAAACTGTTCCCTTCCGGATCTCTTCATGAGACCGCTTTCGTAGCAACTGCAGCTCCAAGAACCTGCATCACCCCCACAGAAGTTTCTTCTTTCTTCGTATTGGACTATGCCATCGCAGCCACTTTCGGTCTTGAATGAAAATTCTTCACCGTATGTGGTTCCGCACATATCCAACACTTCAATGGTTTATTCATCTTCGACTTGTCATTTGATTTCGAAGCATCTTTCGTAGTTTTCTCTTTCGGCTTATCGAACTTCTTCTTTTTCTCATCAGAAGCTTCGTCATAATGCTCCACCAAATGATCTACAATAGCAAAAGCTTCCTCAAGTGTCTTTATCTTCTGTCTCTTCACTTCATTCCACGCCCAAGGTTTCAGCCCTATAACAAAGTTGAACACCTTGTCCCTTTCCGCCATGTCCAGAAGTTCCAGAACTGCACTTGCAAACTCTCGCTGATATGCCTGCAGATTTCCTGTTTGCTTCATATACTTTATCTTCATCCTTGCTTCCCATGTTTCATCCTGTGGACTGAAGTGGGTCTGCAAAGCCTTCTTCATGTCATCCCACGAAGTTATGTCGTCTGCACTGCCATTGGCAATCAGATCCATCCTACTTCACCACCACATCTTAGCATCCTTCGTCAGGAATTGAGCAACGACTTTTACTTTAGTTTCCTCATCAGGTAATCCCAAGCGTTCCAAGTATTGTTCCATGTCCCATATAAAGTTACCAAGAGTCTTCGCATTCCTTGTACCATCATAAGATTCTGGTTCCTTGACCTTCACATGAGGCACTCCTCCACCTGAGTTATGTCTCACGGCCTTCTTCAACACCACGATCTCATCGAATTCTCTCATCTTCGCATTGCCTTCACGATCCTTCATGATCTCGGCTATCTTCGAAGTCTAGTCAGAATCCCATTCCTCCAATAGTTCCAATACCTTGTTCATGAAAGCTTCACTAACATTGTGGCTAGACTCACCTGTCACAACCTAAGATTCACCTGCCATCTCTTCCATCAACCTTCTTTGTGATCTAGTATAAACCATTCATCAAAGATACCACTTGTCATGAAGTGATACAATTCCAAACCTGAATCACCTTTTAGATTTCTTGAAGCACCTCTGATATACCACTTGTCACCTGCAAAACTCGAACTCCCTGCCAAGTTTTCAGCCTTGCAGTGGGATCAGCTCCTTGTCATGGTTCCTTGAATCACCAGTCACGAAGTGTAGATCAACTTCTCTGCAAATCCTGCACCATGCCCATCATCAGCTTTGATACCACCTTTCACGCCCCTACACTAGTGGTAATCTTCCAACCACACTATAGGAGGTGTGACACCATCGACCACTTTCTTTTCACCAATACTTGCGATCGTGGACTACACCTACTTTCAATACTTAGTTTATTTTCTTCTTTACCAAGTATATGTTTTCTTTATACACAGTGAAAACCATTAACATTCACCATAAAAAACATTAACACATAAATGCACAACAGTATAAAGGGAGGGGCAACTCCCTATAATGAGTTTGCCCGAAATATCAATATATATAAGTTACAATCTTGGGAAACCCCAAATTTACACTTAGCCAAATTTTACATTCATCGGCAAACTTGGTTGTCCGGCTCGTCGGCGCACTCGAACGGTCGTCGCACGACTCACCCAACTCGTCGTTTACCCCTGAACGTGTTCGTTCAACTCGTTGAACGAACTGTGTCACTTTCCCAACTCGGGCGCCACTACCCGTGTCATCGTGCACACCTACCCGGGCACCTCCACATGTCAGTCGTACCTTGTTCACAAACCAACAACCATCGTTCACCTCGTACTTCACCACGTCGGGCACTCCCACCCACGGGTCGTCCTGTACGAGTCCATTCACCCAACCAACCGATTGTTCAATGCTTCATTTTGCGGGCGCACACGCCATGTCGCCCTGCCCGAGACCACCACCATTCACGCCTTCGGTTTCACCGGTTGTACGGGCTCATCGCACGAACCTCTCCTACCACAGAACCACCAAACTCGCACTTCGACTTCACACTTGCTGCTCGTCGAATGATGCCTCCAACCAACTCTCCGTTTGGTTATATATATGGTCCGCCCATTGTGTGGGGCATTCGGTCGACCCACCAACATAACACTTAACTCGTCAGCCCCTCCATCGTTTCACATGTCGGCCCACTTGTGTGGCCGCCCAACCACCATGACTCTTTGCCTTTGGCTCAAGCCAGCTAGTGGGCTCGAGCTGCCCGCTTGCCCACTATAAGTCCGTGGCCTTGGCTCATCGCTACACCCGCTCGTCCTCTCGCCAACCGCAACTCGCCTCACGCTCGTGTCTCGCCCTTCACTAGCTCGCCTGTTTCCACCTTTCAGCTCACCCGATGGGCACGCCCGTGCCGCCCGACCGTCGCAACAACCACAGGGCATTACACTAGAGGCCAGATAAATGATTCTTGAGTTAGCAGTCATGAGGTGATAGCAATTTCAAATCATTGAAATTCGTTAAGATAATTTGAACATTTTCCTGTGAATTTTCTACCTGATGCGGGTTCTACACTATCATTACTTTTTTTTTTTTTTTAAGAAAAAAGAAAAAGAAAAGGGGCTGGAATTGCAATTGCAGTGAGAAACATACATTTTTCTCTTGCAATGGCACTTGGGGGCCTAGTTTATCCATCAAAAAGCTCCTGGTTCTGCAAATTTCCTACCACATTTAGCAAAAAAACATGACCAACCGATCTGCAGACACAAGGGGCATCGATCATTGTATATATAAGTCAAATATGGGCTGCCCCACAACCAGATCTGGGCTCTTATGAAGCGTTGGATTGGTTGTTTCGTGGAACTCTTAAACATGCCACATAATAGGAAAGGAAACATTGTTCTCGTATTTTTTCTGACAACTCAGTCCACGGAGCCTTCAAATCTCTAGTTTTCAATCAATGTCCGACACTAGTTCAACTCTGAATTGCCCTGTTGTTTCTCAAAACTCTTAAACATGCCACATAATAGGAGAGGAAACATTGTTCTCGCTTTTTCCCGACAACTCAGTCCACGCAGCCCTCAAATCTCTGGTTTTTATGATCATGTTGACTACTGATTCTTGTTAATATTGGAAATTTGAATATGATAGGGATATTTATTTATTGTTAATGTGGATAATATTGATTTGGTGACATTAAATTCGATGCATATTTCTTGATAGTTGTGATGTTGCTTTTATGATTCAATAGTTTTGATTTAACCCTTTGAATTTCTTAATTTCTTTTAATGCATATTCACTTCATGTTTAGTGCAATCTTTAATAATGTTTCCTAAATTATTTTGACTTTGTTGGAAGTCAATGTTAGTTTGATGTTATTGATATTGATTTAGTGACTTGTTGATGACATTGACAATTAGTGTATCTAGAAGGGTAATATGGAGTACTTAGGGAGGTACCCAAGGGGAATAATAGTAGAATAATGAAACACATTCAATGTATTGTAGAGTAGGTCCACCATATTATTAAATAAGACCCATTATGATAGTTGTCAGTTGAATAAATGTAATAGGACCTTATTAAAGAATGTCCATTAAGTAATTAATAGTTTGTTATAATTGGAACTTTCTTATCATAGTTATAAATAAGGATGGAGAACTCCTTAGATATTCGTGAATGATTATTTTAATTTATCTCATATCATTAAAATCACCCCGCCTCCCCTCAAAGGGGTAAGTGAACATGAGCGGATTCCTCTCATACAAGGATAAATTTGTAATTTGTTTTTACCTACGTTAAGGGTTTGATAGTAATGTGTTGATTTTTTTTTATAATGTTCTTTGGTATTTGATATTTATTCTATTATCATATCTTGGGTATTTAGCACAACCATTACATTTTGATACTCTTAATTAATTATCATCATTGATTTCACTATTAGTATTAGTTGGATGGGGATGATTTAATAATGGTGACATACTATTGGATTGTTAGAGGTTCTAGTTTATTTATGATAATAATATGAACGTATTTTTTTTTCCGTAATAAGAGGTATGACTTCAAAGTTAGGAGTCTAGCTTTAAAAGTTCATATTTTTTAATCAAAAGCAAAATATCTACACTAAAGAATAATATTGATATGGGTAACATTATTTTGTTTATTTTATAGTAGAAATTACCACATTTTGTAACCATGACGTCAACAATTTCATAATATTTGCAAAAAAAAATAAAATCAATCTTTGAATAAAAAAATTAGCACCATAAATGACACATTATTTATGGAGACTAATGTTACTTCTTTAAAAAATTGTCCACATGTAACATTGAAGCAAAAAACTTGAAATCAACCTCAAACATGAAAATGGTGCTCCCATAGAACCCTCTTTCCTTTCAAAGTCAAACCTATAACATTTTTAATCATCCACGATTATGACAAATAGTACCTTATAACCAAAATCTAATTCTTTAAATAATGACCTAAAAGCCATGTTTTATTACAAGAAAATCACTAAAATAGAAAGAACAAAAAAGTGGAGGAAAAGGGGAAATTTGGAGAAAAATTGTGAGGGAAAAAACATGTTTAAATTAAAATAAAATATTATACATTATTTTATAGAATATGTTTATTTTTAATAAAATTAATTTTAATTTTTAATTAAAAATATTATATATATATATATACGAAAATTTAAATAAATAAATATAATTAATGTAGTTTTAAAAGAAAGAAAAAAATATAGAAGAAAAATAAAATAGAAAAAGAGCATTAGGATAGAGTGGGATGGGATTCATTCTTCAAATAACCCCATATCTAACTCATCCCCATTATCGATACCCTAGCCACTCATGCCCCCCTCCCTCCTGTCTCCTCTCCTTAAGGGTTAGGTGTAATGGGAGGGAGGACGAGATACATTCCCTTCCTAACAGCAGGCTAACTATAGAAATTACTTTACCAAATATTGAGAAATTTTTTATTATAAAAATTATATCTTAAGTTAAATAATGGATTCACATAGGTTGATTTTACATTTCCAAACTGGCCGACTTCTTATTTGTCAAATTCCTAAAAACTACAGCCCAAAGGTTCTTACATGTATATATTTTGTAAAATGTTCGTAGAATCCTAACTATTTTACTCAACATAGAATATACTTAAAAGATGTGGTGACCGCTTGCGTCCTCTAACCCGTAATTCATTGGAGGGGTTTCTTGATTCTTATGTCCATATATTTGAGCGTTTCATGCATTATATTATCATCTTTGAAGTTATGGTAAATAAAGGTTGTAGACATAATGTTGAAGATTTTCGACTAGGAATTCTTTCTTAAACTTAAAACTAGTTTTATCAGAGAGTGGCCTCCTATTTACAACATGTTAATTCACTGATCCCATTAATCAATAACATGCATGAACATGGCATTCTTTGCATTATAGCGATTTTCATTCTAACGAATTTTTGTTGTAACTAAAAAAATGGGAATCTAGTTGCATTGTATAGTAGTTTCCTCATGTCACCTAAGCGCCATGTGAATTACTCGAAGTTGCATGTAATTCATGATTTTAATGTTGGTAAAAGGACAATGAGCTGCCTATTTTTAATAGAGGTGTCTTCCAACTATAGAATGAGTTTTGAAATCTAGAAACAAAGTAGGTAGCAATGAAGCTCCTGTAGAAATTCCTTGTAGATTCAAACTGCAGATTGTAATAAGCTAAAACAATAGACTTGAATCTACTCTATTCGTCAGCAAAAACAATTAAATGATCACAAAATCACGAAGCATACAAGATAAAGAATTCAATCAACAAATTACACATTGATTTCGTGGGGAAAGCCACAAATAAAAGCACCTAGTCAAAGAATCCGGATGAATACAATATGCTCTTCTCAACCTTGATCTCAACCTGCACAATTATTTTCTATCCTCTCCTTAACTGACTACCTTTGGCCAACACTTAGCCAAATTTCCAAGCATCCAAGCTCCTAATTCCTTGCTCTCACAAACTCCACGCATAAACTTGTGCTTCCTATTACTTGGTCTCACCAACTCGTGTTCACCAAAACAATGATTAAACTTGTTCCTTAATTCCTCCTTTCAAAGGAAATTCAAATGGTTAAAATTAATGAGTTTTCTAATTAAGGAATGATTTATTTTAGGCATTCTTCTGATTGCATGCACCATTAGTTTAATTTAGATGATTTTAAATATTAAACTGCCCTTGAACTCTAATATCAACTGGGTCTTTTTATGATCTAACATGCATGAGTTAATTATGAGTGAATCTTCAGTTCACTAGTTGATCACTACAAGCAGCACCACATCGCACTTCAGGAAGCACCACATTATTTGACAAGTTACACCCCATTACTACAAGTTACACCCCACTACTGCAGGTTACACCCCACTACTGCAGGTTACACCCCACTACTGGACCTCCCACTAATTCCTCCATCAATTGGAACTAGTTTAATCGACTTTAACTCAATTAGACTTGATTAAATAGTTACAACTAAAAATAAAATTAACTAGTGTTCTTAATTGTAGGAGACACTCTACATGACTCTAGTGAGACCCTCAATTAGAGTTAATTGTGGTAACTAAGTCAAATTAACTTAGTTAACTATTACAAGTTTTCATGAGATGTGGAATTACAATTTATTCCCAATTTAATTCAAAGACAGAATTAAATTAGGATTTTTCTTGATGTTATTTTTAACATTTCTTGTTGTTATTTTCAACACTCCCTCTCAACAAGAAAGGAATTCAACTCTATCACGATCTGGTACCTTTGGAATGTTATGCATGCAACACTTATCACGGTTTTTGTTTCTATTGCAACATCTATAACCCAAAAAAAACATCCAAACAAAATAAACCGAATCAATTGTGTCTGCAATTATCTACTGGAAAATTGTGTTGTTGTTGACTCTGCTATTGAGCCTCCTTCTCTGCTGTCAACACTGTTATGCACTACTCAGTATATGACTGGCATTGATCCTCCTATTATTGAATAGTGTGGGCCCTCTTAGCAAGGTAATGATCCATGAGACAAAAACACCTCAATGGATCTTGCCCAATTTTTGAAACTCTTGGGACTATTGCTTCACATCGTCCACCTCTCACCTAGAGGTATGATTGTATCTACTCCTTTTTCCCACTTGGCTCAGACTCTCCTCCTGTTGTGGGTCTCTATGTGAGTGGATGGTTCCACCCTTTCTCCTCTCTGCTTCTCTAATTGTGGCTGCTCCACAACTTTCTGAGACTGCATGCTGAGAGGTAATTCATGCTCCCTCTCAACCACCAATTCTCTAACCTTTTCCTTCTTCCTCAAGGCTTGGCATGCATGAGCTAATCTGGTCTACTCATACTATTATTGCTACTTCTCTGTTGTTGCTTCCGCACTGCTCCTACAACCACTGTAATAATGAGTCTGATCTTCCCAGATCTTGAAGTACTAGCATCCATTGGGATTCTCCCTCTGAAACTAGACTCCCTCTGAGTCAAGATCTCCTTGTGGGAAATCTCTTTGCTCCTCAATATACTAATATAAATGATCACAACTCCTTTTGTATTTTGCTAAACATTATCTCATTGATTTTCCCACTAGCAACCTTCTTGCTCCATTAAGAAGTTTGCACATAGCATCTTCGGGATCTACCCTGAACTAGAGCTCCATCAATCTGCAAGGACAACATCAAATTTTTCTCTTCTATTATGATTTCAACTCTAATACCATGTAGAAATTTCTACAAATATAGCATTGATACCATGTAGAAATTCTTTGTATATTTAAACTACAGATTGTAATATGTTAAAACAATAGACTTGAATATACTCTACTCATTAGCAAAACAATTAAATGATTGCAAAATAACGAAACATACAAGAGAAAGAATTCAATCAACGCATTACAGAATGATTTCTTGGGGAAAGCCATAGCTAAAAACCCGTGCTATTTGTATATTGCATTAGTCAAAGAATCTGGATGAATACAATATGCTTTGCTCAAACTGCACAAGTATTTTCTATCCTCTACCTGATTGACTGCCTTTGGCCAATACTTAGCCAAATTGCCAAGCCTCGAAGCTCCTAATTCCTTGATCTCACAAGCTCCATGCACAAACTTGTGCTTCCTATTGCTTGGTCTCACCAACTCGTGCTCATCAAAATAATGACTAAACTTGTGCCTTCATTCATCCTTTTAAAGGAAA
Organism: Pinus tabuliformis; assembly: GCA_031772625.1. NCBI lineage: Eukaryota > Viridiplantae > Streptophyta > Pinopsida > Pinales > Pinaceae > Pinus > Pinus tabuliformis. Next base: position 1,257,328,331 of record CM062804.1, read on the forward strand.
TTTGAATGGTTAAAATTAGCGAGTTTTCTAATTAAGGAATGCTTTATTTTAGGCCTTATAATTATTGAATGCACCATTGATTTAATTTAGATGATTTTACAACTGATACTACATTGTCCCTGAACTCCAATCTCAATTGGGTCTTTCTTTGATCTGACATGCATGAGTTAATTATGAATGAATCTTCAGTTTACTGGTTGATCATTGTAAGCAACACCACAATGCACTTCAGGCATCACCCTATTGTTCAATAGGTTACACCCTACTACTGTAGGTTACACTCCACTACTAAAAGTTACACCCCAATACTGGACCTCCCACTAATTCCTCCATCATTAGGAACTAGTTTAATTGACTTTAACTTAATTACACTGAATTGATTACAACTCAAAATAAACTCAACGAGTGCTCCTAATTGTAGGAGACACTCTACATGACTCTAGTTAGACCCTTAACTCAAATTAACTGATCCAACTAAGTCAAATTAACTTAGTTAACTATTACAAGTTGTCATGAGATGTGGATTTACAATTTATTCCCAGTTTAATTCAAGGAAAAAATTAAATTAAGATTTTTCTTTATGCTATTTAGAACATTTCTTCTTGTTATTTTCAACTACCCCAAACATGAGAATCTCTTATATTTTCAAATAGAAATTTCAATCTAGAACCTCACTAATGAACCTAAAAAAAATAATTTTGAGAGAGCCTAAGTGTCCAAATTTTTTTGCTAAGATAACAAAGAGAGGAATTCCTTGAGAACTAAACCATCAATTAACCATAATATAGATAACATCTCCAATTGAGATAATGCAAGTGAGAATGAGCAATAATATGAAGATCCAGAAATAGCTTAACCAAATAATTATTCCACAAATTATTAAGAATAAACAAAATCAATATATTAATAAAAATAGAATTCAACTACTCAAAATAATAATTCCATATAATAATTCACAAATCAATTGAGATTCTTACTAGCCCACTATCATTGTGGTAAACCTTATCCTATTCTAAGATGGTCATTCCTAGCAATGACTCCATGATCCTATCTTCACAACGATATGTGTTAGACCACAATTTAAAGGACAAAGCTAATTGAATGCTAATAATGTGATGAGGTGGATTGAGAGCCTTTTCATATCCAACAACCATGCATGTAATTTGAAGCACATGATGATGAGACATGTTGAGACTAGAAGCATCTACTATTTCCTTAGGATTCATCACCAAAATTTTAAGGAATGGTGATATGTAGTATCCCCATTAATACTAAGAACCCCATCATTTAACATTGAGGCCTCATTAGGAAATATCTTTACTTGTTGGTTATTCCACTTTGGAACTTGGAGGAATTAAATCTTGGAAACCTATCAATCTAATTAAAATTTTGAACTAGAAATGGCCCATTCCAAATTATAATCAACAAGAAGAGATTTCATAGTCATTTGGTTGATTATTGCACTCAAGTTTCCTAATATAATCAATTCTTTTATTTAGTGATTAGCTACTATTCTTAATCATTGAAACAAAAAATATGTTTATTCCTAGCTATTAGAATATGTCCCTAGCCCTCATATAAAGGTTGCTTCAATTCTTTCTCTAGAACTAATGATAATTCCCCTACACTTGTTATCCTAGCTGATTATGGAATCTATAAAACTAAGGAACTTAGGTATTATGTGATATCATACATAAGATTATTATGATGTATTGCTTGTATAGGACATTAATGGGAATCTATTACATAGTTTTATTGTGATCAACGCATTTATAATTTTCTAGTTGTAGTGCTTTTACTTCACTTAATTATGAGTGTACTCCCAATGAAATAAAAATGAAATGGTTGTGTTGCATAGTTATGATCACCAAATTTTGCGCAAAATTTGAGTATTTTGTAAATCATTACTATGCAACACTATATATATATATATATATATATAAAGCCAGAATAAGAATTTCATGGGAATCAATAAATTTGAAAGATCGGTTGTCACTATTACACCCGATACAAGTATTTCATAAATGCCACAAATGGGCCACTTACAACATGTGCCCAAAGACTTCAACCCACATAGCTAGGGAAATAAATTGTTTACCAAACCACTCGAGCTAAGATTGTTTGACAAATGCAACATATTTCATAACACATAATGTTTTTAGTCATTTACTTTTGTTGTATTTTTATTTTTAATTTGTTTTAGAAACAACTATTTGATAGAGTGAGTATACATAGAGAATTATTATAATCAGAAAAACATGGTATATGACATTCATTTATTTAGAATAAGCTCTCTACATGGTATGCATTTATATGTACAACATTTATAAAAAAAAATGTTGAGAAAAAAATGAAAAAAATAGAGGAAACATGTTTTGGTATTTAGAGTTGTTAGTTTAAATTTTGTTGATATTTTCTAAATAACACATTGTTGCATCATTATGTAGAGATTTTTTTCTGAATTGAAATACATCGTATTCTGTTGATGACGCTGGATACCGCCAACATACAGGGGTATCCCCAATGTGAAGTCTCAATTAGAACTCACATTGTTTGGAGTAGGAGCCCCATTTGGAGTATCAGCTCGACCACCATAATTGTAAGGTTCACCTTGGTTTCAATGAATAGAATAAGAGATCATATACATAAACCTTGAATAAGTAAGTAAGTTGAAAATATGAAACATCAATTGTACTATGTAAAATGATACTTTCAGGACGGGGACACAAAAATGAGCCTCTAAAAGAAAGTAATACTACTAACCTAAGAGAAACACATAAACAAAAAAAAGATTCTTTAGTTATCTAGTAAAATATTTCACATAAACACAACAATCATTAAACCACATACAACACACCTTCAACTATAAATATCAAAGATATTATGGCCCACTCTGTCGTTAATCTGTTAGGCAACATGGCGTTTGGTAAAGACATGCTGATACTTCTTTATTCTCTGCACAATTGCCAATTTCCCTTGTTTGCACATATTCGGTCTTAATGGATATTGAATGGTTATTAGGTATTCTTTGTTGGGGATCACCTCTTCCATCTTAGTTTTGGTATTAGATTTGTGGAGGAGGACTTATGGCAGGCTTCCACCCGGCCCTCGGGATGGCCGATTGTAGGTAATATGTTGCATTTGAGTAACAAGCCCAACGAATCTCTATTCCACCTTGCTACCAAATATGGGCCTCTTATGTGTGTATCTCCCTCAGAATGAAAACTACAATGGTGGTCTCTTCTCCTGTCATGGCGAAGGAAGTTCACAAGAGCCACGACCATGAACTTACAGGACGAACTCTCATACAATCAATCAAGTATGATTCCCACGATAACTCCTCATTAGTCTAGGCTCAATGTTGATCTCACTGGTGTATGCTCAGAAGAGTATCCAATACGAAGTTGTTCAGTGTCAAAAGGTTAGAGACCCCGCAACATTTAAGGAGAGAAAAAGTATTTCTAACGATCCAACAATTTATGGTAAATACATGCTGGTTTCTGAAGCTCTAGCCTTCTAAGAGTTCAAAGAAAGTATTTCGAAAATCATGGAGAATGGCACAACTTCCAATTTGACGGATTATTTCCCCTTTCTACAGTAGTTGGATGCAACACAAAAGTCTACATGGAAATAGTGCAACACAAAAGTCTACATGGAAATAGTACGGAGTATTGTAGAGAAAATCATAGAGGCCGCCTGGTCAAAACAAACAAAACAATGGATGGGAATGATGCTCTGAAGGATCCCTTGGACAGTCTGTTGGACATGAGAAGCGATGAATTCTCTCTGTTCCATATCAGAGGCTACTAATTGATTGTAACTTTTTTTATTATCACTTGTCGGTTTAGTGATAGATGGTATCATATTTTAACACTACTTGTAGTAGTTTCCTACTGCCATTAATACTGCAAAATTCAATTCCTCTATTGCTTATTTGGTTGTTGCAGGACATATTTGGTGTAGGAAGTGACACCACTACTAAGACAATGGACTGGGCAATGGCATAACTCATAAGAAATCTGGATAAAGTGAAGAGAGCCTAGGCCGAGTTGGACCAGGTCGTTGGTCGTAACCGAAGGGTGGAAGAAAGTGACATCGACCATCTTCCTTATCTTTGCGCAGTCGTAAAATAAGTGTTCTGACTGCACCTGGTAGCTCCTCTTCTCATCCCACATAGAGCCGCTAACAGTTTTAAAATTGGGGGATACCTGATACCGAAAGACACCCAAGTAATCGTGAACGTATGGACCATCGGAAGGGACCCTTCCATATGGAATGAGCCTTCGAAGTTGTCCTCAATAGATTTATGGATAGTAAGATGAATAGTGTGGATTTCAAGAGACAACACTTCGAGCTCTATATACCTCAAATAGTTGTTATGAGTCCCTCTCCCGGTGAAGAAACAAGAAAATATGCTAAACTTACCAATAATATGACCAGGACACCACCCTACACAATCATCCACATAACTTAAGACATAAGTTTCATACTCAACGTAGAATTTGTCAAGAAAAATCGCAAGCTCGAGACCCTTTGAGGGAGAATTAAACCTTGACACCATTAAACACAGAGAGAGACCTGTGTATACCCACAAGTTCCAATTAGACGAACACAACCCTTTAAAAAGAATCACAAGCTTGAGACCCTTTGAGGGAGAATTAAACCATGACACCATTAAATACAGAGAGAGACCCTTTGAGGGAGAATTAAACCTTGACACCATTAAACACAGAGAGAGACATGTGTATACCCACAAGTTCCAATTAGACGAACACAACCCTTTAAAAAGAATCACAAGCTTGAGACCCTTTGAGGGAGAATTAAACCATGACACCATTAAATACAGAGAGAGAGAGACCCTTGAGGGAGAATTAAACCTTGACACCATTAAACACAGAGAGAGACCTGTGTATACCCACAAGTTCCAATTAGACGAACACAACCCTTTAAAAAGAATCACAAGCTTGAGATCCTTTGAGGGAGAATTAAACCATGACACCATTAAACACAGAGAGAGGGAGAATTAAACCATGACACCATTAAACACAGAGAGAAACTTGCGTATACCCACAAGCTCCAATTACTAAAACAATGAACACAACCCCTTAAAAAAACCAACTCCTCCAACCATATAATAGACCCCTTAAAAAAAGCAACTTCTCCAACCATATAATAGACCATAGTCCAGGACTGGAAAAAATCCAAAAGCTCATATCTAGAAACCGCATGCAAAGAATTAAAACACCCTTGCCTTTCAATGCATGCTATAACCGGTCTATCAGACCCCAAGACAAAGACTCTAAGACCTCCAAACTAGACTCAAGCCGGAAAATCATAACTCAAAACTAAAGGAATAAAACACCCTCGCCTTGCAACATGACATGTCCTTGGTCTTTCAAACCCAAAGGCAATGAATCTGAGACCTTAGAACTAGACTCAAAACAATTTAAAAGAAGAAAGAACAAAATAACTAAGTATCGAAATAACTCGACTTGATACCCCACGATGTTTGATACCAGCCCACCAACCTTCAAATCTTTCCTCTGTGAAACACAAAACCAATAGCCTACGGAAAAATCCCAAATCTTCCACTGCCGTCACAAACCATCAACTCTATCTCTTACCATAGCAATTCCAAACTTTAACCTTGATGTTACGAACGTATCTGGCCCAGGCATGAAATATTCATGTAACAAGAGGTCGATTGTTTACCCTTGCCTCCATACAAATCCTCAACAATGAAACCAGAGACCTCCATACAAAGCCACTTTAAAACAAAGGTCAACAGTAAACCTTGAATGCTAATGCATGCGATATTATGTCGTGTCTTCCATTTCTTAATTTCCCATCACATCTAATGGGGGTGGCGGGCGCCATCAACAAGGCCTCTATGATCTCTGCATTAACATTTACATGGAGGAATAATAATAATAATTTAAAATAAAATATAATTGGTTAATTTTAATGATTTTTTTCTTTTAATCTTGACAATATAAGATGTATTGTGATATAAGTATTTTGATGCCTATCATAAATTAATTCCAATCAATGTTTAATACCTATTTAATTTATATAAATACATTAATTATATACGAATGAACACATGTTTAATTTCAAAATTAATTATGTAAATAAAAATCTCAAAATTAATAATTTAAATCAATTAAATTTTTTAAATTAATTATCTTTAGAAAAATCAACAAAAAAATGTCAAATCCATATAAATGCCTTTTGAAAAAAACCAATGAAAATGTCTAAATTACATTTAAATATGAAAATTTAAGAAGATGGAGGTACTAATATTTTTTCTTAAAACTTCCATTATTAACTTGGAAAAAATTGTATCCAAAAATAATAATTTATACAATGATTTTAATATGCTTTTATGATTATATTGACCACTGATTCTGGTTAATATTGGTAATTTGAATATGCTAGGGATATTTATTTATTATTAATGTGGATAATATTGATTCGGTGACCTTCAATTCAATGCATATTTCTGGATAGTTATGATGTTGCTTCTGTGATTCAATAGTTTTGATTTAATCTATTGTATTTTTTAATTTCTTTGCATTTCATGTTTAGTGCAATTTTTAATAATGTTGTTTAAATTATTTTGATGATGTTGGGAGTCAATGTTAGTTTTATGTTGTTGATATTGATTTAGTGGCTTGTTGATAACATTAATAATTAGCGTACCTAGAAGGGTAATATGGGGTTATGATGTTGCTTCTGTGATTCAATAGTTTTGATTTAATTTATTGTATTTTTTAATTTCTTTGCATTTCATGTTTAGTGCAATTCTTAATAATGTTGTTTAAATTATTTTGATGATGTTGGGAGTCAATGTTAGTTTTATGTTGTTGATATTGATTTAGTGGCTTGTTGATAACATTAATAATTAGCATATCTAGAAGAATAATATGGGGTGATTAGGGAGGTAGCCAAGAAGAATAATAATAGAATAATGAAAAGTATTTTATATATAGTAGACTAGGTCCACCATATTATTAAATAAAACCCATTATGATAGTTGACAATTGAATAAATATAATGAAACCTTATTTAAAAATGTCCAATAGTTAGTTAAAAGTTTGCTATAATTAGAGTTCTCGTCATAGTTATAAATAAGAATCGAGAAATCTTTAGATATTTGTGAATGATTATTTAAATTTATTTAATCTCATTAAAAGTTTCTCCCCTCGAAAGGGAAAGTGAACACGAGCAGATTCCTCTCCTACAACGATAATTTTGTAAAATTTTCTCCTACGTTAAGGGTTTGATAATAATACGTGCGGAGTGTTTTTTATCTTGGTATTTGGTACTTTATTCTATTATCATATCTTAGGTATTTAACACAACCATTACATGTTGGTACTCTTAATTAATTGATATCATTGATTTCACTATTAGTATTAGTTGGATGGGAATGATTTAATAATGATGGCGTATTATTGGGTTGTTAGAGGTGCTAGTTTATTTATGATAATAATATAAATATAGTTATTGACATAAAAAGAAGTATGTCTTCAAAGTTAGGAGTCTAGCTTTAAAAACTCAAATTTTTAATCAAAAGAAAAATATCTACACTAAAAAATATTAATATGGGTAGCATTATTTTTTTCAGTCGAAATTACCACATTTTTTAACCATAACCTCAACAATCTCATAATATTTTCAAAAAAATTAAAATAAATCCTTAAATAAAAAAAAAAATTAACACTCTAAGTAACACACGTTATTTTTTAGAATTAATATTAATTCTTTAAAAAGATATCCACCTATAACAATGAAACAAAAAACTTAAAATCAACCTTAAACATAAAATGTGATGCTGCCATGAAACCCTCTTTCTTTTGGAAGTCAAACTTATAACTTTTTAAATCCTACATGGCCATGAAGACTAGAACCTTATAACCAAAATTTAAAAATTAACATAAAAATAAAATTACAATATTCTTTAGATAATGCCCAAAAGCGATGTGTTGTTACAAGAAAACCACTAAAATATAAGAAAAGATAAAAGAAAGGGGCAACATAGAGGAAAAAGGAAAATTTGGAGAAAAACGGTGAGGGAAGAACATGTTTAAATTAAAATAAAATATTATGCATTTTTTTTATAAAATGTGTTTTATTTTTAATAAAATTAATTTGAATTTTTAATTAAAAATGTGGATTATATATAAGGTTTATAAGAAAATTTAAATAAATAAAATTAATGTTAATTTTAAAAGAAAGAAGAAAAACATTATAGAAAAAAAAAAATAGAAAAAGAGAATTAGGGTCAAGTGGGGTGGGATTAATTCTTTGGATAACCCCCATATCTAACTCCTCATTTTCAGAAATGTACCCTCTCATGCTCCCTTTATATCCCCTCTCCTTCAAGGGTTAGGTGTAATAGGATGGAGATACATTTCCTTCTTGGCATTAGGTTAACTATGGAACTTATTTTACCAAATATTGGGAAAAAAATCTATTATAAAAATTGTATCATATGGAGTCACATATGTTGATTTCAGATTTCCAAAATGGCCAACTTCTTGTTTGTCAAATTCCTAAAAACTACGTCACAAACATTCTTAAATGTATATATTTTTAAAATGTTCCTAGAATCCTAACTACTTTACTCAACATAGGATATACTTAAAAGATGTGTTGACTACTTGTATCTTCTAACCCCTAATTCATTGGAGAGATTTCTTGATTCTTGATGTCCATATATTTGAGTGTTTGATGCATTATATTATCATCTTTGAAGTTACAATAATTAAAGTTGGCAAACATAATGTTGAAGGTTGTCGACTAGGAACTTTTGCTTAAACTTAAAATTAGGTTTATGAGAGAGTGGAATTCTATTTCCCAAATGTTAATTCACCAATCCCATTGATTAATAACATCCATGACTATGGCATTCTTTGCATTATAGCGATTTTCATTGTAATGAACCTTTTTTGTAACTAAGAATATGGGAATTTAGTTGCATGTAAAGTATTTTCCTCATTTCACCTAAGCGTCATGTGAATTACTCGAATTTGCATGTAATTCATGATTTTAATGTTGCTAGAAGGACAATGAGCTGCCTATTTTTAATAAAGGTTAATTTCAACTACAAAATGAGTTTTGAAACCTAGAAACAAAGTCGGTAGCAATGAAGCCCTAAACATGAGAATACTTTAGATTTTCAAATATAAATTTCAACCTCGAACCTCACTGATGAACCTAAAACATTTAATTTTGAGAGAGCCAATGTCTCCAAAGAAATTTACTAAGATAGCAAAGAGAGGAATTCCTTGAGAACTAAACCATCAATTAACCATAATATAGATAACATCTCCAATGGAGATAGTGAAAGTGAGCATGAGAAATAATATGAAGATATAAAACTAGCTTAACCAAATAATTATCCCACAATTTATTAAGAATAAACAAAATCAATGTGCCAATACAAATAGAATTCAACTACTCAAAAGGATAATTCCATATAATAATTCACAAATCAATTGAGATTCTTGCTAGCCCACTATAAATGTGGGAAACCCTATCCTATTCTAAGATGGGCATGCCTAGCAATGACTCCAGGATCCCACCTTCACAATGATATGTGTTAGACCACAATTTAAAGGACAAAGCTAATTGAATGTAAATCATGTGATGATGTGGATCAAAGTCCTTTTAATATCCAACAAACATGAATTTAATTTGAAGCACATGATGATGAGACATGTTGAGGCTAGATGCATAGATCCTCTTTACTTTGGATTCATCACCAAAATTTTAAGGAATGGTTATATTTAGTATCCCCATTAATCCTAATAACCCCATCATTTAACGTTGAGGCCTCATTAGCAAATATATTTACTTGTTCGTTATTCCCCTTTGGAACTTGGAGGAATTAAATATTTGAAACCTGTTAATCTCATTAAAATATTGATCTAGAAATGGATTCCAAATAATAATCAACAAGAAGAGATTTCATAGTCATTTGGTTGATTATTGCACTTGAGTCTCCGACTATAATAAGTTCTTTTATTTAGTGATTAGATACTATTCTTAATCATTGAAACAAAACATATGTTATTCCTAGCTATTAAAATATGTCCCTAGCCCTCATGTAAAGGTTGCTTCAATTGTTTCTCTAGAACTATTGATAATTCCCCTACACTTGTTATCCCATCTGATTATGGAATCTATAAAACTAAGGAACTTAGGTATTATGTGATATCATACATAAGATTATTATGATGTATTGTTTGTATAGGATATTAATGAGAATCTATTACATAGTTTTATTGTGATCAAAACATTTATGGTTTTCTAATTGTAGTAAAGTAAACCAAAGAAACAAAAATGAAACAGTTGTGTTGCATAGTAATAATCACCTAAGTTGTTACAAAAATACTCACATTTTGCGAAGTCTTAAGTTCCATATTGAAAAGCTTACACATTTTATAAAGTTTTAAGTAAAACACATACACACAGACACAGACACACACACACACACATGAACTCGCACATAACCATATATAACCAGAATGAGAATTTCTTGGGAATCAATAACTTCAAAAGATCGGTTGCCACTATTACACCAAATACAACTATTTCATAAATGCCACAAATGGGCGAGTTACAACATGTCTCCCGAGACTTGAAACCACATAGCTATGGAAACAAATTGTTTACCAAACCACTCGATCTAAGATCCTTTAACAAATGAAACATATCTCATAGAACATGATTTTTTTGGTCATTTATTTTGTTGTATTTTTATTTTATTTTTTGTTTTATAAACGATTATTCTATAGAGTGAGTATACATATAGATTTATTATAATGAGAAAAACATGGTATATGACATGCATTTTTTTGGAATAATCTCTTTACATCAATATGCATTTACATGTACAACATTTATTAAAAAAAAAAAATTGAGAAAAATTGAAAAAATAGAGGAAATGTTGTTTGGTATTTAGAGTGTTAGTCTACATTTTGATGATATTTTCTAAATAACACAT